>JAHLMJ010000012.1:0-1200000 GCA_019915105.1 Strobilurus luchuensis | reverse complement strand
ACAGTGGGTATTCAATTGTTGGCAAGGTATACACTCACAAGAAAGACATGTGAAGTTCGCCATGTACGCCACAGTATACTCGAGGCCTTGCGGGATTACGCCATATGGGTGGGAACCAATGACCATGCGCCTCGGAATGCACTCATACATGTAGCCGGGCATTGTCGAAGCGGTTCACGTGTGGAGGTAGGACGGGTCTGGGATTTAGAATTCTGAAAACCAACGTGGTTGCCTTGTACATACACATGAAGGTGATCCCGAGCACACCGGCCATTAGATTTTACTGTATGAGACCAGTGTGGGACGTGGGACCATGGGTAGTAAAGAATATTCTGATGGTTTTCACGAGAGCCGCGATTGACGCAGGTAGTAGGTAGCTGATGAATATTGCGGTAATTTGCCGAGTAGAGGATAGAGTTCTGTCGAGCAGATTATAGGTACGTCCCCGTGTTGCCGTATATCGCAATCACGAAGAACCGTCAAGCACGATGTCGAGTGTCACGACTCAATGCTGTGAGTATCACGACGGCCACTCGGCGGCCATTCTGTTGGACCCGAGCTACATTGTCACTCTGTGAGAGAGCTGTGCAATTCCCCAGATATGCAGAGTGTAGGAAGCCCTGGACAGCAGAGATCGATACCCAAGCCTTGACCAAAACGCATAAGAATGGATTGCATTGCGAGACATTGTGCGTTGAGGAGGCTACGAGGAGCAGTGTTGAAGACGTAGTCTGGAGTAATTAGTGGGGGAGAGCAGTAGACGTGATCTTGGATCATCTGGGCGAGTTTTCAGTAGACAAAACTAGGCAAAGCGGCAGAGGTGGAGGTTGAGAGCAGAGCCGGTACGGCAAGTGCCGAACCTCTTTCTCTTTTGGTCAACGATGTCTGCCTTTGCATCGAGGTGCGCGTCGTGCAAAACTCCTCATCAAAAATCAAGTAGATTGTTTATACAGTCTGTCTGCATTTGGCCTGAAGCCTTCTACCACGTCAAACACGACCACCGGCGCGTTTGGACAGCCTAGTGGCCAGTCAAGCGCCTTTGGCTCATCAACCACGCCCGCCTCGAATGCATTCAGCGCGTTTGGACAGAACCAACAGCAGAACAAGCCTGCTTTTGGGCAGACGGCGGCGGCGGCGTCACCTTCTCCGTTCGGTCAGACGCAGCAGCCGACGGCGGCCCCATCTGTTTTCGGCCAGCCCCAGCAGCAACAGCAACAGACCACCACCCCGTCCATCTTCGGTCAAGCAAACACAAATTCCCAGCAGCAGCCAAATACCTCACTCTTTGGCCAGTCTACGCAGCCCCAGCAGCAACAGCCCTCTGCATTCGGCGGTGGCTCATCTATATTCGGCCAGGCCAATCAACAGCAGCCTGCGGGAACGACCTCTTTATTCGGCCAACCCTCGCAACCGGCCGCTGGCACGACCTCTATATTCGGCCAGCCATCTCAGCCAGCTGCGGGAACCACATCGATCTTTGAGCAGTCCACCAACCAGAACCAGCAACAGCCCTCTACCGGTGCATTTGGACAGTCAGCTGGGACGGGGACATCCATCTTCGGCAGCAGTGCATTCGGCCAACCCGCTCAAAACCAGAACCAACAACAGCAGACATCGAACGCCCCATTATTTGGAACCACGACTTTCCAGAATCAACCGGCTGGAGGTGGTTTTGGTTCCAACCTGTTCAGCAAACCGCAACAGTACGTCCTACCGCTTATCCATACATCCTTCCACTGAAATTTTCTGAAGAGCGCCAGCAGCCCAAGCCCCATTATTCCATAAATCTACGAAGTTCAATGACTTGAACGACCAAATCAGGAAACAGTTCGAGGATATCGAGTACATTTCGTCTTCCTGATTGAAGCATGATCTCATTCCTATGTCAGAGCCCACATACAGGGTCGCATACAGATCAGCAAGGATCTCTCCCAGCGTAAACTTGGAGAAGAACCTACGAAAAGCCAGGAGCAGCTTCGAGCTTTCCACAAAGTATCGTCTCCACCTGTCGCTCACAAACTGTGTGACTGACCTTGCGCTGTAGGAGCTTGTCGACACTGTTTCCTTCATTCGTGCAGACTCCCATCACACAAAGGACCTCAAGACAAAAACGGAGCAGGCTGTAGAAGACACCATTACTGCCATGAGGATCATCGATGCTCACAAGAGCCAACAAATGAACCATCCGCATCTCAAGGACCACGCGTCGTTCCCCTTCGAGTGTGTAACTGACCTGGCCTTCTTGTACACTTTCCTGAAATTCTGCAGATTCTTCACCCGTCTTTCCAAGGAGATGCGTGACCGGTTGGTTTGGTGTAAGAGCGTCAT
The DNA here is from genome assembly GCA_019915105.1 of Strobilurus luchuensis. Classification (NCBI taxonomy): domain Eukaryota; kingdom Fungi; phylum Basidiomycota; class Agaricomycetes; order Agaricales; family Physalacriaceae; genus Strobilurus; species Strobilurus luchuensis. Next base: position 1,197,672 of record JAHLMJ010000012.1, on the reverse strand, counting down.
TGAAGTGCGTATCAGTCTACCACTCTCACGCGCAGGAAGCCTGAACTTCTCTTAGCAGATAGAACGTAAAATGGCGTCTATGGCACAGCAATCACAATACACACCACATGGTATGCCAAGTACCACCTTCGGATTGCGCCTACTGATATTGGTCTCCTTCTAGGCATCTCTGCGACTCTGCAAGCGCAACACTCGCTCTTTCTAGCGCTCGCCAGCAAGACGGCAGTGCTCGACGCCGAGTTACAGAAGATCAAGGGTCTCTACACCCAGCTGTGGCGCACCAAAACAGGCAGTGTGCGAGATCCGTTCAACGAGCTTGACACAGACCGAAATGTAGGGAACGGGAAGAATTCCGATTTGGGTTTGAGTAGTTTGAGTGTCAGGTAGCTCCGATAAAATCTGAGATCATGTTGTATATGTCTTGACCCGTCGGTTGCATCTCATTCGGCTGTGAGCCGAGCCGTTTGCGGTTAGCTCTTGGTGACTGTACATGTGGAATGTGTCCATAGTTAGCCTGAAAGTACTTACGATCTCCGGAATTCCGGGGGGACCGCCTTCAAGTTGGGAGTACTTGGTCATGCATTAGTCGGAGGTATTCGCTCGAGTTTTGACCCCAGACACTCAAATCGGAATGGAGAACAATCAAAGATCCATGGTGTGAAAAAGTACTTACTGTTCGAAAATGAAGCCCAAGCCCATGTGATATCATACGTTTACTACGATAGCCTACCAACTTGAAGTTGCCAACAATCAGTCCAATCATGCTCTGGTGAAGGTCACCTCCCCTTCGCCCGCACCAACTTGAACTATGCCGTCCCCTGATGCACCCCAGAAGTCACCCCGGAACGCCCACTCCTCATTGACCCATTCCACTATATATCGCGAGTCGATTCCGGTCACCACATCACCTCCAGTCACCTCATTCATATTCGTTTCATACCCCTCCGCCCTCCTGATGTCCCAGTTCGTCCAGATCATCGACGCGTTGAAGACGTTTCCGTCGAAGTGCTGTAGAAGAATGTACGTGACCCAGTATTTCGGGAAGGACATGACGATGGCGGGTAAGGTCGAGTTTCCCAGGGCTTGTTGGATCACAGGGTGAGTTACTGCGTAGGTGCAGTCGTCAGAAGGGGAGGTGGTGACATAGCACGCGTTGAACGATCCGTATGCCCTGTTGATGAACGTGCCTTCCATGTCGGCATAAGACGCCGAAGGATTGGTGGGCATTTCAGGTGGCGCTGTTATGAGCTCAAAGGATGCATAGGCGGCGTTTTGGGTGACCAGATCTCTGGAAGCATGTTGAGGATATGCATTTTGTTACAGACACTCCGCCTACCTCGATTCCCAGTCGACAAAGTCAAGTCCGAGGAGTTCATCCGTTAGCCTGTACTTGATAGCTTCGGCGACGAAGTAGTCATTCTCATTGTTGGTGAGGACAATGATGCCGATGTTATCATTAGGATAACGAGCGATCTAAACATGATGCGTAATTGAGCACTGAGCGGAGACGCTTTGTCAACGTTCCAAACCTGTGAATGGTAGCCCGGATTGTGTCCGCTGTGCTCGAATGTGTCATGGCCGTGGTAGGAGAAACCCCATTGCGCGCAACCATAGACCTGGGGGCTCTGGATAGGACCAGATTATGAGTAAGGCCTGGTCATGACAATAGAGCGCACACTCACCAGTTCCGGATAGTCACCCGTACCCGACGACACAGAGACCCCATTAGCAGCATGCGCAATGATATCGCTTGATACGATGGTTGACCCCGAAACAGGATCGACGCCGTCGTTCATGAGCATCGCAAGCCATTTGGTCTGCTGTGCGTCAGATCCAGCTGGGGCATCAGAATGTGGGACCGACCAAATCTCTCGCAGTCGACAGAATACCGGCGGCGCCAGCCCATATATTCTCTGTCCCTGGCCGTAGGATGTACGGAATGACCTCCCGGAGCACTCCGGGGTTCCCGTAAGCTAGATCTCGGCCGTGAGAGACGAAAGAATGGGCGAGTAAGCTAGAATCCTCGGCTTCTTTGACCGAATATGTGGTTGAGGTCATATTGAGGGGATGAAAGATGTTCTCCGCAACAAAAGATTCGTACGACTGATTGGTAGGGGAATGGAGGACGGCTAGATGGGAGAGGGACTCGTACATCAGATTGTTGTACTGAAAGACCTGTCGGAGTTCTGCTGAAGGCTTGAGGTATCGGAGGTTGGCGATCTAGGACATGCACATCAGAACCAAAGTCAGAGTAGGGATGCCGCCAAAGGCTTTACCATTTCTTCCACGCCGCCATCCAGAGGACCACCAGAATATTCGTGAGGAGGCAATCCGGTACGATGGGACATCATGTCCTGTATATTTATGCCAATATCCATCACTTGGTCCATCATTCCCCAGAGCGGCTCCCCAAAAGCTTCGCTGGCCTTGGTTGTCCATGTCATGTTTGTTGCTTCCAGGACCATGCCGACCGCGAGGGTAGTGAACAGCTTCGTGTTAGATGCAATGGAGAACATTGTATCTGGCGTCACTGGCGTTCCGTCCCCCTTCGCTATGCCGTAGGATCCGAAGTCTGTCTCCCATGTGTTGTTGGTTTTTTTCACGACCGCCGCGGCGATCCCAGACGCGTTCCACCGTTCGAGGAAACCTTGTATATAGTCATGGGTCTCAGAGCTGATCAAGGCAGCATTGCCGACAGCGAGGGATGTAAGCAGGAAAAGGAAAGACGACCTCATGTCGCAAGCTATACGAGCGTCAAGAGAGTGTATTATAAGTATGATCTCGAAGTGTTCCAAGAAGCCACTCACGGTTACACGTCGCCGCTCGCCGTAAGCATTGTGCTGCATACTAAGCGATGCAGATTTGTACTCTCTTTACGAAAGAAGGTTTAACGCCCTGACGACAGACGTTGCTCCACGTAGAACGAACCTGGAACTAGTCTCGCTTACCATACGGCTACATCCACCCTAAAAGGGTTCCCTTTTAGGGTCCACCCTAAAAGGGAACCCTTTTAGGGTGGATGTAGCCGTATGGTAAGCGAGACTACAGCGCGTTGCAATGATATGAAGAGTCTCCACAAGAAATTCCCTTCAGGATTTCACTCAGGGCCACTGGCTCCACCGTGTCTGAACGCGCAAAACCTCGCGTCGTGTTAGCGAGTTGCATCCCATATTGGTTCAGACACAAAATTCACGACTACGGGAACCTTTGCGCGCTTTCCCCACGTTTTTCGGGACAGAACTTGAGTTGTTAGCAAACAGATTCAGACCAGATTAGTGCGAAATCATGCCTGCCCTGAGTGAAATCCTGAGTGGAAAGTTATGTGGAGCCTCTTCATACAGCAAAGTGCATTGATATGGAGAGTCTCCACAGCTTTTTCTACTCAGGATTTCACACAGGGAAGGCGTGATCTCGTACCAATCTGACCAGAATTTTGTTTGTTGTCACCTCCCTTCGTGTCTCAAAAGACACGGAATGGTGCCCGAAGGTGCCCGTAGTTGTCGACGTCGTGTTTGATTCCAAATGTGACGCATATTGCGGACGCGACACGAGCTTTTGCGCATTCAGACGCGGTGGGGCGCAATGACCCTGAGCGAAATCCTGAGTGGAAAGTTTTGTGGAGCCTCTCCATAGCATTGCACCTTGCTGTATCATTGCAACGCGCTGTAACCTGGAACCAGTGATCGTCAAAGCAGTACTAGCACAGTGGTGATCACCACATATCATCAATCTTGCTGCGCACATTTATTGTTCTTTGATAAACCTGCTATATCTCGGCCTTGCAAAGCGCTTCGCCGCTTAGGGTTACTGATAGATGATACAGTGAGCAAAAGCATCAAACTTGATCAGGACAAATCTACAATTGAGGAACGTGAGCGCATCGCAAAGATGGTCGCAATTTTCCTGACAAATGCTGAAGCGCTGACATACAAGTAAGTCAATCATTTCAGACAAGGGCAATGATTTGTTCTCGCAATGAAATACATAAGCAAATTGGCTCACATTGATGCTGTCGAAACGACTGTCTTCTGACACCCTTCAGAATTTTGGTACACTTGACCGCCCAGTTATCGCCAGACCCAATTGGGACTGATGAGAGCTTGAGATGCCACCGAGCAGAACTTGGAAATGATGCGAAGATATGCGAAGGTGATGGTCCGAGGTCAAGGCGCGAAGGCCGATCGCCAGTACACAGACACCTCTGACCTCTGACTCTCATGTCGATCTGCTTTTGCGCTGACAGGTTGCTTCCGCTTGTCTTCCGCTTGAAATGCACACAGATGGCCCGCGCCTGCTCTCCGGTAGTCACGCCTCGAGGAGCGGCGGCCTGAATGAAGACAGTGATCTGAGATAAACGACTCAATACCAAAGGTGGGCGTGCCCTTTCTCTCTGATATTGCGTTTCTCTGCGGAGGTTATGTGGTTGTGCCTCGTCCGTGTGCTCATTCAGCATCCAGGAATTATCCGAGCAACACTGCCAAGCTAGACAACCGTCCCGAATACCTCCCTCAAACCTCCCAAAAAAAACTCCGGGCGCTTTGTGATATTTCGTCTTGGGAACGTACGCTGCATGACCTTGAATGGACCACCAGCCTCGAGTCACGATCGCCATTCGTTATTCCACGATTCACATCGCCTCGCTTTCTTCCAATTGGCGAGGCGCGTAGGAACTGTTTGGAGCCCTCCTTTTCATGGAGCGAAAAGGTCCGCCCCATGGAATCTGCCCATTTCCACGAACCTATGTACAAGCCCATGTCACTGTGTCCAGGGCAGCCGTCATCAGGAAAAAGTCAAATCGTTCGTAGGTCCGTGCCAATCCTACGTACACCTACGCGTCCTATGGAGACTTGAGTGACGTCTACGGTGGCCTCCTGATACGTACCTCGATCAGGGCTGCATATGCATAGGCCTCCTCGATCTCAGCAAACACTTTCACGAAAACTGGCAAGAGATGGCAGTGAATGCTGCCAGAGATGGTGAGGGATGCTGCCGGAGATGGCAAGTGCCATTCTGTGCAAGAGAGGCATGAGTTACTCTCAACTACCAGAGGGACCGTCCAGCAAGTACAAGTATGATATTTGGGAGATAGGGATGTGGTAATGTCATCTCAGATATCGCAATATCGAGCACAATTGGCGAAAGGGTACCAGGCAGCGGGCGGCGGGCGTGAGGACCAGCGCGCCATGTCGGTCTGCCATTGCGCGGGCAGGAAAGCAAATTAAAATGACAAGTCCATCGAGAACGATCGGCCCTCTTCGGCACCGGCGCATATGGTCCGTGCACATAGACACGCAGCATGGCGATTTGAAACTCCGCATTTTTTCACCTCTCTCTTCCCTCCTTCGACGCGCTAGGATTTGGTCAGGCCGTAAGCGACAGCTGGCAAAGTACACCCGGCGAGCAGACAACCGCTGGACTGACGGCATCAGCGAACGGAGGACGACCGATGGGCCAAATTCTTGACAGACGACAAGGACGAGGACGAGGACAAAGCCCGCGACCGCAACGACCAGGACGAACGGTGCTGAGCTGCCAGCGCAACATTCCTCTCTATCTGGATTACGACACAGACAATTACTCGATTGACGAGGAGCGAGACGCCAAAACGCCAAACCACGACCAAGAACGCAACGATGACATACTCAGAACGACGACGACAAGGACAACGAGAACCGAGGACGAGGACGAGTACCAACGACGAGAACTAGGGCTCACACGAGCATCCGCGATGACGAGGACGACTTTGACGGCGAGACGACCAGCACGGGCACTTGCGACATCAAGACAACGATGACAACTACCCCACGAGTACTTACAAAAGCGCGGCAAGGACGAGGGCAACGAGCATCTGCAACGGCGTGACGACGAGCACGAGCACTCACAAGGACGAGGACAATCAGCACCGGCGACGGCGAGGACGGACATCCGAGAACAATCAAGTTGAGGATAGTCGATTTCGAGGAGGGCCGCAGTCGAGGAGCTGACAGATCGGGCCCCAGCAATCGCAACGACGCCGAGGACCAAAAATCGACAACATCGGGGTAGCTGATTCGGGAAACTGGTGACTGATGTGTTCCGTTGTCGTCATTATACTTGTGCATTGTAGTTTACCCAATATCATTTGCTTGTTCTATGCTTTTCTTAGTGTGTTTCGACGTCAGCAACGATATATTTGGTATTTGGATGGCTTCTACCATGTTTTGGCAGGTGTCTACTGTGTCTACAGCAGTCTACAGTAGGCATACGGTAGCACTGGCGTGAGCCTACGGCAACCTATCAAGGGGGGTACCTGTCGACGGGCCTATCAAGCCTACGGAGATCGCCGTAGGTCGCCATATATTCTTGGTTTTTTCCTGATGGTCAACCAACCTGTCCTCACATGCGACAAGACCACAAACCCTCACACGACCCAGACGTCACTGAGTCAGGGCGCTCTAGTGGGAAGAAGGTGGCTAGTTCTCACTTCAGGCTCCCGGACTTGAGATACTCATGGATGTGCAACGTGCAGGTTACTTCTACGAGCTGAACAAACACTTCGCTTTATGACCGGCTTCGTAAGCGGCGTCTGCAACTGTTATAACCTACAAACAAGTTGCTTTCCTCGATCTATTGCCTGGTTCTTGTATAAGCTGATCCGGCGCTGTTTCTGGGTTATATTGGCCCCAACCAATTCGCTTTCACCGACAGACAGACATGCAGTGGACCTTTCACGATGCATGCCCAGTGTATATTACGATTGCACGCCTGTTCGCCCGTTCTCCTCTGAAAGTCGTCCCGAGAGACCTACCGTGTCATGTCAATGCATCTCGGATAGACGTCTAACGATTGTACATCGGGAATCGCCGTGGTCCATATCTTTGGCTGAGGTCACTGATGATAGTATCCTTACTGGCAGCCATACGTCTTTCCCATCCGCTAGCTCGATGGTTAGAGCTTTCTTATCGTAAGGCAGCTCCGCCTCCCATGTCATCGTTGATCTCTGACTTTGCTCAAAGGTCAGCCCTATATGCTGCTAATCTCCATGTGCTAAGTCGCTTTAGCTCCATATCGCGGCTCTCTTAGTGTTCACAATGAAGCAACAAGGCAGCCAACTTGGAAAAGTTTGACCACCAATCAAGTGATGCGAGGCGTAGATATAGATTGTCGCCAACAGCATCTAACGTTGACGTTTGCGTTCGAGTCGCTGGAATTCAGACCGGTGACCGCTACCGTCCACTTACCAGACTTGTCCGCTCGATACGGAATCAGGCCTCCATCCTGAAATTGTCACCTGTCTCTCGCGGTCCCGGTCGTCCGAATGTGAACAATTCTGGCAGTACGTGACGTCCCGACGCGCGAGCCCGTAGTGGTATCGCTCATGCCGCAACAGGCCTTCCCAAAGCTCCGTCTTCTTCGTATCGCACATCGTCAAGCAGACCCTCACTTTTCGCATCCGGTCGACAAGGACTTGGGATTCTCAAAGAAGAATGTCCGCTTGGCATCCCGGATCGCTCGGGTCCTATAATTATTTAGGCGTTGAATCGAGGTGCTCTAGGAGAATGCTGCCGTCATATCAATCCAGGTGAATACAGTCCCGTCCATGCGTACGTGTCATGTCGAGAAAATCAGCTCATCTCATGCTACGAGACCTCGCGATTACTTCTCGCATTTGGCAATAGCTACTGGGATTCGACCACCACGCTTGAAACACCGATTCAAACCCTGTCGCATTGGTACCATTCGCCCTGGGCGCAAAGACTCGTCATCACGAAATGGCTCAGGGTGGGCTCCCGAGAAAGTGAATCTTGGGCTCGATGAAGCGTCCTGATCATCGTAAAGTTCTCGATAACAGTGCCAACTCAATGTGTGGCGGCCATCGTAAGATATATCGATCATGAGCTTTTGTCCTTCCATCAGGCCATACTTTTCAGTGCAGCTCACTTGACAGGTTACGCATACATTTTCCGCTCGATCTATTGAAGATCAGATTCAGGCCGGATCCGAGCTCTGTGGTGGCATTCGTATTCGTGTATCACAAGGTAAACGTCTACCTGTTCAAGACTTGCAGTCCGATTCTGATTCTCATCGAGTGACAGGCTGGGGTATAAAGGGCGCGGACACGATCTGTTCAAACATCAAGCACCCCTCTGCTACTCTCTCATCAGACTCGTTCTTCCACACCATGAAGCTCCAACTCGACCACTCGACTGAACCTCTTCTTCCAACCACCAACGAAAAAGAGCGTGTAGCCGTGCCTACCGCGCCACGCCTCAAATTTCCCCTCAACGTCTCCCCCACCTTCTTGCATCCATACCAAGAACTCATTCGACTAGAGAAGGTGAGCCCTTCATTATCTTTGAGGTCGCTTGGCCCTCATCATCGTCCTCTCCACCAGTCCACGGGAACCAAACTCATGTTTTGGCCATATGGTGCGCTTACGCGCAGAAGCTTGCGACATTGGTCTAACCAAAATCGCGTCCAGCATGGGGCCTCACTATGGCAGTATACCGAACAAACTCTACTATGCCGCCGTCGGATTATGCGTGTCGAATGCTGCAGTGCCTCGTCGCTGCCTTCATCATGCGCAGCTCAGCATGCACCATCAACGATATCTTCGATCGACACATGGATGCTGGTGTTGGTTCGTGGAGCGCTCCTCAGAGCCCCATATACATGCTGACCACCGCGGATCCGCTAGAACGCTGCAAGAACCGTCCCCTCGCCAGCGGACGTGTATCGGTCGTTGCCGCATCGATATACCTAGCCGCGCAATACCTGCTCGGAATCTTGTTCTTCTATAAGACGCTTGAAAGCTTGGCGTAAGCCATCCACACCATTATTCCTGTAATCCTTATCAACCGCTTTCTTAGGCTCTACGTCGCCGTTTTCCAGCTTCTGCCTCTGTGAGTTCATAAGCTGTGACGCGCTTGAACTGCACCTGACTGTGTGCATTTTTAGGTTCGCGATATACCCGTTAATGAAACGCGTCACGTACTGGCCACAGGCGTGGCTTGGATTCGCTATGAACTTCGGCTTCATCAGTGCATGGGTGTCCATCACGAACAGTTTCGACTACAGACTACTTGCCTGCGCTATCGTCGGCTGCTGGTGGTATGTACCTTCCAAGTTGCATCTTCTTGTTTTCTTATCTCATAGCACAGTTGGACCATGATTTACGACACCATCTACGCATGTCAAGACATCGTCGACGACATAAAGACTGGCGTTCTTTCCACTGCCATCCTCTTTGGCACTTGGATACGCCCCCTTCTCATCGGTTGTGCCGGCATCTTCCTCTCCGCACTCTGGCTCATGGGATACCTCAACGACCAAGGATTAGGCTACTTCATCATCTCCGTCGGCGGCACCGCACTGCACCTTGTTTGGCAATTCAACACTGTCCGCCTCGATGATCCATCGAGCTGTTGGAGTACGTGAACTATCACGCGCGAGGACTGTTTCGTTGACATACCCTTCCAGCTAATTTCAACCGTAACGGCGAACTTGGCTGGATTGTTTGGGCCGGACTGTTTATCGACTACTTAGTCGCTTCAAACTCATTCACTCACCTGTTTACCTCGCTGCTATGAAGACTAAATATGACGCGGACGACTCGCCCGTAGACTATATACATACCCTGATTTACCTTAGTCAACGCCCACTGGAGCTCGCAATGCGATGACAAAATGATTTCCAAGCCATCCTCTAAAGTTACAATGGCAGTGCCACAAGATAAGAGCTACAAGAGCCACTCTACAAAATGACCCCACGCAGTAGTGGGCGGTACGTAGTTGTCCTTCCACCATCGTTCGTCCGCGTCGATGGCCTCCAGTCCTCCAGTCAGATCCATTTCGCTGGCCTTGCGGGGCTTGGACCGCTTTACTATCTTCCAGCCAAAGAAGATGGAGAGGGAGAGAGCAATGCCGAAATATGCCGTGCTACATGGTGTGAGTGCAAGAAATGAAACTCGGGGCGGTGACCTACAGGAAGCCTTGTACGTTGAAATCACCGTCGATGTGGATGAAGACATCGAATCCGTTGGTCACTAGAAATACCGATCAGAGACAAGAGTCGTAGAAAGATGGAAGGGCACGGACCTGCTAGAAGGACACACCAGACAAGGCCAATCCATGGTGTGTAAGGCATGCCGATCCCTCTGAAAGGGAGCAAAGCTCGCGACATGCCCTGCGCCCTCATACCAGCATCGAATCGGATCCATGCCAGACACATCCAAAAATAGTTGATCATGGCAGCAACGGATGCGAGATCGATGAACCAGCCAAAGACAGTAGCGGCGCCTTTGTTCACGGCTAGTACAGGTCATAGTTGTTACCATCGTATTGAAATAGAAAGCGATAGTTACTCACTCATGTAGGACAACGAGCAGATCGCCAAGACAAAAAGCAATGCGGTGAGAGGTACGCCGCGCCGCGTGGTATACCCAAGGACCTTGGGAGCGTGGCCTTGCATAGCCAAAGCGTGTATGCAGCGAACAGCGATGAATACAAAGGAATTGCCGCATGACGTCGCCGACGTGATGATTACAGCACTGGTGAGGGCACTTAGTTCCGCGGCAATGAATGCTGGGACGATCTCACTTGATAATGTGGGGAAGCACAGAAATGCCGAGGTGTTGCATACCGATGACGAATGGAGAAGCGCCGACACCTTGAGAGTTTGTTCATGGCGTCGTCCGCATACTAGGAAGAGGATGACGCACCTGTTCCGTGCGCAATTCCGTGAAGCAAATCAGGATCGTTGGAGGCGATGAGAATGCCGACACAAAGGATGCCCAGGATATAGAAGGCTGCAAGACGCCAAAATACACGACTGCACCCGATTGTCATCGGAACGCGTTCTTCGCAAAGGCAAACTGCTTACCGAATAGCCTTTGGAATAACCTTTCTGGGGTTTTCCGCTTCGCCAGAGCACATAGAAACCTTGGCAGCGTAAGTACGAGTTTCGGCTATCACCGTCAATACTCACGAATTCCGGACCACCGATGGAGAATGCCGCGATCTTGAAGACACCCCAAAATCCAAGGAAGCGACCCAGGGGACCATCGACAAGACTGATAGACGCCGTTAGTATGTGGCAATCATCGAGATAACGGCAAGGGACACACTATTCGGTCATTGGGCCAGGCTATTCAAGAACGTCAGAGGCGAGCTGGGGTGATGCATAAGATACTCACGTCCTTCCAATATTTGAATCCGATGCGGTCGTGATCGGGGTTCCCTCCAAGCATGGCAATGAAAGTGAAGATGATGAAGCCAATGATCAGAACGACTTTGCCAGAGGCGAAGTAGAATTCAGCCTGGTGAAATTGAGACACGCGAGCTGAACCAAGGGAAGTGACTTACCTCTCCGTATATCTTCACAGCGAATGCATTGAGACAGAAGAAGACGACCAGGCAGAAAGATACCCAGATTGCTTCGGAAGTGTCAGGCAGCCAGTACTGGAAGAGGCCGGTCACAGCAACGATATCAGCGCAGCCGAAAGCAATGCAAGCGTCTATAGAAACGTATCGCATCAGCATAGTGGCCAGCCTTGAAATTCCATAGACGTACAGGCATAATTCCATCCACATGCTATCCCGGCTGCGGGGTCGATGAATCGGTCAGCCCAGTGAATAAAACTTCCGTTGACAGGCTATTTGATGCATAAGAGGGAAGTTTATCGCATGTTTGGAAGTACACGAACCAGGAGTGTAGCAAGCTCCCCCGCGGCTTGCGCCACTAGAATCGCAGTCAATTGGGGGGTACGTATGAGCAACGTCGGCCGAGCTTACCACACCAGATGATGATACAAAATATGGTGTATGCCAGGAAACATGACAGAGGGCCACCCATGACGAGAGCACGACCCGAACCAACTGAACATCTGTCAGGACACCTTGAGAGAATCTTCCTAGAGACACTTACTGAACAGTCCACTGAGAGAGCACGAGAGGTCAGAGACATCAAGAAGAGACTTCGAACAGTACGCACGTTCCAATCACACCTCCGATAGAACTGTCAGTGGGAAAACCAGTCAGCGTCGAAGTTCATCGGCACAAGGATGTCTTGGAACGTACATCAACTGGATATGTCGCGATTTCAGGCCACGCGTAGTTTGCATCTTCGCCGCGTGAGAGTCGTCATTAATGCCAACATCTTGGACCTCCACGTCCGTCTCGCACTTGCCAAGAGAAACCTTGCTTTCGACCTCGTCTGAAGACATGGCTGCAGGCTAGACCAGGAATGACAGTCCAGATACCGGAGTGATCCCATATATGTATCAATCTTAGTAGGTCATGAGCGATAGGAAGAATCATAGCCGCGGCGGGTAGATACTGGAGAAGATGTTGGGAAGATGTGTGGAGGGGAGCCATCGGCCCGAGCCGACGAAGCCGATCGTCTTTTGATCATTTACCACGTGTTTTGGGCGATTGAACCAGCCCGAACCTGCCATTGCCTGCCTTCTCCCATATCTCCATGATAGCTTGATGGCAGCATGAGATAGACTCGTGAGAGGCGGCGGGGCTCCGCCCAACCGGAACGGATTGCTGTGTTATAATCAGCCCTCATCTCAAGTTGAGCTTCTCTCTCTGTCCTCCATGTCTACCATTGCAAACGGCTCCGCCAACCCCACTGCGCCTGGGTACCCCCATCCCGAGCCATGTCTCTCCTTCTGGCTGCAGGGCACAAGGAGCTCGCCTCTTCTCGGACATCGTACCACGGAAACCCTGCCCGAATCAACTGAGGTGGCCATCATAGGGTCGGGAATCAGTGGCGCTGCCGCCGCCTATTTCATTCTCACTGGCCCTAACCCGCCGAAGAGCGTCGTCATGCTTGAGGCTCGTGAACTTTGTCATGGAGCTACGGGCCGTAATGGAGGTCATTGCCGTCCTGACTGCTACAGAGGTGAGAGATGTCTTCAAGTGTCGCAGTCTTTGTCTCACTACTCTGCTTCAAGGTTACAAAGGCTACAAGAACCACTTCGGGAAGGAGCAGGCTCTGAAGATTCTCCAGAATGAGATGGTAACATGATGGCCATATATTAGTTTTTGTCGTTAACATCGCGCAAGGATACTCTTAATCTCCTTGCTGAGACTATCGAGAAGGAGAACATCGACTGCGACTTCTGGAGAGGATTGTCATTCGGTTTGTTTGAAGTCCTGTCTTGAATCGCGGCCCACTCACATTTCCAAAGATGTTGCCATGGATCAGGCATGTGCGGATTTTTTCCTTGAGTCTTACAACGAATTTCAAGCGGACGGCGGTCCGACCGAAGGCATCGTTAACTTCATCTCTGATTCTGAAGAGGCCCAGAAGGTAATCAAACATCTTCCTGTGTAGTCCGAACAGCCTTACATGTACTCTCCAGCGAACAAGAAGCAACGGTGCTAAGGCCGCTGCAGAGTTCCCAGGAGCCTCTCTTTGGCCTTACAAGCTCGTCATTCACTTGATCAAGCTGTGCATTGAGAAACACGAAATGAATGTCCAGACAAATACGCCCGTTCGGTCTGTTAATGAAGCTCCTGGTGGCGGATGGGATTTGGTGACCGACAGGGGTACGCTGAAGGCGGACAAGGTCGTATACGCCACCAACGCGTTTACTGCCACGCTTCTTCCCGAGTTCTTGGGGCGCATTGCACCGTATCGCGGCCAGTGCTCCGCCGTCATCCCAACAAAGCCTTTCTCGGGACCTAATATGCTTACTCATACGTATTCGCATCGATACGGCCTGGTGAGAATGTTTGCTCGTTGATATTCTTTGTGAGTTGACGTTTTCCGGCAGAACGACTTTGACTACACAATCCAGCGCCCAAAGGATGGTACTGTTATTATTGGCGGTGGACGATGGAAAGTTCCCGTGGACAAGCTGATTGGCTATACCGATGATAGCGAGAAGTTGCCAGTTTTGACCGAGCACCTGAAGGGAGCAATGAAGACGTATATGACTGGTTGGGGAGAGGAAGCCCTCGGGGAAGGCCTACTCTGCGATTGGACGGGTATCATGGGTTACACACCCGAAGGTGAGAGCACCTCGTCTCAAAGGTGAACACTGTCATAACATTGAGGATAGCTGTACCATATGTTGGCGCTGTGCATGGGAAGCCTGGCGTCTTCATTTCCGCTGGTCATTCTGGCCACGGTGAGTTGCGCACATCCTCTGGGGCGACGTGATGACTGATGTTCCTCAATCAGGCATGGCCCGGACATTTACTTGCTCTCGGGGCATCGCTGCTCTCATGAGGGGCGAATCATGGGAGTCTACTAAACTACCTGAGTGTTTCGAGCCAACGCCGGAACGATTGGCCTCGCCCAAGCAGACTGTGGAGCAGATGTGGTGCGAAGCAGACAAGATGGGAGTGCCGTTGATGCACTGAGACTGTACTGACAGTAGTGTAGGTCAAAGGGGGTGCAGAATAGCAAGCATGTCTATTGTCCCGTGATTTGAATATCTCTTCTGAATGAGCCCTATGACCCTCAACGAATGTCTGAGTCAATTGTATCCAGTCCAAAGTCCGAGTGGCGGTAAGAGTCTGGAATCACTACTAGTACTTAAGAGGTTTCAGTACACAAGGTCCTACGTATACTCAAGCACACTTCTTGTTTCATATCGGTGAACACCCGTGTCATCATTTGTCCTATAAGGTTACATCAGCCAACAAGGAAGATTGTCTCGAAGACCAACGTTATTATTCGAATACGCACCAGAGCAAAGATTGCCAGACTAGGCGGGGAAGTTGTGAGATCGATCGTCAAGAGAGTGAAGAGACCGTTGAGGTCCTCTCGTGACGTGGAATTGGTCTCGAAGCGTCTACGAGAGAAGGTCAATAACACAAAAGACTCTGGGTTAAGTCGATGGAAGCTACATATATCCAGTCGCACTAACGAACAATTCTCTGTCGGACGCTTATGAGGTACCTTTGATTGTGTAGTGGTGGATAGAGCCTACCCAGACCCATGGACTGCGGCCCATGCATGGGTCGAATCATCCTCCCATTGGAAGACGAGGCGAACATCGGGGTAAAAGATTCCATTCGAGCCTAGAAGGCCTAATTCACCGCCAACGCCGGGAAGGATGTTCGCCACTAGCTTTCCGTCGCTGGGATCAGTGAGGTTTCCCCTTTATGGTTTCACAGCGCTAGCGTCAGTCTTCGCTGATTCGACAGTAGAACGATCTTTTGTTACGAACCCGGTGAACTTGAACAGTGCGCGGGGGCCAAAGGGTCCCGAAGTGAAGCCAGCAGAGGCATCAACCGTCAAGCTCCCGTCGTACAGCTTCGAAAACGTCGGGACACTAGCGGTCAATGCCGCGGGGAGAAGGGAGGCGAGAACGCAGAGAATGGAAGGTCGCATGACTTTTCAGGTCGATGGACGCCTCATACTATACTCTTCGCATTTTATGCCTCCCGCAGAGGTACGTAACTTTGAGAGAAATCGCCGACATGTAGTGCTATTGATGAGTAATGGACACTCATTCTTAAGGACTTACTGTCTGCTTAGTGGATCTGGTCGGCGAGTGAGCACGACCGCCAATACAGTGGATTATTGTCAAGTCTGTGCGCGGTGCCGGCTAGCTCTGCACATGCAGTAAGCAAACCACACAAGAACGAATCCCCATCACCCGGCTCCCCGCGAGCCTTCACATGAAATTGGCGCCCGAAGGATATCGATGAGTTCACAGAAGGCATGCCCGTTTGCGAATTGAACCAGCTGAAAGTTGCGTAGATCTGTGTCATTCCTTTCCAGTACTCAAGGGTTACTGCCGACGTCAGTCGGCACTCCGCCAGTAACTCAATTGTACTTGTGTGGCCATCGTGTACCTCCGACCCAATGGCACTGCACGTCAAGTCCGCTTGATCTGCCTGGCGGATGTTTTTCGATAACAGGAAGAACAAAAAGAACACGTATAGATATCAAACTATCCAGTGCTGAGCTTCCGTAAACATTCTAGTCTAAGTTTTCACTATTCGTACACACCATATTGAAAAGCAGATCTTCGAGAAAAGGACGTCATGCCAGTGTATTCTAGTAAGCCTCAACCAGCGTTTGCGGATGACGGTAAATGTGTGTCTTTGAAGCGGGATCACAGTGCCAGTTGTCGAGGAGCCGACGCATGTCATCACGGCAAAAGTTGCGACGCAACGAAGGAGATGGCGGCTGCGCGCTGATACCCTCCCAGACGGGATGAGGCGTGATGTACTGGCTGGTGGATTGGGAATCGTGGGAGCGAGTATGGCTGGCAGCCGTATCTTGCACAAGACGATCCTTGGTCCCTTCGACAGATACAGATGTAGACACCCCATCAGTGTCAACAAGGAACGACTGCTCTGTATCGAACTCCGCCCCCAGCTTCATTTCAGCTTGAGCCGTCAGGGCTTGGGGCTTATCAGTCAAGGTCGGTAGGGTGTTTCGTACGAAGTCGCCCATGGACGAGAAAGACTTCGCACAGACTTCCAGGAAAGGGAATAGCTGGAAGACATGCACCTGGGCGCACATTCAGATGAGCTAAGAGGTATTATGTAGCCCCAATCGCAACTGCTCACCGAATCTTCATACAGTTCGTGACGGACTTTGACCCCAGCGGCAGATGCTTTATGAGCGAGCAAGGTGATTTCGTCACGGAGGACCTCAGCGTCTCCGGCTGTAATTAAAAGAGGCGGTAAACCCTTGAGGTCTGCGAATATCGGGCTAGCATACGGGTGCATCAAGTACTTGTGCAGCCTATCATGGCCCAAATAGCTCGGAATCGGATTGAGAGGGTCTTCGGGAGAACAAAAGGGAACAATGTCGTAGTGACGATTCGTGTCCCATGATTGACAACTCATAGTCAGATCTAGAAGATGACATCAGCATAGATTCGGATAGCAGTCGCGGACGATGTGTACGAACCGACCCAAGGTGACATGAGGATAGAAGCACTGGGCATCGGATAGTCATTATCACGAAGATATAGCATCAGTGCGAGTGCCAGTCCTCCGCCAGCACTATCCCCACTGACGATGATGTTCTCGGCCGGGATGTGCAAATCTTCGACCAATCTGAAGTAACCGCACACCACATCGAAGAGCGGTCCAGGGAAAGTACTTTCTGGAGCAAGGCGGTAGTCGATAGAAAATACACGCGCATCGGTGTGCAATGCCAAAGGTATGGACAGTTGGCGCTGAGCAGCAGGACTACCAAAAACGTAGGCACCTGTTCTCTTCCACTGAATGATAACGTCGAGAAGCTTATGATGGATCACATACCTCCATGAACATACATCACTACTCTTTCGGGTTCTTTGACCACATACTGACCGTCCTTGTCGATCTTCGACTCTGTAGTGTTCCATTCCGCCTGGAGACGCTGATATGTTGCCCGTCCGACTACCCACTCGCCGGATAACTCCCTGCGTCCTGTCTCTGAAGAGTCCAAGTCAGATAGTATCCCCCTCAGGCGACGGCGCTTGACGCAAAAAGTAACGGGTGTCACTAAGGCTTCAGATGGAAGAGGACAGAGTCCTCCCAAGCCCATAATGGATCGTAACGTTGCCTAAAAATAATGAGAACAAGGAAAGAAGACATATGGGGAAGAGACTTACGAAGTCCAACATGAAGCTGAACCGTCCCGCGTCCCGCATGAAGCTAGAAAGGATCGTCATCTCAATACCCCAAGTAGGTCTTCGAGGACCCCAAACAGCATGCGAAACGATGTCGCCGGCTATTTGAGTAGCTAGTTACGGACGTTAGAATTAGGAAACCACGCGTTGCGGTGAGATACGATGTACCCTTGCTTGTAAGATACCACCCGTGTTTCCAGTAGTGCCAAGGTTTGAGCCTCGGACCAGGAGGCCGCTTGGTGCATGCACACATTCGCGCTGAAGGCGGAGTGACACCATCCTTGTAGTACTGCATCAAGGCGCAGTCTGCTCGGCATATCTCGTGGTCTCTGCACGCGCAGGGATTCCGGAGGTGATCGGTATATTCGTAGACAGCGACCATTGAGAGTGTGGTAGGATTGCGAAGAACACGACAGATGTAGGAAGGGAAGGTTGCTTGATACAAAGCAGTCGGTGAAGCGGTGGGCTTATAAGCTATCCTCCACTTGCGGACGGAGACTTATTGAATCGACGGCACCGAAGAGGATCCAGCGTTGCGATAAGCCTCGACCAGAAGTACCGCGTCGAAAGAATTGATTGCATCCGAGGACTTGCGCCGACAGTTTGACTACATGCTTGCAATACAGCTGACCCCGATAGATTTGAATTTGTTGGTCGCACGATGGCAGTGTTGAGGAGATAATCAAAGCTAGCATGACTGAGGGAGGGAAAGAAGAAAAAAGCATTCGGAACTCTCGGGCCGTAAGGCCAACTTGAAGAAAGGGCCGCGCCATCAGGATCACAACCACCACCTTTCATTCAATCGTCTCTCAGACTTGCTCAGCCCTCGGAGGCAGACGACACCTTGAACGTGGAACAATTACTCAGTTCTGAATGCAGTCCTTTGGGTGAGTAATGACACGCGTACGGGCGCGTCAGTCAGGAATCTTTCCCACTACTTCTAAATATCTTCCTGACGCAAAAGGACTTATGCCTGTATTCTACATTGCTGGCGAGCGTCGCCACTTTGATGTATCTTTAACTTTGTTCTCACCTTGGCTTGGACGATGATCCCTGTGGTCACCGACTTTCTCCCCGGTAAGATAATACAGCTTCAACGCGGACTACTGCCATTGGGCTATGCAGCCTCTGGATGTGAATGGCGTCCTGCAAGAATATCATATAGCATCCGCGGCGGCAGGAGATATCGTCGGTAGTTACGCAAATCCGTAGGATCTTGACAGCCCCTAGTAACAACGTCTTCAAGATATTTGTGCATGTCCTGAGTTGCCAACCTCTCGCGTTCAATTTCACGGTGAACTGCAGGCAGGCAGTGCATTCAACCCACTGAGCAGGCCCTTACACGGAATGCTAACCGAATGGTTCCGTCACTTTACACGAGTTCGTCCCGAGAATACCAACTTCTTACCTCGAGTCTTGTTTCAGGTGGCATTCAGAGGGCGAACGGCCACGCTTTGGTCGTAGCGGTTCCTTCACGCACGAAAGACCTTTTACATCCCAAGTGGGACCTAGCAAACAAGACTAGTGGACGTGTCCATCAATCAAGTCAGCCGCGTGCGTTATGAAGAGGCATGCTGTGAAACAATTCGAGTGGCGATAGCGCGAATTGTCAGATCGTCGGTGCGGTAAGAAGCACGCGAGGTTGTTCACGCAAGTTCGACAGGATACCCAGTACTTCAAAATGAACTCCTTGATATATTCATTTTACGTCGCGTCGGCATCAAGCTTCAAGACATGGTCTGGCTGATAATCATCCGTTTTCTTGGTTTGCCTCGGATTGTTCTCCTATGTGGTATCGGGACGGAGGTAAGATTCCGCCAGCTGCATGACAAGAGTTTTAACCTCGGAGAGTGTGTGCCCTGCTGCCCCTGCATCCACTTTGTTCTCCAAGTGCCTCTCACTCCTTCTGAATCACATTGACACATCCGAGGGTCTGTGTGAATGAACGCACTACGAAATTCCGTGCAACACAAGGCATAGGGGAAGCGGTGTTCAGACTGGAAGGCTTATGTCGATGTGAATTTACAGGCGTCGGAGGGAGGCAGGTCAAAGCGCCGAGAAAACTGCAAGTGAGTATCGGCGACTTCAATCCCGCGGCGGAGATTCTCTAAAGTCTAGGTTATCATCGTCTGAGTGTACATGCATCATTTCGGAAAGTTTCCGTACTCCCAGCTGAAGCACTCCTGTAGACCATATCAGCGCAGTGCAGACGAATTCGGTGATTGTGTATACCACGCAGTCTTCTTCGGGCGCGGCGAGTGGAACCTCTCTCCCTTGTTCCAGACTCGGCGGCCATGGCACCGATAGGACCTTCTCTATCACGGTCACGATGGGATGGGTACGAATGTCAACAGACCAGGACATATTTGAGACGGTGTCGTAGACGATGGATTCGCCTAAATGGCAGCGAGATTCCATGGCGTAGCCCCCAATTGCACAAGAGGACAGGACACCGTTGCATGCTCCCATAGCAATAGGATCGGCGGTGTGATATACATGAGTGATGTGCTGTGTCGAAGGTGGTGACGGCAGATGAAGACGGCCAGCTGCCATCTTTTCACCAGGAGCTTCGAACGCGACCACAGGCGCGCCAAAGGTCACCCCGACGAGGCTCGCCAAAGCGCCACCAAGAGAATGGCCGATGACCCATATGTTGGAATCAGGATACATGTATGTCAGATTATTGTAAAGATTCTGCAGATCATCAGATGGAAAGAAAGAACTGATAGCGACAGAAGTACCGTTCCGATAGGATAGAACAAGCTTTCTTCAACGAGCGCGTCCTCGACGCAGTCTTGATCGCACTTCCACCCACCCCTGTAACACCCACAGACTGTCGACCACGTCCAGTCGACGCGAGCACAGCAGCAGCTGAAGAGTAGATTGTCGTTGAGTTTGTCCTTCTTGACCGTCGGCCCGCCCCCGCCGAAGACGCCAGCAGATGTTCCTTTAATGCTGAGCACGACAGTCTTGTTATCGGGTGTCGCGAACACCTGTCCTCGGAAGCCATCGGCGTCCGGTTCCCAGCCGAATGGGTAAGTCTAGCGTCAGCCAAGTCAAGCAGGGCAACAACAGAGCATTTCGGCACGCACAGTGGACCAGTTCCCGCCAAGGTCATACCAACCAGTCTCGTTTGGCTCCAGATAGGCATTGTTTGCCATCTTGGCCAGCGTCAGCAGCACCTCTCTAGACTCCACATCAGGGCCCGCCACCTCATCCTCCTCCCAACGCAGGCTCAGGCTCTGACCGTGTCGCATGGAGCGCAACCGCGCCTGTGAGACTGCTTCGAAAGACGGCGGTCGCTGGGATCGTATTCGACGCGTTGCTACACTGTACGAGGTGCCATAGTCGCCGTCACGCAATTCCTGTCTTGTGTAGTTCTGTCGGGGCCTGAAGTCGGAGAAGACCACCCTCGAAGAAGGAGATACTGCATGTAAATGTCGCAGTTCAAATTCAAGCGTCGGCCGCAATTCTGTTGATGGTGGCGACGGCGGCAGCAAGACGGTGATCAAGGAGAGAATTAGGCTGGTCAACGCTGTGGGTAACATCAACGAGGGATGTCGTTATGGTAGCAGCATGAAGTCAAGTCACGTCCGCGCCGATGACGAAGCTTGCGGTCCTTCAAGTTTCTACTTTTGGTTGATGGGGCTCACCTAGTACTACTTACTTACTGGCAACTGCAAACTCAACGGATGACTGATCGGAAATTGGACCTAAGGATGAAGACTGGATGATCAACGGTGGATTTCTTCCATAGGGTTCATAAGAAGGACGACGATACTATGACTACGTGGAGATGCATATGATTTCAAACAGCTTTGGCGTTGAGGTAGGCATACGGTTAGATACATGCTATCAGTGATTATAAGCGAGAGATTCTGAAATATATCAGTGAAGCTTCGCAGGCAACTGGTGTATCTGATATGGCTACAGGGAGACAGAGAGATCGCCTCGAAAGAAATGGCACTTATCCTCAAAGCCGTCAAAGCCACCAGACACCGACAACCGAGCGTCCACGTCTCCCTCCTGAAATGCTGAACGCCTCTTCATGTGCCACTCCTTTCCAGGCGAGACCGAGACCGTCTTCGGAGCGAGAAAGTCCACGCGAACTTTTTTCAGCACAGGCCTTCCTCAACTCGACCGCTACAAGCAAAGGGAATCCCACAAACTCAGCCTTCAGCGGCTCTCGAGAGTCCTCAAGGCGGATGACCATCAACGACGAAGCGGCGACCAGCAACGACAAAGCGGCAAGTCTCGGGAGACAAGCCTGATCTTTCATCGCGCGCCCAGATGCCGTACACAGAATACCGCGTCTGCGTTCTGGAGAAAGTGAGGCCCAAGGTGTTCAGCTCGAGGAGAATGGCGAGCAGATCAATGAGCTCCTGAGAAATGCGGGGCTTAAGTTCGTACCTCACGAGCGACTTCACTTGCAGGACGAGCGCTGTACAAGCGAATGGATGATACTAACCATTGAGGCCCCGCGGCCAGGCGGGCGCAAATGGGAATGACAATGTGCTTGTGCCCCGGCGCAGTTATCATATTGAGGAGAATCACATCCGATGCCGAGAGACGACGCGCAAGAAAGGCAACGGAATGGGTGCAGAAGTCCCAGTGCGGTGCGCAGGTCCCGACAGACCTGGTTCCTTTGAATTGTCCATGCCGTTCACATCCGCGAGAACCTGTTTTTGGAGATCGACATGGCTCTTCAGACCAGAACATACCTCCGTATAGAGCGTAAGGTGCATTGTAGGCAGGATGTATAAGTTATCGGGATTGTCGATATGAACGCAGCGCAGCTTAGGCGCGATGGAAAAGGCAAAAACGGCAGCCTGTTATCTCCAAGCCAACCGTATTATATAACGAGGAGAGGTTATAATGTGAAGGGCGACAGAAGGTGGTGCTGTGATTCATCAAGCAAAGCAAGCGTGGTTGCCTCAAGGATGCGATATCTCGAGTGAATAATCCCGAGCGCGAATAGGGAATTCAGCTGGTCCATCGAAGAAGAAGTCCTGAACTGATGGACTTTGTGCACAGATGGGTACTGCTGAATTCTTGGATTACATGGCCGAGGCTATGCTGTCCGCACGCTGAGCGAGTCATTTACAGCATAGGGACGCGTCCGCAACAGGAATATGCCCAGGCGAAGTCAGCACAAGTCTTGACCGCGAGCCGCGCCAGTCATTTTGGCATGGACCAGCGTCGTAGGCATCAGAAGATGTTAGCCGCCTCGCTAGATTTTGATGCCTGTTCACGCTCAGGCGTGGCTGTAGAGGCATCGACAGGGAGGAATGATGAGGTTAGGTCGGTAAGAGTTGGATCGGCAAATAAGAATCCGCGCTTCGGAACACCGGGCCGAGCAATATCTGGGTGGCGCAACCCAGTGAACGCAATTCAACGACGTCTAGAGTATAGCAGTACTTCGTCTCATTCATGCCTAATAATTCCCTTCAGACCTTGCTACTAAGCTTGGAATGAAAGACCCAAAATGGACTACATTCCTTTGTCAATTTTGGAAGGATAACCAAGAAGTGACAGTCATATTAAGCTACGATATGTATGTGTAATTGGTAGATACATTTGCGAAAGATTCTATAGATGTGTGCGTGCGTAGATTTTTGTTGAGGGAAAGTCTGTGTGTGTGAGGAGCCAGAAACATTACGGATGCCTAATAGTCTAAAAACTTGACCTGTGACTTTCATCTAGGGAGAGGTGATATCGAGCGCATCCATGGCCAATCCCAGTGGATCCATAATGGGACCATTCCGGCCAACAAGACCTTCGACGCCAGGTGTGGAGGCGAAGAAGACTTCGGGACTGGTACAGGCGGCGACAGCCCGTCGCATGTGCATCGTGAGGAAGGATAAGCCGACCTGGTACGCAGCTGCAGAGAGAAAGGCCTAATCAGCGACACAAAGATCGATGCAAGCCTGAAAAGTCATACAGTTCATCCATCCAAACCCTTCGCGTGGCACCATCTTGAAGTCGATACCCTGGTTTCCGTACTCAGCATCGACCAAATGCGAGAGCTTGACGGCGTCGAACTGGGAGAGCCATCAATGACGGTCATCTCATGTTCAAAATCTCTCTCACCTTCTCCGGTACGACTCCATTGAAGTCGACAAAAGCCGTCGTCATCCTAAGCGGGGCCATAAGACAATCTGTCGATGTCGAACGGACGCACGTACATGTATAGGAAGCGGTACGCGAGCCGTTGCGCCTCTTCAAGATATCCATATCGTTCTAGTCCAACCCAGATCATGATCTGATGAGGCGGCCTATTCACGAAAATTGTCAGATTCTAAGTCATCTCCGAGAAGATCATAACACATGCCATGCATATCTGTGAAAGGAGGTAACATGTCAGCTCAAGTGATCTCGTCCACCACGTGAAGAATAGAAACGTACGGGTAATCCCACTGTCGATTCGGTCGGTCCAATGATATCTTGCCTCTTGACTCCTCTGTCCCCGACACGACGCCACCCAGAACCTCGAACTTCTGCAACGAATGTGTGCTGGAAGCCCGATAGAGTCAGCCACAACACACCAAAATGCAGAGACGACATACACTAGCCTCTGGCACTGGTCCTCACTGGCACAACCAGCCCACAACGCCCAAAAGGCGGTTACACTTTCATACAAGATTCGCTTCTCTTGTGCGGTATCGTAGTCAAAGTAGAGGTTCTTGCTCTCGTCCCAGAGATACTTGTCTATCATCTCCTTCCTGAACGCTGCCCGCTGGAACCACACGTCACTACTCTGAAGGCGCTTCAAGGAGCTCTCACGACTGGGGTTCGCGTATGCTTCAGGTGTCGGAGGGAACGGAGCCAATGGGAAATCCTCTTCCAACTCGAGCTCATCGTCAAATATCTCCCTGATCGCAGTCCCAATATCCACCTCGTATTTGTACAGCAGTGCCTGCAAATCGATAGTGGCAAGGTTCGCACACCTCTTCTCGAATCGATACGTCGTGTCATGTCCAGACTCTCGCACAGCACGATCGTGAAGGAAGTACTCGTCGAGCTTGGGCTCCTTGAGGCTCCCCTCGTTGTACTTCTCGCTGAATTCCAAGACGGATAGACCATGCTTGTCCGCAAACGGCTCGAGAATGTGGGTGAAATGGGAGGCCTCGGTCTCGGGAGGGATACCTAAGCCGTCGGGCCTGTAGCGGGATAGACCGGTCTTGGGATCCATCCGAGGTTCCGCAACCCAAATGGTATGGTACTCCTTGATGGCCGCCTGGATGGCTCGCTTGAGCCACGCTCGGTTGGCATCGATATCAGACTTATCGAGAGCGTTGAAAATTTGCAGGGCCATGTCGGTGAGGAAGGGTGGCTGCGTTCGGCAGAGGTAGTAGCTTCGACTGCCGTTCAGGATCTTCCCATAGTGCTTGATCTCAAAGATGAAGTGGTCGACCATTCCCTTGGCCATGGAGATCTGACCGTCGACAATGAGCCCAAGGCTTATGAAATACGAGTCCCAGTTGTACAGCTAGAGAAGGATGAGATGGCTAGCCAAGACTAGGAGTGTATGACCCGAACCTCATTGAAACGCGCTCCTGGCACAACAAATGGAATACCCTTTAGTGTCTTGCCGCCGCCCTTGGGATCGTCGACCTCGTTCATCGCGAGGGCGAGAATTCCAGGCTTGGAGTTGAGACTCTTGACGAAGGCGGGATCATCGGGCTTTGCTGGGAGGACCTGGACGTCGAGGTTCATGTGGGGCTTCTCCTTGGCAACTTTGCGATAGTACTCTGCCATGGCAGGTTCACCATGGGGGACGTATATTCTAGGATTCATCTTTCCGGTGCGGTTCTTTGGGTCGGCCGTGATGATTTCAAGCCCGTCGCCATCAATGCGGCGTGTCAGAGAGTGCCAGAAGGAGTGCTTGATCATGCGAGACAGCCGGTCAACGGGGTTCTCCGTTAGGCGGGCCTCATCCAGGACGATTCGCTTGCGGTTGTGGTCCTTAGCAAGAGCGAGTTCTTGCAGCAAATTAGACAGCATGTAAGTACCCTGACAAGGAATACAGTTGAGAATAAACATATATAGGACAAGTGAAAGGAACGCACGCGTATATCAAACGTCTTGAAACCGTTGCTAGTCGCAGTGCCCAGCGCCATCATCTTTGGCCCAGCGTCGGTGACACTAATTTGGAAGTCGCCGTCGGTGTCCTCCTGCTCTAGCACGATGCGAATGGTCTCTTCGACGTCAATGAGAAAGCGCCGTGGCCCAGTGACGCTCTTCTCGTCGTGCGACATCCGCCGTGGTCGGAGATGCCAGTCTTCCTGGAAAGCAGGGGCCTTCTTGGGCTTGTAGCCATGTAAATGGGACTGAAAGGCATCGTCAGTGAGGCGAATGGGCGCCAGAGTAGGCGACGTCTTACATGACTGTATGTGCGAGACCTAGTGAACGACTCGCCGCCGCCGTAGTAGACTGCCGCGTCGGTGTTGTGTTCGCGGTCGTCGATGAAGCTGACGCCGGGAGGGTGATTGAGGGAGGGCGCCATTGAAATAGTGGTGGTAGTGAATTGAGAAGGAAATGTGGGGTAAATATCACGCCGGGCCTTAGGTAACGCTGCTAGTGATAGCGGCCTTCAGCATATCAGTATCACGGTCGCCAACGAGAGCCTGCCAGCTCACCGTTCCGCGCTGCGTCGCTGTTTTTCTGCTTGTTGATGGTCGCCGTCAAAGGCGGATATGACGTTTGTGTTGGAAAATTGTGTTGGAGTTGAGTCGACTTGGGTCTGCTTGTATCTATTACCCAGAGCAGTGGCTCCCGACGTGTGCAATGATCCCTTGGTGTCGCGTCTTGACCGCGCTACTTATATAACTACGCCCTGGTGTCCCACCGTCCTACTTATGTACTTCGCATCAATCGGCCTTCTCGATAATAGAAGTGGGTCTATTGAATCGTCATAGACGCGTGTTTATTCGCGTGCTTCAAGGCGGAAATTACTCCGATAACACATCGCTTATCAGGTTTTTGGTGTTTCTCAACGCTATATATTTCCTCCAAGCGCATTTGTATCAGAATCTCGGCCTGGGTATGGTCAAACATTAATGAAGTGAAGCTCTGACAGACGTAAAGATAATGAGCGTCGGAATGTTCCTCGCATTTAGTCGTAGGAGGTAATCATGATCCACGTGGACTTCAAAAGCAGTAGAACCAGAAAACGCGAAGTGGCGCCCATGGATTGAGGCGGATTTACACTCGGCTTGACCCCACCACACTTAGAGGTCCAGACTTGACAGTGAGCTATCACTACTACTTTCCATCGTCCATCAACTCCGAAATGAAGGAGCACGAGTATACGTACTTGTTATTACATCCTGTATGTTCTGGTCGGAAACTTGTGTTCGATGCCGGCACGAAGAAAAACATACTGAGTGCCATAAGTCTACGTGACTGATGGAATTCTCGTGTCGCCAGTGATCAGTATGTATGAATCCTTGTCGCGCGAAGATGGCACATTGTCCATGGGCCCATGACGGCCCTCATCGCATCGACTAGTGCGCCTTGTGAGAAATCAGGTTCTTGTATGGATCTCCCCATCTTAATGATCGACTTGAGCGCTAACACGCCGCGAGATATCGTTCTCCGATAAGACGCTCCGGTAAGACGCTTCAGCTCATAAGACCGCCGACGAGACTGCCAAGTCCAAAGGTGGCTTTTGAAGGAAAGTCAGTCTTGACTGAGAACGAGACCTGATACGAAACTTGCCTCAGTCACGATACGATCCAGTTATGAGATGTGATTGCACGTTGAGAGGACTCTGCACTGATTGAGTGGCAGAAGAAGAACTCTGGGAGTAACTTATCGCCGCTAGCTCTACGAGGAGATCCACCTGAGTCGCCTGCAACGCCACCCATTTCAATCGGGCAGGGTAGCGACGGTGTTGACCGTATACCCGTACACGCTGTAGAGATGGAAACAAACCTCTCGCACATTATGGGTTATGGAGTGTGGTAGCAGAGAGCTGCGCGTTCAATTACGATAGGAAAGATAGCTGCGCGTAGTCCAGAATTGCTTGACGCGGAGGCGCACTGCATATAAGATCCAATGAAAGAATTGCGAGCGTAGCGATTCGATACCTCGGAGAAGTACAAACGCGAATGAGCGATATCAAAGTAGCTTGACCCTAGAGGCTGATCACGATGAAGAAATGGCCGTCAGTGTTGTAAGTAGCCCGATCGCGATTTAGGTGACTGGAAGAGAAGTGAATAATTGGATGCGCATAGGAGATCTTCGGACTACAGCAGGTTCTGGAATATGTTTGTGCATCGTAGGTGAAGGTGGATGTCTGTCGGCACTGGCAAACACCGAGTTGTCCTCCTCGACGAGCATTAGAATCCGAATAACATCGACTATAAGTGCATCGGGTGCGTGGCTCGGAGTGAGAGTGTTGAGTGATATGGGTTCAGGAAGAATTGCCATTTGTGTGTGTGCCAAGCAGCGACTGCGTGGGCCGAGTTATATCAAACACAGGCTCTGGAAGGAGTTGTCGGTTCAAATAGACATGAGAAGCAAGAAAAGTGTGCGTTTAGTTCGACCAAAAGGTCTTAAGCCCGGAGCCCACGTCAAGGGAGCACACATCTCCGGGACACGCACCTTGGGAATGTGAAGATCGAAAGTCGTCCTCAAAGTGAAGTGGCGTTCATGAAGTTGAAGTGGCGTTATGGCGGTGAACTTGAAAGGTTATGAAATTGTCCTTGGAGGTTCGATGATGTCGAAAGAGTGTGTTGTTTATTTTCATGAGCGAGTTGGCGGTGACGATGTAGCGAATGCACGTCAATTCCTCTCGAAGAGGTTAGTCGCGGCGCATTGTCCAAGTCGCGTCAATTGTCCCAATGCTGTTGACCCAGGTACTGGCCATCCTCGGGGAAACGCTCGCGCACTTTCGATGTCTATGCAAAGCGTCAGTACATGCACTTAACCGTTGCGAGATCGTGGCGAAGGATCCGCTCCGGCGTTGACGACCAGGCATCCTCCAGCGGGAACATGCGATCCAGCCTGGTGGCCCACAAGCTGTCGGACCATGCATGACCGCCTCGGATAGACCCAGCGAGCACATGTGCGCCATTCCGCACGGGCGTGTAATGTTGGGCCGCGTCGACATCACGATCCTTGGCTTGGAATGGCAAAAGGGGAGGAAGGGAGACGAGAGGAAGGACGTTTGAGATCGAGTGGCGCTAGCTCATGGAAAGGAATGGAGAACAACGCCTGAGAACAAATGATGGAGGCGTGTAAGGCATTTTATAGCGGAGACGCGTCGTGGCAGTGTTTGTTGCACAATGTGCCCGGAATGGAGATGGTCTGGTGTGATTAAATACTTGACAACAGCGCGGCAGACAATAGACAAGCTGTTCAGAATCCTGGGACCTACGTTGTAACGGTAGCTCGCTCGTCCTGAATAAGGATACAAGTGATAGAATTAGTGCACTGCGATACAAGAGATATACAAAATATAACATTGCTTTCGACCATTTCTATACTTTTGGGTATCACGCCCAGTTGTCGATGAGCGAATCGCGCATCTCTCCGATGACTGCTGTCGAGTCGTGTCCTTGCAGTTTGAAGGTGGCTTCGATGACGCTGATTTCCGTTGCGGTGGTCTCCAAACCGGTGAATGCACACCAGTCGTTTACGACAAGACCAGCGCCAATCACATCTGAGCCACGATTTACTGTTCCCGCCTGTTTGACAGAATTCATATAGAACCGAGGAAATAATGACGGAATGGACCAACCACCAAGGGGACTTGCAAAAGACTGCTCAGTTCGTCCTGGTCTTGTATGCTGGTTTTTGGGTGCACGAGACCGCCGTTGTTGGTGATGGCGCAGTAGCTGCCGACGAGGACGTTGTCGGCGACGGTCTGCCTGAAGACCTCGACCTTGAGGACGTCGGCGATTATCTCCTCCGTCTCGCGGTCGACGTCGGGATGGACGAGGGCGACATAGTCGTTGCATGCAATGACATTGCCGAGGGCTGATAGCCGCTCTTCTACTCGTTGAATGGCGACGGCGTCGGGAAGGGAATTCCGCAGGTGCTGCAGCTCCTGGTCGGTGGTGGATGATGGTACGAGAAGGCCGTGTCGGTTGCCTAGACAGGTACGGAAAAAAAAATTAGCAATCGATGGGCGATGGGGATGGATGGCACACACCAGCCGTTAAGCGACCTATTATCCTGGTTCCGCCAATGCTAGTGTGCACGATTGGAACGACGTCGCCGAGCTCGCTCTCAAAGGCAGAGTAAAAGTTGGTACTGCCCTGGATGGCGGCCAGGCAGTAGCTGTTTGTCAATTTGGCGAACACGCCGATGTCGCTGCTGTTCTCGAATTGGATGCCTGCGAAGAAGACGTCAGCAAATCTGTACGCCGGACGATGATCAAAACGTACGCGTAGCCATCGTCGAGGGGATGGGCGGGAAAGGCGGAGTAAGGAGATGAGGGCGGGCAACAAAAAGTGAAGACGGTCTACAAATTTGCTACGGTCTAACAAATTTGTTGAGTGCCGGCAATCAAACTGACTCTTGCCTTTTATCATCTCCTGAGTCCTTGTCGGTTCCGCCAGGCGCCTGCGGCTGACATTGACTCGACGTTATGCTCCGTCTATCACGACCACTCAGCCGAGCGCTACCGAATCGCCGCTGGCCAGGCAAGCCTGAGTTCGCAGCCAGGCGGTTTACTGGCAATGTGCCACCAATAACAAGGATCGAAAAGCTCGTCTTGGACACAATAAAAGTGCTTCACAGCCTGTACCTCTTCCTTGTGGGCTGCTCATTTAACCAAAGGCAGTCGGGCCGCTGTCCTTCTCGCATTACATGCAGTTCTGTCTTTCTCACCCACACGATGGCTACTATATGAATTCGGCCAACGCGGTGTTTGGTGCCAAAGGAGATTTTATCACAAGTCCTGAAATTAGTCAGGTCTTTGGCGAGGTACCCGTTTAATTTGTCGACGCGAAAACTATCCAATTTTTGAAGCTTGTAGGGATATGGTTTACCATGCAATGGAGATACGCAGGCGAGCCTTCGTCTATTCGACTTGTCGAGCTCGGTCCTGGAAGAGGCACCCTCATGGCAGACATTCTCAGGGTAAGTCATGACCTTGCTGGCAAGTCAATTGACTAAACCACATACAGGTCATACGACAATTTGCTGCATCTGCAAGTGTCAAACATATACATCTAGTTGAGACTAGTCCAACGATGAGGGAATTACAAAAGACGCGACTTGCTGGGGACTGGAATCTCAGATGGCACGATTCCATCGACGAGATAGACCCCTTGGACGATTTCACCATGCTTGTCGCACACGAGTTCTTCGACGCGCTGCCTATTAACATCTTAGAGGTAATTCATCCCAGAATCATTGTCTCTCCTAGATGCTCAAACTCAAATAGCGACGCCCAACGGGCTGGCACGAAGTCAAGATCGACGCAGAGCCAACGGAGGGCGCCTATCCACGCCTTCAACGTGTCCTCTCTCCCACACCTTCCGCATTATCTTCCATCCTCGCCAAGACCTCCCCGCGATTCGACGCGATGCCCGAAGGCTCCCATCTCGAGGTATCTCAGGCATCATTCAGGATTGCACGCAAGATTGCCGAGCTTATTGCCCCGAAAGGATGTGCCCTCATCGCTGATTACGGTGGAGCCCAGCCTTCAGGGAATTCTTTCCGCGTGCGTAGGCTCCTGTGTCTTACACTCTAGAGTGTAGCCACTCACCCTTTTCTTGTGCGCAGGCTTTCAAGGATCACAAAATTGTGGACGTCTTTGACCAACCGGGTAGTTGCGACTTGACGGCCAATGTCGATTTTGGGTATCTGAGGGAAGCGATGCAAGACCTCGGTTAGTTCAGTCCCTCAGCTGTGTCCTTGTTTACTGTCTAAGACATCGCAGTGACCGTGCACGGCCCCATCTCCCAAGCGGAGTTCCTTCTCAAGATGGGCCTGGAGCCGCGCGTCAATATGCTCAAGGAAGGCACGAAATCGGAGGAAAGACGTGAGGCCATAGAGAAGGGAGCTCAACGTCTTGTCGACCCGGTGACTATGGGGAGGGAGTATAAGATCATGGGTATCTCGACCATGGGAAACGACACTCAGGTCTATCCGTTCGCCGCTGAATTTGTTGCTCGCGAAGGTAGAGAGGCGCAATCTGCAGACTGAAACGCATCTTTGGTCAGGTATGTGCACAATTTGCAAGTCTCGGATGGAGTATTGACTTTGTATGTCAGAACCAAATGTTTTTGCTACGCATGTTGCTGTGGAAACTGATAGCCATGTGGATCTCCTCCAACCTTCATACGCAGCTCAATGATCCTGAACGTGTTGCTTGTGCCAGGAACACGTCTTGTGAATTACGGTCACCCCAATTAACACCGCAGCTACCAACAGTCATCCCTGAGATGACCAGTATTATGCTGCGCTTTGTTCACTATTGCGATACGTTTCTTTCTCGCTGGCATCCGCCTTCAAGCGCCATTCTTCACCTTTCACCATCGTCAGGTAGATTGCGGCGCTTCCAATCAGCAGAGCAATAGCGAAGATGGTGTACATCCAACCTGTAAGCGGTCAAGCCAAGTTCTGCATCGGGATGAAGGTTTACCGTCGCCGAGGTTATCCTGTGAACACAGGTGAACGCTGCCGAGTCAATACCATTCGATCAGGACAAAGCATACCTGAATCGGAACTGCGATCTCAGTCGCCACAAATGCGGACGGGCCGCGAAACAAGCTGTTGAGAGCGACAGCAGTGGAGGAACGACCTGCATTCGCGTCCACAGTGTATGCCAGCGTGCTCGCGTACGTCGACCTACAAAGGACTTGAACAGAATTGCATGCGAGCTGATAATTCTTCGTACATGACGAGGAACCCTGACACAAACAGCATGATACAGATGGCGGAAACGTGAACGCGCTGCTGGCAAACCCACCCTAGGCCTATCACGGATATTGGGAAGAGCCAGATCGTGACTAGCGTGCTTCGCAGACGTATCTGCAAGGTCATGGTCAGGTCATGTAAAGGGTACGAACGAAGAACACGCCGACCTCCGGATACATTCTGCCCTCATTCTTTGCCTTTAGTTTGGCAAGCTGTATATCCGACCAGCGCCCTCCCAGTACGCTCCCAGCCATGTTCCCTTTGCAATGTTTTCAAAACAGCTCATTGAGAAGATAGTCTACACACCCATTCCAAAAGAAAGAAGCACGAATCCAATCTTGAGTGCGTTATAACCGTAATGATTACCAAGCGTTCGGGACGTTGTGTAGACAACTGTGAAGCAGTATGAGAAAATGAGACCTGTTAGAGATGAGAAGAAGTCCCTGATAGGGTAGGGTAGGAAATTTACCAGAGGCAAATGACATGACAAGATTGTTCAGGCGACGAATGGCAAGCCACAGAGGTATTATTGGATTCACGTCTTTCAACGTGATCTTGAGTGTCGGGTCCTTCATCAGAACGTCCACCGTTTCCACCTGTTCTTGCTTCTCGACATCGCCAGGTGGCTCTGAAGGCGATCGTTCGAGGCTGGTTGGTCCATTCACTTCATCCTGTGTCTCGGCATTGTTCCTCTTCTCCTTCCTGTGCTGCTCCTGGAGACGCTTCTCGAGAAGGGTCTGGTAGGCGGAGCTGCGCTCCTTCCGGAACGTATCCTTGAAGAAAAGCAGGACGCCGAGGAAGATGACG
Source organism: Strobilurus luchuensis (assembly GCA_019915105.1). Lineage (NCBI taxonomy): Eukaryota > Fungi > Basidiomycota > Agaricomycetes > Agaricales > Physalacriaceae > Strobilurus > Strobilurus luchuensis. The sequence goes on along the minus strand of JAHLMJ010000012.1, from coordinate 1,164,413 downwards.
CCCGCAAGGATGGACAGGAACCAAAAGACCGCGCGCCAGTTGAAACCAGTCGTGAGAGCACCGCCAATGAGTGGTCCGAGTGAAGGACCCAGCAAAGGAGAGATATAGTATATGCCCATCTGACGACCACAAGCATATTCAGGAAACAATTGTATGTGTGGATGTCACTGATACCTTCGTTCCTCGCTCCTTCGGTTCATAGATATCAGCCAAACTTGCAACACCAGTCGAGCCGACCGCGCTAGATCTACATGATCCACTGATCAGATTTCACAAGTCGACTCGACAATGTCATTTTAGCCTTACCCGGCAGCCTGTAACACACGCATTCCAATAAGTCTAGAACCATTTTCTCAGACGATAGGTGCTTGATCGAAGCGACAAACGTACAGCCCGATACTGTTGCTTTTTGCGACTGCAACTGAGGAAGCAAAATAGATCGATAATGAGACCAGGTAGACAAACTGGATCAGAAGGATCAGAATTTGGATTGAGTTGAACGAACAAAGATACTTGCACGTCTACCTTTGACCTCGCTGACGGCACTCCACACGACACCCGTGCTTCCTTGCATCAGGATGAACAACGACACACTTAGACTGATCTGAGCGCTGGTAGCAGGTAAGTCCGCTTCCATTTGCTGGATCGCAGCTATATCGAGATCATGCCATGAGTATTGTAGTGCAATAGGACAAGCAAGATATACTCACGATTCTGTATGTTCGCCGAAATGGCGGCAATGAGGGCGCCAGAGGCAACCAGAAAGAGCACCAGGTTCTACAAGGTTTCGACGCGCCAGAGGGGGGCATGGTCTACATCACATACTTTGCGCGCCAGAGACCATTGCCTTGGATCGTTCTCAACCGGCATATGTTCGATGTCCAGCGCCGGCTCCTCAATAGACGATGTGGCACCATTCCTGTCGGCAGCGATCTCGTGAGAATGTGGAAGTTTCGTTGCACTACTGGCAGAAACGACTCCAAGTGGCTCAGACTGCATCGTCTTCAACTCGTAGTGATGTGAGTGGACACCCAGCTCAAGCTCACCATGTAATGACTCGAACGCTTGTCGGTCCTCGTCGACCGAATTACTACGAATTCAAATTGCTCATCAGATGAAATTCTCGGGCTGCGCACCACTGCCACTGCCACTGCCACCAGCGGCACCACTCTGTTGATCATGATCGCCCTGGGGGCAGAGTTGGTCCCGGTTGGCAGCTGTTGGCAGTGACATTTCGCGAATTCACAACTTTCATGACAATTGATCTGAATTGAGGGCAACAGACAGCGTATAGCCTACTTTAGGGATTCTTCTTATGTACCTGTACTATATCTCGTGAGTCTAGACTCTGTGATCTGGGGCTGGAGCAATTGCAGTCACTAAAATCTTGGCACTTGCCACTAATAGGGACGTTGGACCAAGCAGACTCGATGAGCTCGTACGTACCTCACTAAAAACGAGTAGAGTCAATGAATGACTCTATCTCCTTCCTGGCGAAGGAAAGCTCGTAGTGTCCAAATGAATCAATGCTATTGCAAGCCTCTTTCATGAGGCCTGAGGATGATAGTCGGAGTAAGAAGTCAGATTGCTGTTACTTACCTTCGCCGCGAAGCTAACAAAGTGGCCGGCAGTGGCCGGCGATGAACTCCGCTCTACCCTCATTCTTCCTGCGAACTTCCATTGACATCCGAGTCGCCTGAACCCAGTTCAACTATTGGGGGGCGAATACTCCACTTCGCCATTGGTAGCTAGCACAACACTTCTCTGTGCCCTTGTGTTCGATGACTACCGCACCGGATTGGACTGCTGCAGGCAGCTTAGACTACCGATCTTGTAGTCGGTGCTTTCTGGAAACGTTCACCAACGCAGTACCCTGTTCAGTGTTGGGACAGTGCTGCATGCTGACGGATATAGCAGTCCGGAGATGTCAACTGAAAATAACCAGCGCCCAGCCACCCAAGAGGCCGTGCGCACTGCGGAAGGCTCATCGCTTCGGGCATTTACCCTAGTTCCTAGGCGGACGACGATCATGCCTAATGACACGATGACACTCAACGAAGCGATTTGTATCACTCGACATCGGCAGACATTGATAGGACCAGGAAAGTTGAAAGGCCGCGAGGATCAGGCGAGGAGCGGGACCATGTAGAACTGGAAGGGATGGGTCATTGAGACTCAGGTTGGCGTCATCATTGCAGCACCGCAGTGCGCCATGTATACTGATTTGACCACTGCCAGCACTAGCCCGACGCGAAGGCGTTCGAGGCCACCCCAGCGGGCATAGCGTCTTTTTTCAGAGTCGGACTCTACACGATGAATGCAGGCGAAGCGTTCGGACCAAGAAATGTAGTGTCTAATCAAATCACTAGGCCGCAGATTGGGGTGGAAGGGAGTGCTTGCCCGGACCACTGCGAATAACACCCGTTTGTCGGTGCATTGCGCTCCATTGACAGCGCAATTCAAGCTTGTATTTTTGACACCAAGGATGCGAGGAACCGAGCTGCTAGCAGAAATACGAACAGTTCGCGCTTTCTTTGCTCAGCGTGTTCTCAGGGGCTCGCTTGTAATTTGGACGTTTCATCGGGCACCGACAGGCAGCTTGCACATCCTGGATGCATATCTGACTTACAGCTGAGCTGCAGCATGAAACTGCCGATTCTTTCGGCGCGTTTTGCGCTCGTCGTGAGTATAAAGGCGGCTGGCAGCGATTGTACACAACACCATCACCCTCATCAAACACCAACCCAGACACATGGCAGCTTTCACGGTCACGGACTTGTCCGGCAGATACAAGCACGTAAGCTCACCGTCTCTTGTATCTTTGGCACTCTCTGAATTTGTTGGTCTGTGTCCTAGAACAAGGCGCTTACCACCAACATGGAGGAAATCCTTCGCCTTGAGGGCGTCGCATGGCTCACTCGCAAAGCCATGATAAACGCCCCCAGTATCTACCTGATTGTCACACACGACGCAAAGGCCGGAACTATCACCGTAGCCGGCGAGATTGTTGGAATGAGCGGGCTTAGCAGCACCAGGCGCGTCGATGGCAAATCTGTCGAGGAGAAGCACGCAGTCCTTGGTCTGGTTACTATGACGCCCCGGCTCTACGGACTCTCGGATGTCGATGAAGACTACTTGAAGGATGCTTGGAAAGATCTTGATCCCGAAACTGAACTGATCGGCACGTACTACAAAAGTATCAAAGGAGTCTGGGCAGAGACTGAGGTAGGTCAATCCGGTTTGCGTTAAAATATGATATCCAAAAATTTTCAGATCATCACTGTCCAAGAAATTGACGGTCAGCAGCGCCTGGTGATGCTCCATGTTGCTACCGGTGGCAAGGAAGTTGTGAATTCTCGAACTGTCTATGACAGGTAACAGTAATAAATGTCTTATCGTATTGACTATCTGACATGGACATGTAGGGTATAAGTTGGTCTCTTATGCGCCGGTCACACTAGACACGTAGCAATGTGACGTTGAGCTTCAAGGGTCGATCTACCTTCTCTCATGAGTGTTGGCCTCGGGAATTCATACGGTCTCCGTAACGTCTATTTGCATTCAGGTGTCAGAGCAGGATCTGCTTGAGGGTACTTGTTACCGGAGGAACTGAGGTGTGATGTGCACGATACTCCCGGCGAGAAGGTTTCATTTCTTCGTTGTTGCTCAATACTCCAGTCCTTGAACGCGCAGACAAGCTATTGAGGTTACTATGTCATTGATAACCAATGTCGGACTGACCCGGTTTCAACTCAGCAGGTACGCGTTTCTGGCCGTCAAGTTTATTATCTTGACGTCCGTAAGAATGAGTTGTGGCACAGTGACACAACCTCGCGAAGCAAGTGGACTTGGAGTCCTCTCGTTGCGTGCAGTACCCAGCTGCAACTTGTGCTCAAGACTCTTTCAACAGGTCTTTCAACCCGATTTTGGTGTCAGCATTGTCGTCTGCCCTCCTCCAGGGTTTGCTCAACTTCCTACGGTACGGCTCTAGTCATATTCGTCGTCGGCCATTACTAAAAACCAAGCCTCTATGCACCTTTTCGAGAGCATCGGTCATGCAGTGCCGAGGAGGCATACTCGGGTGGTTTGTCGCCGAGACGAGAAGCGGTTTGCACTCTTGGATTTCGAACTTGTCACCTGTACTCACTGCTCTACAGGACAACGTTCTGTGCGCTCACTATAGGCATTGACAACTACAGATACGAAGAATTCCCGAATGTTCATGGCGCCGTCTCTGACGCCAATGGCATCTCAAGATCGCTTGTTGAGACGCTGGGCGTTCCGGAGGCTGCGGTAGTTAAACTCAGAACCCAGGCCGCCACGAGGGAGAGGATCGTCAGCGGATTGCTCGCTCTGGAGACGATGACCACATCACTTATGGTGACCCAATCCTGATATACTTTGCGGGCATGGGTCGGAGGGTCAAGCAACCACTTACTGATGAGACGACCATGCCCATTCGGATGCTGCTGCCGCATAATCTCTCTCCCCATTTTCCTGAAGACAATCAAGAACGAAGCTTATGCATGTCCACTCTCCAGGCATTACTCGCCCGAGTTGCAAGAATCGAAGGAACCAACATTGTGCGTGTATTCCTCCGTGAATTTGCAGTCGTGATTCCGGTGACCTGTAAATGCTCAGACTTGTCATTCTCGACGCTAGCTTCAGCAGCCCGGAAGCTCCGCAACTTGAAGACACATTGGCTGCGCGTAGTGTTCCATTGGCCCAAGACTATCAAATGTTGGAAACAGATCATCTAGAATACTTAGCCAACAGGCAAGAACCGAGCTCGCACGTCTTATCAGCAGCTGCTTCGGGACATGGGCTGGCCTACGGATTTCCGTGATTGATGAGCTCACTTTCTGTACTTTGGATTCCCTCACGAACTCTCATGCATAACGAAACAGAAAGCTCACGCTGCCAGCACTCGCTTGTAGTCTCCCCAGGCAGACTCGATCAGCTCGTACCTCACTGATACCCGCTTGAAGGTAAAATTTTCCTAGTCCTTCGGACGTTAGGAAATGCCTTGATGTTTCGTTGGTAACGGGAATGTCCATCAGTAGCAAGTTGTCTGCTAGAACATGATACTATTACCTGATGAGACTTGAGTCGTAATCGTGGGGGTACTGACGGGTCTGAGGCAATGGATGATGTAGGGAGAGCCAATTTATGGCTCAGCGCTCAACTTGGGCTCGAACCACGATGGAGGACAGTGTAGGAGAGTGGCGTCTGTGAGCTATGATGTTCTGAGGTCTTTGGGTGGCGAATAAGCATGATGATAGCTCGGTGTTGAGAAGACGGTGTCAAGAAACGTTCCAAATCTATATGCTTGAAAGGCGAGATAGTATACAAGGAAGGGCCAGTTGGAGATGTAATGTACAACATGAATGCCAAAGTCCGCGTGCGTGAGAGACGAGAGAAAGACCCTTGGATGAGCTGAATGCAGCGTTAGAGAGTGCGGGCGGGTGCTGATGCAGCATACCATCAGCTCGTGCTGACCGCTTTGCCTTCGCGGCTTTTGGTGCAGTGTATGTGTTCCAGTACGCGGTCATGAGGGATGTTCCAGACGTTCACTGAGATACAAGCTGAGCCAGTGCTAGATGTAGATGAGAGTAGGGTGCACGCACTTATGTCCATCATTATAGCTGTCCGCGCCTCCAACATGGCGGTGTACATTTTGAGCATTGCGATCTCGTCATTGAGGGCAGCCTGGTGCGTGCGCAGTTTCTGGATGCGCTCAACGCCTTGCGAGGCTGTTTCGTTGCAGTCTTTTAGAATTTCTTTCAGGCGGCGGCGGGAAGTGGATGCGGGATCGGAGGACATTAACAAGTCACCCTCGACGTGAAATGTTAAGCGCAGGACGACGCTGGGGTTAGGGTCCGAGGGTGCAACATTGCCCGGTGATTGCCGAACACATCTTACTATAGTTTACTTAGTATCTGTTTGACTCGGTCCTGTGAGAAAAGTCCCCACAGGCCCGGGGATGCCACGGTGTCCGCTGGTGCACTGGTGGTGCCATGGTGGTGGCGCCAGTGCTTCACTGCTTGCTAAGATCAATGACTCACTCACGTGACTCGCATACCAAGGCTCACCGGGCCGCACAAATTTTGTGCCCCATCTTAACCATCTACCACCATGTCCACCGCTCTCGACTACCTCAAAGCAACCGGCACTGTTGTTGTCAGCGACTCCGGCGACTTTGAGACCATCGACGTCTACAAGCCGCAAGATGCCACCACTAACCCGTCGCTGATCCTCGCTGCTGCCAACAAACCCGGATATGCCCGCCTCATCGACGCCGCTGTCGCCCACGCCAAGTCCAAGAGCGGCGACATCGACGTCCAGGTAGAGGCCGCCATGGATCGCCTCGTACGTCGTCGGCCGCCATCTGTTGCGTCCCACTGATCGCCGCGATAGCTCGTCGAATTCGGCAAGGAGATCCTCGCCATCATCCCTGGACGCGTCTCGACTGAGGTCGACGCCCGCCTCTCCTTCGACAAGGAGGCTACCAAGGCCAAGGCTAAGGAGCTCATCGCTCTCTACGACAGCGTCGGCATCAAGAAGGAGCGGGTGCTCATCAAGATCGCCTCGACCTGGGAGGGCATCCAGGCCGCCCGCGAGCTCGAGCGCGACGACGGCATCCACTGCAATTTGACCCTCCTCTTCGGCTTTGGCCAGGCTGTTGCCTGCGCCGAGGCCGGTGTCACCCTCATCTCTCCCTTCGTCGGCCGCGTAAGTCCATAAAACATCCGCCCAGCCGCCTGTTCGGCTCACTGCTCTCCCAGATCCTCGACTGGTACAAAAAATCGACCGGGAAGAACTACGAGGGCGACGAGGACCCCGGTGTCATCTCCGTCAAGAACATTTTCAACTACTACAAGCAGCACGGCTACAAGACCATCGTCATGGGTGCCTCTTTCCGTAACGTGGGTGTCCTGGCTCATCCCGGTTTTGCAAGGTGACTGACGCTGCTGTAGACTGGCGAGATCAAAGCCCTTGCTGGTGTAGACTTCCTGACCATTGCCCCGGCTCTTCTCGAGGAGCTCAAGGGCTCAACCGAACAGGTCCCCAAGAAGCTCGACGCCGCCGCTGGTATGTGGACCTCCCACCTCTCGCCGCATGTCATCTGGTATTGATGCATATCTCTAGCCGCTAAGGCCACCGACCTGCCCAAGGTGTCGTACATTGACAATGAGCCCGAGTTCCGCTGGGCACTCCTCCAGGATTCGATGGCCTTTGACAAGCTCCACGAAGGCATCAAGAAGTTTGCTGAGGATGGCGAGACTCTGAAGAAGGTCCTCAAGGAGAAGCTCTTCGCTTAAACGCTCACATCTTGTATATCTACTGTACACGCTACTACGGGGAAAGAATAAAGGAACAATAAAGGCAGTTATCTTTTTTGTCGACTTGGTGACAGCTACTGATGTCGACAACAACATGCCGCGACATTTATACCCAGGCTGGGGTACCTCCCGGGACCCGTAAGATTCGGATAATGACGTGGATTGCAAGTCTTCAGTCATTCACTAGCAGCGGCCGTACGAGCCTCCAATCATACATCCATTTGTGCAAGACGTCTCATCCGGCTATCATGCACGTTGATCTTCATATCGATCCCCCGAACGTGAGTTGCTTGTTACCGCCATATTATCCGACCAACTCTGGGTATACTATCAAGACACTACCATGCACGATGGCCCCCATCAACGATTATGCTAGACCCACGACCGTGAGCCAACATCCGGAACAAGGAACCTGTTCACTCACTCGCTCCCGGTACAAAACGTCGACGCATCGCCGGCCAGCCAAAGAACCGCTCCACGCAGCTCGTCAGGACGTCCAAGTCGACCCATGGGATTTTGCGTCTCCCATTCTGCCTTGGCCCCTGGTATAGCCTCCAACAACGTGCGCACCATACTGAAGTCAATGTCAATACATGTCCATGTCGAGACACAGAGGCGTACTCGGTTTCGGTGTACCCCGGACTGAGGGAGTTGACCCGGATGTGGTACTTCGCCAATTCGCAGGCTAGGGAGCGTGTCATTTGCAGAACCGCGCCCTTGCTGGTGTGGTATGCGGCTATGGATTGGTTCTGCGTAGTGTTGTTAGTAATGGCTTCGATCCTTAAACAAGTGACCTCTCACAGCTGTGGCCACAGTTCCCGCGATACTCGCAACGGTGATGATGCTTCCAGATGTACCGAAGCGCTTCATTTGCCTACCGGCAGCTTGACAGGTGAAGAATACACCCTCGACGTTGACCTTGATGATCTATCATTCAAACCAGATTTGATCAAGATACATGTCGAGTTGATGACAGTCACAGGGGTGTGGCGCACCTTGTCGAATTCCTCGGCAGGATATTCCAGACAATCCGCACCCCCAATGATCCCCGCGCTGCAGACGCAGATATCCAATCGTGCTTCCTTCGTCCCAATCTCTTCCGCAATCGCCCAGATCGTTTTCTGGTCTGTAACGTCGCCTTGTACATACTCGAGGCGACCGGCTCCTGCAGCCACATGAGTCTGCACTTGAAGCCAAGAGGCATCGGGAAGGTCTGGGAGGTCGACGCAGTAGACGATAGCACCCGCTTCTGCGAGGGCCAACGCGCACTCCAAGCCGATGCCGCGATGGCCGCCTGTGACTATTGCTACGCGATCAGTTAGATTGAAGAGGGATTGGTTGGGCTGGGCGGGCTGCGAGGCCCCGGAGAGGACAGCTGCTACGCCGTGAAGAGCCATGAGAGGAAGAATGATGTGAGATGCATATATCACCGCGGAGACTGCATATTTATATGTGGCAAAAGTGAACAGATGGAATGGTCATAGGCTGTGAAGTTTAGGTACTATGAAGGGCAGAGATATTCAGTACTTTTGATGTCTTAATTACTTACGTTGTTTTTTTCCAGACAGCTGCCGAATATGCCTCTGCAAGGCTTCGTCCTCGAGAATCTGTACGCCCTCAGAGACCTGATGATATGTCAAGTAGTCGAAGCGAGGAAGTGTACTGTACTGTAAGAGGGTACATGCGTCGCTCTGGCGTCGGTCGAAAGCCGCATTCGACTGATCAATGGATTAATACCGTTACGGTTGATGGCGGTCGGGTCCGGGTCAATTCAGATACAGGTTCCGCCACTGCCGACACCTAGCCGTACAGCCCTCAGGACCTCAGCAGCCTCAATCCAGCTAGACCTAAGCTAAACTATGGCCCAGCTGTGGCCCGTGATACAGTACTTATGTTGTCCTACCACGATGCACCGTACGATGTGCATCGAGTACACACGGCGCCCGAGTCGCCGCGATATCGTTGCGCTCCTGAGACTCGTAGCCAACTGGGGCGCCTAACAAAACCCAGATGAACCGTCTGCGGGAATCTCCGACAATGAGAGGGCTGTGTCAAGGAGCGACAATGGAGGTCTATGAATGTTCGGGGCAGGCGTCGGTGCGTCTACCCGCAGTCTGAGAACCTCTGGAAGCTAAACCACTCCACGGCGCCGTAGTACCTGTATGTACTCGCTTATTATTGCGCTTCTGTTAATTCAACAATTCAAGCTGACAATGTCACAGTGACAGTGCCTCGTGCGCAGAGGGAGAAGCTCGTGTCAGATGATCAAGAAGAGACTGTTTCCGAAGCTCCGAAATCGAACCATCTTGAGTACCGTCGCTGGGTGCAAGGCCGGTGGAGACCTGCGTGATTGATAGCTCTTTGAATTTTCGTGTGGGTCGTGTCACCTCTCAAGAGAGCTCAGGCTCTAGCCCACTGGACCTTGCTGAGGGCACGGCAAATTGCGCACTGGATTCTGGACCGTCACAAGTCGTTAGGGCTGCTGTGGGCGGCCTTGGGCGGCGGAACCTGCATTTGAAATCGACACAAGGTCCCACATGTGATCGACATTTTCCCTCATTTTCCCCAGACCCGATCAGGTACACCTTCTCGAGCATCAACCCAAAAGAATTCGACATGCTTGTCCATGCTCATCAGACCCTTCTTTGCTTCTGTCCTCTTACTCTCTTTGCCTCACTCTCTCTCGTAGCGATTACTCGCTGTCTCTTGCCACCAAAGACTCGCCTCTTTGCTTGTCTCCGGGCTGTGTGCTTGCTGCCTCTCTGCCCACGCCTCCAGGCACTACACGATGATGGTCGACATACTGTCGCCGCCAAAGCCTTCTTTCTTCAGAGAGCACGACCACTCTTCGACGAAGTCGCGTAGCTCCAAGTCCTCACTCAAGGATTTCGCGACTCGAAGTCGGACTGCGTTTTTGCTTCCGGTAGTGGCCTTGATGGGTCTGAAGGACAACCCGACCCCGAGCAGCTCGTCCGAAGCAACGCATATGTCCGATGCGCCAACGAGCCCAGAGGCGGTCGTGGTGGCCAGGTATGTAACTCTCAAAATGGTTGCCAATTGGCCCAAGTAACCTTCCGTCTGTAGCTCGTCGAAGCTTTCCCCAGAAGCTAATACTATCCCTCGGAATCGGGATGGCACTGCGGCTCCCAAGAATACGTCAGTAGGCTTCACTCTCCAAGTTTCTGTGTTTATGTATTGTCAATAGCCCCGCAAAATCGAAAAGCATACTCCGACGTATGTCCACGGTGTTTGGCAAACCCACTTCTACTCCCATCCCCGAGACACCACCATTACCTTCCACTCCTGCGCAAAATGCCCTTCGCTCCACTGGCCTTCTTGCAGCGAAAGACCTGAGCCAACAGAAATCTGAGCAAGATGCACGATCTTTGCCGCCCTTGAATGTTAAACCCGAACACCGTGACAATGGCTTTGCCCAGAGCGACGCACTTCGAATCAAGGAGGAATGGAAAGCCAAGAACCGCGCGGCAGAGATAGAACAGCGAACCAAGTTGAACAGCTTCAAGTTCGGCGGACCGACCGTCAACGATTATGTTCCCAGCATAAACGAGCACCCCCCAACGAATCCAGAGCTGGAGAAGTCAACTTCGTCGCCGCTGAAGCTGTCAGCCATGCAGCCTCCCCCACTAAGATTGCACCCCGCCACACCTCTGGGATCGGTGTCATATTCAGGTGCATCACTCCCCCCATTCGACTCAATCTTACAATCCGCTCCTTGTCTCTCGCCTACCCTCATCCCTCTCCCTCCATCTCCGGCAGCGAGCAGCGCTGATATCTCTGAAACGCTTCCTTCTCCAACATCTGGGCGACCTATATCTTCGACCTCAGTATCTGGCGCGCTGAAAGGATGGACGGAACTCTTGCATGAGGCAAGTCCAGAACAGTCTGATGTTCGTGACATTGAGATCACAGACATACCGGCGTTGGTGGCCCCAGAGGAGACAGATGGAGTTCAAGTGAGGCGGCGGAAGACTGAGCCTACTGGGGATACGAACGAACGTAGGAAGACGCTGAATTTATTCAGGACAGGAACCTCGGCCAAGAAGGGGCAGTCTCGCTGGAGGCAGTCCGTTGTGGGGACGATATCGACACGGAGGAGAGAGTCGAGGTCGCCCGTTTCCCCGAAGTTACCTCCGAGTCCGAGGCTCGCCCTGTCTCCAACCATGCATAGTCCTGGGACAATTACAGCTGGGGCAAGTGGCATTCAAGACGAGGAAAGTCGACGGATGACCGAGATGGCCTTTTTGTCTTGAACAAGTTACACGCTCTTTGGGTTTTTGTTGCACATTCTTTGGGTTTTTGTCTCGCTAGCACTCTCCTTTCTTCAGAGCGTTGTATTTCAATGGTTAGCACTTGATTATAGCATCTCCACAACTCTGTCACAACCCGAGCGCAACATAGCGACGAGCCTTGAGGAGCTCAAGAGTTCATACCGCGGGTCCTAGTATACTCATCGTAATCTCACCAATCACAAAGTTGCATTCAACCAAGGCTCTGTTCTCGCGACTATATGTACCCAGTGCGACATCTATGCTAAACCAAGCCATGGAACGCAGCGAAGGGGTCGTCGTCTTGTCCGTGTTCTGGTATCTCAATCAAACCACGAATCAAGGTTGATAGATCATCGCCGACCAAATGGGCGAGGAAAGCCAGGGCCATATCAGATCCTATCATGAGCGTCAATCATGCAGCACTAGGAGCATTGGCAAGACTGACCTGCGCTGACACCAGAGCTGGTCCAAGTGTTCCCGTCCACAACCCATCGCGCCTTGGCTACCCAAGTGATGTCCTTCGGGGACACAGCCTGCAAACAGGTCAGCAATGTATCAAGCTGTAATTGGAACAGAATTGCACTCACCTCGATGACCCTGAACAGTGCTTTATTGGTGGTAGCGCGCTTGCCACTTAGCACACCCGCTCGCGCTAGAATGGAACTCCCCCCACACACTGACATGACGAATTTCGCGTGGGGAGCCTGTGCGGCGATGAAGTCGACTTCTTCTTTGGGAGTCAGATCCTCGCCCGTCGCAGGATTCGGTACCGGACCTGTATGAAGCATTAGTATAGATCGAGATCTGAGAGTTATAGTGTGGCACCAGCTGGAACCCACAAGATATCGTATTGTATCCCGGCCTTTTGAGCGTCCCCGTACGTCTGAGTCGGTTTCAGAGGCACGCCCGCAAGATTCTTGACAGGATCCGTGGTAGGCGCCAAGTAGTGGGATTCGATGCGGTAAGGAATGGGTCCGAAGTCGGCCGGGATCATCGGCGTGTCTGCCAAATTCAATCCTACAAGAAGCACGTTCAGACACTGGGATCATGAGAGTACGAGGCCTTCAAGGACCTGCTAAGATCTCGGCGGGCGGAATGAAGTCAGATAGTGTTACACCATCACAGAGGCAGAATGCCACTTTGAGGACCTGTGGCGCAGACATGTGGAGACTAAGTTGTAGAAGAGTTGGATAGCGATACAGTCGAGCGACATAACCTTTATATGTTGACCGTACGAGGCTAGTGAGCTGAATGCAGTTCGCCGAACAGACGCGTCAGAGTGTTTTCGGCGAGGTCCCGGCGAGTTTTTTCCCTTGCGGTTCACTCGGAGCCCTGAATGTGAATGGAAGTGCCCAAGTCGAAGTTCCAAGTCAAAGTGATGGGTTCCCATAACTAGAGTGCTTACCCCGTAATCTCATCGTTCCACGGTAGATACCAAGTGACCAAAGGGGTCCTCGCACTGTAAAAAAGAAGACCCCAGAGGATATGCAATGGATATTGACGAAGATGTCACTTCGAGGAACTCAGATGCGTATAGGAGGCGCATTGCTATGAGGCTGCGGATTCTTGTCATCTTGAAGTAGCTGATGATGGTACCATTGGTACGTACTTACTTATCTCGAAATGCGGATCACAGCGCGCGGCTTGCCATGGTCCGATGGGTCGAACAGGGCATTGCCGCGGACATGATCACTGCGGTCAAGTACATCAACGACGACGCGAGGGAGGGTGTCGACTTTGCGCGTCCGTTGTGTCCGTACTCCAGAGAAATCATTTACTACCCTGGAAGTGGTAACATCTGGAACCCTACCAACTTCTCTTGCGGGTAGATACCGGTTGAGTCCTTTTTTTTCAAACATGCCTGGAGCTTGTTCGAGTAGTACACTCTTGACTCTATTGCAACCACTGTATAGTCACCGGCGCAGGATTCCCGGGAAGAAGACATGCAATGCACTGGATAAACTCTTCGTCGAAATTGCGTTGTGCAATCCCAGTCTGGTCATTCTCACGAGGTCTCCACATGAGGGGCTCGTCTAGGGCATGGTCATCTACCAGGACGTGCCATCCCCGCATAGAACTGCGGACAAATGTTGGCGCAAGATTGGACATGTTCACCCGCCAGACCACTCTCTGCACGTCGTCCTCTCTCCCAAGGACTGCAAACTTGGTGAGCCTACAACTCTGACTTATGTTTTCCGCCTAGGTTGAGATGCTCTGCCACAGTGATTGAGAATGGATGGGGGGAACAACACCCGCTTAGCGGCGTCGCGCTGATTCCCATGAGCCGAGAGTATCTTCTCATCTATGCACCTCGAAACCAAGAGGAGCTGGAGGTGGTGGGGAAGAATCTTAGGGTTTGAAGGTCCGGTCCTTAGGACCGGTGGACTGGACCGGACTGGACCGGTCACATGACCAGTCCAAAAAGGACCGGTCCATGATTTGGACCGGTCCCGGTCCTAGGTTCCATGCTAATCCTGAAATTCTTAGGACCGGTAAAGACTGGTCCAGGACCGGTTTGGACCGGTCTACTCAGGGTCTAATCAGGACCAGTTAAATGTCCTCTAAAATGATCATTATTCAAGTTTTTATGGCAAACTTACCTCCGCTTATGCAGTTTCATGGTAAACTTACCTTGGCTTATATACCTGTATATCAAACTTAGTTCTATTTCTTCTGTCATAATCAAAGATCTCATCTTATAATGACTAGAATACATTATGAAGTCCTAAGTAATCATAAACTCAACTGTTATATACTATCTGACATACATGGTAAACTTGTAATATGGTAAACTTACCAAAAAATTTGCGAAAATATAATTTTGAGCTGGTAATGGTTTGGACCGGTCCTGGACTGGTTCAGGATCGCGGACCGGACTGGTTAGGACCAGTTTTTGCGGTCCTAACTAGTCCGGTCCTCAGTCCAGCCAAATTTGGTAATTTGCTGGACCGGTCCGGTCCTGGTCCATAATTTCAGAGGTCAAAAGACCAGACTGGACCGGACCTTCAAACCTTAGGGAAGATTGTGAAGGCAGCCATTAGTTTCATGATAAGGAGCAAGGAGGTGCTGTGATATTGAGGGGTTCCTGGATAACTTGAGTTTGACTCAAGCATGCACTTGTAGACTGATGATCTTTAGAGGAGGCTGTTTTTAGCTCAATGTCCAAGGGAAACGTACATCCTGTAAGATTGACTTGAGAAGCCCGACAAAGGGGCGCAACTATCAAAAATGAGGAAACCATTCTGGAAGAGTCACATTCGGTGTATCGGTGAAAATGCGGTGGTGCCCACCTTGACTATGAGCTCCTACTGACCACCAAGGTCCAAGGCCACCTCGGGTGTCAACGACGCAAGAATCCATCGAGTTCGGCAGCCGTGTGCATAATCAAGAAGATCAAGAGCATAGTCATCGTCTTGCGTGTGCATTATGGGCCGAGGCTCAGGGCTCAACGCTTAACGACCGGCATTGAATTAGCAAGGGAAGGTCTTCCAGTGAATATGGCGTCAAAAGGGTCTACTGACTGTCAATTCTCGCGCACGGCGTTACACATCCGTAGCGTGAGCAATCATCCTTGTTTTCTGACGTAGATTCGTGCTGCGTTGCTCGGCCAACTTGCCTTGAGACAGGCCATGCAGCCAGAGCAGCCAGTCTGCTAATGCTGAAAGGATTCTGCGTGGGATGTTGCGGTCCTGTCAGGGTCGAAGGCGAGTGCATCGCGGCGCAATCTGTGAATGAGATAGCTATAAGCTGCTATGTATCTGAAAGGAATATGACACAAGTAGTATAGTTTATCTTGTCTCGACGAGAAGGAAAGAAAGAAACACAATATAGTATGAGAACTATCTTATGTGGATTATCGGAAGACTGGTGGTTTACCGCCTGGGAACACGGTCGAGATGGAAGGGAAAGGGAAATTGGAATAGTGATCACGTAGGATCTGAAAGTGTGAATCGAAACCAACTTCCCGAAGAAGGGGACCGTGAACACCCAGGTGCAAGAACGGGAAAACCGACAGTCTTGAGCGCCTGGTGAAACCAAATTCGTACAAAGGGAAACGAATCTGGAAGCACCACTATCAAGTCGTGGCTCGCAACAAACAGATTCGGCCCTTTGGACGAGTGCTGTTTCACCAAATCAGAGGCACGGCGAAGAAACCCATAAAGACCATGATAATTCGAGTGCATGCAGACATGATGTGCTGAGTAACTAAACAGGACAAGTATCTGAAATATTTAAATCGTAGAGACTATGAAATTATAAGGAAAGATCGGTGTCATTGGACACATTGATAAGCGAAGCAGGAATGTTCATTGAGACACGAAAACTTTCAAACAAAGTGGCCAGCTCATCAATATGAGCGTGTCGGTATGTCCAAGAAGTGCTAAGAGGAAGAATCTCCTCCATCCTATGCCAATACAGCAAGAAAGCAAGTGATGTCCAACCTCCGGTTGCGGTAACAATTGTCAATCTCGGTAGGAACGCCGGCAAGCAGAAGCTCTACTGCTCCGCCAATGCGAAAACTATGCCCTAGAATGTGTGCAAGAGCGGCACAAGACCAGACATTGTGGCAAAAATCCAGAAATTTCTTCTTGGTGAAATGAGACCACCCATTGTCGGAGCTGGCGAATGCAAAGAGCGGAGCATCTCCGGGAACAGAGGCATTGACATCCAGGTGGTTCTTCAAGCCGTCAATCACACAAAGCTCGTCATCGCGACCGGTGAGGGAGAGTAGGAAGCCAAGTTCCTTTGTAGTCTTTGTTCATGGGATCCTGAAGCTTGCTGCCCGGACGTTTCCACGCAAGAGAGCAAAAGTGACGCTAACCAAATCAGCAAAGAGAATAAAGCTCTCGGGATGACACTCACACCACAGAACAGCAGACATGATAAATGGGATCAAACTGTCCAACGGAAGTGATGAGCAATTTGCCAAGACGGCGACATGCCCAGAATGCACACAAGGCGACTGCCCAGATTGCAGCATGACAAGGGTCGGATAAGTTGAGGGCACGGCGAAGAGCAAGAAGATGCTCAATTGAGACCGGTGAGCGGAGCGGACACTTATGATGTGTACCCTCCTTATTGGCAGAGACACGGCCAAGTTGAACCCAATGGTGATCTCCTTCCCAAGAGGCATTGTTGATGTCGTGCCAGGCTTTGAGACCAGAGAGCCATCCCTTGATCGTACCGCCTGCGACGCGGCCCTTATACTGGCCAATGAATGCACACAGCAAGGCATATGAGGCAGGCATCCTCATTGACTCAGCAATCTCCCACCGGTCACAGAACTGTGTGAATTGGAGAAGTCCAGCGGCGTATGAGGCCTTTGTCGCAGGGGCATAGGCACTGCGCAGTACCAATGCAGCCATCTCAAGGAGGGGCGGAGGAGGCTGATCGTCTAACAGTTACTCATGGACAAGGGAATATTCGGTCTTCCATGTGAAGAGGCGGTCGGCGGCCAGTACGCAGGGGCGAAGAATGTTTGAAGAGACCTCATTGTCTGCTCGGGGCATACGCGGTACCGAAGGTCGGCTAGAAGAGGCAGGGCCAGGAAGAGAAGACTGGACTGCTGGAAGTGCAAGCCCACTTTTGTTTTTCTGCCCCAATCTCAGGCACAATAGTACTTCCCCTTATAGGTGATCGGACCATCAATTTGTTTTGTTTTGAATAGGCCAAGAGGGTGTATGGGGATATGGGCCCTATTGAACAGCACCGAACAAGACGTCGTGGCTTAATGGAAATGGTAACTATGTCTCTCCTCAGTGAGCTGGATTCGATCCCGGTTGGTGAACTGTTTTCAAAAATAGTTTTTGCCCCACGGCGCCACAGTAATTACATGTAGTCGACTTAGGACAAGCAAAGCTTGTCCTAAGTCTTTTGTTATGAGATCTGGAGAAAACTTAGGGCAAGCTATGCTTGCCCTAAGTTAGGTGAAGAACTTAGAAGGCTAGGTAAGTTAGGTAGGGTTAGGGAGAGCTTAGGGCTTGCCCTAAGCTCTGGTTAGGTTAGAAAGGTTAGGGTATGGTAAGGATTAGGGAGTGGGGAATAGTATTTCTTGGGGGGTGGGGAGGCGGCTGGGAGGCGGCCTCAGGCGGCTTGCAGGCGGAGTAGCAGTTAGCGTAATTGCACTGACGGATTCCATCAAGGGATGGTATTGCCTCCGAGATTGGGGCGGAATAAGGGCAACTGTGCAAGCCTGCTAGGCGAGGACGGAGGCGAAGAATCATCGGAGGAGAAATAATCACCAAGTCTTGACGAGATCTCGGCAAAAGGAGACCGTGATGAGGAGGCGGAAATGAGCGGGGATGGAGAGCTGAATAGATTTGCTTCTGAAGGAGCCTGAGACGGCGGAGATGGTGCCCGAATGAGCGACGATGAGAATGTAAAACTGATAGCAGAGGCAGATTGAAATGGCTGGTTTTGGGTTGAAGTATCAGGGGCGTGTCGCGGGAGAAGAGGACCCAACCAATTCTCCTCCACGTCCCAGATGGCGGCGTAAGATGCCGTGTTGGACTCAGTCATGTCAGGCATAGGCAACAAAGAACTCACGAAGCTCCTCCGGGAGTGAAATCTTCAACCGGATCTCATCCTCCGAGCAACCCAGTATCCCACGCGAGATTGAGTCAGCCGGATGCTTTGCAGAAGAAATATAACTGCAGATACTCAGTAAAGAAAAAGAATCAATAGGATCAATGCAAACTAGTATGAGAGCACAATGAGAACAGAGAAAGAACGGTGGACGGAAAGGTTGATGTGATCATTTGGGCAGCGGCCCTTCTTGAGAGCGCCCATCATGCTGTCGTTGTCCGAATGGAACAGAAGGTGTGTGTCAACAATACGTATCACTCTCAAGAAATAGAGGAGGAACTCAATGGCAAGCGTCTCGAGCCAGCAGATGTCGCGGCCCGGGGCACGCTCCTTTCAATCTTGAACTAGCTGAAAGGCTGCCCAACGACCAATAATGACGCCAATGCCCCAGGATGTAGAGGCATCAACAAAGAGTCCCAGGTCCTGTACCGGGCCCTTTGGCTTCAGCTGCCGGATGAGGCACGGAACCTGCAACGCGGCGAGCCACCACTTGAGATCAGAAATGACAGCACGCGAAGGATAGCGGCGTATGAACTCATCACCCTTGAAGGTGGCGGCGAAGTTAGAAAGGGATGGGAGGCGGGAGACACCCTCAATATGAACGAAAGCGACATGACAGAGGGAACTGTGAATCTTATTGATCTCCTCAAGTGTGCAGCGAGCATCTGAGAATGAACGCAAGAAAAGCGCAACACGGCTTGAGAACTTAAGCCTCTTAGGCTCAGGAAGTGCTACAGTGCGGAGAGGGAGATTCCATAGGAAGCCAATGAAGGTAGTCTTGAAGACAAAGTCAGAGTCACCCTTTTCGTTCCACAGGGTACCCAAAGACGCCACCATCTCCATCATGGTGTCGTAGTCATAATCATAATGGTTATCACCAGAGAGGAAAGCACCAGACTCCGATGGGAAGCACAAATTCTTCAAGTCATCCTTGTACTTGAGAGGGTTGTGCAGACCTTCGCAATGCCAAATGTCGACAAGTGCATTTGCAATCATGCCCGAGTTACTGCTAGCTGAAGAGGCGCTGAAAGGATGGACATGGTCGATGTAGAAGTTGTCCGTGCTCCCTTGAAAGACAAGGAGAGGTTTATGATGAGGAAGGACAGGGCAAGTGCGATGGAACTTCGCAATGTCCTTCGTACACGCTTGTGTACCGGGAGGAGCGTTTGCGATCTGTGCAGATGAAACAAGTCAGCCGATGGCTTAACAACAACTCGAGATGAAGGAATGACTCAAATCAAGTGGGTAGAATCAAAGCCCAAATCATGGGCGAATGAAAGGAGACGCCCGAATCAAGTAGGCGTTCCTGAGACAACCCGAATCAAGTAGGCGCTCCTGAGGCAATCTGGAATCGCAGGCGCCTGGGATCTGAAGAAAGAGACAACTCTCGGGTACACAGAAACAACGCCAAAGAGAAAGAGAGAAGAAGCAAAGTCTACACTACACATAACCCAAAAGCGAAAGACTCACAATTTGTTCGACCCGAGGTGCTGTATCGAGGAATGTAGAAAAGTCTTCTTTGGCAATGAACGAGTTGACCGAAGGGACAAGTGTGGCCGATCCCGCTTTGAAGTCCTTTGAGAGATTCCTGCAGACTCATAGCTTGTCGTGAAGGCCAGGACCCTGCGGCTGAACCGCAACAATCAATAGTGAACAGTATACAGGGCCCTGAAGAATGCGCTCGACCTCTGCAAGTGAAAAGGGACCGGAAATCCGACTGGCGGTGAGTTTATCCAAAATGTAGCTATCGACAGCCGACTTGTGCTCCCGGCACGAGGGTGTTACGAATGGACCATCTTTTCATCTTATCTATCACATCTCATCACCTATCATATCTCTTCATTATATCTTATCCCTTATCCGTGTCTCAGAGATGCCTCCTAGTGACATTATTCATACTCCTTGACACGCAACATGTTGGCAGCATGGTCTGACATCATACCTCATGGTTAGCAGGCTACTACCATGCACAGAACATAAGGAGGGAATCTGGAGCGTCATAGAACCAAGGCAGTGCTTTAATATCCCTGGAGGAAACAGCATCACGAAACACCTTATTGCCTTAAGTCAAATGAAGACACTTGAAGGCTCTTAAAGCTCCAAAAGCCAAGAAGCTATCAAAGTGATTGAGAGCATGGTTCCCTTCAACATGTAATTGAAAGCTTCTTAAAGCTACACCAAAGCTACTGAAAGCACCATCAAGTTGGCTCAAAGTCAATGTTCACGGGAACCTTGTTCTCAAATGTTCACCATACACCTACATGTTAACTTCAAATGCATGACCACAGTAACCATGCCCTGATACACTTATGAGACCTCTACAAGCTTCTCCGCAGATGCTCTCAAGCCTACCGAAAAGCAACCCAGTTCACAATAAGCACCACTCCATGTTTCGAAAGCTGCTCAAAATGTTCATATAGATCACGATGACTACCAAAGAAGGTATAAATTCAACTGTATTGCAGATACATAGGACAGAAAATAGAATAGACTACTGTAGATACTTCTGACATACAATGTTCATCCTTGTCCTCGTTCGTTCATGGTCCTCGTCCGTCGTTCGTGTTCTTCGTCTGTTGTTCGTGTTCTTCGTCCGTCGTTCGGGATCCTTGTCCGTCGCTCATGATATCCGCGTCCGCTGTAACGAGTTCCTTCCTCACCCGGATGTGCCCCCGTTGCTCTTACGTGTTCATTCTTGTTGTTCATATTCAGGTTCGTCCTAGAGCTCAAAGTCTGGATCTTCACGCTGTCAGTCGAGAGCAAGTCAGGCAATGTAGAGACAAACCCGGCGCAGAAATGTTGTTAAATTCGTCAAGCCATAATGACAAGACTCAGCGACAGGCCGGCAGCTGTGTAGCGTTGAGCCAAGGCCAACGCAGAGGGGAAG
Source organism: Strobilurus luchuensis (assembly GCA_019915105.1). Lineage (NCBI taxonomy): Eukaryota > Fungi > Basidiomycota > Agaricomycetes > Agaricales > Physalacriaceae > Strobilurus > Strobilurus luchuensis. The sequence continues at coordinate 1,143,309 of JAHLMJ010000012.1, read as the reverse complement.
GGTAAAGCTCACCAAACGAAGAGGCAGTCAAAATTGGACTCTGTTGACGAAACAACCAGGGTGATGTTCAGCCGTCATGCGCAATGGTAGTGGAGGGGCTGCGCACAGTGAGTCGGAGTCAGTCGACAGAATTGAGACGCACCGTGGTTGGAAAAGTCGACGGACCAGGCGGCAGAGGCGATAGCGTTGTCGACGTCGGGCAACGGCGGCTGCCACCGTGCGCAAGATAGCATTGGTCGTCGGGAGACTGGAATGCAATACCAACGTGCACACGACGGAGTCGCAGCGTGCGTAGAGCCGGTGGTTCTAAGAGAGTATGAGTGTGCTGCAGAGAAGAAGAAAAAGACTGCACCAGTTTGGACGACGACGTCGGCGTCAACGAACACACGCGCCAACGTGCACAAGGCAGCGTCGACGGAGTCGCAGCGTGCGCAGGGCAGCACTGCATCAGCGTGCGCAAGGCAGCACTGGTCGTCGGTGTGAGTTGAGAATGTCTGTGTGAGGCAAGAAGCGAGAAGGTGGAGGGAGAAGGAAGAGGAGGAAAATGATCGAACCCTACGGGCTTGATCGAATTTGAACCAACCGGCACGTGAGACATACGTGGCCTCATGTTGCCGGCGGCAAACGGACTTGACGAAAATTGGATAGTGGGGTGGGCGAGGGGTTCGAGAGAGAATGAGAAACAGAAGAAATTGAATGACAGACGTTTGCCCACCGTCCCGTGTGCCACCCACTTGCTGTCGTACCCAGCCGCCTCCAAGAAGTCGCATCTGGAGGGCCCCCGTCGTTGGCGTCGTCCTGCCTTACGATAGCGGCGTCGTCGGCGACGGCTTATGCGCAAAAAATCTGAACGTCATCCACGGCTGTTGGTAGCCGTGGAGACGTGGTCGATGTTCCAAATGCCGGGAGGGCGGTGAGACAAGCATGAGAAATGCCTCAGACAACGGTCTGAGGCTGGATGGCACGTCTACGACGACGTGCCATGGCGGTAAGAGAAAAGCACGGACGACAAAAGCGTTCCGATCACTGTCCGGCGTTTGCCGGATTGCGAACGGAATGAGCTTGACGTCGTTCGGAACGACGACGAGGTGATTGGAGGTCTCAATTTAGCATCGGAATATACGTATTATTGCCAGATAAGTAAATACCGACTGTTTCTAGGATCCTCCAGTGTCCGTAACGATGGATATGAGCTTACGTGGTGAGTTCCCCATCGTCTCGGGGGAACATCAACCTTCATAGCTCCCTGCCATTGACCGGCTGTCCCCAAATTATGCACAATCGATGTTTTACGTCTTTCTAGACAACTCGAGCCTGATTTTCGGTCAGCCGTAGACCACGACGGAGCGCTCTGGCCATCGTCAGATCAAGAAAGTGGAGTTATTGGGTGCACACATACATGGTGAGTATTTCATCCTCATTATCCACACAACTTCGCCGATGTACTGATACATAGCACAGCATTGCTTATGCGCAGTCTCGGGCTTCACAGCCCGCTCATTCTGCCGTCATCGCTGTCAACATTCGCCAGATCTGGCGGCAGCAATGCGGACCGCGAGTCCGAATACCGTTCGGATACGTCTTCTTGCCCTCGCACTACCACCATCGACCGCAAATTTGCTCAGGACGACGAATGACGACTAGGGCCGCCGCCCCGCGATACCCAGACGCGCGTCAGTGGCCGTTGCCGTTGACCTCGAACTCAGGATCCGCTGCGTAAGCCCCCGGCAGCGGGCAGCATCATCCAAGGACGTCGAGCAGCGTCCTGCTCGACGACGAGCCATCCTGCCGTGCCGCGAGCATGCCTCAACAGCAGGGCAAGGCGGGGACTCAGGCTTTCTGGTATGTTTTCCTGTGCATTTTTGAACAGCTTCCATTCTCTTCTGACGTCGGCGGCGGCCACGCCGACGTCCCATTATTCTACTGACTTAGTGACTACAAATTGCAGGCGGGATGATTGCCATCATCCCTCCGACCCGCTCCTTCACCAGCCGTCGCCACCGGCATTCGCCAAATTTGGCGCTGGCGACTCAGACCGCAAATCCGAACGCTGTTTGGATTCGTTTTCTTGCCCTCTAACTACCACCATCGACCCGCCGCCGACGCGCCAGACCACTTTGGACCCCTGGAGTCATCGACGCCCACTCACAGGATGGTATTCCGTAGCCGTTGCTATGGACACAAACCTCGGACATGCCGAGTAAGCCCCCGTCAAGCAGGCAGCATGACGCCGAGGACGATGAGCCACCCAGCCGTGCCGGCGAGCACACCTGAAGAGCGGGGGCGGGGATTTTGGTTGCAGGTCTGTTGCAGGTATGTTTTTTCTCATCTTCTTCTGTCACAGCTTTTCTGCGTGCCATTCTTGGGTCTGCGCTCCTCGCGCATAGACCACAATGACAATCTGCCACGTGACAAGTATGATACGAGGTGTGAGAGTAATTATAGCGATAATAGTATATATATATCTGCAGACTTTGGAAAAGAACAGCAAGTCTCATAAATTGAATATAGTCAATGTAAGTTGTATGACACGGGGCTCAAATAATTAAGGCAACTTATATCAAGTATACAATACACATATAGTTGAAGTTTGCTATGGACAACTTTAGTTGCATGTATTATAGCCAACTGACTGGAGATGATTATATTTGTCTTAAGAGCTTGAAGAATGCATATAAGAAGTACTGATCTTAAGAGGCTTTCAGTTGCTTTTGGTGACTTAAGTCACTTCTGTAGCTTTAAATTTCAGGTATCAGATACATGAATCTTCACTTGACTTAAGACTATAGGGTGTTTCGTGATGAGGTTTGGGCAAGGAGTCGGGACAAAGAGTAGTCAGTAATGGACATGTATATAAGCAAGTAGATTACAGTGTAGTCTGTAGTTTCGATCTCGTCTATACACCTGGCCTAGCCAGACTTCTTAACTTGCTCTTTGCTCTTCTCTTTAGTTAGATTGACTGTGTGGTGCCTGGTTTAGCTCTGTGGTTAAGTCAGTGCTGACAGAGGGGTAGAGTCCCCAACGAGTATATACCCAGGTATCATGATACCTTACCCACCAGATATTGATGCATCAAGGAGCTGGCCCAATTCATACCCATTACCTGAGTATTGCTGGAGCGGGTATGGGTATGGGTATGGCACGGGTATCCTCGGTGGTATTCACAATCAATGGTAGGATGGTAAGCATAGTGGTGATTAACATTGAGATTATTTCAAAAACAGATAGATAAATACTGGAATGTGATTAGATGAGGTTCAATGTTGCCTCTTGTCACTTACCATGATGGCAGCTCAATAACCAGCTGCTATTTAGCCACTAAATTCCATTCATGCACTCTCTGAACACATTGATACTGGAATCCAGATGATTTGGATACTGTTGCCATCTTTGCATCTTGCAAATAGTATGAATGACATGTCTCTCTCATTCTGCACTCATTGCCCATCATTCTTGCATCATCTCTTCATTTTTTTCTCTATTATCCTGTACCCATTGCACCCCCACCATCCTCATTTTGTCATAAGTATGCAGCTTGCTCATTTGAGTGTTCTGAGTTCTATCAAAAGATTTAGATATTCTTCTCAAGTCTATTCCCAACTCCTTCATTCCATCCATATACCCCTTCTACCCATACATGAGCAAGTATCAGTGGGTATCTAGTGAGCTGAGCACCTGGCCCAATCCTTACCCTTTACCCGGATAATACATGATACCCGGGTATAGCATATCTGAGTAAGGGTCTACCTGAATACGAGTATCACACCCGAGTATACCCATTTTTTCTGTACTCGTTGAGGACTCTACAGAGGGGTGGTTTGGAATGATGATTGAGAATGAAAGTCTGGGTATGCGGCCCAGCGGGAAGCCAAACCTAAGATTATCGCACAAGAGCGGGTAGTGTAGTGTAAGGTTGTGCTTGTTAAGTGCGGTCTGGAAAGCATTGGCATTGTAAGGAGAGACAATTCGATTATAAATTTCGTGATCAGATTCTGAGCAAACATCGAGAGCGGAACGAGTGTGGATGCAATTAGAGAAGTCGGTGTATTATAAAATTGGGCGACTGGGGATCAGGTCGAGCTCAGGTGGAGCACTTGCGACAAACGAAGGAGAGGGCGCTGTGGTCTTTGGATCCACACCAGGAACAGACGTCAAGCCGGTCAGAATGGACGCAGATCGCAGCACGATTGGTATAGAAATTGAAGGCCATGCAGATGAGCTTCTTGGAGTCAGGGTGGCAGAGTGTGATACCAATGAATACAGCCCAAAGAAGCTTCCCGGTGGCCTTGCCGGAGTGGTGGTCTGCGAGAACGTGACCGACTTCTCCGCAAGGACCGCAACCGACGCAGGTCGGTGGAAGGCCAGAACGGGATGGGGAGGACTTTGCTCCTCCGCAAAATGAGCCCCGCGAGGCCCCGAAGGTACCCCGCGAGGAAGAAGAACCAGATGTACTTGAGCGTGAGATCAGCGACGAGCGTAAACGCGCCTCCATATCTGCAATTGCCTTGTCGCGCTCCCTCTTCTCCTCCCACGCGCTCCGAGCTGCATTGAACCTCGTCTCGTAAATATATGCGTTGAACTTCGTGGGTGAGCTGAAGTAGTCATTGTGAAGTTTCGCTTTGACAGCCCCCCAGAAGTCGTATCCGGTAACACGCTCGGCCTGTGCGTCGAAGAAGGCATAATGCTGAGCCCAGCAAACTGCGAAAGGGCCCTTGTCGCCACCAGAGTCACGAATTCTCTGGAAGCGGAGACAATTAGCAGCAGCCTCAGAATATTCACCAAGAGTGGGAAGGACATCGTTACCAAATTGCTCGACGATCTTTGAGACGTCAAGGATCAGCCTGCCGGGTGCCCTTCGTCTTGCCTGGGAGAGCGTTGACGCGGATAGTTGGCATGGTAGGAGCGTGTGTGTTGATGTGACGGAGGGTTTCATTCGAGAAGACTGAGTGGGGAAGAGGGACGTATTTCTCTGTTTCAAAAAGATTGCGGTGGAACTCAACATCGATGCGCATGCCCGGCACGTAGTCAACCTCCTTCTTTGTGTCCATGCACTTGCGCGATACCTCTTCATCCTCGCCAGCCAAACGCGACTCCTCCTTCTTCTTCTTCATCTGCACATCCAACACCTTCCAGTTCGCGACCATCTGCCAAATGTACGTCGGCACCTTCTTGAAGACCAAGAGGACGTCCGAGAGGCGGAATGACTCCATCTCATCCAGCGTGATTGTGATGTAGCTGGCAGTCGGCGACCCATCCTGAGGGAACACAGCTGGATCCATGAGGTGGTCCATCCTCTCTTCATTCTTCTCTTCGATCTCGGCATTCTTCTCCAAGCGGATGCCCAACGAAAGTGACTTGAGGAACGCGATGATGGCGGGGTTCTGGTGCGTACGACGAGCAAGAGCCGAGGGAGGGTGTGCCAGCTGTGCGGCTGGCTGTTGCTGGGTGCTGCCCTGTGTCTGGGGACTGCCTTGGGTGCTGCCCTGAGCCTGTGAACTGCCCTGTTGCTGTCCGGAACTGTCGGTGCCAGTCATGGTGACAAGAGAGAAGTCAGAGAAGCAAAGAAATGAGAGAGACAATGAATGGAAGGTGCGTGGAGAAACACCAGCCAAAGAAGAAGGAGATAAAACAGTCAAAGATAATTTGAGCTGTATGACAGCTTGTATGTACGTGTGTAGATTTGAGGCTGGCTTTCTCCGCTATCTTATCCTCTGATAAGCCAACCGCTCGTGCCTCGCTATTGGCTTATCGCGGAACTGACCGCTCTCAAGCCACATTAAGCCACATTTCGGTGCCTTGCTGCACAGCTACTGGTAGGCCTCGGGGGCGCTTGGATCCGCTGAGGTTCACCGCTCAGCACCTTTCTTTCTTCGACGCGTCCTCGTAAGCCTTATTTAGACTCTAGGCTATCTGATGTCAAGTATTTCATTCCACCGATTCGTTAAACCATCAATATTTCAATCAATCAATCAATCAATAAATACACGGCACGGACCCTTAAGGATCGCCGGACGCAGCGTACAATACAGTCAAGGTGCTTATGTCTTTAACATACCTGCTAACCCATTACAGAGACGCCATAGCACCAGCCCACGCTCGATGCCCCCATCTTGCATAACATGCCCAATAACTATGACACTGCACTGAGCAGAATGCGATATCCACATAAATCATGCTACCATTTGGTAGTACATATATGGCCGACACATTATAATTTCTAGAGGGACAGTAGCCCTCTTTCACCATGGAGTGTCTAACCATGTGCACATATAGCGCTCGTTGAATTCATTAGATGTGGACTTGTTATCTATCCCGATTCTCACGCACACAATGATAAGCTTGTTGGTCAAATAAATTTAGTATGTAAGACTAGTTTCGACGCGAAGGACTTGTCTGCGCCGTGAATACTCTACTCGGCACCTGCTCGGCATAGTGGGCTGCATGGCCGCTGGGCGCTGGGGCCTAAAACGGACGCCTTCTGTTCGGATGCCTTTCGTTCGGAGCTCCAACCTTAAAAAATGACGGACACAGAGTCGCGCACACAGGCCGCTGGGCCTCGCTGGCCGCAGGCAGGTCGTCTGATGGTGAGCGGTGCTCTCGAAGCAGTCATCCAAGGTGCCATATAACACCTGATGGGTGTTGTATATGAATCTGAATAGGCTGGGATTAGGGCGTATTATTCATGGCCTCGACAGGCTGATGTGGTTTGTGCCCGCGAGGGTTGGTTTGGCCGCAAAGGCTGGTAATAATATGGAAGCATACAAACGATGTTATGAGAAAGTATCGCGCCGCGGGAGTGCGCAGAGTCGTCCAGTCGCAATTTGAAGATTTTGATGATGGTGGTTCAAACGCTCCCTTCAATGTTGGACTCGCGACTCGAACATCAAGATTGAACGAACGCGCTGCCAGGACTTTGCCAGGCTAACCTGGACGACCTTTATGCAAGGTCGTCCTTACCCTCTCGAAGGTACTGCAGCCACGCAGTGACTTGAGTTAAACATGTAGTCTCGTTGCCCAAAGGCCATGCGTGCCATCGCTCTGGGATTCACCACAAACACTACCGCGTTCGATCGCAGGGTGCTGGCAGGGTGCCATGCGATCGCGGCCGCGACACAAGGTCGTATTGTCGCCCTCTGTGCACCTTGATTGAAGGGAGGACCCCACTATCCATATTACTGTACGAGTGGGATCTATCTTCATTCCGGCCCCACGACGATACAACATGACGGAATTAAGCGGAATCAAGGCCTCATCTATAATTTAACAAAAGAAGGTTTTTTTGAAGGGTCAAACGAGCTCAACACCTTGTCTCAGCTCCACTCGGCCTTTTTGTTGTTATAGTTCAAACCCTCCTCCATGTCGTTCACTCTGATCTGGTCCACCTCAACACGAACCTAAAGGGCATGATACTCGTGAGACAAGTCAGTAACCGAATGGACAAAGGGTCATACACTGGTCGGCATCCGTTGAACTGGCATTTCGTGGAGCATGTGGCTGGAGCTTCCCTGTTTGCTGACATCGGCCGAAGTTCTTGAGTTCAACGTCTGGAAGAGATGTCGTCGAAGGTCAAGATGAAAAGTGCCAGCTCAACTCACGCCAAGTAGTGTGTTGCTGGAAACTGTGAGTCTGGGCTTCGCGTACATCGCACAAATCACTTACGTATAGAGACGTCCCAACGGGAAAGCAAAGAGTTCATGCCTATCCGATGGTCAGCTAAGGAAAGAAAGCATGCGGGGCCCACATACAGGCCGGTCTGAGGTCCGCGTTTCTGGTGAGAGTCGCATGAAGTTTGCACCAAGATACCAGAAAGTAAACTCTTACGATCGATATGAGATGTCCAATCTGAAGCCAAGTGAATTAGCTGGGTGTTCGGATATATGCCGCAGCACGTACGGCGAATATGGAGACAGGGATTGCAGCTTCGACCATAGCGGTGATGATACGAATGATCAACATGTCCGTCTCTGGATTCAGTTAAGTAAACGCAGATCGTCAAACATGGACCTGCAGCTCACGCTTGAAACCTGTCCGCCTTTTGACGAGAATGAAAACCAAGAGTAACCTACGTGTCATCAGTTGGACTTGCAAGCAAGAGTAATATAGTGTAGACCACGCACGTAATGGAAAGATCGCAGGTGAGCCCGATACCAGTCCAACCAGACGCAACTTGAATGTATGAATTATATCCGGCCGTCGAGGTCACTCCAATCAGAAGGCGAATACTCAGATACACAGCGAGAGCCCCTTGTGTCGCGGACAACAAGGCGAGGAATCCGAAAACGTATTTTCCCCATTCACCGGCAAGCCTCTTGATGCGCAGAGAAAGATACAGCTATGAAGCAGGGTCAACCGGAGGCTCTCCCTCCTATCAGAGGGGCATACCTGGATCGGAACCGCGTTGCTGCGCAACGTCAGAAGCGCTGGGGTACGACGACCATAATCACACTTACGCTGCTATGAACAATGGGGAGCAGGTGTATTCCCAGTGCGATTCTCCAATGGTGTTGAAATCTCCAAAGTGTACCACTGTCATCTTCCATAGCATCTGGCGCAGGGTGATCAGTTGAGGGCCTTGCAGTAATGGACACCAGCACGCACTTCGCAAGCAATCATGACGTGTGCCGTGTCGATGATCACTGTCCACCAAACAAGAGTCCTGCAGGAATCAGAGGAGCGTCGCTTATTGTGAGCTTGTGCTTACCTGATCTGCCACTACATAATAGAATGGAGAGTGAGAATGACCGTAGACGAAGTAGAATAGCTTTACAGGATCTTTGAAGCGACTGTGAAAGTAGTACACCGTTTCTGTCCCTGTTGTTAGGTTTGTAGTGCCAGAAGGACAGCTGAACTTACGCATGAGCATCAGGCCATAGAGGAAAGTGTTGATGAGGATGCCAATTTCGATGGCGCCGAGGGTGATTGGCAGGTTTATTGACGTCGTCGCCATCTAGCAATAAAAGGGGGACCAGTAAAAATTGTGGGAGTAGAGCAAGGAGCGCGTATGCCGCCGTACAGGAAATTCCGAAGGGTTTTTTATACCAAACACATGATAACGTTATACACTGAAACGAGACACTCTGACTTTTTGGGTTTATTGTTTCTGATTGATGGTCCTTGGGCCGAGCCTACATATCATGCATACAGTAGATCATGAGTGAAGCATGACCACGGGTGTACTTACAGGGTGAGAAAAGAAGCAAGCGCAGTTTTACAACGAGATTTGGCCCAGATTTGGCCCCCACTTCTGGAACTTGAAGCTTGACGGGTTGCTTAGCTTCTCGTGTCTACTAATATCAAACTAATATCAAACAAGTCTTAGACATCTAGACACCTGTGTATTAGCATTGGCAACCGCCAAACGAGGCAATCTGCCGAGCGCGGCGCCAGGGAGACATTCAGAGTCACATTCCTACGCAAAAAGAACATCGCGTCAGACTTTATGTATTAGTCGACCTACGGCTTCAGCACTGGCGTGCTAGATAGTTGGGCTTTGCGTGTCTACATAATCACCACGGGAGGTCGTCCATTAATATTGGCATTAGGGGTCCTCACTTTTGTTTATATATGCTCTCATTTTCTTTCGCAGATAGATCATAGATCTGACCACTTTTCGAAGCCCTCCGCAGGGTCATCTCGTGGAGTCGACGTGGACTGTGGACCAAGCTCTCGTCCCGCGTCCCTCGTCACTCTGTCAACGGGTCTTCCTGTCTGCGCAAAACACTTTACTAAGGCTCAAGTTGAACGGGCGGAAACGGTGGCGAAGACTCAAAATCACTGGGCGGAAGCTGGTCAATGACGACCTCAAAGACTCAGATGGGACGCGGCCCACTGGCGCGCACTCGGTGTGTGTAAGCGGCTAGCAGCCGCAAGCTACACATCAGAGGCTATCAATGTCAGGAAATAAACAGGGAATTGACCCCAGTTCATGCCCTGCCCGGGACTCGGAACAGATAATCTTTCCAGAAGCTATATATGGCGTTCTTTGTCGTCAGGTAGTATGCAGCCATGGTTCGTCCAGACCCCGGTCCCCCAGGTTCCCTCTGGGCCGGGGGGCCGGCCACTAGCGTACTTTTTCTGTTGCAAAACTCTGCTGGAAACTGACCTCAGCGCCTATCCGTCCGAAGGTTGGGACTCTATACGTGATCCAGTAGAACGGTCCGGGCGGGCGCGACAGTCGTGAAGAACATATGTACGTAACAGTAAGTTCGTTGTGTGGCCAGGCTGCTGACTTCCGCGTGTTCAAGGGTCATCGATTCATCTGTCGAGCTCATATAAAGACATCTTCTCAGATAAATCAACGCTCAAGACCATCATGTCCCTCACACTTCCAGGTGGTAACGCTTTTGTGACTGGAGCAGGTACTTGCCTCTTCATTTCGTAAAAACTTGAAGACGCTGATGTTACATAGCGTCCGGTATCGGAAGAGCCACGGCTATTGCCTACGCCAAATCTGGGGTTGCCGGTCTTTTCCTGGTCGACCTGACCGTATCAGTGCTCGAAGAGGTTGTCAAAGAGTGCCAGGCAGCTGCTACCAACAGCCAGTTCCGGGCTGCGGTCAAGCGCGTCGATGTCACCAAGGAGGAAGAGGTTATCGCTGCACTGGCCGACTTTGTCAAGGAGTTCGGCCGCCTCGACTACGCAGCAAACATCGCTGGAGTAAGATCCAACACAAATCGGTGCACGGAAATCTGACCTAGAACGTTCAGATTGGCGACATACCGACACCCACAGCCTTGCACGCTGTTGACGACTTTGATCGCGTTCATCGCGTCAATGTCCGAGGCGTCTTCCTTTGCATGAGAGAAGAGATCAAAGTCATGTTGAAACAGGATCTTGTCGTCTTGTGCGAAGGGCGCGCACCTACACGCGGCGCCATCGTCAACATGGGAAGTATAGGTGTGTGTCCTCATCCGTGCAACCTTTTGTCGTGACTGACCTTTTCCAAGGTTCGCAGATAGGTAAGCTGCGGGGCTCGCCATCTTTCTGAACGCTCCTCAACCGTGCTTTCTAAACTAGTCATCCCCGGAATGACTGGCTACGTCTCATCCAAGTTTGTCTGTATATCTTCACGAATTTCTTTATCCAACATGGCTGACGGTTCTCGTGTCAGGCGGTAGACGGGCTGACCAAGACGGCCGCCGTCTCGCATGGTCCCGACGGCATCCGTCTCAACACGCTCAATCCCGGCTTCATTGTTACACCACTATTCAAGAAGACCTACCCAGATCTTACTCCGTTTGAGAATATGACCGCTGTGAAGGTTAGCATAGCTTCCAGATAATTCCGCAGATACTCGACTGACGTTCTCTTAGCGAATGGGCATTCCAGAGGAGATGGCTGACATGACCGTGTGGCTGAACAGTCCGATGGCTTCTTACATGACGGTAAGCTCGAACGCTTCATCGAAACACGAAGCTTGAACTCATGGGACTTCTAGGGTGCCGCCGTGAACTGCGATGGTGGAACGACGCTGACTTAAATTTGTACATATCACCAAGATCTTTAGGCTGTAACAACTCGAGCAAGTACCAAGCGTCTGATTGCTGCTTTTACGAATTCATGACTTTCTTCACGGTATTCAATGATCCAAGGCCTGATTGCATCTTGACGAATTGCCTGACTTCCTTTGCGGATAAACCGGCCAAGTTGTCCTCGATGTTCCTGATGCTCACGCTTACTATCTACATATATAGATCATCGCGAGCAAACCGAATGGACGGAATCTCGAAGCAGTGAGCGGAGAGTACCATCAACTATCGCCTTTGAGAATGACGAAAATGTCCCAGGAAATTCAGTGGATGTGCAACCAAAACTAATCCGCGCTGCTTGGCGAGTGTATTCTCGGGCTGAAGGACTTCCCCATCTGTGGACCGGAAGTCATTTGACGCGTTCACGGGCAAGGTCGGGGCACCGGGAGGCGAGAATTCATATGATCGTCACTGTCGTTGCACTTCGATGCTTTGCGCATCGGTGCCTCTCACGTAGGTATTTAATGCTGGCATTGAATCTGGGTGACAGTGATAGAGCCATACGCGCTAAGACATCAGGACACAGAGGAGAGTTGTCAACGTCTTGACTCAAGACACGCTTTGGTCGGCCCCTCAACTAAAGTTACTAAACTTGACCGCCACCCAAAGCGTTTTGTCACCAAGATCTTCAGCAACGTAGTGCCGCACTAAGTGTGGGTCCACGGTGGTAGCTCTTGCCGCGAGGACGCTCTTCCAGCACTTTCGACTGCTCGGCCACTCCGCTTATATTTCCAGATGACGGCGAACGACAATGTATGTCGGTGGCAGGTACCCGTCGGCTGTGATGCTGAGGTGTTTCGGAACGTGTGAGCATTGCGCCAACTCTTGTTTTCTCATTCTCATCTTTCAAGAAGCTACACGAGACAAAGAGAAAATCTGCCGATGATTGCAATCTTTTTGAGTTCTGTAGAGAGGATTGTGTTATCGGTCTGCTTGACGCGAAATACCAGGACAGGATATTGAGATGGGCTCTACACTTTAATTGGATAATTCAGAGACTGAAGGCGCGCAAATAAGCAACGACAGTACTGACAAGGCTTCGGCGGCTCCTTCAACCATCAAGCCGGAGGAATAGTACTGGTAACGGTATACTAAGGTGACACTCCGCGGACCGCAAGAACCGCACACAGTAGCGGCAGGCCAGATACGATCATTCATGATAAGGCTGCTCGAACCCAGCCGGAACAGCACCAAACGCCTTCCATGTATCATCGGTCTTCGTACTGGCAAAAGAGAAGAAGAAGTTCAGGCGGTCATGACGATCTTTGCGCGCACAGGTCGCTGGCCGCATGGGGGATGGTCTTCCAGAAAGCACGAGCGCCGACAACTGCTACGCTATAGACATCTTTGCTGGACCGGATACAATTCGCCTGCGTCAGGTCGAGGAGATAGGAAGGTTTGGGGTTACCCCACGGCGCTACTCCATGATCTACTAAGCCTTGCTGGCCCGCCCAAGTGGTTGAAGTGTAAGTAATCGCCGGTGCCGGGATCTTGGCACCCAGATGTATTACAGATGGAGGTGCAGCTTTGAGAGTCCAGTGAGAGTCTTCCACGAGGCTTCTGTGTAGATTGGATCTGATGTACCGTCAGTGTAGTCCACGGAGATGCTGGACCGTCGATGTTGGACGGCGAAGCGTTTACAGCAAAAATGTTGGCTTCGGATCCGTCGAGTGCGACATTGTAGACTTGGTACGTCGGCAGGTCCTGACCTCCACCAAGATGTATGCCGCTGACACACAACTCGTATGCGTTATCACGGCCACATCAGTCACACAATACACTTTTGAGTTGCAGAAAAGCGTACATTCTTTACGCCGCCATGCGGACAGTCGCACAAAGAGGGCGCTTGTAGCTCCAGGAACCAGGGAAGACTCGGAGTCTTCCAAACAGGACGATAGCTGTGACTAAATTAGGTGCATTACCGTTACGACCAGATCCTTTGGGCATTCGCGAAGAGTGATGTTGATACCACAGCCCTTGGGATCAATGACCGCACGACGTCTTCTACGACATAGTAATACGCTCAATGATTGGCATGAGGAGAAAAGTCACAAATACGTGCCACGAAAAAGGTTGGGTAGTACAGCAACCATGAATTCACAGGCAAGGCTAGAAAAGAATCAAACCCACTGAGCTGGTGTAGGATCTCGACATGTGCACCATACTCTTCGAGAACATGGAAAGAAAGGGCAAACGTCCTGTGAATTTGTGAGCGGGCGCCGCCTTTCCTCTCCCATGCCTTTGTAGTCTGATTCGCAGGCGCGCTGACCAAGGATTGGTCAGAATCGACCACCGACTGTTCGGAAGGAATCTCAATAGCTGAGGAACTCAACTCAACCGAAGAAGGGCCGCAATGAAAGGCTGCAGTCTACATCAAATTGGCAGACGTGCATATGAGGGGGGAACAAGAAGACACTGTCAGCTCGGCTGGAAACTTCGCACCAGTACCGATGCTTCAAATGGGGTTTTTGATACGTATGTATTGCGACTGAAAAAGCAGATATAGGTAAGAACAAACAGTGCCAAAGAAAAGAAATTTCGAGCTCGATTCACAGACTGAACTTCGGTAGCGACGCTTGATAGGTTGAGATGCTCATTTAAGCGCGAGGGATACTGGTATAGTTCAGCCAAGGCGCTGCACCCCAAGAACCGACAACCGTAGCGGCAGACCAACTCCCGTCATCATAGCCAGGCTGCTCGAAGTCAGCCGGAACACCGGCAAATGCCTTCCAGGTGTTATCAGTGATGAAGGTCCTTGTTGTCCCGTCGTTGTACTCGATGGCAATAATCGCAATGAACGAAGCTGCTCCTACGACATTTGCTGCATTGACAGCAAATACATTCTCGTATGGGTCGAGCTGAGTGATGGAGTATGCTTGAGAGATCCCCCAATTGTTACCGACACCAATGGTCTGGCCATTCAGATAAAGCGTGTACGAGTCGTCACTATATGGGAAGGTCAGTTCCTCAGCAAAGGAGAAAACCGAACCGACAGGGCTCACGCGGTGATGACCACTTTGGCGCACACGGGCTGCTTGCCGCATGGCTGGGTGACGGTCTTTCGAAAAGCACGAGCGCCAACGGGTGCTACTCCTTTGACATTTTCATTAGTCCAAATCCAATTCGCCTGCGTCAAATCGAGGAAAGACGGGAGTGCTGTGTTTCCCCATGGCGCTACACCTTCCAGGCCTTGTTGGCTCGCCGAAATCCAAATGTAATCGCTGATGCTGGGATCTTGGAACCCAAGGGGAGTCGCGGTGCGGAGGGTCTTCCAAGAAGCATCCGTATTGAAGGTATCAGATGTACCGTCTGTGTACTCCACATAGATGACACCAATGAGAGCAGCTGCGCCCTCAACGTTGGAAGCGTTGACGGCCAAGACGTTGGTTCCGGATGCATTGAGTGCAACGTTGTAGACTTGGGAGGTCTGCCAGCTCTGACCTCCACCTAGATGTACGCCGTTGACATACAACTCGTATATATTGTCACTTTTGCCTCTCATCAGTCGACTGGAATGAGAAACAGAGATTTTGGCTGACTTACGCTGACATGATGATAGTAGCGCAGATAGGGTGCTTGGAGGTCGAGAGTAGAGTCTTGCGGAACGGACGATAGCTATAATCGGGGACGCTACCACCAGGGGCCCCTTCCTCGCCCGTCCAAATCCACTGAGCATTCGCCAAGGATAAGCTGGGCGCTGCTGCCCTCAAGCTCAAGGACCGTGCGACGTTTTCTGTATGGTAATATGTTTAGCAACTGTCGAAAACGGACTGTGATGATACACACCCTGGAGAATGCTAGGCTGCGCACCTGCGAAAGAGACGGTAAGAAACAGCAACAGTAGAACAGTAGAGCCAAAACTAAGAAACAGCAATCAGCCGGTGTACGTCCTTAGCATGAGGGGCACCATACCACTTGTAAGCATATTGAATCGAGAGCACAAGCGTACCGAGAGAATCATGCAATTGCTCAAGTGGTTGCTCACGCCTTTATACGAGTCTAGAGTGAGTTGACTGCTGACGATGAGCCGACAAAGGCAATATATCCGCAAGCGATAATTCTGGGCAGCAACCATCGGTCAAGGTCGAGAATGTGACCAAGTAAACCACCTATTTGAAAAGAAAGGACATTCCATGATAAAAGAGCTCGGCCAAAGAAAATGACCTTCATAGAGTGGCGTGCGGAGGTGATGCTCAAGCAGAATCGAGAAGTGACGGGCAGAGAGTGACGTGAAAGGCCCCAGAGGAAGTACGCCGCAACAGATGTTGAAGTTGTTGGATCTCCCCCAGCGCCAGAGGTCATTCATTCATGGAAGCCGTCTAGCACGTGCGACCAATATCTGACCGTCACATTTGCTGGAACGGCCGCACACTGCCATATGTAGCCTTACAGTACCTCTCCTGGACCTAGAAAAGAGCGTATGAGGCAATCAGATACTCGAATTAGTAGCTGAGACTGACAGGCTTTCACTATGGCGTATCTTCCTCCTGCCACTACGGGTTTCGTGGCCTGTCGTGCCGCTGAGAAAGAGCAGCCCACTGTAGACCACATTCTGCCTCATGATGAAGGGTCCGATATTTCCGGTGTACCTTCAATTGCGCGTCTGAACCAGACAGTATCCGGGCCAGTGCACCCCATAGGAAAGTACGTCAGAGCGTTTTTCCCTGATACGCCGCGACGAGCGAGTGACGGTCTTCGAGGAGAGTAAACGCGCCATCACGATATTGCCTGTCTGCCACTGAGTCTGCGCGGCGCTTTATCATCGAAGTACAGGCGATGCGGCGCGAGTCGTTGATCAATTTAGTACCGCCAGCGCCACTATTAGCGATGGAAAGGGCTAGCGATGTCTTGGGCGAACGATGAGCTCCCGATGAGGCAGTTGAAATTGGTGGTGGTTGTTCTCCAACATGCGAGTAGTGATCGGCCAATCACGCATCAAGCATCGTGACGATTGGACCACTGTTTGCGACTTGTCTTTCTACTGTCACACTTAAACATTCAGCGCTCAACGATGCCCCCGAAACGCTGCCAATCCGCGATACACGCTGGGCTCTTTGACCTACCTGTTGATGTCTGCCTGGAGGCAAGTCTATCTTGCAAGTAGCAGCTATGAACATGAGCGCTATAAACGATCTGTGAAGATTTTCTCCTACATCACGCCAACGGACGTATTCCGCTTGTCGAGAACCAATCGCCTTATCCGTGAAACTATCATGCGCCGCTCCGCCATGCCCCTCTGGAATGCCGCCGTCAAGCACAGTGGACCGGACCTTCCTCCTTGTCCAGACGATGTCACTACATCGAGATGGATCAATCTATTCTACGGAGATTGTTGCAATGTTAGTCATACCTGTAAACTCACTGGTTTCTCAACATGACGCGAGACATCAGCTTTGTGGAATGCTTTGGCGCCCAGTGACAGCAGACTTCATGCTTCGGATGAGGCTCTGTGTTCGGTGTCGGAAAAATGAGTAAGTTTCCGATCGTGCACCAGTTCGTCATTGAACAACTACTCGGCAGACTCAAAACCCGTACTCAAATGAGGAAACTAAAGGGGGACTGTGTAGAGGACGTGTGGCCTTTCATACCTACAACAGGTGCATGTGCTGTTCTTGCGTCGGTGGTGGCAGTCACTGATTCGATCTATATCTAGTTCAAAGGAGGAAAGAAGGGCGGCAACAAGTTTGCTTCCCTCCCGACTACGAGACCATTGGTGCTGCATATTTCGATGCACCCGATCGAGAGTCATATATCTATTCGCGTCTTCGACACCTCTCTCTCCTGAATCAAGTCAGAACGTCTTTTTCAATTCGTCAGCCAAAGTCCTCATTGTTTTGTAGTCTCGTTACTTAGCGCTGCGATGGTTCGAAGAGAAAGCTGTTGCCGACAAGCATGAAAAGACTATCCGAGAAGAATTGCTCAAGTCCCAGATTTCACAGTGGAAAACAGAACGCGAAGAATTGTGGGTGTTGCTTAGGTATCCAGCATCAGACATTTTAGCTCAAGATCTTCCAGCATATGGAGACGTCTCGAGGAGCTTGGCTTTGATGAGCAGTGCGTCCGAAATTCGGAACTCTATAGGCATCACGACTGCATGAACTCCGAACTCACAGGACCTTTCACAGAATCAGGTATGCTTCAACTTGTGTCCTCAAACGGTTTTCCCAAATTCACACATTGATTTGGCATGAATCAGACTGGGTTATCGTCAAGCCAAGACTGGTTGAATTCATGGACGACCAGCGTTCAAAGCGATTGGCAAGAGAACGGGCGTTACTCGCAGATCGACGCAGAGCGTTAGTGCTTGAGACTTTACTCAAGCCCTCCAGACACGACCTTCTCTCGTCTACATCCGAAGCCGATGCTGTACGGCCCATCATGCCTAATATCGCGGACGTCTGCGAATTCCCTTCGATCCGCAGGATTCTGGATGTACCCGCTGACGTGTCGGTGGATGCCTCTAGCTTCGGCGTTGTCACGTCCGCTTTCTCGATGCATCGCTGCACTTGGTTGTCCCAAATCAAAGAGGAGCTCGGTCAGGTTATGCGAGGACCTCTTCCGCTCGCACAGGTCATGGGAGACCCAAGCCTTCTATCCCGCACATCGCGCGTCATGACATGCGAGAGCTTCATCTGCCGTGACATGCCGCTGTTCTATCCAGAAGTCTTGACTCACCGCTGCAACTCCCTCGAGTCAGGAAACGCGGAGCAATATGATGACTGTCTCACACTCATCGTCGGTGGGAAGAAGGCGGCTAGGCAGAGCGCTCGTTTGGCCCACTCATCTCGAGGACCACACCCGTGGATTGGGAGGAAAGTGCGCAGGCCGTGGTCGACAGACAATCTCGTGCGGAGCAAGAAAATGTCGAGGATTGTGAACGAGGTTGTGACTCTCGCCGGATTCGACTGCGCGACGGCCACTGTTGAAGACATGGACGCTTTTGATGGATACTTTGCCTGCCCCAAGACGTGCTGTTCTCACAAGAAGAGCATTGTCTACGCTCGTGGATGGCGGTCCTTTGTGAGCATTGCGTGGCAGGCGCGCCTCATCCACTGATCGTTCACGTCTAGGTTTCCCACATACATGAACACTCGATTCACGACACTACTGGCGATGTCATAACTATTGCGCAGACTCAGGATTCTCACTTTTGCAAACTCTTGACCTCCGCAGTGGATGACAGGTACTGGAGCTGCGTTCACTGTATTGACGAACCTACGGAGGAACGTCCAATGACCGAGAGCGATGTTAAGGCACATCTCTGTCAAGTGTAAGCTAAACTGCATAGTATCAATGCTCATCCGATGCTCATTACCTTCGGTTGGCACAGACACGTTGATCAGCTGACTGGTGTTCCTCG
Organism: Strobilurus luchuensis; assembly: GCA_019915105.1. NCBI lineage: Eukaryota > Fungi > Basidiomycota > Agaricomycetes > Agaricales > Physalacriaceae > Strobilurus > Strobilurus luchuensis. The sequence continues at coordinate 1,124,421 of JAHLMJ010000012.1, read as the reverse complement.
TCGAGGTATAGACTTCGTTCCAGAACCCTTTATGCCACCAGAGGTATCGAGGACCACCTTGTCGATCAGAATACGTAGGAAAGGCCTGTGAAGATTTGCGAACCAAATGGACAGCACACTGCTTGCTATCCGCAGGTATTCGTCCTCGCCTTGTCGGACAACCCATTTGACGCCACGTATATACCAGCACTCCAAATAGTCGTTCTATCATCAGCAGTACTGGAGTTTGAACATCACCTCAACCTACCCCAACTTGCTGGACGCCGATCTAAGGGGAGCCGAATCCGATACAAAAAATGATAGCTATTGTTCTCTATGTATGACTGCGAATTATTTTTGGATTTATGAACAAATGAGCACGAGACCAGCGCAGAGAAATGGAGGGAAAGTTGAGATGGTACAGGGCGCCAGATCAGTGTCCAGTTCGGTGAAGTGCGATACTGGTAGTACAATTAGAGACTCATTAGACGACAACTACGAGATCAGGTCTGTGAGAGGATGGATGTTGAGCCGTGCAGACCGGTATACAAAATGACGAACGTAAACGTACCAAGTACATGAGAGATTCACTAGGAGCGAGGAAACAGAATGGAGACGACAAGGATTGTAGTTGGGTGCTGAATGTGTCCAGGCATGTTGAGCAAGACGAAGCCAAGCGGTGAGTAGTTCGAGAATGGTGACCAGAATGGCGGATGGATGTACAAGCTGTGTTGATGGTACATTCTACAGCGGTTGCGGGTATGCTGCTGCAGACCGTTTTGCGAATCAAGAATGAGAGTGAACGCGTGTGTGCGAAGGATTGTTAGAGTGAAGCCTTAGTTGAAGCCGTCGAAGTGGCCCTTAAGGATACGCTCGCCCATGGGAGAAGGAGCACGGCGAGGTTTGGCTTCCATACTGATCGTGGCGGAACGACGAGGCCTCCCGTCGCGTGCAAACGGCGGGAGCTGCCTTCCCTCTCCAGAGGTCACAGCGGAGCTGGGTGGTGCGTTGGGTGGGGAACGGGGGCGCAAATCGGTGGGCTGTAAAGAGATAAGCAAAAGGATCCAAGACTGCCGCCTGGTGAGACGCTAACCCTAGCAAAAGCCCCACTCAAGGAGAGCCTGCGCAGAAGACCAGTCCCCCTCTCAGTGGAGTTCTCAGGCATAGGAGGCTGAGGCTGCGCGAAGCGACCTGCGACCGCAGTGCTTGCACGACGCGCATGCGTTGCAACGGGCGGTTCCTTTTCGGGTTCGTCTTCTGTGTGTTACGAGCTCGTTAGCCGAAGAGTTGGTACGAAGTAAAATCGCTGACCTTCAAACACAGGGGGAGGGCCAAATTTCCTGAACGGATAGGTATTGTTTGAGACCCCAGGTGGCGGTTTGGTTGGGGATTGATTGAAGAAATAAGAAAGAATTGGCGAGCTGCCCGGAGAAGCTGGACCAAAGCGGCCAGAGCTGGCAGACGTGGACATTGGGGTTTGGATTTCCGAGGGAGAGCTAGCAGAGCCGGAAGAAGCAGAAGAGACTGAGGCCGAGCGCCCCCTGGCGCGTGCAGCCGATGTGTTGATTGGGATGGGGGCAGAGGGCTTGGCACGAGGATCAGAGGACATTTTGTTGAGGACTGGATCAGAAAATGAAGCTGGGGTAAAGGCAATTGGAGGGATGGTGGTGGTAGGAAAGCAAGGAGCGAGGCCATTGGAAATGTCTTAAGTAGCGGCACCACAGATCTGATCAGCGATCTCATTCAATTAGCCCAAGTTGGCAAACAGTGGCAACCTTCGGCGACCCCGTCTAGGACCTGTAAGCTCGCTCTCGACAGGATATTGCCATGCTGCGACGTGCTTCTATGCTGTCTGGGCCATCTCCTAATGCTCCTCTAGACCTCTCTGCTCGTTTTTGCGTTGTATGAGCGTCAGACCCCGGTTGTGAACTACCCTATCCAGTGGCAGTCATCCGCCTCCGGCAGACTCATCAGGACATCGTTTGAAATAGTCCCGGCCCTACCCCAGATCACATGGGTATACCCCGCATTTTTGTGTCATCTTTGCCGAAGTTAAATCAGTGAGCCTACGAGGGCAAACCCTTTCCAGTCGCCCTTTCGCGTTGTCTCGAGACCAAAATCCAGAAGCTTACCTTTGACCCCCGTCGCTGATACTCATCCTTCGATGCATACGTCGTCCGTATCGGTCCCGGAAAATAGCCTGGTTCATTCCATCCTTTTATAGACAGCCGGCCGGCCATCGTCCACGTATGCGTCAGTGCAGTGTACACTTATACGAGAATGTTACTTCTCGTCATCTGAATGATCCCCCGACTGAAAACATCGAACCTGAAACGTCCAACAGCGCTGCCGATACGAAAGTTCAAGCTTCACAGCCAAGCCTTGGCACGCCACATGCCCTCCAAGCCGCTATCGCACTCGGTCTAGAAGTGAATGTCACTGCTGATATCATGGGGCATTCGCATCCATGCTTCCAATCTTCTCTGCTCACGACCGGCATTTCCCAGGTCATTCTGGGCCTCCGTCAGGGAAAGCCCATCAGGCGTATACATACGTTTTCGGACAGCACGTACCCAGACTGTATCATCCGTCGTCTTTGAGGGTTCTTCGATTGACATGCTATTCTTGTCATAGGCTGCTTGATAACGACCTGTTCACAGGACAATCACGGTCTTGATCAGCTCACTCCTTGGCTGTTAGCATCAATACAAAAGCGTACTGGGTGGATATCTTTTTCTGTCTCTCAGACAGACCGTACCACCCCTGCTCTCCGAGCTGTATGATCTGTATTGTTGACGCTGATGGGGCGGAGAAAAACCCACATCCACAATCAGATGCCAGTCCTCATGCAGTCAGGTAGGCTCTGTCCCGCGAAACGTACAGATAAGAAGGGAGAACGCAATGTACTCCAGTATATAGGCGAAGTCGTCGGCACAGAACCAGTGGTCACTTGTGGCGTCGTCAGCCGATTCCTTCGAGTCAGCTGTTATGAAGGACGCCAGTAGTGCGGTGTGTCAGCTTGCATTTCCCAGCATTGAGTTTAATGATGATCATGATCTTTAGATCTCACAAGCTGAGTTGAATAATTCGGAAACCGGAAGCTGCTTGATGGTCAAGACGTTCTGAACATATCTGGATCGACATGAAAAGGAGGCGGCATGAGGTTAGGGTTCAGCCCGCCGTCGTGCGCCAGAGTCGGGATTGATCGATGTTCGGTAGCGCTTTTCTCGGCAGCTTGGCACCTTTTAACGTTGACAAACATCTGGCTCAGGATACAATGCGGCGCCGGTTGCAGCTACAGGATGTTTAAGCACAACTCGCTGGAGATAGTGCGGACTCACTTCATCTCTCGAACTTGAATGTCTTGTTCATTGAACATCGATCTGGATCTTTGGGCATTCCGACTATTCAGTCTGACGTGTGTTAGCATCAAATAACGCAAAGGCTTGACAGACGTGCGTTGCGCTGGAGATGTAAGGGCTCAGTCCTTCCTCGAGGACACCTGAAGCACAATATCATCATATGCATTTGAGGGTGTTGCGTCCGCTTCCGCCCTCGTGGTATCTATGACTTAAGTGCGCGGGCATGAAAAGCTTGCTCACCTTCGCCCTGCGGCATTGACTCATTGGGAGCTGCGGTGGAGCCTCTGGCACCCAGATGCTCAGTGTCTCTAGAGTCTAGATGTTCAGCCAAGTCCCATCGGCGGACCTCTACGGAACGAGCTCAGAAGAAGTCCAGACTCGGAACGAAGCCTCGGACTTTGGTATCTCCTCTTCCTTACAAGGGCCTTTGGATCGATCTTATGTGTTGGCCAATGCTTGTGCTTATTAGAGCAGGCTATAGCTAACCAACAGAGTCTTCTACTGCGTTCGAGTCTGCATTGGCGATAGGACGGTCACATGGGACAACTGCGAGTGACCTCAGAGTCAATGAGACCGGTTTCAGATTACGAAGTGACCTCGGCAACTATTCTGGTTGCAAATCTGCTCAGCCGCTTTTCATCCAAGGCGCTCACGTCTCTAGAACAGCTGGTATGCCCCGCCAGGTGTTGGATCCGACCAGTGAGGCGTGCGTCTCGGTTACCCTATACACGGACCCGGACTGTCTCTTGGCTCATGAGCAGCTGCATCCTCCGCTGCTGCAACATGTGCTGTCGCCGGCCGCCGCTGAGACTTCTGCCGCTGTTACCACTTCGATCGCCGCCGTAGCCTCTGTCGTCGAGGCTTCGAGGTTCTGCTGCTGTAGCTGCTTCGTCCGCAAGACTGGTGACCATTTGCTTCGCCGGTTATCACCCTCTGTTCTGCTGCTCTTACCAGCCACAGCCCGGCTGATGTTGATTATACCTCGGCCAAGAACCTAACCCCACTGCATGCGCGAGTTTCGCGGCTGCTCCCTCGACCAAATATCTCATGGCCTGGCCCGCCCCCACGAGGCTGTCAAGCGCTCTGAGACCATCGTGATCAAGTCTTCCCGCATTCGTCAGGCGTTTCAGTGTGAGGGTTGGCCCGCTTCCAAACCTATCTCGCGCTCCATTGGCACCCTCTGGAGGTGTGGGAGTATGATAAGAACTGGCCAGATGAACAGACACATTTCAGTACTATGATCATCGTCACACAAGAAATACAGCATAGGTTACACACTACTGTGTCTTCAGCAAAAGCGCAGGTTCCAATGCTAGATCGGCAGCAAAGGCTTTCTCTTGATTTGGGTCTGGCAAGGGACCATCTGCGAACCAGAGCTTTCTCATCTTGGGCAACGACGCTTTCAGCCGTTGGAGAACGCTTAATTGCTGCGCCACGTCTGCGCTGCTTGCTAGCATGTAGTGCAAGGCACAGTGTAGATACCCTGTGAGTGACCGTTAGACTGAGTTATGAGCTGGAAGATCCAATCGGAACGTACATGCATGATGCTCGTCGTCAGAAGCATATCCGTCAGCGGCTTGTAGATAAAAATTCCCGGCCATTTTGAACTGTTCCTGCTGTCCGTCTGCATCAAGCGCCTGTCTGGCTCTTCGAGCATGATAGAATCCCAACGACCTACATAACATCAAACTCCTCATCAGAGGTCGTGCCCATACTGCGTCCGACTTACGCATGCGCTGCACCCCTACAATTTCTGTAGAATGCCCAGACGGTGACGATGTTCGATTGTGGTGGAATTCCAGTAGACTCGATGTCCCGAATCATCTCGCGCGACTCTGCGGCAAGCAACGACATGAGGACTTCTTCATCATCCGAGTCACTTAGATGAGCTAGGTTCTAGGATACATCCAATCAGATTAATGCCAAGGAAGGAAGTAAACGGCACCAACCGAGACAATAGCATGAACATACAGTCGTCGAGTCCCATTTATGAACGTTGGTTCGAATATGGATCCGCGGTCATCAGCCGGAACATCTTTCCAAGTTCTGGCACCCCAAGTCATCACCGTGAGGGCGTTTCTGAGCAATTCAATGTTCTGGGAGTATTTGAGGACCAGTGTCTCATCGAGAAAGCCCTTCATGATCCAGTATCTTTTCGAGCTCATCATGCACGAGCCTTATATGCGAGGAGTGTATGGTCTTACCGAACGTTCATGTTCAAGGCCATTCGAACTGGGCGCCAGCCTTCCTTTGCGACTCGTCCAGGGGCTTGGGAAATGATTTGAGAAGGGCTGACATGGGACGGCCAGGGCTTGTAATGCTGCGTTTCGAGTTGCACTACGTATCATACTTAGTTAACGAGCAAATAGCGTCGTGGCAAAGGCCTAGTACACACTCTGATTGTTGAAAAGATCCATCCAATCGGACGCGTCGATGTGAAAGACTCTTTCGTTACTGAGGAGGGAGTTGACGATGTTAGATAGCACCTATTCTGTGAGTTGCAGATACCTCGTCGTAAATATAAAGAGATGTCTGACCCCGGTACCGCCAACGAGGCCAAAGCCTTCGCTATTCTCGACTTTCTGTATCCGTTTCATGACGTCCATAGCCTGTGAAAATTCCTAGGCATAGTCAGACCAAGTGATACACGGCTAGGCATGCGATGATGCGAGACTCGACTCACGATGTATGCAGCGTTGATAGTCCACGCCTGGTCGAAACGTTACAATGAGCATTGCACGCGAGAGACCAGATACTTACAGAGCTATCCATATTTTGGGAAGCAACCAATTCTGATATCATGCTTCTGGCGATGTCCCAAGGCGCGTTCTTGAGGGTCGTGTCAATTTGACGGGCATGCGGGTTGAATTCGTGAAGCGGAACGAGAGGTTTGTCTAGAATCGTTTGCGAAAGCTGCATGCCTTCTTCGTATTGGGACTTCTGCTTCGCCTCGGCAGGAGATAGATTTCCACTCGGCAGCGTTGCAAGAGCTTTCTGGTACGCCAAGACACTTTGCTGGTAAGACCCGAGGAGCTAATCAAGCACTTTGAGTGCATAGCATCTGCAAGGGCTAAACATACCTACATTATACGCGTCGCCGATACGTCCCCACGCCTTGGAATACGAAGGATCGAGCTCAGATGCCTGGACAAGGGCCTGACTCAATGGCAGTACTAAGAAAGGATCTTGATATTACTGTGATGGCATCTGCCAGAGCCTCAGTATAGCTGGATTATGGTCAGTTCTTCATGATAGACTGGGCAAAGTCCGGACCGCTGACCGTTTCAAAGCACGTTGACAGGCAGACCGATTGGCGAAGACAATCGCGTTTTTTTCGATCGCGATGGCTTTAGAGTACTTCACGATAGCAGAGGCGTAGTCTTTTCTCGTGAAAAGAGCATTTCCCTCTGCCTTGAGCTTCTCCGCCTCACTGGGACTCATGGTGGAAAGAAGGGAAATTGCGATCGTTATTTTTACGTACTTGAAACTAGCTTGGGACATCAATATATATGCCCGGCGCCCGCCCCTTATATATCGGTGTTGCCAGACGCCACAATATCACTAGCGAAAATGAGGCGGACCGAGCCCGCAACACTAGTTGGTTCTTGCCGAGTGAGGCGGGAAGCTGATTGGGAAGCCCGACAAGTTTTAGGACGCTGCCAAATTTTAGTGTTGCCGGGGTTCGGCTCGGAACCGTTAAACCGATAAACCGAACCGGAAAAAACCGAACGGAACCCAACCGATGGAACTGGGTTCAAACCTGGTTTAGAGGGGGATTCTGTAGCACTCTCTTGGAGGATGCTGGTGTCAATGACCCACTGTTATTGAGCTTTAAATGCCTCTTGATATCAAATTCATTGAGTTCACAAGCATGGAAGACTTGCGATGAAGGATTTATACACTACTGCTTTGCAGCACATCATGCCGGGCTTTGCCGGACCTGCCGGATCAAAAGCTCGTCCCTTGTAATTCCCAGCTACCACTCAACCCTCAATCATACATTATTCTATAATGACTCAGAAGGATGTGATCAAGGGTTTTCAGTGTGATTGAGTGCTCTCGAGTCTCAAGGCCACATATACACAACATATGTTCTCAGCAATAAACCCGGTTCAAACTGGGTTTGAACCCTGGGTTTGCCGAAACCGGCAAACCTGACCAAACCAGACCCAACCGAACCACGGCAACACTACTGCCAATGACAATGTATGGCGTGTACGATACATAAATCCACATCAAGATTCAAGAATAGCACAATCAGGCAGTCGCATGGACGGTAAATGGAACTCAAGCCCTCGAGCATTTGCACCACTATTCACTCTGCATACCCTGGCTTACACGAACAGATACACTGGAAAGAAGACACACTCGAATGCGATCGCTTGTCACACGGCCATCCTGGCCCAGAAACATCATGCTTTGCATTTATGGTGCAAAACCAAATCAACCAAGTGGCTCATGATCACCGATCCATGTCTCATCAACTGTTCCAAGCTCACAAAGGTCTCGTGCTACCTCTGCTCCTTCGGCTGGTGGCGCGACGGATGCGCGCACCATGTCTTGACGGACGATTCGTATGCTACTGGAGCATTCCTTCCTTCCTTCCTCCATGAGCCCAAAGACGCGTTGTTAGATGTGCATGAGCGCGACCTTGTGGCGTGTAATGTTGGCAGCGAAGGCTGGCGGAGGTCACATCATGAGCATGTAGAATGCGCCTCGACTGCGACCATAAGACGTACTGTTGTGATCCTCATTGTCAAGAGAAGAACAATCGGCCGTTCATAGACTTCTCGCTCGCAGTAGAGTATTTCGACTGGCTCTATGATGAACGCAGATTGGTCTGCATATCGCCCTCGCTATATACATCTGGAAGGACAGCATCAGCTTCAGATGATAAGAAACCGTACCACAAACCAACCTTGTTTGCTCCGCGAGTCTTTCATGCTTAGAACAAGAGGTTGGAGGCTCGTCGACAAAGGATGGCGAATAGACCAATCGAGCTGTCTGCAGTTTTGTCCCTGTGCGGATCATGGATCATCCCCGCCGCGATATCTTGGCCCTCCTTCATTTTCCCCAGAACGACGGACGAGAGCTAAGGGAAAGAGGGCTGTGCGTATTCCTTGAGGTGCTATTCTTGACTTCTTGTGCAGGCGTCACGACATGGACGAGCATCACGCTACATCCTGCCTCCCATGCACCGGAGCTCATCATAAACTCGAGCAATGTCTGCATTGGATCAGAATTAAAGCGACGATAGGAGAGAACGAATGACACGGACGTGTTACGCAGTCGCGAGCCTTGCCATGAAATAATGCCTTGTAGTGTATTGGGATCAATTGAGGTGGTCTGGAGGGGGGAAAAGATGAGATCAACAGTGAGCGACCAGCGGCTACTAAACCGGCGCACCTTGACAGCGTCGTGGAGTACGATTTCCTTTATCGGTTGCAGCTGCGGAGAATGACTTTTCATCAATATTACCGACGCTGAACGGTGGCGAGCAGGTATTTATGTCGTCCAGGGCGAGCGCCCGGATATACTTACCGAGCGCGGCCTCAAATCCTCGCATTCGGCGACCGCTTGAGTGTCCATATTGAATAGAACAAAAAACCGGCGCTGTATTAGAGGGGAAGAAAGAGACTAGGATTTGCGACAAGAGTGACGAAGGCGCGTCAAAGCAAGAAAAGGAATGAAAGGCAACTGAATGCCGTCAGAGGAGATAGACATCCGCCGCTCCGGCAGAAGTATATTTTGCTTGTAGTCCACGTAGAGCAGGGCCATTCTACAATATGACATCGTCGGTGGCAGCAGGAGGAAGCTCAACTTGTTCATCGTTCCGTGCAACTGGTCAAAGAATGAGAATGGAAGGGCGAGAGTCAGCGCAATGCTTACGCACCAAGAAGTATCTCGGCATAACAGACGACGGGTACCTGCCGCCGACCTTCATTCAGCCGTCGGACTCGCAACATAATGCGTCTACTAATGCGGAGGGCCCAAGCGGTCTACGACATTGAAACGCGCTGGGCCGGAGGGCTACCAGCATGAACCGATCCTACGTTGCTGAAGGAAGAGGGACATGATGGTTTCGGTGACACTGAATGCACCGAGCTTAGGTGACGGAGTGGTGACGATCATGTTCCAGTTGAGGGCCGGCCGGAGCGTGTCGAGTCAAAAAGATCATTCTTTTGGGTGGTCTTGGCGCGTATGGCTCTTTGGCAGACACTCAGCTTACGATGCCAGCATCGGACATCGACGTGGAAGGCGCCGACGCGGTGAATATCGTAGCACAACGGCAGTGACAGTCGTTCATGACTACTCGCCTCCCCGTGCCACGACCTTGCCCCTGGACGCGTCAAATGACTTCCGGTCTCCTTTGGCAGACAGCTGAGGAAGTGCTTCGGTCTGAGAACACACTCGCCAAGCAGCGCGAATTAGTTCCGATTGCACATCCACTGAATGCCTGGGAGATTTCCGTCATTCTCAAAAGCGATAGTTAATGGTAGTCTCCACTCACTGCTTCCAGATTCCCTCCGATCGATTTGCTGGCGATGGTCTATGAATGTAGGTAAGTGAGTAAACGTGAGCATCAGAATCATCGAGGACAAGTTGGCCCGCTGAAAACCGCAAAGAAAGTCGCGAAGAAAGTCAGGGGCCGCCAATTCGTCAAGATGCAATCAGTCATTGGATCATTGAATACCGTGAAGAAAGTCATGAATTCGTAAAGTAGCAATCAGACGCTTGGTACTTGCTCGAGTTGTTACAGCCTAAAGATCTTGGAGATATGTACAAATTTAAGTCAGCGTCGTTCCACCATCGCAGTTCACGGCGGCACCCTAGAAGTCCCATGAGTTCAAGCTTCGTGTTTCGATGAAGCGTTCGAGCTTACCGTCATGTAAGAAGCCATCGGACTGTTCAGCCACACAGTCATGTCAGCCATCTCCTCTGGAATGCCCATTCGCTAAGAGAACGTCAGTCAAATATCTGCGAAATTATCTGGAAGCAATGCTAACCTTCACAGCGGTCATATTCTCAAACGGAGTAAGATCTGGGTAGGTCTTCTTGAATAGTGGTGTAACAATGAAGCCGGGATTGAGCGTGTTGAGACGGATACCGTCGGGACCATGCGAGACGGCGGCCGTCTTGGTCAACCCGTCTACCGCCTGACACGAGAACCGTCAGCCACGTTGGGAAAGGAAATTCTTGAAGATATACAGACAAATTTGGAGGAGACGTAGCCAGTCATTCCGGGGATGACTAGTAAAGAAAGCACGGTTGAGGAGCGTTCAGAAAGATGGCGAGCCCCGCAGCTTACCTATCTGCGAACCTTGGAAAAGGTCAGTCACGACAAAAGGTTGCACGGATGAGGACACACACCTATACTTCCCATGTTGACGATGGCGCCGCGTGTAGGTGCGCGCCCTTCGCACAAGACGACAAGATCCTGTTTCAACATGACTTTGATCTCTTCTCTCATGCAAAGGAAGACGCCTCGGACATTGACGCGATGAACGCGATCAAAGTCGTCAACAGCGTGCAAGGCCGTGGGTTTCGGTATGTCGCCAATCTGAACGTTCTAGGTCAGATTTCTGTGCACCGATTTGTGTTGGATCTTACTCCAGCGATGTTTGCTGCGTAGTCGAGGCGGCCGAACTCCTTGACAAAGTCGGCCAGTGCAGCGATAACCTCTTCCTCCTTGGTGACATCGACGCGCTTGACCGCAGCCCGGAACTGGCTGTTGGTAGCAGCTGCCTGGCACTCTTTGACAACCTCTTCGAGCACCGATACGCTCACGTCGACTAGGAAAAGACCGACGACGCCAGATTTGGCGTAGGCAATAGCCGTGGCTCTTCCGATACCGGACGCTATGTAACATCATCGTCTTCAAATTCCTACGGAATGGAGAGGGCAAGTACCTGCTCCAGTCACGAAAGCGTTACCACCTGGAAGTGTGAGGGACATGGTGGTCTTTAGCGTCACTTTTTTGGGAAGGAGGTCTTTTTATGAGTTCGACCGATGATCGATGATCTTTCCGTCATGTGGTAATCAAAACAGATCAGAACAGTATCAGAACTAGCAACCGGGCCCGATGACAGAAGATAATCACCGTAAGTACAAGACACACGTAAAACTCTATGCCAACTATATTCCGACGATGTTGCCACACCACCTGTATGCAACCAACTTACCTCAACTTACGCTATTCCAAACAGGACCGTGTCGCGTATTTTGTCATATCATCACAATCAGATATGTTCACTTCGCGGCTCGCCAAGCCCTGCCAGGCCTCGCCCGGTCTAAGCTGGTCAGAGCTGGTCTAAGTATCCTTGAAATTTTGATAGCCTGTTACCCCTATCTATCTATCTGTTACCGACCTCTTCCTAAATATGAAATTCGTGGGAGCCGCGCTGCGCCGCGGCCTGGTCACGTTGACACTCACCATACATCTTTCTCAGTAGCTTATGGCTAAAGTCATCGTTGCGCCCCGTACCCCATGGTCTCTAAAGTATTTGACTGGTACGTTTGCGTACACAGCAGACCCTGCTGACGAGGAACGAGAGCTTGGGAAGTACATACACAGTTCTCGATGACATGACCCGCTCAGGGTCATCAAAGATAGACTACAGTGAACGCTGTCGCAGAAGCTTACATACCGGTGACCGGACCGATGACCTACTGCCTCTAGCTGACCTGAACTACACCGTCTAAACGAAACTGATAGCCACTGCCATAGTAACCAGTAATTACATATCTGACCTTTCGCTGCCCGGACCATTCCAATAGAAGGAAGAGAAGATACCGAATCATCGAAAAAATTGCTGATGATGTTGTTGCGGTTCTTTGGAGAGTTTTGGTCCTTGTATAGGCAAGGATTGGCAGGGAAAAGCAAAGCTTTACCTGTACCCCTGAGCATTGTTCGAGGCTTCGGATCAAGCGTGGAGTGTGCACCTGGTGTGCACCAAACTTTGTCCCCGACAGCGGAGTTTTCTGTGTACGCCACTGTTGTAAATTGAAGCCTGGTAGCCCAACTTTGGTAGGCAAGATTGTGATGTATGAACAAGTCTTTTGGCTCACCGTTGAGAGAGGAATCTCACGTCGATAACGCTGCGCAGCGCATGCTTCAGTGATTTTCAATCGGGACCAGGCAAACTCACGGCAAAATATAGGACGATCGCAGGGACTCGCAGGGACTACCACTAGATTGGGACTCCGCTTGACTCAGGCTTGCTCTCCGCTCCGTATCGCCGGGTTTTTGAGCATCAAACTTTCGTACGCGGCTCTTGTTCTGCCCTCACTATCGGTTCCACTTTCATTGCTCGATGTCGGAGCCGCAGAATATCCCACTTACCCTCGGCGCCATCGAGATTGGCATTCTCGTCAATACTTTTCTCTATGGCCTGATGCTTATGCGTTAGTTCATCTTTTCTTCGCGCTCTACAAAACTTGACAACAGAAACAGAAACAGTCTACTATTTCCACAGTCGCTACAAAGATCCCGTGAGCTATCCTTCCACTTCGCTTCATGTCTCCTCTGATTTCAATTCCGGCTTCCAGTGGCAGGTCAAGTAAGCTTGGCCTCATGTTAACCGGCGCTCTTCTGAATTCCGGCAGAACCCTTGTATGGTGGACGGTCGTTCTTGACACGGCACACACTATGATTGCCTGTGAAGTGGGTGTCAGTGCGCATTGCATACTCATCACGAATTCAACCGCGCCAGATGCTGTGGAGAATGACGGTTTCGCGCTTCGGAGACCCAACAGTCCTTACAGAAGCGCTTTGGGAGTACCTCTCTACCCCAATGTTCATCGCAGCGTGAGTGAAATTGTGATTGCAGCCGTGCGCTATTGACATTTTGCAGCAACGCGGTTCCCATTCAGGTAAGCATTTTCCGATCACTCTGAGAGAGAGGGACTGACTCACCGTGCTTTCCATAGATATATCTCTCTTTGCGCATCAAGAAAATTGCTGGCAAATATGGAAAGTATATCTTTGCTTTCCTCGCGCTGTTATCTATCACACAAGGAGCTCTCGCCATCTATTTGAGTGCTCGCCTTCTGGTCGGAGTGACCTCGACAACCGCATACAACTCCTACATCCAAGTCGCGTCTGGTTGGACTGGTATCGGGCTCACTTGTGATCTCTGCATTACGTGCGTCATCTACACAACTCTACTAGTGCTTATACTGATGATTCGTAGGCTATCCTTGATCGCTATTTTGATTAAAAGGCGTACTGGCTTCAAGCGTAAGTTGCAATTCCTCGTCAAGCAGCTGCATTGACTAATTGCACATAGACACGGATGTACTGATCATTCGCATCATCACCGTTATGGTCGAGGCTGCTATCCCCGTCTCTCTATTTGCTGTGCGTGCTGTCGCTCGAATTCGAATACTCGTCTAATCCGCTCAATTGTCAGATTGGACATCTAGTATCTATCGTAAGATTTCTACTTCTGGCTGTCTGTATCGGAACTTCATGCGACGATCACTAGAAACGCGGACCTCAGACTGGCCTGTATGTAAATCTCGGGTACTTCCATGGCCTTGCTGATCCCAAAACAGTCATGAACTCTTTGCGTTCCCACTGGGACGTCTCTATACGTAAGTGTCTGAATCATGCTTCCTGGAGCCATTCTGAACTATTCCAGGAATACTCTTCTTGGTGTAAGTTGTACCGTCACGTTCATCTTGACCGTTCACCATATCTCTCTAAGACATTGAATTCGCGAACATCGGCTGACGGAAGCAGACCGGGCAACTCTACCCATATGCTGAACGAGCTGCCAGTTCATCGAATGCCGACCAGTGTATGAATCTTTCTTCGTTCAGTAAATTGCTGGTCTGACGATTATTCTACTCATTAGGTTCGCGTTGATGTGGAACAGATCAGAGTGAATGACATGGAGACAACGTCCAACGATACGGGAAAGAAGCCCGAGTGGAGCTGAGCAACGATGTTCGGTTCCCAGAGCTATCTTACATAGATGGCCACTTCGACTCGAATCGTGGAATCAGTGGGTACATACTGTATGATCTTGAATAATGTTGACTCTACATACTATACATACGGGGAGAGATGAGGGGGCGGGACCGACAAAGTTGCGCTTGGTTCAGAAACGGCCTGCCACCGCTTTGTAAAGTGTGTATTCATTCTTATTACAGCAGTGACGGTTGTATATATCTACATTAAGAGTTGCGCGTATCATACACCAAAATGTCTAGAATAAAACAACTTGAGATTCCCAAGTCTACGCCTGAACATATTCAGCATGAGGTTCAGCACCAGGAACGCCCTCTATCTTCTTCTCCGACAGTGTCGACGAGTACTTGGACTTCTTCCTCTTCTGCGAGACAGCTTCCTGCTCCTTATCATCATCACCAACACCCGGCGGCACCGCCACCTTGTCCTTGTCGGGCGTCACCGTCAAGAAATTGACAACCGTCTGCCAGAGGTTGTTCCCAGTAACAGTGTGCTCATCCTGGAAGAACCCAAGGTCCGCGATCTTCGCAAGGCGCCGCGCCTCGTCCGTATCGCGTCTCGATGCGATGCTGCTCGGCGGTGGAGTCTCACCCTCCAAGACCCAAGCCCAACTCCAGCTCCCTGTGGACGGTATGACACCATTCCTGATACCAGTATGCGGCCCCGCCTGCTGCTCCAGCGTCTTCTCCAGGAGCGTCATGCTCCGCGCGATGTCTTTGCGCGCGCGCTGCATCTGGTTTTCCCGCAGCTTCTCTAGAGCCTTACTCGTGTGCGCAAACTTCCGGTCAAACTTGTCGTACCCCTCGAGAAAGCGGCGCATGTCCAGCTCGGACATCTGGCCAATGAAGTTCGCGGGAACCTTCATCCCGTCCAGCTCTTCCTCTGGCTCCATAGGTCGGAGAACACCCTTCGTCGACACGCGCTCCCTGATCATCGAGCCATCCCAGGCACCGGATTCCTGCGATGACCATTAGACACATGTGTACGAGATGACAAGATACAGAGACTCACGAATCCATCGATGTAGATCTCCGGCTCACCAGCCATCTTCTCCTCCGGCGCAATTGTTGTGCTCGAGCTCTCCGAGTCGTGTCTCCCGAATCTTGGTCCACCTACATCACTCGAGGTCGAGTCCTGGCGAGCAGGATCAAGAGGAGGTAGAGGAGGGCTCGACTTTGGCGAGATGCTCTTCCGATGCAAGGCGGATATTCCGCTAGTGGATTTGCGTCCAGGCTTTCGAATGTCTACCTCTGAAGAGCTGTCCTCGGCTTCTGACGCAAATGTCGACACCGAAGGCGCCCTCTTGGGCGTCGACTTCCCGCTCCGCGGTGGCGTGGTCGGGGGCATTCCCGTGACGTGCTTCACAAAGTTCGCCATCGCGCGGAAGCAGTACTTGCCCGGAGTGGTGAACGAAAATAGGATGGGAATGACATGGGCGATGTCTAAACAAAAACAACAAGCTAAATCAATATCATTTCAGATATGAGCCGGGTCTTTCTCACCATCATACAGCTGTAAGTGCACTGGTGTAGCTTTGCATCTTTCCTCAATTCCATTGAGGACGGGATACATTTTCTTGGCTTCTTCTGATATAGGGAAGCGTTCCGGGTACGCAGCCTTGTGGGCACTGAGGGAACGGTGAGTCTCAGTACATGCAATGCTCAACTCCCTCGGGTACTCACGTATATATGATCTCGTCACGTAGACACTCCTTATCACTGACAATAACGTGCAAAGGCGGGAGACCACCCATGTACGAAAGACAAGGACTAATGAGAGCTGAACACTCATCAGTACAGAATCACATTTGGGCGCTACAAGACTAGACTCACGATGCTTCAAAAGTCTGTTCTCGGCATACAGATGCAGTTGACGATTGATTTCTAGACTCTCGCCAGCTTCGGTCACTAGTTTGATCGTCTGATGGTCCTGCGAATCGATGGACGGTAGAGGCGCCGTGGCGCCAACATTGATGGGCATGGTGCCCTGGGTAGCTGGCGAAGGGGTCGACAACGCGTCCGCGATAGTCGCATTGGAATCTGAATCCATCTTCATCGTCTTCCTGACGCGCGATCTCAACGACGCATGCACCTTCTGCGTCACATCCTGCGACGGAGGCGGCCAAAGCAAACTCGGCTTCGACATTGAAAGCCCATAATACGGAATAACATCAGTCTCGGTGTTTGTATGAACACTTGGGAATGAATGAGTCAGGCTAGTGGGACGTCAGTCAGACGGGTAGTCATCCGTTAGTGAGAATGGATACACACTCGCTCCAGGGGGAGATGAGTACGCCACCAGCAGGTGGCGGAAGCCCGAGATCCCTGATCATTTGTAGCAACGCGATGGTCATTCCTCCACCAGCCGAGTCACCCGAGATAATCAAATGTTTGGGATTGACTGGGCGGTGAGTGGCCTCTGGAGGCGGGTTGATGAGGTATAGATCTTGAAACCGTTCAATACGCCGCAGTTTGAACATCAATGAATGCATACATGAAGCTAACGCATCTTGCAGAGCGCAAGGAAACGGGTATTGTGGCGCCAGGCGATAGTTTATGGCTAGGGAAAATCACATGAAGGTGCGATTCAATGCTGCGAGAGTGGCACGCACCAAAAACGCGTCCGTTGATCTTCCGTGCGAAGCGCTGAATGCTATATCTGCAGGTCGCACGGTGAGCGACATGCGGCACGGGAAACACGAGCCATATACCTTGTTTGGTCGACGCTGCCCATGTAATATCCGCCTGACAAGGCGTCAGATGTATTGAAGGTGACGGAAAGCACGACATACCGCCGTGCAAATACAAGATGCAGCGCATCTCGTCCATGTCCGACTCGTAGTGAGCTGGTTCAGCGTCTGGGGAAGGTAGGTCCCCGTTCTTCTTCTGCATCTTGTAACGCCGTTTCGCTTCCTGCCAGTCTTTCCGTGCTGTAATCCATTGTCCGTCGATTCTGTTTCAAGTTTAGTATTGAGAACCAAAAGCAGTATGCCGCGACGCACCCGTGGATACCACGCACTTGCCACCATTTCACGCCGCCAACTACACGACGGGTATGGTCTTCACCGCCGAGGACCTTGATGAGGAGGGTGGCTGCTTCATCGCAGCATGACATGGGAACGACGACCTTGACAACATGGACCCAAGGTGGAGAAGGCGTTGGAGCGTTACTGAGTGCTGTAAAGGTACTTAGGTGTGGCAGGGATTTAGGTGGTGATAATACAAACATTGGACTTCTTCGACGGTGTGACTGCGACGCGGTGTCAAAGGGTCATCAGGCGCATCGCGAACAAAGACTCACTACTGGGCAGTGTCTAGGAATTTCTGTACCACTTGTATGAGCAAGAAGATGTTTCTCTGGATAACCGATACGCACCCTGATAAGGCTGAACGCCTCGTCGTAAGCCAGTTCGTCTCGTCTGAGCTGAACGATGGACTTCTTGGAGGCGTCGCGTCGGATGCGGTCGAAGTAGTGCTTGATCATCGTGTTGAGCAGGAGCGGGCCAGCCTTGAGGCTGACTTCTGCAGTGAGGTTGACCATGGCCGCAGAGAATTTGCAAGACCAAGCAGATTAATGCCCCCCATATATATCATCACGGAGGGATGTTGCGGTCCTGGTCCTCGGTAGGCTACACCAAATCAGGATGACGGGGCCGTGAAACCTGTGCTAGATCATCTGCGTCGCTGGTCATGGGCAATCACGACAATTGCGGGCATGGTCGAGGAATGTAGCGCTGTTGCGGCATAACGCCGCAAGACGCCATATAGTATGAGACCAAGCCGATCAGCGTCGCCGTGCGCGGGTCCAGATCCCTTTCTGAATGGGTGCGGGCCGCCCGTCAACATGATTTGGTCACCGTATTACTTCCTCCTTCACCATCTGCAGTGGCCACCGACCCGGCAATGCTGTGTCTGCGAACGACGAGTTCAATGTCTGTTTTTGAGGCTGACTTGGGGCTGACTCAACTGCCGGAACGCAGTTACCTCTACAGCAGTTGCATGTCTCCGGTTTCCTATGTCTCACTGGCAACAACTTAGCTTGACAGTCTCCATACATGCGCATGTTGGCAGCGCCACTTGCACGCCTTTTCTGCTGCTGATATTGTTGCTCGACTTTTGCTGATCCTGAAATTCGGCAGGCGTGTTTGGTACTCCGAGTCCTCTGAGACTGGGCAACGGCTCGGTTACAATGTTGCTCTCTGATTGCAAAACTGAGGAATCATCTGACGCAAACATGGCGTAGACCGGTGGACTCCTCCCGAACGCGCTCGTGGGCGGCCCCGGACGTGTCATTTGCCAGCCGTTCTTGTCACTGTCAGCCACCGTGTCAGTATCGCTTCCCCAATTCGTCTCAAGCTCTGATCTACATCTCACTTCCATATGACCAGCCCCATCTCTCCAACGACTCACTTTGGGAACAGATGCGGGAATCTTGATCCTGACCAAGGTCATGTTAACAGTGGACTGTCGTCTGTGCTGGTCATGACAAGTATACGCTATCACCATCTTGTCCGCCGAGCGAGATCGCCTCAGGGGAGTCGAAGAGGCCCGTTTGTGGACTTTGGTCTCGGTGTCCAGCAGCTTCCTATTCTCGTTGGATCGCACCACGTCGAACGCATAACGGAAATCTTCCGTTGATAATCGTATTGCCCTGCCGACGAGGATCTTGTTTCCAACACGTCGCAGAGCAGCTTTTTTTAGAGCCAAGCTTGGTGCCATTGAAGCTGTATCATCCCTCTGTTTGGGCATCCCTCACCCTTGGACTCGCAGAGGAAACCAACGACGAAATCTCCAACGCTCCGGGAGCTGATCGCCGAGGCGTACGAGGGTAACCGAGCTATTGCGCGGAGTCGGATTGGCAAGCGTCTTGACTTGATTATGAACCCAACGGGTTTGAACCACTTTCTCACAAGCTTATGCCAGGACTACCGCGAAGACTCAGCCTGGGAGGTGCCCGAGAACAATCGCACTATTGTCGGAGGAGAAACGACGTTGATTTTTGCGCAAACACGAGGAACACTGAGTAGGCTGGAGATGATGTCGGTCTATATAGTCGTCCGCGTTTGAGATGTCAACCAGTTTCTGATATTCTCCCGCTTTTGTGATATACAGTATCAGTCTGACCCGTCAAGAACGCGTTGGACTTCCATTATGGGCCACCCGAAAAGATCCTCGCATTGCTTGCTGCTGTGCTTGATTGGCCACTGAATCTTCACCACTCCTTCCAGCTCACCACAATGGTTGATGCGAGACTCTTCTGCATGTGTCTCTTCCTGGGACATACACTTGCTGCATTGTCAAATGTCACCATCGACGACACCAATGGCAATCCGGAGACGGGCGACAAAATCATCTACTCGCCTGTGGGGGAGTGGAACTATGGACCGACTTGTACATCGTGTAGTGCACACCTGGACGCATCCAAGGTGGTTGACAAGACCTGGCACGACACGTATCAGGTGTGTATCTAGCCCAAAACTTTGTCCTGAATGGATGTGCGACTCATGGAGAATTCAGTACCCCGGCAGCGAGAATGCGAACAAGACAATAACTGCTCACTATACATTTATAGGTGGGTCTCCTAATCATTGTGTCTATCCGTACTCATTCTCTACCAGGTTCACATGTCTACGTCCAATGTGTGCTGGCCAATACCAACTCAGCTCCCCCGTGCGTATCTTCTCTGATGTTGGTCAGTTCTTGGCATCTGACTAACATGCAATACTCATAGCGGCCGAACTGAAATAACCTTCCTCCTCGACGGAGTTCAAGCCGGCACGTTTCTACACGAACCAGAGTCTGCTGCAACGACTTCGTATGACTACGGCGTGATCGTGTTCTCGATGGCGTTCGATAGTGGAAATCATACGATCACAGTACAGAATGAGGGCCAGAGCACAAACCAGTCGCTCCTCCTGCTCGATGCCATCATTTATACGTATGTCGCCCTTTCCTTCTTTAGTTGCAACGTTGACCTCGGGCCCATCTCTTTTTCTATCTCTAATCTAGACATGATGACGGGACGACCTCTAGTTCCAGCAGTCACTGGTACAGTGGCACAATTGTCGGCTGTGTGATTGCTGGCATCGTTGCGGGCGCTCTGGTAGTTCTTCTCTCCATTTGTCTATGGCGGCGCAGGCGTGCCCAGGCAAAGGAAAAACATCAAATGATCACGCCCAGTCCTTTCGTAGTATTCACCCCCGCCCATTCCTTACCTATCACAGTCACCGCGGACATGAGTGCAAATACTGTGCCCGACTCACGGCACTTGCAGCCGAACCGGAGTAGGACGGAAATCCAAGGGTTGCGCGCGAAGCATTCCATATCTTGTGGAGATATCATGCAGACCGGAGGAGCGTTGTCGTCTGTCGAGGGCGGTGGCAGACCAGCCACGCCCCCGCCCCGGTATAATTCGTCATCATATAGTACCTAGGCTGTCTGTTCTGTGCTGCTGATTTGCGGCATGACCGAGACAAAGGATGACCATTGGCGTTTCCGGCCCGTTTAAGTGAACCACATCACTAGACACGCGCTTCCATTTATGATTTGAGAATCCGAGCCAGTGCCACTTCTCTGGGATTTGGAATTCGAAGTCGAAGTGATTCCCGAAATTGCGATAAATTTCACGGACGATCACCCACTGACGGTAGTTCCGAGTTGGTGTGGGACGACGAGGAAGGAGTAACATTTCGATGCAAGATAGTTTTCATAGTTTGCACATTTGCCTGATTGGCATGAGCTGTCCATATTAGGTTTTCCACAGACTTTGCAAGCAAGAGGAATATAGGTCTGTTAGGGCCACAGGTGATGGTAAGCCTGCTTCTGGATTCACCAAGGGATCCATGTGAATTAGCAACTTACAGTGCAAAGCGACAGGCCCTAAGCAGGGTCTGAGATCTGAAAGAGTGTGTTTGTTCGTGCTTCAAGAAACATAGGTGAGAGAACAAATCATCGATTATAAACATTGAATCGGTCAATTGCAACTGTAGGACCGCTTGTTCATCACCTTGTCAATATCGACTGCTGGAGGTCGGAGAGGCGATTATTTCAACTTTTTGTGCTGTGTCATGCGTGTATTCATTCTTTTTTTTGCTGTTATTATGTTGCGGCATACATAAGCTGACACCGCTTCAAATTAGTAGTACTAGGGATCAGCATGGGTGTACCCATGGGGATCCAGACCTCAACCCAACCCACACCCACCCGGGTTGCATACCCATACCCACATGCACGGGTTAGTCAGGCCAAGCTGTAAAATTAGGGGTATAGTAAGGGTTATAATCACAAGATACATTCCCATCTCTGTTGTTATTACCAGCTCAGAGGCTAACCCTAGCTGTGATTTTATAACCCCACCTCATTGTGTATTGATGCACCCTCCGCCACAATACTCAGAATCAAAGGGATATATCGCGACGAAAAGTAAACCACGCGATCGGCAAGTTCCGACAAACCATGACTCAGCGGCATGCCATGCCATGCCGTGCCTGCGGCAGCCTGCCCATTATGCCGCGTCCCGAAAATGATGGTTCGTGCCTGGCGTTGAATCCGAAAATGGATTTGCGCGCTTGGCTCGGGATGTTGGGCTCGGGGCGTTGGGCGCGCAGGCGGCACTGAAACCTCTTAAAATGTTGGGCAGCATTTTGTGACCCTCTGGATGCTACGAGCGCATGCGATACGGTACGTGCAAAACTCCTGGCCATGTTTACAAAATGATATTTGCCTGGAACGAACTCCCAGCCATAAAAAAAATCCAATTAGGTTAGAGGGTCACGCACTGAGTCCGTTGAGCTACAGACTCTAGCACAGTAGCTTGGTCTGTTTGCGCTACTCATGCGAGCAACTTATTATGAGGTACTGAATTTGCGCGTTCACCTGCTATTTTCATTTGTTTGCAATCCTTCCCTTCTGTTTAAACCTCCAAATCAACGAACGACGCGCCCAACACGCGCCACAATCTCAGGCCTATGGCATCAAACGCGTAAGTTATTTACCGGCGGCCCATGTTCTCCATTTGAGCTTGTCCCTGTGATATGTTGACGTTATCTCAGGGACGGCCCCACTTTCGACCCCTCCCTCATCACTCCGTTTCGCAAGAACTGGGCAAAAGGCGGTCGCAAGACTATCCTCGACAATGGCATGAATGGTTACATTGAGGCGCGTCGCAAGAGCAAGGGAGCCGCCGACGAGTATGCCGACACTATTTTCAACGAGATCTGCGGCAAATTTCCCTACGACTTGCCAATGGATCAAGAGCCAGACCCTCATGCGCCTCCTTCCCAACCAGATTCCTCTCTTTCCCCCTACGAACGCGGCAAAAAAGCTGCCATCCTTCAACGTCTCTCGACGGTGCGCGTGCAATGTTGTCTCGACGCGAACATGTGACTAATATTCTTGCAGGGTATTCGCAACTACTACGACACTCGGTGGACCAAAGCTAAACCCATCGACAAATTGACCAAATCCCAGCTTGCTAAAGATCCTGTCGCCAATTTTCTTTCGAAGGTCGCTGGCTATGACGTCACGCGTAAGCGTGCGCGGACCGCGATGCAACTATGGATGAAGGAGAATTTCGGCACCTTCAAGAACGGCTTCGACGAGGAGTTTGCGGAGACTGGTAAGGACGCGCGACGCCAGCGCATAGGCGAACTCGGATCTTTCGCGACGGAACGATGGAACTCTGTCCCTGAGTCGGACAAGGAGATCTGGCGCGAACGGTCCATCCAGGATGCTAAAGATGTCGCCGCCGGAAAGGACGCTGCACGCCGTCCCATTGAGCTGCTCCCCCCTGATGAAACACAGACGTAAGTCCTCTCATCACACGCGTACCGTAATCATGCGTACAACAATCATGCTCATCTGTTTCAAGGGCCCTGGACGGGCTGGCAGGAAACTTACAACCGCTACTTGAAGGTCTCTCAACTCTTCTTGGCGGCAATATATCTTTCTCATGGACGGGTCCTGAGCCTCGTAAAGGAGGCCAAATCAATGTCATCTCGTACGTTTATTGCTCACTTGCTCGGCTCTTTCCTGATCACGACAACGCGTTTAGTCTCAATGTGGGCGAGAATCGGGCTCCTGCGCCGAAGCAGTTTCACGATGCCGACGGAGATCTTGGCAAACGTCGCTATCGGACCTTTCAGGCAGCCCTTGGTGAATTCGGAATGTCGTGCTGGTGTAAGTTTTGTTTCTCAATCCTTGATACATCATCTTAACCGTGTGGTAGCCCTCGAGCAACAACGCGCCCGTTCTCTTCCAGGCGTCGAGATGCCCAAGCAGCTTCCCTGGTTTGCTCGGGACCCCATGCCATGGCACGACGTCCCTTCTGCAACCATCGGGAGCAATAGTCCTGTTGGCGACTCACCGAAGGAGGCCGAGGCCGTTGCTTCTGAAACGACAGGGAAGAAACGCAAACGTAGCGGAGAAGGTCAAACCCAGTCCAAAAAGCAAGGTCGTCGAGTAGCTCGTAAGAATCGCGAGGACAACGTCGACGAGGACACCGCCGACAACACTGAGGACGACGCCAATGTCGACCCCAGAGCTCGCGCCACACACTCTCTCGCTGAGAAGCAACCGACAGTCCCTATCGCCGACGTCACCGGTTTGGCAGGTGTCATTCCCATTGATCCCGCTCTGTTGCCTGGATTCGTTCCAACATGTGGTCCCAATGACTCTGCCCATCCTTTTGCTGCCTCCCCTAGCCCCGTGGCTTCAGCTCATTCCTCACCGGCCTCCAACTCGCGTCTAACTGGTTCTCAACCTTCTTACCTCGTCGATGGGCTCACTTATCTGAATGGATTCGACTTGGGAAGCGAGTGGCAGCGTCTCATCGGAACCTACGTAAAACTCGAAGAGCGAGCAAACTTCGCGAATGGGAAGCCAATCCCCGCCAACAGGATTCGTCCACAGTGCATCCAGGACTGGATTCAGCGTGCACGTGGAACTGACTATCGCCCTGGTCTCACTTTCCGCGCATGTGCTGATCTATTCTGGCCTTGGTGGAAGAGTCTTCAGCCCGAGTGGAGAGGTATTTCGAGCGATCGAGCTCCCTTCGAATGTCCGATTCCTGCAAGAGGCGAGTGGGGAAGGTTACGTACTAGCGGCATCAACGGACACTATACCGTTCTTGCGTACCTCGCGTGGTGGGGCGAATCGTGCGACGACGATGTGTTGGGATTGGGCGAGTGGCAATTTGCCGTTCAGGATGTTTCTTATGTTCTTGCCGCCATGTAAGCTTGGTATGATAATTTCTTGACGCACTGTAGTAAATATAGCCAACTTGTATAATCAATGTCATTGTGTACGTGTACCCGAACAGCGAGAATTCAAGAAGTGGTCCATTACAGCGGGAAACTGGGCGGTTCG
Organism: Strobilurus luchuensis; assembly: GCA_019915105.1. Taxonomy (NCBI): domain Eukaryota; kingdom Fungi; phylum Basidiomycota; class Agaricomycetes; order Agaricales; family Physalacriaceae; genus Strobilurus; species Strobilurus luchuensis. Next base: position 1,099,741 of record JAHLMJ010000012.1, on the reverse strand, counting down.
GCAGACGCCGAAAGCAGCGAAGCAAAGGCCAGGACTGAGGGAGGTGTCTATGTTGTATATTTTATTTGGGACGTGGAGAGCGTTAATTGAAAGGCATCCCGTTGAGCCCGTGGCAAAGGACATCAAATAAAGAAAACTATGTTTGAGTTTGAGATTGCCAAAAAATCATCTGGATGCGTGTTGCATGGTAATGACAGCCCACAGGAGACTGGTTGTAGAACCGGTAGAGGACACTACTACCAGTCTGCCAATGGGCTGCGTAAGGCTTCAAGCGTCTTGGGTTGTATCGCGTCAGGACGTCTAGCAATCGTACGTCAACTGAACTCGGCCATCATCTCATCGTCTCGACCTCGTGCAGCTCTCCCGGTCTTCGATCCGAGGTCACATCAAAGTGACTGCACGGAGGTTTTACTCGGTAATTGTCCTCCGACGCTCACCTCCAGTCAAAAGGTCTCTTGCTTTTTATGAACGACGGTCCCTCTCTGCTTCCCGAAATCTGTCTTATATCAAACCTCGAGTCTTTGCCTTTCGAAGCCATCACAATGCGCGCGGTCGGATCAGAGTTCAAACAACGTTTCGAAACAGTCCAATGAAAACGGTTCCGAAAGGTTACTTTCTGTATACGTGAGTTCTCACTCTGTACCTCTCGGATTAACGTCACTGTATCTTATAGAGTCTAATATCTCGAATGATGTAGTTTTCAGGCCTCCAGCTTTGCACGGCGCTGCCAACTCGCAATAAGTCCAAAGAAGTCCAATGACTGCTGAAATCTTGTCGACGTTCTCTATTCGTCCGATGATCTTCAATCTCTACCGGATCAAGCTCCGACAGTCTTGCATAGAAACACCCATTGGACTCCAGTGCATCTAGATATTTCCCGCGACATGGACGGGAGTTTGGGAAATCGGTCCAATAGAGGTCCAAAAAGGTCCAATAGGGTCCAATGACATTTCATTATCGCGCGCCAAAATCATCGCTTCGTTAAACCTTCTATGACACCCCATCCCTTCATCAAATATCAGTATAATCATGTTTAAATAGCCTTTAGAATGTTACCTATTCAGAATATCTCATACAGTGCCCAGCGGCAAAAAGTCCAATATAGGTCCAATGAACTCGAATCCTAGGGTAATCCCCTTAGGAAAGTCCTGGTTTCTCATCGACTTCGATCATACCCTACCACACTCATTTCCATTACCACTACGGTATGCCGCCTGCTCATTCGAATTAACCACTGGGGCTTACCCCTCTCTTTTGTAGACCATATACAATACGAAAAATGCCTCGCACAAAGCTGTACACGACTCCCGAGCTGAAGAGGGAGGCCGACAAAGAGAAACGTCTCCGATGGTATCGCAAGTGCGCCTTCATGCCCTGTCGCCCTCGCTCGTCTCCTCTAACCTAGAATACCACCCCTCAGGAATCGCGCTGGGCAGCTGGATCTGATGAAGAAACGGTACGATGAGAAGGCCGCCAAAGATGGCCGGCAACGTCGTCGACAATCGGTCAAGGTGGCAGCGCCTCCCATGTACGTGCACCCTCCTTTCTTCTGCCCTATTGCTCAGGCTTGCCCATAGCCAGTTCGACGAGGCCCTCTGCAAGCGCCTTCGCTCGCGCGTTCGCTTGATCGATGCGGAAGCTCGCTGCGAGACCGGGAACTCTGTCATTGCCTTCACTAGCTCGCTTGTCGCGGTCTATAGCAGCAGTGGCCATGTTCAAGGCTGCCAACACCTTTCAGAGAAGGAGGAGTTCTACCGGCACAAGCTCGACTACGTGCAGGACGTCCTCAAGCAAGTTCAAGAGGAAGCGGGTGTCGACAACGAATATTGGAAGGACATCGAGTCGACGCGGGCAAAGCTGGAGAACGTGCATAGCCATATAGCGGATCTTTTTCACCATGCTGAGCGGTCCTCCTTGCTCAGTGCCAAGAAGCGCCGTGCGCTCCTTTATCAACAGTAGGCTTGAGTGTGATTTCTGGTTTGCTTTTACTTATCTTGTTGTACCTCTGTCATTTGCTCTGATTTGCATGCTCTCAGTTATTGTATATGTCTGTCTGTCTTTACGGGTCCCATCTGAATGACAACGACATTCGATTCGCTCCAGAAGGTGGTACGTAATGGTCCTAGAAGTCCAATCAAACCTATTCGCATAGCTCGCTTCACTCCACGGCAGCTGTCGACAACTCGGCCTCTCTGCATGTCTCGGCCGTCTCTAGGATCACAGCTGAGTCTGTCTGAGTGGCGGAGTGTCGAAGCGGCATGATCCCGCTCATAAAAACGCGAAACTCATCGTCCGGCCATATCTTCGCAACTCTCCCTTCAAAATAATTTTCAAGCACCACAGCACCATGTCCGAACAGGCCTACCACTCACCACCATCGCTCCCCGAGGTGAGTTCATCTATCTTTGACGCGTCAAACGCTCTACTGACGCGACGACGCCCAGCACTTCAACTCTGATGAAAGCGCGTTCTTCAAGGACTGGGCCCGCATTTTGGGGCGCTCCATACTCCTCGGACAAGACGCGACCACCTTCAAGGCGCGTTTTTCGACGATGTATCACGTCGAGTTTCCTCTTGCCCGTCTCATCGACGAGACCCAAGACGCGTACCAGGCAAGGTTCACCATTCGACACAGGGTAAGTTTCGACGCGTTCTTATCGTTCAGGACACTCATGCGTATCTTTAGCGTCTCTATGGAGGCCTTGTCTGGGGCCTTCGCACCGTCACCCTCTCGCAAAACCCAGACAGTGGTCTCTGGGAGTATAAGCCCCAAATCATCCTTCCTAACCACCTTCGCACCGACCGACGACCTCGTCCCCGTCCCCGTCCCAAGTATCTCATTCACGCAGACAAAGTACGCGCCGCCAAACGCGCATATGCTACTGTTGCCATCGAAGCCGCCTCTCGCGCCGTCGCTGCCAAGTTATTTCCGCTAACTCCCTCGCCTGTCAAGGTGTCAACAACTTCCATCACCCCTCTATCGGCTCCTTCCTCACCCGCCTCCTCTGCTGTCGAGAGTGATGGTTTGGACCCCATGGCCTACGAGACCGACGACACTGCCGTCGACCTCAATGATGAGCTCGCAGTCGCGAAGGCTCTTCAGGAAGAGAAGGACGATGAGGAGGATGAGGAGGCGAACGAGAGATTGTCCGCGATCGTGTACAAATGGGGTATGGAAGTCTTGGCCGATGGTAAGAAGAGGCGCAAGGTCCTTGCGCGCTCGCCGTCCCCATCCGCCTGGGGCCCAGAATTTTAGTTATATGTATGTATCGTCGTTGGTGTATCTCTTATGTATCCGTCGTGTATTTCTTGTTCATGATCTCTGAATTGTTTTTGAATGTAACTTGACCTAATATATAGTCATAATCCGGGCTGCCAAGAATGAACTCAATTGAAAGATGACATGTTCTGACTACAATTACTCCCAATTCTCGAAAGACTCCCATCCTGTTCGCGTGCGCAGAACGGGCCAATCAAAGGGGCTGTACCACTCGCTTGTATCTTCCTGCTGCTCCCGCTCTGCCTCCGCCTCTGCCTCCGACTGAAGGCTCAATAAGCGAGCCGACGGGTCCTCCATGGACTCGCGCTGATCCTCCATCTCATCGAACCATGCATCGAGCGGATTGGTCGCAGTGACCACAACTCGGCTCATACCCATCGTGATACCCCGAACATCGTCCCGCATCTGCAGCGCGGTAGCTGTGGCAACGGGATCGTAGGCTCGGATGAGCTCCCCAAGAACGCACTGAATTATGAGTACTACCAGTATCAGATGATGTAGTACTACATACCTCGCCGAGAACCTGGCGATCCATAGTAGATAGCTCAGGGAACGCTGGCAGAAGCTCGTCGTCAATCCAGAATTGATACCGGTCCTGATCGTAATGTTGGACCGAATGCCAAGACAGATGCCAGTGGCGAATCATAGCTGTTTGTTCCTGCGTGAAGACAAAAGCCATATATATCCTGAGGAGAAAATAAGCCTATCGCTCAGGGACTGATAAGATCAAACATACTTTTGCACCGTGTGGGGTAAGAAAGGGTACAATAGTGATGTCATCATTCTTCCCCTTGGGCCCCCGTTTACTCGTGTCCCCTCTAGTTGGACTTTCACCACCGCCTTCAACATGTCCAGCAATACGCCCGCCGCCGCCTCAGCGACCGCTCCGCCTCAAGCAGAAGAGAAAGTTGATGTTGTCGTTGGGTGCGTTGCTTTTTCACTTTTGAAGCGCCTCGTTCGTTCTGACGAGCGAGGGTCATAGAATCAACCGCGACTTTCGACCTCACTGTCGCCGTATACGAGAGGGCGAACGCTTGTAGTTCGTCAAGCCGTCATTGGCCTCAAACATACTGACTGACTCTGTGTAGTCTGGATCCAACCTACCTTCTTCCTGGTAGCCAGTGCGCAGTCGATTGGAACAAGCTTGCTCGCGCAGAGATCTTGGAGAGCTATGACGTTGTCTGCCCTAACAAATGCCGCGGGCATCTCGGCATCGATGAACCAGAGCCGAATGAATGTCAGAATGTCGAGACGAGCCAGTAGTATCACAACAACATAGACCTTCTTGAGCCTTTGCGTCCCACCCATCCTGTGTCTCGCCCGTGGGCCGTCAACTTTAAGAACGTGTGCTGGGTATGAGTGTAATATTGACTAATAGCAGCAACGTATTCAAACGTTGCTTCTCGTGCTCTGAGCCCTTTTACAATGACTACCATCATGTCTGTCGCTCCCCCCTCTGCAGCTGTGGCTGCGCGCCTCTGCATCCGTAACTACATCGACGCCCATCGGGCCATTGTTTATTCGGAGGTTATTGATGCCGGTATGTTTATCTGCCGTCATATCTCCGTCAATCATACTCATATCTAATCGCAGAAAACGCGATCGCCATGGATCTGGAATGGAACATGGGCGCAAAGTGGGACCTGACGTCGTCTGCGACGACAATCATGGCACAGCCTGACGGTGAGTCGCCAAACCTTGCTCGCCTCTTTGCGATCCTGGCTTATCATTATGCAGAATTCACGGCCGAGGTGGGGGAATTCTTCGACAATTGCGGATGGCAGGACCTTCGGGAGGATTTCCGGGAGATGCGGATGACCTCCAAGCTTGCTGTTCACATTGTCGTGAGTGGTACGTGCTATTCGGGATTGACGTTCATCACTCCCATGATCTGATGTTGGTTTTCTCACTAGGCATCCGCTCTGGTGCTACAAATTTGCACACCTTGCTCCAGGCCGCGTTACCCAATCATCCAGACTTTCGTGCGTTCATCAAGGTCTTGGCAATGCTGTAATTCAATGTAGTGGAACTGTAGATACAAATTCTGTACATCTGCAATTAACATGACTGGTTGGCAGCGCATAGGATAGGGATAAAGTACACTAAGCCGGCTGCTGATGCAGGCAGCGGGAGACGGGCGCATGACTGCAGCGCTTCACGAAAAAGGAAATACAGCAAATGTGGCTGGGCAGGGACTCGAACATACCACCATGTCCGCCCGGTCCAACCAGAAACTCGACCTTTTCCCGACTCTCCTCCTCCGCTGCAAAAGATCATGCCACCAAAAAAGCGCCGCTTGAAGACCATACGCGCTGACGACGACGACGACGATGGCAACCTGAATGTAGTCCAAGCGCGCACGATGGGATTGTCCAAAGACAGACGCCATGCTCTGACGAGCACGACAAGCAGCTGCGCGCGTCGAGAGGAAGAGACAGGCCAACCGCTCATCTGGACAAATCGTTTCGTTCCGCCGCTCCCTGTGTTTCCCAAGCCGCGCCGCTATGGCAATTCGGTATGTATAGTTTGGTTTGTGACCGTCCTCCTCGGATGTTGACTTCAGAAAAGGATCAAACTATGCTCGAATGGGTCGGGATGGACCGGCCACAAGAGTTCCTCGAGGAGTTCATCGGCTTGGAAGGGCTTGGCGCGCGGTCGTGGTCCTTTTGCCACGGGTGTCACGATGGCCTACGAGACGTCGCACCAGGGGAGGCAGTATTTCGGTGTAAGGATTGTTGGGGCACGTATATGGAGTGTCTCGCGTGTACGCTGGGCAATCACAAGCGCAATCCGCTGCATCGTATCCAGGTGAGTTTGTCCCGTGTTTCATCAACTGGACACACTCTGATGGGGAGAGCAGCGTTGGAATGGCGTCTGTTTCGAAAAGGTCACCTTGCGGCACCTTGGTCTTCGCGTACTCTTTGGACATCAAGACGTCCCGTTCTGTGTTAATCCGCAACCAAGCAACAAAGATTTCACCATCGTGCACGACAACACCATTCACAAAGTCAATGCGGATTTTTGCGGTTGCACCCAGCGTTCGCCCCTTCGCATCCAGATGCTTCGCACCGAAGTATATCCCTCAACTACGTTATTCCCCAAGACCGGCGCAACTCTGAGGACGCTCGAACGCTACGAGTCCCTCTCCGCCTCTGGAAAGCTGAGCGTCTTCGAGTATTACCAGGCCCTCGAGAAGATGACCGACAGCACGCGGATAGACACGCCAAAAGTACGTGACCTTTTCTTATACTAGGGATATGGTCTAACTACATTGCCAGTCGCGCTACAAATCACTCTTTCGAATGATCCGTCAATTTGGCCACCTCAAGATGCTCAAACGAGCAGGGCGCGGAAACGTGGCTAATGGCCGGGCGTCTACTCAGGCTGGCGGATTGGCATTGCGATGCCCAGCGTGCCCCAGAGCAGGAGTAAACTTACCACCTGGTTGGGAGACGAAGTCTCCGGAAGAACAGTAAGCCCAAGCCCTCTCATCACTCACATGCTTAATCTCATGTATTTGTAGATATCTATATCGACTCATTGTGGCCCTCGACGCCAATTTCCGCCTCAAGAATCTACGGCGCCCGAGTTCTCTCGATCCTGGTTTACATACCGGCTGGGCCTACTTCGTGGAGCTCGACGCTTATTTAGCACATCTGGCGAAGTATCCAAAACAAAAGGATGTAAGCTGGCTCTGTCGCATTTACACTGTCCATAAATTGACTCAATTGTGTTAGATCAGCTCGTGCTCTGGCTTCAGGACTCTCGCTCATGCAGAGTCCAAGAATGCCACCGGTCTACGTTCAACTGGCGTCGGCATGGCTATATGCGCGCGCCATGAACTCGTTCTTCCCAACGGTATCGGGGACCTGCAACGCGGCGAAAGGTGAAAATCATGGCCTCCATCGGGTGACTTACTTCTGATGACATTGAACGTAGGTACTGCAATATGGATTACGTCGCCCTCTCCGCCGTTCGGGGAATACTCCTGCGGCAAATTTTTTTTTCATACGACATCGCTTGTCAGTGGTCGAAACATTTCAGAGAGCGGGTGCTCGCCTTCCCTGGATGTCTGCATTTGCCCGACCATATCGCCATCGCCTGGGGAGTCCCAAAGTGTCACTGTAAGGGCCACAAGATCGAATGCCAAGTCGAGTTCAGCATGAACGTTCAAGTAGGTGTGGGGAGGACATGTGGGGAGGGCATTGAGCGCACATGGCCGAAATTGAACAATGCGGCGCCATCGACAAAGGAGATGCTCCCTGGAGCGCGACACGACGCGATAGATCGGCAGATTTCATCACACAACTGGGAGAAGATAGTGGACCTGGGTATAGTCTCTCCCTGTGTTGCCATCCTTGACTTACACCATTTCGCAGGGCGGAGCTTACATCGAAAAGCCTATCACGCGCACATTGGAATGGTTCAGCAGGTGACGGCTCACGAAGAGTTCACGCGCGCTCTTCCCGACGACTGTGAAGCGAAGTGGACCAAGGAGATCGAGGAGTGGGAAAAGGACCATTCAAGACCAAACCCGTACTTCATCCCGGCATTGCGTATGTGTTCGTATCCTTTGTTATCTCCATTACTAAATCAAGATGTCAGACGCCTCCGAAAACTCTGTCCGACAAGCGCTGGCTGAAGAGGAACGGAGAACTGCAGCAGTCGAGGTTCCACTGGACGAAACAAGTCCATCCGTATGCATTGGACTCGGACTCGTTATCGAGGATGAACAGTAGGTTCTCCGTATTCGGGAGCTAGTTTGGCTGCTGACCGGTTATAATTTTATAGACGTCGAATCAAACAGCTACTCTCTTGCGACGACAGGGACTCGCCGTGTACAGTCAAAGAAATTCAAGACAAGCGAACTCAGGTTCAGAACCAACTCCGACAACTACGCGACCTACAGAAAGTCTACATGCCAACCGTTTCCGGCATCCTCGCGGAGCGTGCTGGTTCTCGCGAGGGCGATGTGGAGACGGACGCATTGTTTTTACCGTCTTCCATTCCAGCGATCCAGTGGCGGCTGTGCAATGGCGATATCGAGAAGAAGGAGGAGGCGCTTCGAGAGGCCCAGTGCCACGACGCGTTGGAAACTATCAGGTCGATGCAACGCTCGCGGCGCAGGGTGACCGCTTTCCGTAGAGTCAACGTTCGAGGACAGGGTAGCACCACGCGCGTCCTCAAGATTGTCCAGCGTCTCAGCGCAAAATCTGATTTTGCCGTCCAGAAGTATCGCACGGCACGCACGGCACTTCTCAGCCTGCGTGGCTCCGGCGACTGGGAGTCGGTCCTTCGTATTCTCGAGGACGGAGACGTTGCCGCCCTGGACAGCTACATCTTCGACACCGATGAACCTCCGCAGAAGAGGTCGAAAGGGATGCAAGTCAGTCAAGTGCAGTACGGCAGTGGCAGTTACGAGACTCCGTGGATCTGGCGAACAGAGAATGCTCTGACGGGTATCGAGAAGGACGAACTCCAGGGGTCGATTCGGGTTGAGTAGCTCAAGAGTCGTGCGAGAGCCCGGACGTGGACCGAGGAATGCCGGCTGGTGGAGGTGGAAAAGGAACGAACACTTCTCACCTTCGTTGTGGAGGAGAGGTTGTGGCAAGCACGGTCGGCGGGTTGGGTTGGCATCAGCGAGCGGTTGAAGGCTGGTGTATCCGCGTATGCTCACCGGCAGGCCGCGCTATATCGGAATCTCGTCGACCATTTTACGGACGTATGGTCCAAGCCCTATAAGGCACGCGCACGACGGGTACCGGACCGCATCGAGATCACGCAGGAGGAGGAGGAGGAGGAGTCGGATGACGAGCTGCAGGAGGATGGGCTGGCGGCCGCACGTGCTGCAGCAACCAATGACGACGACCCAACTCTAGACGAATGATACCCGTGTATGGACGTTGTAAGTACTACATCTGGACTGTTTACATTATGTACATCAAATTATACCTTCTTTTGGCATACGACTTCCTTCTTGGCCTGGTTAGGGTCTATAAAAACTCTTGAGAACCTCTTTAGGCGTGTCGGGAGCACGGACAGTGTCCCATATGCGGTCGGCAAGGACTGGATGGCTATAACCACAACAAAGACCTTTGGCAAGTACATTGCACAACTGGTTACATCTTCAGATTCTGGAATCGGGCTTCTGGGCTATAGCCACTGCCATAGGGAATCAACCACTGCCATGGTTGGGTTAGTGCCCGTACCCGGCGGGTTGGTAGCCAAACCCACAGGTTCATGAGTATCTGCCTACCCACACACTATGAATCGCACAAGCAATCATCTACATATATAATGATGTAGCTGCTACTTCTGCTTACCCTTGTACGACGGTATTCTATCAAAGCCAATAGGAAAATCTAAGTCTACCAGATCCTTCTCTTTCACAGTCACCTTCACGGCGCCATCTTTCGCAATCACAGCCAAGTCCTCATCATGCACCATACCCATCTCAGACCAGTATCCAAGGCACATCAGCGCACAGATAGATTGAGTGCTCAATCGATTCCTGTAACGGGGTGTTTCCCGATATGGCACATGCCATCAAGGACATTATGATGACCGCCTACCGGCGGTCTTACACTTTACACTTTACTACGACTAGGCTTTGTTTATCACCCGTTTCTACACTCTACGGTCCCCGCGGTCCCATTTGGACTCAAATCTATTGCTTTACTGTGTTCTCTCGGGCCCTTCGGACCTCGCCAGTGTACCTACGGGTTACACTTTTTTGAACACGCAACCAAATTGCGTCCGAAAGGGAGCGCATAGCGTCGACACGAGGTCGAGCAGTCGGATTCAGAGACAACAGGTCTCGGAAAAAATAGGACATCACTCCTAGGTGTGTAGACACCTTCCAAAAATTGGCTGAAATTTTTTTTTAGCCCCCTTGTGTCGTCGGCGAACCAGTCGCCGCCGCATACACTGTCGACCGTCAAAGGACGCCGACGCTACCCCTTCCCCCTACACTCATCGTCGTCGATTTAGGCCGCGACGATGAGCAACCATTTGCAGGTGTCGAGACAGTCGACGCCAGCTCTGGTGTCGAGACAGTCGGCACCCTCGAACGCGTCGAGACATTCGGCGCGGCTGCGTCGACAGGAGCCGTCGTTCTCGAAGGACGACCTGCCGCAGCCAACTCGGCGACGACAGACTCAGACAGCTGAGGATGTCCCGCTCCCTGTGAGCTTGGACGACGCGACCGACGCTGGAGGTACTAAAGCCTTCCAGCCTCCGTTCACGTCAACCGAGCCGGCACAGTCCCAGTCGGGACTGCTGCAGTCACCATATCGCGACGTCGCGGGCAGGCTACCTGGGCTCACACCCAGACAGCAGGCCCAAGGCGTCCATCTGCAACCCGACAGCCGCTTCGACGCTCTGACCGTGTCGGAGCGGCAATCGGAGCCCATAGCCATACGTTCACGAACGAAAGCCAGTGTCAGTCCACGGGCTATCGTTTCGGAGGACGCGAAGGACGTCCCAGCAAACGTTGCTGCTTTCGAGAGCAGCAATCGCGATGGACGTCAGGCAATTGCCCTGGCACCACACGTAGCCGAGTATGTTGAGTCATTTCGTAGCCATGCTGCACGAGGTGACTTGGCTGACCCGAATACTAGCTTTGACCGGACCATGGAGGCCGTCCAGCAACACCTCTATCGTCCTCGTCAGGATGACGAGACATCATCGGGGTACGCGCGGCGTATCAGGGCAGGCGAACGCTCGAGGGTTGAGGCAGCGACGATTACTCGTCCGCAGTCGCAGGCCTCGACGTCAATTTCGAAGTCAGCATCTCACTCGACAAGTCGGACGTCACGATCTACAGCTACAGTACGAGCGTGGCGTCAGGAAGTGTTCGATAGGGGTGTACTACAACTAATTCATGATGGACATATGCTACGGTATGCTACGAGTACAGTTCCGAAGCAGGATGTCGTGATTGAAGTAGTCGATGATTTGCAAATGGCATACATCAAGTCGCAGCCTGCAATCCAAGTAAGAATTCCTGACCTGGATGATGAGAGGTGTGCACCTTATTTAGAACGGTATCCGTCGCCGACTCCTCCGAATGAGGAGAGAGGATCGGACATCGAGGATCCGTTTGTAGAGCCTCAGCATGAGCCGGAACTCATTGTGGTGAACGACGATGCGAGACCAGTGATTACTGAGAAACGAGGAACAGTGGTCGAGCATACAAGTGCTTTGGACACCATACCAGTGCTGGATCAAGCACAACCGGAGAGCAAGCCTGAGATGGCGCAAATTGGAAGTGCCAAGTCGCAGGTACAGCTGCCAGCTTCATTGCCTGACCCATTCGGGCAACGAGGCGTGCTAGTAGAAGATGATTTCGACATTCCGAAATTGAAAGCTGTGAAGCGTGAACCCCAGGACACGATCCAAGTGAGGATGACACGCATTCATGAGCAGCCGGCGCGTAACGCGGTGCAGAGGCCGCGCCGCGTCAGCATACACACCCGAGCAGGTCGTGAGACAGCTCCGAGGAAGGCATCGGTGTCAGAACGGACACCAGGACGCCGACCACAGAGGGTTGATCAGAACTTGCCAGGTGAACAGCGAAAGGCAGCTATCCAGTCGCAGGCCACACCTGCCAAGATAACACGGAAAAATGGCGAGTACGCCCCGCTACCACCCCAAACAGAGCCGCCACCTCCACCACCACGGGATCCTGACCCTAGTGACAATGGAGACGAGAGTGGCGGAGATGATGACGATCCCAAGCGTGGATCCGGAGATCGACGCGATGTGCCAGATCACGGAGGTAATAGAAAGCCTCCCGGACAAGGGCGCGGCGGCGGCGAGGGTGGTGACGGTGATGGAGGTGATGGAGGTCATGGAGGCGACGGAGGTCCCTCTGGATCTGACGACACCTCAGATGACGATCAAGGTGACAACGCCAATGTCAATTTTGCTAGACGTTTGCGTCGGTCAACATCAGTGTTTAATGGATTCACGCCACAAGCAACTGATGAGTTCATGTATGTGCCTCCAGAACGCAAACCGGGGGTCGACGTACTGGACTCTATCTTCTTTGAGATTGAGGACATGGTTATTGCCAGACTATACCGTGTACTGAACGACGGTGAACGGGAGCTGGCCAAGATTGTGGCACGCAATGTAGGATCGGCACCAGAACTATCGGGCATGTCCAGTGACGTTACGGTCTTTGATAAATGGGTACGAGACATGATTCGTTGGCTTGACCAAGTCGGTGCTCATGGACCACCAGTACGCGATGATGGTGTAACACCATCGGAGGCGGACTTGACGCGGATCACTCTACTAGCACAAGGGTTGACTGGTAGTGCCCTTGAGCACTACCGGAGAACTACAAATACGTACCAGACATCAACAGTGAAGCCAATTACATTCATTGAGGTGCTTCATGGGTTGTTTGTGCACTTTGTGGACGATGACTCGTTGCGCGTAACTGCACAACGTTTCGAGAACGTGCAGTACAGTGTTGGCACCGGGGTACGGGCATTATTCTACCTTATGGTAAACTATGCTAGCCTGATGCCAGCGCCACCTGATATATACCGATTTCGGTCACTACTCTTTAGTGCTCTGCCCCAGTATATGACGCGGCAGATGCGACTGGAAGGTATTACACCCGAACGAACAACCTCAGTGAATGTGATAATGCAACGTGCGCTGGCCTTGGAGCAGAGCTTCCGGTCAGATCGTCGTGATACACTATCAGGCACTTATCCGCGGGCACGCATAGTGGCACAGGAACGTCACCCACTACCGACAACCCATGCTCGCGACTTTGTCCCAGCGGCCAGAGCACGGATTCAGCGTCCACGGTTTGATAAACGTCCAGCGGCTCCGGCGGCAGCTAGTAAGCAGCCCCCAGAGAAGTCGGGACGTAGCACGCCATACCGTGGAGGTGCAAAAGAGTCGGCAGCACTACCACACAAGAACAGTGGCGGTACTGGTCGAGTCGTGAAAGCAGAGAGATCGGACACATGCTTTGCATGTGGACAGCCCGGTCATTTTGCACGGGACTCCGTATGCCCTCTCTATGGCCTGAACAAAAACAGACCAACAGAGAAGATGTACAGAGTGGCAATTGAGGAAGATGATGAAGCTGAGGATAACGACTTGCTTCAGACTGAGGATTGGGATCAGCCCGATGAGGTCGAACCTTGGGGCGGCTCTCAATTTGACGATGAGCTAGCAGACGATAATATCGTTGGAGATACGGCAGATGACCCAGTTCCCGAGGTTGGCTCTGAGCAGCCTCGAATGGGAATGATGCTAGCTGGAGATTGGGAGGATGTCCGTGCATTTAGCATGCGAGACCTCTCCGAAAATGGTTCCAACATTGACAGTGACTGTGAAAGCATTGCTGCTTCCGATGTCGAGCTTGTTCTTGAATACGGAGAGTATCTACGGACTATGGAAGTACGGGACAGTAATGTTACAGGTGCTCAGCCTGACTACATTGCAACTCTGGATCCATCGCCCGCAAGGAAGCATCGTTCTCTGAAACGGCCCCGCCGTACTAATCAAGAGAAGCGGTGTCTTGCAGCATTCATAGTCATCAATGGACAGAAGGCTTTTACACTGTTTGACAGTGGGTGTACAACCGAGCTGATGAGTCACGACTTTGCTCACCTGGTGAAGCCGGACTTGTTCGAGCTTGAGGCGCCTATCACGATTCAGCTAGGAACTAAGGGTAGTAAGTCACAAATCGTATACGGAGGATTCGCACCCTTTGTATATGAGAGTGACTCTGTATCAATATCGGGACGTGAATACTTCGACATTGCGAATGTAGATCGTTACGATGTTGTTGTCGGAACGTCGTTCATGCGTCGGCACAAGATGGCATTGGACTTCGAGTACGATGTTGTTCGTGTCAAAGGCAAGCCGATGCCTACACTTCTGGAAGCGGAGGAATTGTCGGAAATTGCTCGCCGCTACTCTGCTAGCGCACAACCTAGGAAGAAGCTGAGTGGGCTAGTCGTACCAACAAAGCCGCGACCTACCCAGCTAACTCCCGGGAAGAATGCTAGTGGAACTGCGAGGGGCACAGTGGGGGCTTCGTCTGAGGGGGAGCGTCTCGCTCACCTTGAGACAGAGCTATCCCATTGACGGCCTCCGCCTCGGGTATTCAATCACGGCCGCCAAGACCGAGTCATCCCACTATGGGCTCGTGTTGAGGAGGTTGACGATGGCAATGTGGACAACCCGACTACAGAAGGGCTCAGTCGCCACTTACCAGTTTTGATGGGTCCCGAGGACGGACTTACAATTGAGGATGTGGAAGATATTGCGGATAAAGCAATGGCGATGGACATTGCTGATCCGCAAACCAAGACCTATCTGAACGAAATTGATGAGCTTTTGCATGAGCTAGAGCTGCCACGCTACTCACGTGTGGACATGCATAAGCATCAGGCAGATACTCACAAGGATAGGGATACACCTTGTCTAAGCTTGGAGGAATCCTTGCAAGCGACGGCGGGGCTATTCCAGATGCGAACAGGAAAGGACGGCAATCAGGAGTTGTCTGAGAAAGACATACCCCGATTACGCCAGCAGTGGATGGAGTGCTGTGCGGATATTCTTGCCGGCCCTCCTGAGAAGTTACCGCCACTGAGAGAGGTCAACCACACGATCCCTCTCATTGACGAGACTAAGCGATATCAATACTATACACCCAAGTGTCCCGACGCGGTAAAGCCACACCTTCTAGAGAAGATCAAGCTATATCAGCGAGCGGGATGGTGGGAACGGAAGACAGGAACGCAGGCAGCGCCAATGCTCTGTGTTCCGAAGAAGGATGGTGGTCTACGCACAACGATAGACTGCCGAAAGCGAAACGAGAATACGCACAAGGATGTTACACCATTTCCAGATCAGGATCATATCCGTCTGGATGTGGCGCGCAGACGGGTGCGGAGTAAGATTGACTTATCGAATGCGTACATCTGGCGGCTGGATAGTCGTCGTTGCGTCTTAAAGAACTCTAGCGCCTTGTGGTCCGTGACCACATGAACTCTATAGCCAATAAGCTTATCTTCCCATTTCAATAGGGCTTCGAGAATGGCTAACGTCTCTTGCTCAAACACCGCATAGTGCTTTTGCGAGTGCGAAAACTTTTTAGACATGAATCCCGCTGGCCGACAAGTCTGCCAGGTAGGTCCCTGTCCATACATTCCACCGACACCTCTAATCGATGCATCACAGATCACCCAAATTGGTTCATCCAGATCCGGTCGAATAGGGCGTAGAATTGGGGTTGAGCAACATAGCTGCTTTATCCGCTCGAAACATGTATCATGTATCGGCCGCCAATAGAACGGCTGATAGTTTGATGCCATTTCCGAGAGCGGCGTTGTATATGCTGTGATATCTGGCAGGAAGTGACTCAGGTATGTCACCATTCCCAGAAACTTCTGCACATCATTGTAATTCCGCGGTACACGCCAGTTTCGTATCTTCGCCAGCTTGTCCGTGTCTGCATGAAGGCCACGATCATCAACCATGTGTCCCAAGCAGTCCACTTCCGCGGCATACAGGTCTAGCTTTTCAGCCTTAAGGTAGAACTCATGCAACCGTAAGCGGTCAAATATGAGTCAGAGATGCTTCTCGTGTTCAGCCACCGTGTCACTGAACACAAATATATCATCCAGGTACACATGCATGAAGATTCCAATGTAATCCTGGAAAATCGTGTACATGAGTCTCTGGAATGTTGACGGTGCGTTGCAATCTCCCTGCTGCATCACATTACTGACGAATGTCCCGAATACAGTGGCAAAGAGCGATTTCCAGACGTCACCGGGAATCGTCCGCACCTGCTCGTACGCATTCGATAAGTCAATCTTACTCCGCACCCGTCTGCGCGCCACATCCAGACGGATATGATCCTCTTACACTTTACACTTTACTACGACTAGGCTTTGTTTATCACCCGTTTCTACACTCTACGGTCCCCGCGGTCCCATTTGGACTCAAATCTATTACTTTACTGTGTTCTCTCGGGCCCTTCGGACCTCGCCAGTGTACCTACGGGTTACAATTCCGTTCCCATGAGATCAGATGACGAGCACGGCTAAAAACCCGTTCGACGGGAACAGAGGTAGCTGAAGGATGCATTGATGAGCAGCCTACAACAAAGAATGTAAAAAGTATACCAGGTATAGTATGAAAATCAAGCGCCATTTGGGAGAGACGTGGATAAGTAGTTCGCTTTGAAACCCACCACTTGATGACATCGTCGACAAGCTCCGTGTCGGCCTTCAGATAAGTCTTGAGCTCATCGCTGGCAGTTGTGATCTTGGTCTTGTTGCGGCGTGCTCAGTTCAATGCAGCAGCCTAGTGAGAGCAATCAGTACAATGGAACTGGAGATGAATGATAACATACACTGTGAGAAGTACTCGCCACCTTGGAGGAGACGCTGTCGACCAACACCTCCGGCAAGAGATCGTCGCGACTCGCGAGATGCATAGTCGTCTTGCCATACTGCCCTGCAGGCGTCGGTCGCTTCCGTGATCCAGTGTCTTGGCCATTTAGCGTCAGTGAAGTACTCTGTTTTGTGCGACGGATGCAGGACTGTCATAGAATTGCTGAGTGTAAAAGTCTCAGATGAAAAAAAGCTACTCACTCATGGCGATGCGATAGACACTGCATGAAACATACAATATTTACGCCGGAAATATGATAAAAAAATGTAAAATTTATTTAGCATTTTTTCACCTACAAAATAATAAAAATATCATAAAAGGAGGTGAAAATATACTAAATATACTTGAATATACTAAAGTATAGCATATATTCAGCATAATTTTACTCAATTTTATGATATTTTCATCAATTTTGAAGTGAAAAAATGCTAAAAAGATTTTACATTTTTTTAGCATATTTTTGGCGTAAATATCTTATATTTCATGCAGTGAGATGTTCATCTGATCAGTGAGCTCATAGTACTTATTGAGCGTACGTGATGCCAGGATGAGACTCGTCTTGAAAGCGGATGAAATATGGATTCATTGAGCCTGCTGCTTCCGTGCCACCACCCGCGAGAAAGCGGATGAAATATGGATTCATTCCTCACTGCCGGATTCCGTGTGCAAGGTAACGAGCCGTGTCGTAGACAGCTTATCGATTTCGTCAATATACGGGAGGACGTTGGCTACGGCAGGCTCGTTCGTGGAAAAGAACAGTGTTGCGCGCTTCAAGGTCTAGTAATGATTAGTAGTCAAGCATGAGAGTGTAGCACAGTCTGGCATACCTTCAGAATGTCGTGCATCTCTGTGAGAAGATCCCACTCAGACTCCAAGAGTTCCCATTTCCGTAGCCCGCTTGTCGCCTGTGCTGTGAACTGGGTGATGGCATTGCGATAGAGGAGAGCAAACATGATCATGTCGAACGTAGAATTCCAGCGAGTTTGAACGTCACGCGGAATGATATGAGTGTGTTTCTTGAGGGCCCGTAGGAGCATGCGCCAAGCTGGTAGCAGAATCGTTGAGGAGTGGATGATTTTGAACGCAATCGTGCATATCTACAAGGTAAATTCAGTAGACGTCAATGGAGGAAACAGAACTCACCTTTATTAATGCTTGACGAATTGGCTTTGCCTCTGCCTCTAAGTCGGCGGCCTCTGCATCTGTCTCGATGGCCGCGCGTCCATCCAAAAGCCCATCGTTGTCATCATCCTTGCCAGGATGGCGTCGGTTCCTACTGCCGGCCATCGCATGCATCTCATCCTGATTGTCATCGTTCTCGTCCTCGCCCGAGTCTTGATCCTCGGCTACAAGCTTGGCGAGCATCTTATCGAAAGCTGCCTGCTCCTCGGGGGTCAGCTCCAGTTTGCCGTTCTCTCCTACATGAGCAGCTGCATCCTGGAGTAGACCCCACTCATTGTCAGTGTCAGCGTCTCCCTCGAAGGTCTCTTCTTCGTCAGCAGCAGAGACCTCGACACCCTTCTTCGGTTTCTTCTTTTTCTCAATGCCTTGAGGGTCGAAGAGTCGAAGGAACGACTTGGCCACGAGGTTGATGGAATGGGCAAAACACCAAATGCGCCGCAGTGTCCCCTCAAATGCCACAAGCTTATCTCCAAGGACAGAGCACATTTTGTCCATCGGAGTAGCATTGTCGGCTGTAATACAACCGATCTAGAGGTAAGAGGTGAGTAGATAGCCACTGTGTGGCGTCCTGACTGAACTTGTCCGCAATACCGAACTCCTCCAAGACTCGCGCAAACTCTCAGGCAGGGATTTCACCTGAATGCGACTGATGAATATATGTTGAGGTAATATGAGTGTCAATTGAGTTCTTTAAGCACCCGACTTACATCAGCAATCTCGAGGAAGTCAAGCAGGACAATGAAGCCCTCTTCCTTTTCATCCATCAAGTGGGCCGTGATGGCAATGAACGCGCCATGGTTGGGCGACGTCCAGCCATCCGTGCCAAAGTGAATGCGACCCGGATATTTCTACTGACCATTTTAGTTTTGTTCACCTTCTCTGAGCCGAAATGGACGACATACCCGCAGGAGCTCCGCGATACGCTCTCGAGTCTTGGCAAAGGCCTTCTTGACGTTGTGAGCAACCATTGTAGGATGCGGGATCCAATACATCGGCCGCCCTGTCTTCATCAAGCTCTGAAAGTCGCGATCGGTGACAATCTCGAAAGGACGGCAGCTTTCTGACACCCAGCGCACGATCTCAGCGCTGAAGAACAAGTTAGCATGGTATTCAAGGTGCGTATAATTGCTTACCGTGATTGAGTGGGCGTGTGTTGAACATTGGAGTAGGTCTTGATACCCGCTTTCCGCTGCCCATCAAACATGGAGGCAATGTTTCGGTCCCACCAGGTGCGCTCCCTCCAGTAGTCAGTGTGCGTCGTATTTCATCTTTACTCTTGCCAGACTGCATAGCAGACTCAACAACTTTGGGACCCATGCAATTCTTGGACTCGGCATACTTCTTGAGACCCCCGGGCGATGATGCATCGCCTGTGTCCTGGTATTGTCAAACTTGCCCTTTCTTGCAGTTTGCACAATGGAAGGTATGGACCAGGCGACCATCCACGTACTCGACGACGGGCTCTTTGAAGAACCCATAGATGGCCAAGTTCCATCCCCTGGACTTTTCGACTGTGAACGGGGTAAGTTCGATGTTCGGTACATGCCATTGAACTACTCACGAAGTTTGGCCTTATCGGCTTTGCGCACTTTCTTATCGTCGGCGTTGACGTCGATCACACTGGCAGCCCGCGAGGTCCCCGATTCTAGTATATTATGAGGTGAGTGTCAGAGAATTGCTGACAGCCCTATACTCACGAGTTGCAGCAGTATGGTCCATCTCCACATTGTCTTCGCTTGTAGCTCAGCGGCGCCGTTTCGGGGGCTTGGACTGCTCTTTCTCCTTGTCGTTGTCGTCCCTCTGATTGTCGACATCGCTGCTGGAAGCGGGAGAGGATGCGGAGGAAGCTCGACGTGCCCAAAAAGGCAAACGGGCCCTAGGTGTCTTGGCTGTTGGCTTCGGGGCTATAGCTCAATGAAGTAAGCTTTTCTGCTCCTTAAAGTTGTAGTTCTGACCTTTATCGATGTTTTTGCCTCTTTTTAAGAGCTCACCATGCATGCCTTAACCAGCAAGCAGTTTCTCAGCTTTGACAGTCCGGGATCCCGATTCCGAGCTCCCATCAGCCCGTGTGCCATCATGGCGGCGCTTCAATGGATTCTTATCAGTGGTATCCTTTGTAGACATGTTGGCAAGTTGTTTTGGGTAATGAAGGCAGCGGGAGGAGGTCACAGAGAGGGAAGAGGAGCTATATGTCTTAGATGCTTAGCATAATACTATTATCAATGCTTGTGTATTTCGGGACAGTGACTGACATATGAGCAGTTCAGGAACTGCCGGACTTGATTGCAGCTCGAGATTGGAAGCTAGAGAGAGGGGCAGGTATAGTGGGTATGGCGGGTTGGGTGCCGGGTAGACAAAGGTCAACCTGGACCCACACCCGCATCTGACCCAACCCGTAACCCGCCAAAAACACGCCTACCCATACAGATCCCTACAAATTACTATAAGTAATACTATCAGACTTCGGTACTGGATTGTAGCACTTGCCTAGGCCACCCTGTGTAATAACATACATACTTGGATAATGTAGAACTCTCCTCTTCCGTGCAGCAGATATATGACGACACAAGTGTCCTTATGGCTACTATGATAGTCTTCTTGTCAGCTTAATATTTCTGTTTCGGTACCCTTAGATCGATGGTGCCTCTCTGGCATTCAAGACATGTCTTTCTCTCCAGACACACTTCAAATCGTTCAAGACATAATCGGTCCTCTCATTGTTGGTACTCTGATTAACGGCCTTCTGACTGGCATCTGCGTTACCCAGTATTTCCAGTACTTTGTGTCCACCGGCAACCATTGAGACAAGCTCATTCTTTAGTATGGTTCATTCTGCTGTCAGATTCGCAATCTAGTACTTAGCAGACTCACATTGCCTCAGGCTCACTGTACTATGGCTAGCTGTAGTAGACACTGCAACCTTTGCGAACTCAATCGGACTGATTTGATACTACATGGTGGCGCACTTTGGTGATCCAAGTTAGGGTCACTGTGGAACTCCAACTTTGTCCTGCTGTACTCCACTCTGTGAGCAGAAGTTCATACTTAAATGCTTTTCATGTGCAACTGATAAGGTATCGAACTTTCAGCAATACTCTTTCAGTTTAGGTTTTCCTCGCCAGTTGCATCCGTTAGTTCTCAACTGTCATGTGGCTGTTTATTGCCCTTGTCTCGGTGTCAATCGGTATAACAGCCAATGGCTAGATTGTTTCAACTAAAATGCAGCTCATCCAGAGTATCGAAAATCGTCCAATGCTGATTAACATTGCGAGAGTCTATCTTTGTCTCCTTATAGGGCTGGATATCACGTTGATGTCAGTTTGACCCACATAACTCAGCCTTGTCTATTAACATACCACAAGACCTTGATGATCTATTACTTACACGCAAGTAGGACATTATTCAAATGTGAGTCTCCATGGTCCTTCCTTGCCCATCTGAGCTTGTTTCCAGGTACAAATAGAATTTTATCCCCTACATTCACATTAGTCTGCAATCTGCTACACTGCATGAA
Source organism: Strobilurus luchuensis (assembly GCA_019915105.1). Lineage (NCBI taxonomy): Eukaryota > Fungi > Basidiomycota > Agaricomycetes > Agaricales > Physalacriaceae > Strobilurus > Strobilurus luchuensis. The sequence goes on along the minus strand of JAHLMJ010000012.1, from coordinate 1,078,325 downwards.
ACATACAATATTTACGCGGGAAATATGATAAAAAAATGTAAAATTTATTTAGCATTTTTTCACTTGAAAAATAATAAAAATATCTTAAAAAGAGGTGAAAATATGCTAAATATACTTGAATATACTAAAGTATAGTATATGTTTAGCATATTTTTACTTGATTTCACAATATTTTTATCAATTTTGAAGTGAAAAAATGCTAAATAAATTTTACATTTTTTTATCATATTTCTGGCGTAAATATTGTATATTTCATGCAGTGCTATTCCCTTCACCATCTGCACCGTAAATCTCTTTGAAATGCATCATGAAAAATTCCAGCTGATACGAGGCTGTACAGAGCTGCATTCTCATCTTCACTGAGATATTCATATATATGAATATAGCCTTTGTCTTCACTCTAAACATTAGCCATTTCTACAGATGAGTGCTCCGTCTCAGCAGCTTGAATGTTTTGATCAAGAGACTCCTAGCCTAACAATGCTCATCGTATGTTGTGTTTGCTATTTGTCTGCTTTTCCTTATCTCACCGTACTCACACTTTAGATGCTCAATGCACAAAAAGACTTCCTGGAATATGAGGATGAATACAACATTAATACCTTTGGAACCATGCATTTGCAAGTGAGTAGCTTCATCAAGAAAATGGTCTGTTGGTAATACACTGTGAATATACGAAGTTTACCCCAAAAATGAGCGATTCGGTCGGATTCGTCAGTTTATACCCGGTAGCTTGTATTTGCACTAAATGTGCACCATTAAGCGGTCCCCCCACTACAGTATGACCACATTAGGACAGATTATCGACCAATTACTGTCATCGTGTGCACTAGTCTGACCAATGTATGAGACCAACAGACACTTAGTGACAGTCAGACATGCAATGCACGGAATAAAACATGATTCATTGAGAATGTAAATACAATCGTACGACGGTGGTATAAAGCATAAAGCAGAGATGAAAATAAGATGAAGTATAAATAAAGGTAACATCGAACAACAGGGATATATATCGGTGTGCGGAGACAACAACAGTGTAACAGAATATAAATAGAAGCAGTGTACAGCTTGGTGCGCATCTGGGCACCCCAATCCGTAACTCAGCATCCCCAAAATGCTTCGCGCAGGAACCATGGCATACAGGAACCTGGGAGGATAGCACTCGAAGGTACTCGAAGGGCCAGCGAGGTTCGCTAGGAGAATGCACGCGGCCGAGGGTTCAAGGAGGTTTCAGAACCTTCAGGAGGATTGCCCGGACCGTCCCACCATATGGTGAGGGCCCCACGGCTGCGAACAGGAGAAGGGAAGGGAGATAGGATATTCTATTATTCCATACTTACAGGCCGCCGGGGTCCGACGGATCCCGAAGTAGATACTAATACCGACAAAGGTCAGGAATATACTCACTTTTCCCCACCATATCAAAGGAATAATTGTGAAGGCTTCAGCAACGTCGAAGAGGTTCTTTGACGTACTCTCGTTAAGTAGCTGCTTTCGTATACCTTCCTTCCACCTTCAGTTACTTTTGGTTCACCCTCGAAGCTTCGTTTGAGCCTTCGACCTTGCTGTGCGCATCATGGTAGTCGTTTGAGAAGCCTCCCTCGAGATATCGCTGCTTGCAGCATTTCTTGTTCGAACTCACTAGGTTGCGTACAGCAGACACATGATACGCAAGTATAGTCCAAAGAAGTTCGAAACCCATAGAATCTAGATGGCAATGTTGTCCCAGTTCACAGTAGCCAGAATTGTATTCTTGTCGAGACCATGGGATGCAAGAGGAATGGCACCACTGTGGTCAAATAAGTACAAGTCAAAGGATAATGATCAGGCGTACGTGGCATTCAAGTAATGCATGAGGCGATAATAATGAGCAGGACGACATTCCCGAAGACCCTGGAGCACCACCATATGGTTGCAGAAGACACTTTTGAGATTGTTGCCAGAGAACTCCTCCTTCTTGTTGGTGGCAATCTCGGAAAGGATCGTGTGAACCTGGGCACAATTAGCAAAGGTCAGGCCCGAAGAACAACAACGTACTGCACACGCTGAGAGTGCAAGCATGACAGGAGGTACCTCCTTCTCCAAGGGTGACTCCGCAACGGTGGAGACAAGTTGCGGACTGAACTTAGCCAGGAAAGACTTGGTACCGGTGCCAGCGAATGCCTTCGTGAGAACCATTTGGAGGATTGGTGCCCCCAGAGGCTGGGCAAAGTCAGAGTTACCCTGTAAAGTCATTAGTACATCGAAATGGAGAATGCCGCGGTACGTACTGCAGCGTTAAGCTCAAATGCATATGACAAGTCCCTCAGAAGAGCATTAGCTCGAGTCCGGCTAGTCGCATTCATAGACAGATCAAAGATTGTAGGCACAATGGCATCTGTGACTGCCTTGACCTTGGATTGCGCAAGATAGACACGTTGCAAGATCTATATCCAAGTCAGCACATGCATAAAGGGAAGGATGATGAAACATACGTAAGCCACAATCGGTGCAATGTAGCATGTAGGGTTACTGTTGCGAAGTCGGTCTGCAATCTGTCCCGGTCTACTATGGCCTCGCTTTTTGGCTGACTGAATGGCACAGTTTAAAGTGATGTCACTGAGCACGACAGTATCAAAGATGTTGACATCGGCGTCACTGTTGAGGAGAATAGTCTCGATCGTTCCAGTAATCCCACCTCGAAGAAATGCCTTTGCCGTAGAACTCTGGTCGCGCTTATTGATGACATATTTCTGGCGGCATTGGTGGGTGACAATGTTGCTGCTGGGGAGCCACCGACCGAGGGGATCGACATGCAAGTCGTCGTCATCGGGGCCATTGTCGTCATCGTCGTCATCTTCAACCAGAGTGATTGTGTTCAAAGTGAAGACAGGGACAGCTGTAGTAGAGGTGAAGGAAGGCAGCTGCAGTTGAGATAAGTAGGATGCATATGTAGAGAATTGATACACACCTCTATGTTCTGGGTTCCTTTGTATCCAGCACTCAGTGGGTACTTCCGAATACGGTTATCCTTGAGCACGGGAGCAGCTGTTGCATTCGCAGTCTTATTGGCATCATGGTTGTTCTCTATAGAGAGTGCGAGGTCGTGATCCTGTTGAACTTGCTGCGCGGCAACATCCTCATTGATCATGCGGTAGATGTTCTGTAACACTTAGCAGTTGTAGGGGGACAGAGAACAGGGAGTTCCTTACCAGAAGTGTTTTGCGAACAGGAGAGGGATAGTCGTCATAAGAATCCTTGTCCAGGTCAAAGCCGTTATTCACAAATTGATCCAGAATTGCACGGATTGGGAAACTCACTGGATTCCGCAGGCGGTTCAGACTCAAAGTCTTCACCAGTCATAGCTGGGGCGGCATAGGCTTAGAAAGAAGCCGCTAGAAACATAGTAAGTCATTAAGTTCTAATATGCTGGTGTGCATCTACTGTTAGGCTTGACTTTTTTAGTGGCAGGGCCGGGTGCAGCAATGTTAGCACCTTCTGCGATGGAGACTGTGATAGCATATGAGTAAGAAGCATACTGTTTTACTTGAAAGGTACTGACCACTTTTCTTAGATCTCAAACTTGAAGCCACAGAGTTTTTGCGCTTGTGATCGACACTGGCAACGGCCTTAGATGCGTTTTTCAATGCTGCCGGAAGACTCTTGACAGCGGAGGTGATGGATGCGGCAGTCTTGCAGGTACGGTTATCATCGGATAAAATTTTGGCGGTGACCTCCCGAGTCCCAGTGCTAGAGATAGGCACGAGCTATTAACGGATCAGATCCTTGATTTTTTGAGAGAGTATCCTCACCATAAATTAATGATTCATGATCCTTATATTGATTCAAATCATTAGAATGATTTGATTCACGGATCGAATCATTTAACGGATCGAATCACTAATGATCCTATATTTTTGATATATTCATACCAATACATAGTATAATACTAGTATATTCACTTATATTTAGGTAGTATAAGGCATAATAATGATCACACTATCTAATTTGAAGTGAGATATTCATGATTACTGTGATATATAAGAAATCAGTAATGATTCTTTAATGATTCATTCACAAATTTAATGATTCATGATCCTTTCTATGATCTGAACGGATCGAATCTTTGATTGATTAGGGATTTGATTCACGAATCAATATAGCGGATCGAATCTAGGATGATTCTAAGTTGGAATAGCTCGTGCCTGTCTCTAAGTCCCACTTGACTTGTCCGGCCCATTCTTTTGATACTAAGACCTCCCATGGACATTTTACTTCTCCTTCCATGTCACTTTTTACTGTCACGATGATGCAGACTGGTTCAGCATCAACCGCACCAGCCTTTGCCACTCGTACAGTGCCAAATCAATCTCCCTCCTAAATGTGACGTCTGAACACGCATTGTATAGCCTTTCTGCATCATACATCAAGTCTCATATTTTCTCAGAAGACTTCTGGCCCGTCGATATCAATACTGTCATGTTCACTTGCATTAGAACCAGATTTCTGGACTACACAGGCTATGGCAACAATGAGGTTGAGACTACTAAGATGTATCTCACCATACTTGACCTGCCATACAATCTCTTGTTGATCGGGTCAGTATTGGTCATCGACTCTCAGTGGATGGTCTGAGCCTTCAGGATTGTCACTGTTCAACCTGGTTCACTATTGTTGAATATTCACTAGCACTGTCAGCACGGAATGGGTCCCCTTGACGGCCATCACCTGGTCAGCTCGGGCCTTTGCACGTGCTGGATCTCTCAATGGCATAAATAAGTGCTGGTCATATCTCGTTCAAACCTCTAACTACTCGACCTATTCTTCGTTTCCTCTTACCCTCACTCAGATCTCTCTCTCTAAATGCCCTGGCATGCTACCGCACACATTGGGAAGAAGAAATGGGAATGGGGAGATGGCAACATCTCTCTAGTGCCATGCTCCAGTATCTTTGCTGGCCCTCCCAGGCAGGATTCTGTCCAGCAAATGTTACAGAGACATAACGACTTCTTCAGCAGTATCGTGCATAGCCACGATGATGTCATGACTCATGCAATGCACATGCACAATGATGTGTTCAATCAAGCGATGCAATATCATCCTGACGATGCTTGCAATTGTGCATCCCTGGCCCCTGGGGTCTTATCCGTCGCGCCAGGAATACATCTCCCCCAACAAGCTCGCTGAACATATGGGTTCCTTCGACAGCATGGCTGATTCTGTGGACACAGAAGCTAACCAGCGGGACATTGCCCAAAGAGAGACTAACTTCAGGCCGCTCGAGTGTCACAATGACAATGCTGCCTCATCCCCGTCTGGTGTTGAACCGGATGAAGAGTGCATTGTGCCATGTTGCCGCTCTGCATCATCATGCTCAGAGACCTCCGTTTTGTGGAAGACTGATGGATCTGAAGGCAAAGATCTGAAGAAAGGTTCAGCACCTCCTCCGTACACAACGCGACCCCACTCCTTCTATGCTGGATCTCTCTTTCCTGCTATAACTTCCGCGTTACGCAAGGAGAAAAAAAACAAGAACAAGAAGACGGTATTTCGCTGCATTGTTGGTCTTGATCTTCTGTTCCTTTTCATTGGCTACAAGAGGACTGAAACGGTCACTGTCAGTCATGATTGAATTAGCTGTATGAAACTATGACCAGTACAAACTATATTGTAATGTGACTGTAGAATGATTGGACTTGTATCAGAACTCAGCACCCTCTGTATACGATATTTTAGGCCAGGACTACTATACTCTTCAACCTCGGAAATTGATATGTACTGTTACACTTTGCACAGTTCTTCAAGTTTGCTTGGAGTGCAACACATCTCACATCGATGGAGAATCATGTCTCCAATGGATGCCGCCAGTAGTCCTGGTGAGCTCTTACAGTGTCATTCACAAGCAAGCAGTAGTAACGAAGCAGAATGTCAGATTACAGTAGCACTGAAGTATTTATCTGACAATTTAGGTTGATGGTGGATGTCAGGACTCAGGTGCCCGCTCTGAGATGGCTCTGCTACTACTTGGACAGCATAAGCGAGTGCAACCACCTGAGAAGATTGATGATAGCTTGATGCTAACCGAGAAAGCTAAGCACGGAAGATGTGCTGGCGGAGCCGCATCCGGTGCGCACAAGCGGATGCCGCGCTCAAGCCGTGCCTGCCTGTGTCATAAGCATACGACCCTCATCGCTGACTTCACCACCGACCACCATGTCGACCCCCACCCAGCCAGTCCTTATACGAGGGCGCCCATCGGCTCCTGAGAGCACGAAGGGCTCGACGCCGTCGGGCACTCCCGATATTCGTGCATTGAGGGCGCAATATGCAGCTATGGGAACACCACCGTCAACCGCACTGTCTATTCCGCCGCGCTCTATACCCTCGCGAACAGGGTCTCCTGCTATATCATTGGTGGCTGCCTCCTCCAACGGCTCCGTGCCCACCATAGGTGGACTCAGCGCCCAGAGACCATCTCCGGACGTCAGGATCAGTACACCGCTTCCCTCTGACGTTGACGAGCTTCCTGAGGAGGAGAAATTGCGTGTTCTGAGGCGGCATCTGGTGTCGAAGCAGGAGCGGAAGCGGAGCAATGGCGAGCTAAACTCGTCGGCTGCATCCCACGCGGTGACTCATGAGCGGGAGGACACCGAACCCTTCCCCGTTCACTATGATGTCCCAGGCGCAGATGTAACGTGTGTTCAGCTCTGTAATCCCTGTAAATCTGCTCATCTTTTGCAGGCATGACATCTACAAATACCAGTCCATCCAGGGCAAAGGCAGATCGCGCGCCGCCTCCTTCTCTGGCCCGTCACCGCCGGTAGACCCTGCGTTCGAGCACATCCATGAGCCAGGCGGGTTCCGCCGTAACTACGTCCTTCTGCGTGCGCCGCAAGACGGCAATGAAGACCCACAATTCGTCAATAACTTCGTCGACTTCTTGTATCTGTTTGGGCACTTCGTAAGCTTTCTGTTGTGTATATCGCCCTTTTCCTTACGTGTATCTAGGCTGGTGAAGACCTCGAGGAGGACGATGAGGGACAAGAAGACGATCTTGAAGGTCAAACACAAGAGGATCTTACCGAGACAGCGCCTCTGTTGGGTCATAAACCCAATTTAGTCCGCTCAAGGTCGCGCTCGAGACGACGTGCGGCATCGCCTGGCCCTCACGGGAATGCAACAGTCACTCAGGCTGTACTCATGGTATGGCTCGACATACTTCCATGACCATTCAAGCTTAGATCGCTATCTAGCTTCTCAAAGCCTTCATCGGGACTGGTGTACTTTTCCTGGGCAGAGCATTCTTCAACGGCGGTATCCTCTTCTCATCTCTCCTCTTCGTATTCATTGCGGCAATCTCGCTCTACTCGTTCATTCTCCTCGTTCACACAAAGTTCGTGGTCACAGGCAGTTTCGGGGATATTGGTGGAACTCTGTATGGCAACTGGATGCGACAACTCATTCTGGCATCCATCGTCGTGTCACAAATTGGATTCTGCGGGGCCTACATGATTTTCGTGGCGGAGAACATGCAGGCCTTTGTTATGGGGGTCACGCACTGCGCTAAGATCATCGGCGTGCAGTACTTCATCTTCATGCAACTCATTGTCTTCCTCCCTCTTGTCCTGATCCGTGATCTTGCAAAGTTGAGCACGACTGCTCTCGTCGCGGATGTCTTCATTCTGGCCGGGCTGGTGTACATCTTCGGCAGTGAGATCAATATCATTTCCGAACGTGGAATACAAGAAGTGGCTCTATTCAATCCGAAAGATTTTCCGCTCTTCGTCGGGTTCGTTACAATCACCCGCGTCTTGATCATCTGCTCATCTCATTTCATTCTAGGACCGCTGTTTTTTCATTCGAGGGTATTGGCTTGGTGGGTGTTCCTCGCATTGCCAATGTGTCATTCCTCAATGCGTCGATAGGTTATTCCAATCACCGATGCTATGAAGGAGCCCAAGAAGTTCCCTGCAGTCATTTCAGCCGTAATGGCGGGTCTAGTCGTACTCTTCGGTGGAGCAGGAGCCCTTGCCTACCTCACCTTTGGCTCCGACATCAAGACTGTCGTCCTTGTCAACCTTGATACCACCAAGCCCATGGTTCAAGCCGTTCAGTTTCTATATTCGGTCGCCATCATGCTTTCAGTTCCGCTTCAGCTCTTCCCCGCGATAAGGATAATGGAAAACGGGTTGTTTGTGCGCAGTGGCAAGACCAGCACTCGCGTAAAATGGCTCAAGAACTTCTTCCGCTTCTTCGTGGTCTTTGTCACAACCTTGATCAGCTGGGCCGGAGCCGCTGACCTAGACAAGTTCGTCGCGTTTATCGGATGCTTCGCTTGGTAAAGTTTTCTCGATCTATTTTCACATCGGGCTCACCTTGGGTTCAAGTGTCCCGCTATGCTACGTTTACCCCGCCATGCTGCACTACAAGGCAGTTGCTCGCACGCGTAGCGACAAACTGAAGGACATCGCGATGATGGTGTTTGGCATACTCGCGGCTATCTACACCACGATACAAACCGTGAGGGTAAGTCTATGTCTTCTTTATGAATTCATCAGCGTTTGACGCGACTTTAGTTGATGCTGGAGCCCGAAGCTGGTGATCCGTCCCTTGGAACTTGCGATCCTGGCCTATAGGATGATTTTGCTTGGGCGATGTTCTGATTTAGATCAGTTATGTATGTGGCAGACACATAATGGTAGGTTTAGAGGTATCAACAGCTAATTCAATACATTATGTCTTTGGACTTTGATATAGTGAATACCCCTTGACGCAAGATGGTGTTTCCACGACGGTGAACATTGAAAGCAGGCGAGCAGGGTATTAGGGTGGTCGCTTAGTCTCACTTTCCCAATTCGAATTTGGCGAGACTGTGTGTCTCGGGCTTGAGGTGGGCGTATCCTTATGAATGGCTCGTGAAAAGACTCAAGCCCTGAGATCTCTCAGAATGAATGGTATGTTATCATCTGATGAGTTCATACGAAACACAGCATAGTAACGTCCGGAGCTCGTTGCATGTAAGTAAGTGAATCGACGTACTTGATTTGCTTCTTTGACAGAGAAGCCACCGTTGGCTTCGGATCTGAAGTCATACTTGCAAAACGTTAGTAACAGGAATCCGGAACCTGCTCCAATCCGGGCCACGCAATACGACCACGTGTGGCGCAAAGTTTCGATAAAAATGATCGACTGAGCAACTTGCTCTCCTACCACTATGACTGCTGGCGTCTTTGTTTACTACTGCTCTGGCCACGGCGAGTATGGAATACACAATCCCTCCACGCAATAACCATCTATCAGGCTATGGACACGCCACACGGGTATCCGCCTTCACCTGCCACCTCCTCAAACTGCCATTCGAGCGGCGTCCGACGGTCCATTTAGTTTCCTCTGCACCGACCCACGTGTTCTCGGACAGTATTGCCTTGGGCGCGCAATATCGCTATGCCGAGATCGATCCTGTCATTGTGCAACCTCTCGCGTACGTTGCTGCCCTCCCTCCACATTGCCGCGGTATGACGCCCTGTTAGATATCGCGTAGATCGACAGAGAAGCGTGCAGGTCCTCAAGGCGTTCCTAGCGAAAAAAGACGTCTTGCTTGAGACCGAACGTCAATGGCTGAGCAGCGTAAACGCTCGTTGCGTACTCAGCGACGCCGCTTTTCTGGGATGGTGAGCTGAAGCTCTTGTCGTTGTTTTGCATTGTCCAAAGTCCACGACTAGTGAAGCCGCCAAGGCAGCAGGAATACCTTCGGCTCTGATTACGAACTTCACTTTCGACTCCGTCTACAGTTATCTCGCGACGACCTTCGTTGACAGCTCACAGGACCTCCAGCCGGTCCATCCCTTAGACTCCCTTCTTCCGGACACACCTGTTGCAGAATCTGACCTGATGCCTCTAGTTGAGCATCTATACTCTGGCTACCGATGCGCGGACCTGCTGCTCCTCTTGCCTGGCAATATACCCATACCCTCGTTTAACACCGACCCCGTTCTTCCTGCGTCACGCTGGGTCGATACCAAGGCGAATAGATTCTTCTCTGATATCGTGTCCCACCTGTCATCCGGTGTGAAGCTAGAGCTCCACCCATCTATCCCATTTCCGTTAGCGTCTTCACTATCTAAAAAACTCATTCCGCGGCTAGTAAAGCATGCTCCTCTTCTCGTTCGTCCACCGACAGCGCCGTACACCCTCCAAGGTCGTTCCAGCCTTCTTTCGTCAATCGGCGTTCCTTCTGAGCTCCATGATCTGGCGACGACCAAAATTCTGATTGTATCTTTTGGCGGGCAACCCTTCCGCACGCCCAGTCGATCCAGCAGCAGGATGCAAAGTCGAAGAACGAGTTGTGACATGACTCCCGACAATCACTTTCCCGGCCTTGGCATTGTCGTTGACACGATCCCTTCGAATGGTACTACCCTCAGCCGTGAGAGCACCCTCTCCGAGAATCTTCAAGAACTCAGTCTCTCCCATGTTTCTGTGCAGGACGCGCTATTCACGCCTGAAAGGCTTGAAGCCTATCAAGTCACCTCCCCTCGTATTGCGACGTCCTCTCATATCTGGATTCCAGGCGCCCCACCAGCCTCCAAGCCTCTGACGTTCTCTCAAACTACTATCCCGCCTAACGTCTGTCCTTCTTTGGCTACGATTCCACCGACGCCGAAAATCGATCAGGATGTTAGTTTCGGTCAGGAGCACGCGCCTCGTTTGCTGCCTGACGAGTCGTGGATAGCCATTGTCTGTGGTGTCACCAAGGAGCAGTGGCAGTCTCAAGATGCCTCTGACTCCGAGCTCCCAGACCGATTCTACCTCGCCCCTAAGAATGTCTACATGCCTGATCTCACAGCCGTCGCTGATGTTCTCCTCGGAAAGCTGGTGGATATTCCTCGACTTTTTATGATTTCAAGTCGTTTTCTGATGTAGAGCACAGGGCTATGGAACTGTAGCGGAATGCGTCGATGCGCAGACTCCGTTCGTGTACGGTCAGTATCTTTTTTTCCTGTTGACGACAACTTTGAATGCGATTTGTCAGTATCTCGACCATTGTTTATTGAGGAGCACGGTCTTCGACTCTTGTTGGACAACGAAGGCGTAGGATTGGAATTGTCGCGCGATACTTATGAAGCGGGTGACTGGGCGGACATCGTCCAAAAGGCATGGCTTGAAGGCAAAGACGCCAAGGCAAAGCAGCGTCAGACTGGCGGCAGTCATTTGAGGCAAGAGCAAGCCGGGAAGTTGGCGAGCTCCTTTGTGGATTGGGTTGATGATTGCTGGCGCATTCAAGTTGATTCTTGAGTGATCGTGGATGAGGATGTACATACCATTACCCGGAGATAGATAGCATTCTGGTCGACTCTTAACTTATCATCATGAATTGAATGTTGAACGTCGAAATGTTGATTCGTGTGTCTGTCTAACTGATAACATTCGTCGGTCCGAAAGTCCCGGTCCGTCCGAGAACGCCAGGTATGAGAGCAAGCCGCCGGCATCTGTCGCTGGACAGACTGTATACGTGACTACAACTTGCAAGCAGGAAGAGGAAGACAAGATCGTTCAACATGGCAATCTAGGTTCGTGACAGGCATTGTATGAATGTTAATCTGCCCCAGTGAATTCTCGTAAGGTGCCGGTGAATTATCCTTTGACCGCCTTTCTCGTTAAAATCGTCAAAAGACTCCATTCAGCTTGCGTCTTCGTCACTCGAGATGAAGCTTGCTCTATCGACGTGACTAGAGATGCTCTCAAACCGTAGTGCATCAAGAAGAGCCTCGACGGGCATGACCCTCACTCCATATCGCCTTCAAGGTGACCTTCTTCGACCCGCCCAGTGTCATGCCCTACAATACATCCCCATTACGCACGGAGCTGCGCCGCGGCGTCTCTTCCTGTATATTCACGACAATTAACGTACTGGATGCGCTATACCTGAGCACATACCATGCTTCGTGCCAAGCGTTGAATGATTTTCTTCCACCACCGGCTCAGTCAGCCCTCCGGTGTGGAGTTCGACAATATGGTCGACTAGCGCCCGCCTCTCATCCAAGCCGTCTGTCCGCACAGTGCACCTATTGAAAAGGTCAGCAGATTCTGGTGCTGAGCATTCTATCCTGATCGTACCAGTCTTCTTCACCGGACTATAGCGCCCTCAAGTCCTGTCAGTCTGAAACGCCCATTCAATATGTCAAAAGTGGAGCTTAACGTGACTCTCTGCTAACTTCGCGCTCGGTAAGAGTGCTCATCGCCCATCTCTTGCAAGTCGCAATCCTTACCTTGATTCACTCTGGACGTTTGGGAGATTTCATTTCTGGCATGATTTCTGTGTCTGAAGGTGCGGATTTCACACCAATCACGATTGCGGCGCTAACCCGAGCTTCGCTTTCTAGTCGTCGAAGCTCTCAGTAGTCGCTGTGATGATGCGCCGGTGTATTGTCTTCTCGTGAGCACAACTTCAATGCTGTCTGCCAAACACTCGTGTCCGGTACCCTCGTTTGACAAGCTGGTGTGTTTTGTTTGTTTTCTGGGTCTATAAAGGGTTTCAGTATTCAAAGAAACAAAACATTCTCATAGGACCTCACACTCGTTCAATATGCTTTCAAGTAGTAGGTCGCTCAACTGTCCGCTTATACACGCTCTGATCCCAAATTATCTGTCGCGTCTTCAGTTCTTGCCGTATTGCCACTGCTGTTTAGCGTATCCTTTGCGGCTGTGCTGCCTGACCTTCTCCAGCGTATGTATCACTACTGATGCTCAATCTCGTTATAATTGAACAAATCTGTAGACAACGCCGAACGCTCCTTGTCTTCAAGGGCTGTAGCACCAACCTTGTCCTTGGCGAATTCTCAATGGATTTGGACAGGCGAAGAGGGTTCCGCAGGTGGTTCAGTTCCCATTGGCTCTCGTCCCTTCCGGAAAACTCTATGCCCAACCAAGTGCCCAGTTTGTGCTACCATTCTCATCTCGGCGTAAGTCTCAAAGTCTCTGCATGGCATCACCTACGTATGATACAGTATCTGACTGCGATATCAGGGACAACGCTTATGACTTGTACGTCAACGGCGTCTATATCGGCGAGGGCCAAGATTTCTCGACCTCGCAAGTCTACACGGTGGCGCTCAAGGAATCTGGAGACAATGTCTTTGCTGTGAACGCCACCAACACCGGTGGACCCGCTGGTATTATCGCGACAATCCTGGTGGAGTACACCGACGGTACAACCGAGACTGTCCTCACAGACTCCTCGTGGAAGACTCTCCAGTCCACGACCCCCTCCGGGTTCCAGAATCCTGCCACCGACGACTCATCTTGGATTCCTGCGAGCCTGGAAGGCGCAGATGGTGTGGCGCCATGGGGTCAGACACGCATCCCCCCTTTCTTGGATCTGACGAAGGCAGACTGGATCTGGACAAACGAGCTTGTCGCAGGAATAGCACCTATCGGTGCTCGTGCTTTCCGTAAAACCATCGCGGCACCATGTGACAAGAAAGCCGTGTGTGCCAAAGTGGTGATAACCGCGTACGTTCTCGTTCTCTTTTCGCACTGCTCTGCGGAAGATGACCTTGCTTTACAGTGACAACGAGTATACTCTTTATGTCAACGGCGCGATCATTGGCAACGGTACTGACTTCACCAGGGCTCAGGCGTACTCCATCATCGAGCTCAGCCCAGACGAGAACGTCTTTGCCGTGAATGGGGTCAATGTGCCTCCAGGAGGACCGGCGGGTCTCATAGCGATAATCTCTATCTCGTACAGCGATGGAACCACCGAAACTTTTGTCACCGATAACACTTGGAAGGCGTTTACCAATGTTCCGGCTGGGTTCCAGGAGCCTGGTTACAATGATGGCGCTTGGCCTGCAGCCACGGTCATTGGTCCGTACGGAATCCTGCCTTGGGGTAACGTGGCTATCCCTCCGGCTTAAGAGTGCAGTGTGGATCCCCGCATGTCCGCTTCAAGCATATATACCTGCTTCCGCCGAACTCTTTGTCGCTCGTTTAACATTGTCGTCGTATCTACTTACTAGTCTGTCTTTCACATCAACACCACTCGTTATTCGAATTAAATCTGACTCAGCACTCGAGAGAGACTGAGTCTGTTCTTTGACCGTATGACTCGATTGTTTTGTGAGGCCTTCATTTCCTAGGGTGGAAAGACATTTCCCGTTTCCAGGATTCGTATACTAATATGTGCTTGTTACAACTAGCAGGGACACAAACCACAATGAACAGCAGAGTACTGCCCATAATTGGACGCGTGGGAATAGGCACGATGTGCTCAACGGCCGACTCTTTGACTTCCCCTCAACGGCCGACTCTTTGACTTCCCCCACCACATGTGGAACACTACGCCTCGCGAGTCGTCAATTCGACGACGAATAGGGCCCTGCTCTCTTGACGACGAGCAGAACCCTGACCGCTCCCGCCAGTTGCCCGTTTTGGTCATTATTTCACGACTCATCACGATCAATGTGGACCGGACAATGGCCTGAGCCCAAGTGTGGACTGGCCATTGTTGGCTATAAAATCCATCGAGGTGGGCACTTCTCCTCATCTCGCTTTTCATCCAATGCCCACCGCAAAGCTATCCTTTCTGTCCTTCGTACCAGGCAATGCGCCCAGCCTGAGTAGCAATAACGGACGTCCTTTGGAACGCGAAATCGACAGAGCTGTTCTGGTCAATGTGGCTCCTGACCGCGAAGATCTCCTCCTCGGCGACATACCAATCGAACAGCTGCGCTATCAGCTCAGGATTAGAAGTGCCTCGCCACAAGCGTATGTAGATTGTCGTCTCTCTGTCAGCTTTGCCTGATGTTCTTGCAGCACCTGGCTCAAACAGTATACACACGATCAAGACAAAAAGCTCCCGCGGGGAAATATCCGAACATCTGTTCTCATTGGCAAAGCTTCATCAGACGAGAACGCGTCGGACCATGCAGCTGATACTGCTACGCGCCGTCGCGTGCTATCTGCCTCGTCGGGCTCGCCTGGCGCTATGCTCAACATCAGCAACCGCATCCTAGTCCCCGACCTCAATGGTAATGTCTTTGACGCGTGGGGTTCTGGCCCACTGAGCACTCTGGACAAACTCATCTCACCACGTCCTCTCGGGCCAACCCATGTCCTTGTTGTCGTTCAGCAAGACGACTCCGGCGTCTCGCCGCGCGCGATATACAGCCAGAGCCTCCAAGTCGCGATCAATGACCTCCTCTTCACGCTCAATGCACCCAACCTGTCATCATCTCTCCCGCCGCGTATGTTCAAAGAACTGGCCCGTGTTGGCATCAAGGTTCCCCACCTCGAGTCGTTCAGGGCCCTCGTCGTGTTTATGCACACCCAGAACCAGGCAGCCCTGATCCGCGCTGTTATTCCTGAGTGGATGCGCGACATCAACCATTCCCTCGCCATTCCGAAGCCCAGCCCGTCCACGCCGTCTCCGGAAAAGAGAAAGATCAAGATCCTTGGAATGCTGTCCCTTGGAGCAGGCTCCACCACAAGCGTTGATAGTACTAGCTGTGTCCTAGATCATGGTCACGAAGCGCAGGTGGATGCTGTCGCGAAGGAAGTGGCCGAGGTGGCTCAAGAATTGGGGCCCAACATCCTTGTGGACGTGAGTGTAGGCCTGAACGGGCTTCGTGATAACTTGGAGTTTGTTGGATACTACATGCACGATCTTTGGGTCGAGCTGGACATGATACAAGATGTGCTGACTCGGGCAATTAAGCTCACTTCTAGGTCCGAGTGAGCATGAGCTTACTGTGATACCATTGAACTATTCACCGCACATTATATCTCGATACTTCTCACTTGTACATATTTACCAAGAGTAGTACCATGTATATCATCGGGTGTCCCCTATAGCGCTATCTAATATCATTTCGCCACCAGTGTGATCTGGTCAGCTCTAGAGTCATTGACATTGCATAACGGTAAGCTGTACAATTGGCTTCGATAATGTCGGGCCGTATTCGGCGTCTGTAACGAAGGAGGTAAGGTAAAGGGAACGCGCTTGATGCTAGATAGATTTAACTACATCATACACTGTAAGTAATCATGATCAATGTCATAACTTACCCATTCAAATTGTTGGCGGAGAGTCGCCGGAGACACACCACTGCCAGTAACACGGCCATCAGGACCGATCATCCGAACCTCTATCCAGAACCTCCATCATCATCGGGTAGCAGCTCTTTCCTCGTCGAGGATGTACTCAGAAGAAAGCGAGACTAGTCCGAAAGGGCCCAAACGAGCCAAACGCATGCAGAACGCCTGCGACTCCTGCCGAAAGAGGAAAAGTACGTGCATCATAGTATATACCCAAACCCCATCCATTCACACGCATCTTCCACAGCGAAATGTTCATCCAGCTTGACTTTGCCGAACTTTGCGGGCTGATTGAACGATGTTAGGTGATAGCGCCAAGATGCCGAATACCAAATGCACCACTTGTCGTTCATTGGGGATTCGATGTACACACGAGACGCCACCCAAAGTAAGCTCATGAGTCCGAATACGCCCAGTGTCTCACAAAAGCTCAATCTACAGAAACGCGGGCGAAAGAATAGGTTTGTTCAGATACCTCTTTTGCGAAGCTGAATGTCTAAGCAACCATACAGCTATGTTGCGTCTCTAGAAGAGCGCGTCGCTCTCTTGGAGGAGACTTTGCGTGCAGAGCGGGAAGTGCGTTTGGTCTTCCCTATATACTGCTGGCCACGTTTATCCTGATGCTCTTATAGTCTAACAGTCAACAAGGCGCTCTCGAAGGTTCGGATAACACGTCGACTCCCGGCTCTTCTTTGCCTGAAATGGAACCGGAACCTCAAGTTGATGGCCATGGTGTCGGGGACGAGGCTGATCTCGAATATCTCCATGTGATGACGCACCTTCAGCGACTGAAAATATCCAGGATTGAGAATACTTATTTTGGTCCATCGAGCTCTATGTACTTCTTGATAAAGGTGATGGATCTCAAGGGCATCCAGCCGACGGCGTTCTCTCCCAGGAGACAGCGCCAGAGACCTCAAAACTTCTGGTCGGTGCGTTCCTGTCTCATGTCTGATATGATAACTCTGTAACCTAAATGATGCCAGTGGGAACGCGACTCGTTGTTACGTCGTCCTTCGTTCCAATTCCCGGAACCCAGTCTTTTCCATGACTTGCTAAACATCTACTTCACAACCTTCCATCGATATCTACCATTACTGCACGAACCCACGTTTCGTCGAGACATTGCTGCTGGATTGCATCTGGAGGACGTACGTTTCGGTGAGATCACGCTACTCGTATGTGCGCTAGCAGCGCGCCAGTCTCACGATCCTCGTGTACTCGTGGATGCGGCATCTGAACAGTCGGCTGGATGGCAGTGGTACGTACAGGTCACCATAGTGCCTCCGACGTCGATGGAGCGCATGAACATTTTCGATGTACAACGGTCTTGTGTAAGCTGTCTGTTTCACTCGTGCATCGTTGTAGTGTTTCTCATTGGAGCAACACTCAGCTCGTCGCGGAGTACCTATCAGGAACTTCCTCGCCACAGGCTGGCTGGCATGAGATCGGCAATGCGGTACGAACTTGTATCATGCTAGGATATCACCGGCTCCGGCCCCAGAAGCCGTCGGTAGAGAGTGAACTGCAGAAGAGAGCTTTCTGGTAACGTGGCCGATCCTCTTTTTTGATCCACTTACCTGAGCGTCCATAGGTGTGCATACCTTCTTGACCTTCAATTCAGTTTCTATAACGGACGTCCACCCTCTATTCGAGACGAAGAGTATGCTCGATTCTATCTCTTCGTCGTGTGCTGACTTGTACACAGCATCGATCAAGAGTTCCCTTTGGACTGCGATGACGAATATTGGGAAACCATCCCGCCGTTCCAGCAGCCGCCCAATGACGCTACCCGCATGCAGTACTTTCATCTACACCTCAAGCTCACACAGATAATGTCCTTTGCCTTACGTACTCTGTATTCCATTCGCAAGTCCAAGGAAGCCGTTGGACTCGTCGGCAACTGGCTGAGAAAGCATGTCTCGGTTCTCGATTCCATGTTGAACAGTTGGTTTGCGTCCATACCATCTCATCGTGCGTCTCTACCCCCTCTTTCACACTTATAGTAGCTCATGATACCGAACTGCAGTGCGTTGGGACCCGCAATCACGACAGAACACATTTCTCCAAGAGACGTCAACATTGTACACCACGTATTACAACATACAGATACAGGTCCACCGTCCGTTCATTAGCAAGGATTCAGCGCTATCGTTGAGCTCCATTGCCCTATGTACCAATGCTGCGCGGTCGTGTGCACGATTGCTAGATATTCGTCAGAAGACGTGTGGACCTCTGACGAACTTCGGTATGGCTATGAGTTTGCGGAGAAATAAGAATTCTTGGCTGCAAACTAATTCATGTGCCGCATCATAGATGTCTGCATTTTCGTCCGGTGTAATCTTGATTTTGAATCTGATGCACAACAAGCAAGTGATGATTGTGGAAGCATCGGCGAAGGAATTGGAGGACCTCTACAGGTGTATGAGGGTTCTTGATCAGTCCGCAAATCGGTATGTTACACAACCTAATGCCCGAGCCAGAACCAACGATGACATCATGTTGTAGATATTTCATCTCCAGCTGTCTAATGTGAGCTTTTGCGATTATCTCGACTGTGTCTGACGCCTTGAAATCTAGTGGCAACTTGGAGGTTCTGTCAGGCATCGAACTTCCGTCATATTCTAGCCTTGATAGTTTGGACCCGGAGCTCGGCATCCTCGCGTCGTCCGGCTACATTCCGCATGTGGCGGGTGTCAGTCCGCCTGTCATTCCGAACTCGAACTCTACACATTCGAACCTCGATGTTGATCGCGGATTCGGCCTGCTGGACGTTCCTCTAGACTTGGACATTGGGGCACCAGTCGATGTGGATATGCCGCTGCTCTATGACACGACACTGTTCACCACGGAGACAGCCCAGAAATGGGTTAATTTCCATCCCGAGTTCCAGTGCGTGACAGTCAACCAATCACTCTCTTTCGTTTTGTATTTCTGACGTGATCACTTCCAGGTGGCCTGACTGGTTAGACAGCTCTGCCTTTGCCATGGGACATGAGATGGCGACCTGCAATTGATTGGTACGCATTGACTTACGCCTGTGCTCCGTAGTGCTACCTGAATGCCTCTCATCATGTTTCAATACGAATGTCACAGTATCAATGCGTACCACTGAGGCTGAAACGGTATTACTGGCAAAGACGGAAAAGACTGATGAGCCAATGCTTCGATACTTGGCTTGCCCGCTTCGAGCGACTTTGACTTCTCTGCGGGCGAGGGCATGGTTCATAACTATGGAAACAGGGAGTGGACAGCTCATAACCAGATACGTATGTCGGCTGCGAACTTGACACAACGCATCCGTCGGTACCCTTGCCAGTGCAGGTCCTGGTTTGAATGATGAACATTGAACGTCAACGACCACAAGTACTGAGTAGGGTGAGGGAAACCCTGAATGGCAGCCTAAAGCTTTATGTTCGCCACCCTGACGCCACATCCCCTTTCAAAAGTCGCCTGGTCTCAGTAGTCAGTGCTCACCGTGACCCTTCACGTAGGTGTGTGCTCCAGTGGGACGTTTGAGCGCGCCAAGGTTGATGCATCCTCGTTTGTCTCACTTGCTCAATCGCGGTATCGCACACATCACATGTACCTTCAGATGCGCACCGCGCACACTTTCTGCTGCTTGTTTAGTCCCTGTTGTACCTGTTGCCATGTTCTCTTCACTGAGTCAGGTTGAGACGGGGTTGGGATACTGCTGAGATACTGCTGAGATGCAGGGTTTCGCCCACCCTACTTGGTCCTCCGTACCTGGGGATGATGCAGTTCCTGGCAACTTCCGTGGCACTGCCTGTACTACTCCTGTACTAGCCTGTACTCTCTTAGACTCTCCTATACTTGATCACTGATTTAATTAAGCAGCCCAGGGTCTCAGTTTCCAGACTATTGCCCGATCGGCTGTTGCTCAGGTTAGCCGGACAACTACTTGAGGATACGTGCCTCCAGGGCGCGAGTTCAACGTCAATTCTGGGCACCAAGTTGACACCGGTCGGCATTGAGCATTGAGAACTGAGTCGGTCGTAGTGTGTGGTCTTGCAGAAGGCCTATTGCACAAATAAGTTAAAGGACATTGACAAGTATATACATATTTCAGAAAGCTCATATACCCGCGAAAAGCCCAAACAGCAAATGGTTTCCAGAACCCCCTGCCTAGTAGCACACCATGATACACCTCTCAGAAGTCTTCAGCCGGCGCGATCCGAGTCCCCTTGTTGCCGGAATCTCCAGAGGCCAGGTCTGACTCGAAGGCTATTCGAGTCCCCTTGTTGCCGCCGGAGTCTCCAGATGCCAGGTCTGACTCGAAGTTGACGTGGCTTTTGTTCTCATCTCGTGGCTGGACGTAGGTCTCCGTGAAGACGAAGACTCCGCTCTGCAATTCCACATCACCGGGTCGAGTAGAGCGGCGGGGGAAGGAAGAAAAGCTCCGCCCACGGACATTGCTCTGGCTCAGTGATCTTGAGCGGTCGCGGTGACTTGATTCGCTCGACGAGGGGTGGTCCGAGTCCTGGCGTTGCGTGCTGAGGACAAGATGCTGTGCGCCTGGGACTGAGGTTAGAGACACACGAATGGGACCTTCAGAGAAAGTGAGCTTACAGATCATGACAATTGCGAGCGGTAGAGTTGAGCCGACTCCCGTCTTGAGGATGTTAGCGAATTCAAAGACGACCCAGCTGTGATAGTTCCTCATTGGCACCATGCTCTCTACAAGTTACGAAAATACACTCACAGGTTGGCAAACGAGACGGTTACTGCAAATAGTATACCGTGGCGGAGAACCTTCCTCACGAATTTCGACAAATTGCTTGAGGAAATAAGACCAAGGATGCTAGCCCGAATGAGAAGAAGGACACCTACAAAGCGTGGTGGCTTCGTGAGGCGGAAACTAGCCAGAAGGTTGCGATGAAGCAAGCAACCCAATCAAAAACGACAACTGCGATGTAGTACACAATGTTCCAATCAGGCTGTTGAAGGCGTGTCAGCTGGATGTCCTCCGCTCCAGTGTAAGCGCAGACATACTTCTCCCGGTACCAGGACCTTGCCTTTGCAACTGAAAGGTCATCATCAGAAGTGAGAGACTTTGAGAACTTTCACGCCACGTACTTTCCCTAGAAAATAAAACACTCATGAGTTATATGGCAGAAAGGCAGACAAAACCGATGGGCATACCAAATTTATGTGCGGCTATAAGAAAAAGCACATCAGCGCGAGAAGCTTGTGGGTAAGCTGAGCAGACGTACGGAACGGTGGTAAACGATACCGAAGATTTGCACCTACACATACGGAGTGAGATAGAAATCATTGTTGATCGAGATGTGCGCGGACCGGAATATCTGCGAGCAGCAGGAGAGCTAGAGCGCGCAGGACCCAGATCGACCGGCCAGTAATGGCCCACGTTCTGCGTCATCAGCGCGGGGGTTCATGAAGGGAAGGTGCCAGCTCACCGAATGAATATGATTCCTTGAACGGCCATACCAGCCAACACTGTAATCGCGTGAACTGCCGCTCAGGGAAATTCAGAAAGTACCTTACTGGCTGTGATGTTCGGCGCCATGTAGAAGGCTTTACAGGACGCGGGGGTGAACGATGTTCTGTAGTTTCCTAATGGGTGTTGGATATCTTGCTCAGCCGTTATGAAGCGAGGCGAGTCAGCGTACCAATGCCGTTTGTTATCAACGAGATTATAGTCATACTGAAGGTGTATCAGAATCTGTCTTCAAGGATAACAGCAGGACGTACTATCGGGCTAGGGCGTAAAAAGCACAGACAGGACTCAATGTTCTCTGCCTCCATTGCTTTTTGTATAGTCGATATGTTCCTGGTATAGTCTGAAAGACGTCGCCAGCCACCAAGGTGAACGATCTTGCAGGAGTGTCAGCTGTGAACTGGAGGAGACAAGTTGCGCTACCCACACCACACGGAAGATGTCAGACCGTGTCAACAGAGTCATAATGATGGGTATGGGAGCAAGAGTGCAACAGAACTTTCGCCCCAGTTCCGGCACAGATCCAAGTTCTTATGGCGCGGTGTTTTAAATCTACAGTAACATAGGGGCCATGTTTGTTCCTACACGAATTCGCAGTTTCCAATTGGTAGTACTTACATATGGTACGGTGACATGGGCGCCCTATGGTGCCTTCCTTCTTCAATCATGAATCCTTCTTGCCTGTATGCACTGCAGGGTCGAAGTGCTATTTCTTCTATGAGGCCGAGGCAGAGCCGAACTGTCTAGCTTTGACGATGGAATTGAATGAGTGAGACGACATGGCACTAAGCACAAACTAAGCATGGATTAGTCTGACCTTCGTGGTTCGGGGTTGAAACGACGTTGTAAATGACTACGGTTCGCGGACCGTTCGCAGCGGGACGATTCAGAAATCTGATCAAGAAAAGGCTCGATTTTGGCCCAAAACGATATCGATCTCAGCGCATGCGCTCTGCATCTCATCCTTGTGCTCGAGCTTGACGATCTCTGACTTACGCCTTGATTTGTGGAGCCGCTTGGGGCCCACCGATTGTCGCAGATTTTGACTCTGTAGCGATGTAATTCGATGTCAAGCTCGTCAAATCTTGACCACTGCCCTGCAGAGCCCTTTCGGATCTGTACCTATGTCACTGTTTACTGCGCATGCGGCATGAGTGCGCATGCCGGTGCGGCGGTGCCTGCATGATGCCACGAGGCTGTAGTGAGCTGTCGAGACGGAAGCAGATAGGTGGCTGTGCACGGAACCTTGCTTTTCGACGATGAACAACGATGATGAGCCCAATGTAGAAGTCAAGCGCAAGCGTTCATTGCAGAATAGTATCTCCAATCATCTGCACAAGGACTCGCCCGCCCAAGAGCCTCCTGCCGAAGGACTGTCGAGCTCGTCGAATCCAAGCGCCTCTGTAGAGGCGACCAACAGTGCTGGCAAGTCAGGAACGGCGGTCGCCGACGATAACGACAACGATGAGGCAGCTGCCGACAAAATCGAAGTCTCGCTGCTGGTTAACACATCGCTCGAAGGCACACCAGCACCGCCTCCGCGCAAGAGCACATCTCCAGCGCCTTCGGGGACCCAGCTTGCTGAATACAACTGCCCCATCTGCTTTACCCCGCCGTCCAACGCCACACTGACCCCATGCGGACACATATGCTGTGGGTCCTGCCTGTTCAGTGCGATAAAGATTGCGCAGACTCGGACTCCTGGTCAGGAATTCTCTGCAAAGTGGGTCTATATCTGGAATGACTATTGGCCGTTCTCATGGAATCCTATCGTTCAGATGCCCCGTCTGTCGCGCCACAATCCCTGGCTGGGACGGTCGTGGTGGGGGAGTCATAGGACTCCAGCCAAAGGTTGTCTACAGCGTTTGGTTGATCATCTCTTCTGTCTTGAAGCTATGGCGATGGCTGACTCGAGATCACTTAGACAAACTGGATCTGGGCACAACTCCATTGGACCTGATTTCAAGGCCGAACTCGGCACTCCCGCATCGGTACCTGAACAAAATGACGCAAAGTAGGAGAAAGCAGGGCGTTCAACCGAGTGTCTACCACTTACAATCACTCACACAACAAAGACGATGACGCCTCACAGGTATAAGGTTCTCGGCGATGACGAAGAGCGAGGAGGGCCAGAAAGACCTTGATGAAGTCGTCATTGAAAAGCTGATGCGGAACCAAGATTCAAGAGACCCTTCGAACCCACAATTTCGTTTTACACTCGAGGATGTCAGCTTTGGTCCAAGCGATTCTTACCACATGCCAAGCCAGACCGAGTAGAGTATGTACTATCCGAGATGTGCAAGTAGATGCAGAGTACCAGAATACTCGATGTTGTGATCGACTTTCATCAAGGAGCCATCGGAAAGTAGTCTGGAGGTGATCGCGCCCCAGTTACAGCGGAACCCACTGATTATGTAAATACCCGTTATGGACTCTGCCTCGTGACGATCCTTGTACTTGTACCACTGCCACGTCGACGTGTCGACGCAATGTCTGGCGCAAACGACGCGTCGAATTTTATTCAATACAGTGGAAATTCAACTTCTACTCGCAGACCACGCCGAAAATACACCGTTCCGCCGCTAGAAATCCCTGTAATACCGCAAACACCTGCTATATCTTCTGAATACCGTCCCTCTCCCACACAGTCCCTTCTCTCACCACTCGACATATCACCAACTGTCTCCCTTCACAGTCTTCCAGGTCCACTGGATTATTCTGAGTCACCCTCTCACTCCCATGAGTTCCCTTTGGACTCTCCATCACTGTTAAGCAGTGCACTGGATCAGCTTAGGCTCGAGGCTCGCGATAACCCGGCACCCAGTCCTACAGCACCGCGCCTCTCCGTGTCGCAGCATCTTGCTGCTGTCTTGGCATGCATTGGCAACCACTTCGACTCCTTTGGGGACTTTGCAGAGGCGTTCTCTCGCAATGTTCCACACAATTCCCCAGATGATCGCTCGCCTCTGCACATCAATGTTCTGTCAAAATGGCTGGGCGGTCACAACCGATTCCGGCCTGTAGATTTTGTGCAGGCAATTTATTCCAACCGCTACAGTGTCCCGCGTAACGACTCCATCTACACCAGCGATCACAGCCACGCTTTCGACGGATGGTGCCTGCTTGATGATATCCATTATACACGGCCGGCGCTGAGCATATGGGCGACACAATTAGTTGGAAAGCGGTGCGGGATGGAAGTGGGTCGCCTTGGGGAGAAGGAGAAGGATGCTGAAGGCTTTCGGGTGCATCTCCCGGCAACGGCAAACGAACGGATGAAGGAGAAGCGTGTTCTTGTTTCTCAGGACGACATTCTCGGGTTTAGTGTTGCAAAAACCGCCCTTGCACTGCGACGTCGTGCAAAGACCTCTTGGTATATCACAGAATGTATGACAGCGACAAAGAAGAACGGAGAAGTCATTGACCGAACTGCTAGACCTCATACCTTTGTATGTATTTCATTTGATCTCCAAATATCGATATCTGAAGGTTCTGAGCAGATGCAAGCCTCAGCCCTCAGTTCATTTGCTCTCGGTCGCAACAAATCTGCGAATGGCTATATGGCGCTTCCTATCGGGGTCTGGCTCTTCTCTTGCAAGGCACATACCGATGTCAAGCGCATCATGTCGCGCCTGGGTCTTTCTGTTGATGAGAAGACGGCTCGTCAGGCTCTTCGAACAATTGCAGCGCAGCGCCAGGCCAGTTGAAAAGCTTCAACGGCTGCAGCATTGGAGAAGAAAAATCCATTCGTTCGAAAGGTCTTGGACAACGTCCAGGAATACCAGATCGTTCACGAAGCTGGTGTGGGGAAGAAGAACGAGCTGGTTTCGGGAACTGGGTGCACAGGCATTGTACTTGATGATTGCGAGCAGGGCTCGTTTGATCTCGATGACCATCAGGAGCGTGTTGTCTTGAACAAACGGGCTGACCTGACGACGGAAGAGCTACTTGCCGATGTGGACTTCGAGCATCTAGAGGGAACTATGGTTCTTCACGCTACTCGTATGCTTTGCGAGTCAACCCTTCATCTTAAACCCCATCTTTCCGCGATAAACGAGCGCTTCCGTTCTAATCCTATAAAGAAGCATCGGATGCGAGAGGGAAGGAAGACCTCCGTGATTCCGCTTAGTGCGAATGGGCATCACGAGATGGAGACCAGCGGGATGAAGGCAGCACTGTTAGACTTTGACCAACAGGTCGGACATACACCCGAAGCAGTTGCAGCGGCGAGGCTCTTACTCTGGGAAGGTGGTGATGGTGGATCCTACATGTGCGGTCAGCGCCTTCAACGCTATCTTCTGCCCCAAGCAACCACGCAAAATATCTTCCACTCCTTCGAGAATCGCTTCTGGACCACAGGTATCTTTCATGTTGAGAGTACCATGGTCAACAGCATGGCTTCGAATCACTTTGGACCCCAGACAACAAAGGACCCATCCGCACTTTCCCGCTTGGCAGCCGCCACAAATCTCCACAGACCATCCAAGCTTGATAGCTGCGACTTCTACCCTACTGTTCGCACAATGCGTACTGTCTGCGAGGCGCAGATCCTCGATATCTGGGATCTCCATCTCACCAATCATACCGGACTCATTCCTTACTTTGCCAACCTTGCATCACAGAACTGTCTTCCATCGCTGGATGATCTTCTTGCCCATGCGAAAACTATCAAGCGCCGCTATGCCTCGACAGCAGCATTCCATACAGCCTTGTCAGCAGACCGTGTAGGCCGTGCCTCATCAGATCACAAGTTTCCTCTTGGTCCAGAGTGGACACCATCTACCGGGCCTATTGTCACCTCAGATGAGGCCGTGCTAGCCTGCGAAGATCCGAGTGACAGCGATACTATAGAAGCCGTAGGCTTCACAGGAGACCGCGTCCTCGCAAACAGTATTCTATTTCGACGTGATTTTCTCTGGTGGTTGGAACTGATCTATGCTGTCGCTGATGGCGACATTGGTCGTGTATGGGAAGTCTTGAAGGTGAGTCCTCTTGATCTTGTACTGCATCCGTCTCACCAATATTCAGGCTTATATATTCATGTTTGCTGGTGGTGGTAACCACAACTACACTTCAATTCACATCGAGTTGTACTGTCTGTTCCGTTACGAGGCTTCGAAACAGCTCAAGGATGCAATCTGGAATAACTGGCTGGTCAATCTCTCGGGCGAGGTTGGCAAGTGGATACCCGACGACCTTCTACAGGAACACTACAACAAATGGCTCGAGGATATGGTTGCCAAACACGGCGGTACCTTTGACGATCCCTTCTTTCGCTCTACAATATCTCCGAATGTTGACTTCTTTCTACGTCTCAAGGAGGAACTTCAAGATGCCTTTGATCTTGCACGCCGGTCAAAGACACACACCTCTCCGCACTCGCAAAATGAATATCGCATCCTGTTGTCAATCTTTCGAGAGGACAAGGCGGCATACTTTTGTTCTCAACGTAGTATGGGACACATTGCCCGAGAGCTTATCAACAGCGGTTATGAAGTTCTCGATAACGGAAAACTCGCTGAGTTGCTATCAAAATCCAGCGAACAGGCCTGTCTACTCGCTGATTTACGCAGTTTACGTCAGTCCAGTTCATCGAGCGATGAAGCTGTTCCGCAGGCTGCTCCGATGGATACCGACGGACTCGAAACTGACAGAACTGCAACAGATGATGAAGAGAGTGAAATTGAGGAAGATGTGGTTCGTACACGCGCAGAGGACTGGGTATTTCATCTGAATCCTGTAACCAACGGACTCACGAATGGTTGGGATCTGATGGAGGGTGCAGATGACGAGTTTGACGAGGATAGCTTTGATGATGATGGATTTTATCGAGGCCCTGATGTAGATACAGATCAGTGGCTCAAGGAGAATACCGAGTAGAATATAGTATCATTTCTTGAACCGCTGTGAACGCCGTAAGTTAGACTGTACATTTGTTGTATCTTCTAAGGGCCGTTTGCTTGGAACGGAACTATTAGTATCAATCTCACACTCGAGCTGACCTGCAGGTACCAAGGCAGTGCTCCTTGTAACCTCTACCTCGTCCTCATCAGACTCTGATTGACTGTCATCTGAGTCCGCATCAGATTCCGATGTCGAGTCCTCCTCCTCCCACAAGGCCACCTGTCTGCGTCTACGGCCACTCCCACGTCCAGATCCGCGCCCACGCCCATGCCCACGTCCACGTCCGCGCCCAGGTCCACGCCCACGCCCAGATCCACGTCCACGCTTTGACTGTTGCTTTGCCGCCTTCACTGCCCTTGCCGCCACCCGAGTATCTTCAATAGATGTTCGGATCTCAAGAACCGTCGACCATAAGTGATCTTGGTAATCGACTTGGAACGCCCACCGAGACTCGGTCAAAGCCTTTGCAAGAACGTCGACAGTGAATATTCGGAGGATGCTGTTGGTGAGACGCTTCTGCAGCGATGATGGAAAGAATGATGCTTGTGGACGGTATCCATGTCCAGGTCTATGGACTTCGGCCTCGAAAACACGGTCGCCAAAGGCTGCCAGCTTTTCCGCAGCTATCAGCGTCTCTTTTCGTTTCAGTCTGAAAAGCGGAAGTACAGTCTCCTTTGTAACTCGTGGACCAGGGACACGAAACGGAGGATACGGCGAGGAACGGGACGGAAATGTAACCGTCATCCCAGTCCGAGTAGTGCAAAGGGAACACGGGTGAGGGCGCTTTGCCGCAATGCAGTCCAGTGTTGTCTCCTCGAGCGGTGAGTTCTGCCAGCGTCGGTTGTTTGCTGCACACAGGCAGATCTTCTCCGTCAGTAGCTCTGCCTTTGCAGGATCAACATACTCTGTTGCCTTCTTCCTCTTTGGGCCGTGCTGCGACTCTGGTTGCGCTATTGAAACGCCTGATGCAATACCTGAAACTAGTGAGTTCTATGTCAAATAACCAAGAGAAATTCTCACCAGCCATGTACCTCTCAGCCTTCGCTATATCACTTTTCTGTACTAAAAGTACCATGCGACCGTCTTCATCCTCTTCGCGTGAGGCCCGTCCACCTTGCTGTATCGTTTGCGAAAGCGTGGTAGGCATCCCCAGTCCGATCGTATCGTCGACAGATGCGTGAATACCATTCGCCAGTGCAACGGTTGCAACGACAACCTGTAGTCGAGGATCCGACTTCAGGAGAGCAAGAGTCTCTTGATTAAACTCGGCGTCGCATAGAGCAGTGTATTGGCGAACGCGATGTCCATGGCTAGCACCGAGAGGTTCAGCTCGGAATAGATATAGATAGACACGGTTGACGATCTCGAGTGTAGGCGCGTAGATGATCACTTTACGCCCGGTGTTCAAGTATGGAAGTAGCTGGGGGTAAGAACCACTGTTGATCCCATTCTCCAGAGGCTCGACAATGATTTGGAGGTCCAGCCGTTCGTTACTGAACCGGAAGAGTGTAAAGGAATCTGCACGGAAACCAAGGGTCTTGCATAATGCGGTCGTCGGAGCACCTGGCTCTAGAGTCGCAGAGAGGCTGAAGACAGGAACATGGGAGGGCAATCGACCTCTCAAAAACGTCCCAATGTTGTTGTATGCATCACGAAAGGTCGGTCCCCATTCCCCGGCGAGATGACCTTCTTCGAGACAAGCGTAGATGATGTTGCGGCAGAAGAGGGGATTATCGAGGATGGTTCGCCAGGCGGGGCTGTGGAGGTGCTCGGGATCAATGCAGATAACGCGGAAGAGGACGCAGTCCATGATTTCTTGAGTTAGATTGCGCTTTTCCGAGTGAGCACGGCGAATGTTGTCTGCATCGTAGGCAAGAGCTGTGATGCCATGGGATGCAAGAGAGTCGACCTAAGAGCCATTAGAGATTTGTCTTTGATCTACAGCAAAATAGAACGCACAATGTTAGCCGCGAGCCCTTTTGTAGGCGTGATAATGATCCCGACAGGAAGGGTGTGAACTTTGAAGTTGGCGTAATCCTCGGGATGTTGACTGACTTCCTGATGACAGAGAATGGGAACGATGAATAGAGCCGATTTTCCGTCGCCTGTCCGAGTGAGCAGTAGGACTTCCTTTCCATCCAGTATCAGAAGTATCGGTTTCTCTTGCCGCTCGTGAAGTCCGTCTTTCCACCTCGGGATTCGCGCAGTAACGATTCGTTTGACTGTAGCCTGTCCAAGAGGCGTGTTCCAGGATGCGAAATTCGGCATTTGGAATAGAGAAACGCGACGGTGCGCACAGAACGACGTGGTATTGGTCGTGGTACAATAATAACATGCAGTGAACGCGTGTTCCAGAAACGGCTTTTACATAATCAGCTGGGTCCGCTGTAACTAGGGCGCGATCACCGACAGACTACATACAGTACTTACTCGTTCGTCACTGTATCGTATGTCTGGCTCTGGGAGACTAATCGGAAAGGCATTTGAGAGCCTTCTCCGAGCGGCCATCATCATGTTCACGAAAGAATTTTCATCGCTAACACTGCTTCCTGCGACGCCTGCTCAGATCAGAGAGTCGAGAAGTCGAAGTTTCCAGGGGTTTGGGCTTACAATGATGGAAAAGAATTATCTGGATCGCGATGCGAACATGGATTCCCTCGAGCCCGCAGCTGACGGAAAACTCAAGACTTGGTGAGAAGAGTGCTTCAATCGAACAGTGACTCATACAAAGCTCACAAGTGTACTATTGCAGGGTACTTTGTCCGCGCGACGATCCAACAACGCTAGACTTCAAGTGTTCGTGCAAGACGTGAGTGCATTGATCACATTATTTCTGGGCAGAGTGGCACTCAGCACTATGGGTAGTTTCCGACGACCTGGCCTTCTCCTCCGCAAGGGTGATAACAAGGTCCAAGAAGTACCCTGCTACGGTGTCGCGACGGTGTTCACCCCAGAATGCTATCGCAAGCGTGGGTATGCGAAGCATATGATGCGCCTCCTTCACTGGGTTCTGGGTCAACGAGAACTCCTCCCATCCCTCCCCAGCGACTGGTGTTTACCGGAAAGACCTGAGGGAATGATTCCGGGGTATTTCTCTGCTCTTTGGAGCGATGTTGGGGATTTCTACCAATCCTGTGGACCGACGCCCGATACGGATGGCTGGGTACTGGACCTGGGGGCTGCGAAGTCGACGGTGTGGGATGTGGGAGATATGGTAGGGAAGTTGCCCGGGGACGATGATGCCACGGTGACCAGGTGGCGATGGTTGATCGAAAGTGATATGCCCCAGGCGTGGGCTATTGAAGAAGCGATCATGAAAGAGGATATGTTGGTGACTATGTTGTCTGGGAAGTTTGGAGAGGCTGATGTCGTTTTCTCGTTCCTGCCCGGTGACGGGGTAGAGGCCTACCAACGAATGAGGTTCACGTACATCCTGGATCGGCTGGGACGATCTTTCAAGCACTGTGCTGCGTCTCTCGGCGATAGGCATAAGGGGGGACTAGTAGCCTGGACCGTAGAGGAGAGACCAGTTCTCACACTCCTGGTAACAAGACTTCGCCTCGCGGACACTCGCGACTTCAGGAGCGCCCTGGCCTTGATGATAGCTGTTGCGACAAGGATGAGTCTCGAGAGGATCGAGATTTGGAACTTGCCGGGCAAATTGTTGAGCATGGCAGCTGAGCTTGGTGGAGTACTGGAGGACAGGGATGAACATCTTCCTGCGTTCAAGTGGTATGGCGATCAGAGTAAACGCATAGTCTGGTGTAACAACGAGAGGTCAGTCGTTTCGAGCCGTGGCCGTGTGTATGTGACTGGGTTGCTGGAATTCTCAACAGGTTTTGTTGGTGTTGAGAAGTATCGCGACAAAATTTATTCGACAAAGAACCAATCTCTCCTCAACAAAATGAGTATGAACCTCCTCAGTAGAGAGTGAAACATATCTGGTGCCGTGTATACAAAAGCTAGTGCCCTCACTTGCCACCACTTACCAATACTCTCTCCCGGTCGTGGGTTCTCTGCCTGCACGCCGTTTTCGTCGAAGCACCACACGTCACTCAACCACTCGTAAAAGGAGCATTTGGGACTCAGACCCGCAGGTTCATCGCCCGCATCGGTCAAGAGGAGCGCAATGACTCCGTGGGGCGGAACGTTGCGTGCAGTGAAGGCGCGGGCGTGGGTGCCATTGGAGGTATGGGTCCAAAGGTCCTGAGGTTATGATCAATACGATGGGCGATGATACAGTGGTATGACGACAGAGATTCTTACCCTGACAGCATATTGTCTTCCTAGTCTTAGCCAGGGTGATTCCGAAAATGAGAAATGAAGGTGAGTAGACCGTGAGTGGACGTTAATCTTTCAACAGCGGAGCTTCGTCAGCGATAGAACACAAAACTTTCGCTTGACATACCATCATCATAACTGTGCCATTTTCACTATCTCCACTCCAGTATTGTGCTGGGAATCTTCGGTCGTTGGTATAGTCATTCTGCCGCTTTGAGCACCCGAGTAGGCAACAAGAACCCGTCAACGTACGCGAAACCCCCATCGAAAAGGTGTAATCCCAGCCCCAACGACGGGATCTTGGTTGATGGCGATCAGTTCATGATTCTTGAGGATTGAGAGTGTCGATTCGGAAATGCTGGAGAGCTTCATTTTCAATCAGCGGTGTCCGGAAATATCCAAGTCGCCATGCCCGTACATTCGTTCCCTGATCAGAATTCAGCAGCTTGTCAAGGGGCGGTCAGAAAACCCACAATGAGCAATGGAGACTTCATCAGCGCCCATGCTGTGAAGTGCGTCTTGGTTTCTTCGTACGTCAAGATGCCATTGCCCCTATGAAACATGAGTCCCATGCAAGTTATTTGATGGGAAGGGCGTGTCGACTCACACTTCCAGCTTTCGTGAATTCATTTGACATCAGCCGAAATATAGTTTGAAGTTGAACAACGGCAAACGACGCACAATATCCATGTCATTGTGTCCGTAAAAGTCGCTCGCCCATGCATGGAACGAGTTTCTTTGGTGCTCATCAGGTTCCAAGGTCAGAAGGAGAAGAGAGTACGTACTGGTTGATTATACTTGCGATAGACTCCCATTTGGCGGCTGATATTCCTGTTCAGTCTTTGATTTCTTGAGCTGGCGAGTACCGACCGATGTCGTCCGTTGTCTGTATCCATCAGAGATCAGGTTGAATGACATACTGGAGTAGTATGACTTTACGCACCCGCCAAGTGTGACCTAACCTCCTGGCCCATAACCAAGGCTCTAGCTGAAGCGTCGTAAGTCTCTCGGCGGGAGAATCAGGTAGCGATCTGAATACGAACTCGCCCCCATTCGCATAGCGCGAACAACATCGGTTGACGTCCCGTAAACTCGGCGAGAGATATCAGCGCATCGGACATCCGCTTGTACTCTGGTTGTCCGCCCATCAATTCACCTGGGGAGATCACAGAAGCAGATCGATACATACTTCCTATTATGCCTTCACGTATCACTGCATCGTACGGCACTTTGGGAGCGCACGGTGAGCTGCGCGGCCTTATACCATACAGTGATAGAAAACATGCCTGCGCAGTTGTCGAATCTGGGGGAATGCGAATCAATGATTGCCGAGAAACGCTCGATAGAAAGGACACAAACTTCAAGAGATCGAAGTTCCATGTGTCACGAAACAATTTTGCATCACTGGTCAAGCGTCAATATGGGCCCTGGCAAAGACGAACCAGAACTCACCGGACTTCGTTCTGGTATGAGCCTGGATATAGCTGACACGTGAACCATCCGGAATCGCTATACTAAAGCGCCGAGAGGGTCAGACACGATGGAAGATTGTGTTGATGATGACCATACGATACCGGCTTTTCTGAGCCAGTGAGAGATTAGTGCACAGAAAGACCATAGCAGACGGTGGCGAACGCACAGACCCAAGCCATGGATGGTGTCCGTGAGGTTCCGCATACCGGATGGGAACTTGGTAGCACCTGTGCCTCGTAAGCAATGGCATTCCACGGGAAGGCACAGCCAGACGCACTTTCGACAATATCTCCGTCGGAGTTGCGCTCCTTCTCGGAGTAGCAGTCATCGATGTTCATGTACTGGTATCCAGCATCCTGTAGAGGGTCGTTTTCAAAGCGCTCGAAGGACACAGAAGAGAGACGGACTGCAAGCCCAAGAGAAACCATGCGAGTTGCCGTCTCAACTATGAGCCTTTCGTCGATATCGCACTGTCGGTAAGAAGGTCTCAATGAAGCACCGGCGTCACGCATGAAGAGACACCTCACATAATATGTGTTCCATGCTAGGGTTTAACCACTAGAGGTGAACTAGCTGCCCGGGAGATTTCGAGCTGGCACGTACTGTTATAACCCATGTCTGCATGAACAAGCACATGTGAGACGGTGAAAAAATTGGATAGCAGGGAATACATACAAGGCAGTCGCCCGACGCCATTGTCAAGTGCGAAACTCGTTGAAGCCAAGAGTAAGTAGACGAAAGAAGGAGACCACATTGAGAAATCGTTTCATCAAAAAGGGACCAATTTGGCTTGCAGTACGGTGGCTTTGTCGAGGCTGATACACACCTGATACATGCTCCTTTCGTCCCTTATCCTAGCGGACTTATCATCAGTTCTCCGCGGAGTTTTCAAGAAGATCAAATCATTTCAAGGGACACCAAGTACACGAGAGTACATGACGGTTTGCACAGTCCGTTCGAGTT
Organism: Strobilurus luchuensis; assembly: GCA_019915105.1. NCBI lineage: Eukaryota > Fungi > Basidiomycota > Agaricomycetes > Agaricales > Physalacriaceae > Strobilurus > Strobilurus luchuensis. Next base: position 1,044,148 of record JAHLMJ010000012.1, on the reverse strand, counting down.
ACTCGTAGAGGTATGTGCCTAGGCTCGAAGAGTGCTGACCGATGAGAGGGAACGTAGAGTAAGATTAGACACTAGCTTCAGAGTATTGAGGGTCTGCGGAGTCAAACAAAGAGATATTGCCGACGGTTGCCTAATTGGGATTTCCCGCTGAGATGTTTAGGGCCGGGCAAAACGTGTTATGATCTCGTCAGAAAGCTTTGGGTTCTTACTTCTCATCAGGTCGCGCTTGCTCGAGCGATCTAGCATTGTCGCATATATTGCAGACCCCAGCTTTGTCAGCTTGCTATTGGCGAATTCTTCTGCTGAAGGAAAGCGGCAAAGCAGCAGGAGTACACTCTCGAAAAGCCTCATGATCAATCGTGTTGCATATCGCAAGTGCCTAATCCGACTTGCTTGGGTTCTCTTCAACCAGTATGATGCCATGAATGTCAGGCCACCAACAACGATCATTCATCCTCTGTTCTATTACGGTTTTCTCGGAAAATGAACCCATCTGGCTGATTATCTATTTTCAGTGCTTCGGAGCCACCCGATCGATGTATTTGTGTAGTGTGGCGCCTTTTATGTTTGGACTGTTTTCACATCCGCAGAACTGCAAGGGTCAGGGTCAGATGTCTCCGCACAATTGCCACACTCTCCACCCCCTTACTTCTTGCCGGTGTCAAGGAGAGAAGACTCTAGCGGTTGTACGCCACATATTGCGCTTGAGCCATTTACAGATGCTATGTACGACCCTTTACCAGGATGACATAGGAACTTCCAATTTCGCACAGAAGCACCGTGCAATAAATGATCCGGATGGTCCAACCACAATGGACAGCGCCTCTACCGGAAATGGGGAACAATGCGCCCTCATCCAATCACACATACACAAACAGGAACTTGAGTCACGAGGCACTCGGTGGCCTCAACATAAGTGGACTGGGGCTCAGACTCGTTCTCTTTCTACTATCATTACCTTTCTCCCATTCAGCGCTGCAGGCCTCGCTGTTATTTCTTGTGTAACTCTACAATTATCGGTGAGCTCAATCCTTACACTTCCGACGCCCAGCTGATTTACACTGTAGAGATTTCAACTATGTCTTCATCTTCAACTAACGACAACCTGAGCCTTCTCAAGTACGGTACTCTTTGCGACGCGTTCTACGTTATGTTGATTGTCATGATTAGCGAGGTCGCATTGTACATGCAACAATTAGTCATGGGCAACGGTCAAGCTGGCCTGTCTGGTACCCCCTCCGACGACTCGTCCATGGATTGGACTTTGTTCGACGGCACCACTACTCAGCCCGGCGCTGGGGATATCTATCATGATCAGCACGACGCTAGCCTTGTTGATGCCGGCTATCTTCAAGAGCAACAACACTCCCTCCCTCGGTTTGTCGATCCTCAAGCTGTTCAGCGTCGCCCAGATTTCATTGGTACCTACCAACCCGGTCAGTCCAGTGCTTTGACATCAGAGCCCGCGCCATTCGTCAGCCCAGATGTCCTCGACATGGCCTATCCTCAGGATTTTCAGCTTCAGCCAGAGTTCTATGGATACCACCAATCAGGTTCGGCCTCAGAGCCCGCGCCATTCGACATGCCTCCTTACCCTGCCTGGCCGTCCCAGGATTACAATCTGGCATACGAGTTCAATGCCGCGCCGCCTGCTGCACCCCACTACCCCGACGCCGACACCGCGACGACTGCAGTCCCATACTTTCCAGCCACGTATCCGAGCACACTCCCCCCGGTGCAACGTAATCTCATGGACATCTCACCTGGAAGCTCTGGCTTTGGTCCCGGTACTAATCATGACGTTGCCGCTCTCGCCGACCAGGGCGTCCAGGATGATGGTGTCCAGACGGCCACCTTCGGTGCAGGCTTGGATAACTACCAATTCACGGTCCAAGCCCAAGTTCCCTCCATAAATCAGGTCGCAGCGCTCCCGCCCCCCGCTCAAGTCAGCACCGGCACGACGGGGAAGCAAAGCCGTCCCCTCAAGCGCCCGCACTCGCCCACCTGTGGGCCGTGGTCGAAGAAGAACGAGGAGGGGTTCATGTTCTTCCAGCCAACTCTGGATGAGGATCAGAAAGTTGTAGTGAAGAAACGCAGGGTTAACAGGTTCAAGGTCAAATTGGCGCCTTTGGACCAGAAGAGGATCAAGTACGTTCACTCTAATACGAGTTTGAGGTTCGTGTCTCTTGTTTGTTCTTTCCTCTTTCTGGTGGCTAACGTTCGGCGTAGTGAGTATGTCGCCTTTGTGAGGCTCTCGGCGGCACAACGGAACGCCATTGAAGCTAGGCAAGGCGTGAAGTGGACGGAGCATGAGGAAAGGCTGAAGGAGGGAGCGTAAGTCACATACCACTCTCTCATATGAATTTCTCACTGACGATGCTCAATAGAAAAGTTTGGGTATCCTTGTGAGTATTTTCCCGTGATTGAATTGACTTCATGACTGACTTTTTGCAGCATTGAGAATCTTCCAAACAACGCTTTGTCAAATCTCGTCGACCGCTTCGGCGACATCGATCTTGACTACTTCTTTTCCATCGCCGAGATTCCGCAAAAGTTCAACTGCCCTTTCTGTCCCGAGGCTCCGCTGCTGGACTCGGAGGCTGCGATCATGGCACACAGGAAGCACCATATCATGTCTGGCCACGCAAACCAGTGCTGGGTCCTCTCCGAGGACGGCGAGCACCGCGAAATCGCCACCAGCGCATGGCGGCAGCACATCCATCGCAAAGTCGGGCGGTCGTTCTGCCCGTACTGCTGGAAGAGCCTGGCGGACGCGCAGTCCGTCGGGCGGCATATTGAGCTCAACTGCGACAAGTGGTGGAATTTCGCAACGCGGATGCTGGCGGAGAGGGGAATCTACCCGGATGAGGAGGGAGGGTGGTTTGAGGAGGGGGATACGGAGTTTTGTGATCAGTTTGTGAGGGAGCACTGTGCGGATGCAATTGAGGCGACGAAGACGCCTTTCCTCAGCACACTCTTGGTCAGGCCCTCTGGCCGTGCTTGAAGTTCTCTTGTTTGTTATATGCCTTCCTCTCTTTGTTTATCATCTATGTTTTATGCTTACCATTCCAAGTCAGTGTATCGTTAGTCAATCTCATGTGTTATTCTGTATACAGACCGCGACCGCGAATCCGAGTTTGCGTGAGCCTGCCCTGAGGTATTCTGAGAAAGCTTATCCCTGCAGGCCCTTTCGGTCGTTGTAAATTTTTGAGTAGCTTCGGGGACTTATTCGCATCATGGGATGGATGGCTACATTGATTTGCGGATCACATTGCACAAGCTTCGCAGCGATGCAACTATGCCTTCAATCATTCATGACGCCACATGATGATGACAACCACGGGACTTAGAGGGCTCTTGAGAGTCGTGTTCATTCTGCGGGGTCGTTGCTACAGCGACGCGGCGAGTGGTCTCAGCTGGGTGGCCCGGGTGATATTTTGGGAGTCTGTGCGGACTAGGGGCTATTCTGTGCACTGTTTTCCGAGCCAGTGATGGACATCGCAGCAATGCAATGGCCTCTCCAGAGCCCACGACGGAGAAAAAGAGAGGATGCACAGCATGGTGCCTTCTATCGATGGACCGGGATCTTAACCCCGTCCTTCCGCGCTCACAGGAGGCTGCGAGACCCAAAAGGCTATTATTTCCAGATTTGTTTCACTTATGCCCCTTATAATTACCACCACCGCAGGGATCCTCCCGTTCTGCCCAGATGCTCCCATCTATCCGCCAGCTCTACCGCGAGGAGGACGAGGAGGAGGACGAGGAGCCGCCCAAGAAAAAGAGAAGGAGACAGGCCCTCAGCTGCACTGGTGCGCCCGCGCCGCTCCTGACGCTGTCGCGCACGACGAGCTGACCATCGCTCGCCAGAATGCAAGCGCCGCAAGATACGCTGCGACCGCAACCAGCCGTGCGCGCCGTGCACACGTCGCGGCGAGCAGAGCAAGTGCGTCTGGAGCCCGGCAGAGCCCGCCGAAAAGTACGTGACGCGGACCGAGTACGACGAGCTCAGAGCACGCGTGGAGCAGCTCGAGGCGCTCGTGCATCGCCTCACCGGCCAGCCGCCGCCGCCCACGCCGTCGACATCGGCCGCGGCGGGCCCGTCGACCGTGCCGTACCCGTATCAGCAGCCATCGTATCCCTCGTCGTCCTATCCTGGTCCATCCGGGTCCGCGTCGTACGCGTACCACCACCGCACGCCGTCGGGCGGATACTCAGCGCCATATGGCCCCGGCCCGTCGTCCTACTCAGCCAAGCCGCCTGATTCCGGCCCGGTCGCCTCGTCGTCGTCCACGTCTCACCCGCAGTCCCCTGTGCGCTCGCATCCGCCACCGCCGCCAGGGCCATCGCAGTACTCCTCCCAGGGCCCTCCGCCGCCGCCATCCCGCTCGGGCGCATCGGCCGACTACCCGTCTCGACACGGCCCCCCGCCTCCTCTCCAGTCCCCCTCGTACTCGCACAGGCCCAATCCGAGCCAGCACACGTCCGCAGAGCGCCTTCCGCCTCCGCCAGACCCTCAGGCTCGGCGATACAGCGATCCCGACCGGAGGTAGCATCCATCCATCCATCAGTGTCAGCTGCGCCACGGATCTTGTCGTCTTGCACGGATCTCGCTATCGCAGCCACCATCTTAACCGCGTGCAACTACGCTCTATCCACGTTTATAATCCATGCACGTCCATTCCCGAACTTTGCGTATTCTCCTTGTTGTATATTTCACATAATCCCTGTCGCAGCTTACCATACTGGCAATGATTTAGTCACGCCGAATTTCACCCTGACTCTGCGGTGCCATCCAAGCATCGATGATCATGGGTAGACCTTGCGTATGAAACACTGCTGCGTTGTCACGCGATCCAGTCGGCGCGTACATCCACGCCTGTTACCGCAGTGGCGCAAACCCCTCTCCCGGCGCGCAACCTGCTCGCAGAATGTCGTCTGTCTACCAGCCTCGCGGATCCCTGACAGGTCTGATCATTCCACACATGCTTGCATTTTTACTCATAACGTGCCCAGTGCTAGCTCCAATTTAGTTAGCACTCGGACATGAGTCCAGCCCTGGAAACGACGCGGCTTGCCCACCGTTCAGGCAAACTCGGACATTGTCAACATATTCGTCATACAGGTCCCACCGTCGGAGTTGAAGCCTGAAGGCTAGAGCGATATGCCCGTCAGACGTACACTTTCCCGATGCCATCACGCGGAATTCACTTGGGCTCTTCTGCCGCCGAATGACCAGTCTGGCACGGCTCCTCGTGTTCTATTCTGTCTCAGTTCAGGCATTTCATCGGAGTATCTGTCTGAACCGGGCGGCCAAACGTGCTTGCGCCACGTTCGATCCTTTCCAATCCCCCATGTCGCTCGCTCCCAGGTCTTTTATACCGCGCGCGGCTTCCTCCGAACTCTGCAGTGCCGCGATTCACGCGGTGATATGAAACCTGCTCCGGAAATCCCCATTGTTCGGCGCCATTCATAGAAGGGTTCATGGTAAGCACGCCGCTCAGTCACCAAATGCGCCAACACAGACATCTACTCGACCCCGATCCGCTCAGGTCGAAACAATTAGAACAAGGGTCCCAGTCTTCGCGCGGATCGTCCATCACTAGCCGAACAATTCGAGCGATGAAGAACAAGAATTATCCGTGGACAACAACGTTCTTGTTCTCAGTGCTGTTGTTTTCGCGCTATTTAGGCTGTGCACGCCTCATGGCCACAATATCATATTTTACTCCCTGTGTTTGCAATCTACCACAACACGCCTTCCGACATGTAAGTCGCCCACACGTACGCATCTGGCGGTTCCTGACATGACCTCAACAGGGATAGTGCCAACAGCTATTTCCTTTGCCCTGATATCGACCATCGCATCTTACCTTAGTGTGTCCTATCGCCGTTCTAATCTGCTCAATCTTATATTTTGTCCTCTTCAAGCGACAACGATCCATTTGCGGACTGCGACTCGTCAAGTCTAAGTGACACTTGCATTGTTTCCTGTCGTACAACCCCCTTGTCCCCGGGCCCAAGTCCGATTGACAGAAAGCATAACACAACTGTAACTCAGGCTAAACGGGAACGCGAATCGGATTCACCGATCTCCACCGCGTCGCCAGGCGTCAAGCGAAGACGCTTGAATGCTACCGAAAGTGTGTCCTGTCCACATGTTTCGTCAAGTAAGCGAAAGCTGATCATGGTTTGACAGAATCTGAGGTTGCGGTGAAAGTAGAGAGACCTTCCCCTTCCCCAGCTCCGTTTAGTCCCCCATCCGAAGCCGATGAATTCGATGTGGCGGAGGAAGACGCGGGAGGCGTTACGGGCTTAACGATTCGGATACCCGCCCCGCGCATGATCTTATCACGCCCGAACCAGGACCAGGACTTTGCTGCCGAGTGTGTTAACGCCGAGAAGACCACGACCCCACTGCGTGTCCAGAGGGTCGCACCGCCTTCTAAACCCTCTACTACCACTGCAGAGGGCACAGATGAAGAAGCTGCTCGAGGAAAGAAGACTGGGACGAAGCGGCACATCTGCGGCCTCGACGGCTGCCAATTGACGTTCAGTCGCGTGCATGATGCGAGGCGCCACCAAAAAAGTGCGAGAAAGCACGCAGCGAAGATCCCGTGTGCGGTGTGCGGGGATGAGCTCAGTCGTGGGGATGCGGTCGTGAGGCATATGAGGTTGAAGCATGGGCAAGGGGCGAAATCGGGCCATTCGGCGAGAAAGAAGGGGAAGGGTGTCGCATCGAAGGAGAAGACCAGTGCAGAGGATGTCGAGAGTGAAGATGCCAGTGGCGACGAAGATCAGATCGCAGACAACGCGGGCTGGAGAGAGCGGCCGACGCGAGATTGCCGACCAACGACCAATAAGATGAGTCTTGGCTTTATGCTGAGGTCCGACGACGCAGAGGCTTCAGAAGATGATCAGAGCGATTCTGATTCTGGTTCGGATTTCATGGAGTCGGAGCAGGATTCAGATTAGAGACGCAATAACTGAAGAATCACGCAGTAGTTCGCCCCATATAGTAGTAGTTCCAGGCTACTTGCCTATATAATTCCTGTACGATACTTACATGCACTGTTGTTAACTAATCCAGTGATTTATAAACTCCCTGACGTTACACCGGTCGCACTGGCCAGTGGATGATTCAGAGTCAACAAAGATACGCGCAAGATATCGTCCGGGGAAGTTCTTTCGGAGAGTCCGGGGTGGGGAATTCAGCTTTACCATCTGCTTCTACTCCTCACCGCGCGCCCTCCATTTTTGACCAAATAACGACCGCAGCTGGCACTATGGCCGGTACGACTGACAATGCACCCAGTGCATGCATCACCACGCCCTCTACAATCAAGGGTATCCAATGCGCCACACATAGTCAGATCTGCCGGTGTCAGGCCGGTGTGATACAACGGTGGAACGCCTGCTTCAGAGATAACGCCCACTTTCCAGCAAGAATGAACTGACGATATTCCATACCTGCGAAAGGTACACTCGTGTGAGATTTGTCAGGCAGCGAGATCGATGCACCAGCGGCTCGGGTAGCGTCCGGGAGGCGGTGGCACTCCTACGTACCAACTCCGTACCAATATGTGATACATTGTCAGGGTCCTTCAGGAGCAGATGAATGTGCCTGTGTGTCTATGGATATACTTCTAGGCTCCGAGTTGCCACAATTCAGAGTCGATGTCTGGGTCCGCAAAGTAGAACATTTGCTTCGATGCTAGCAACGGCGAGGTCTCTTGAAAGACTTCAAAAGCGACAATGTACTCGACGTCAGCTGGATGGTGACGACTGACCATGAATATGGTATGTTTAACAACGTGAAAACTCAGACGGACTTGACCCGTGTTCTAGAGCAGGCAAAGACAATGGGACTTGCAGCAAACGTCATACACACGTACCATTTTGTACAACTCCAGCAGAATTACGCTTCGAGCGTCGGTAGGGGGTCCCTGTCAGTCTTTGTCAACAACTTGACATGAGGCCCGCAACATCGAAGAGTTGCGGCATGTACACAGAATTGAATTGGCGCGCCCCAAGGCCGACCCTTCGTCCTTCAAATCGTGCTTTAATCTGTCCATTCGGAGCCTCGTGAATACCATGATCTGGACATAACTCACCACTGACAGGCAGTGATAAGCAGTAATGAAACATCGTTACGCACCTTGCCGTTGGCATGAGGCCAGGGACTGGCAGGGAGCTGGCTTGTATAACTGCCTCTAGTTCCCTGAGATCTTGTCATTAGGACGTGTTTTCCTCAAGGTCAAACCGAGTACGAGTGCGGAAGGAAGCTGACAGACAGCCTGAGACAAACGGCTTCTTCTGTCCAAACCGTTCACTCCAAGACATAAGTAGAGAGAAGGATTTCAAAAACAATAATATCCGGTGATCCAGAGATACTCCTGTCCTTGCTTAGAATTAGCTAGTCTATCCCATGGAAGGCAAGACTGTGTCAGGCCCTTCGTCACTGGCAGCGCTACGTTGGCTCATCTCGAGAACTTCCTAGCATGTAGGAATATGTTGAATGCTCCTAACCTTGAGTTTGGTCCCCCGCTCGAGATGACGCGCTCATGACTCTGTTTGTCTTGAACGGCAGATAAATAATGAGTAGTGGTCTTGAGGGAACAAGTGTGAGCTGAGACATTGATGATGATCGATCCAGGATACATGGCTACTGCATGACGCCCATCCAGCTACATACTCTCTCGACACAGGATCTGTGAGGGAGGTGAGTCAGAAGATAGTTGTGTGAGCCTGCATCTAACAATGAGTACTGTCCTTTAGAAAGAAGATATGTATGGATGTTGTTATCGCTTTGGTGAATGAATACGTGGTTGTCTCGAGATGCCGACAATTGCCTGACAATTGCAAGTACAAAAATCGAAAATGAAGGAGACTTGGAGAGTTGTGACGAACTGCATGGTCTCAATCATACGACGGAGGCGGCGACAGGTATCGTCGTTTGTCGTTCGTCGTGAGTTCTTTTACAGAAAGGAGGTCCGAACTGGGTCCGAACTGGGTCCGAACTGGGTCCGAACTGGGTCCGAACTGGGTCCGAACTGGGTCCGAAGCATGCGAATACGACGGTCCAGGGTGTGATGATGACGACGATGGGAAGAGTGTCTATACTGGTCACTCTTCTCCATCACCGTGTCTTGTTTCTAAAATTCTTGCCCCACGTTCGTTGCGCGGCAGGATAGCGAAGCTGGTCGCAAAGGAGGCGAGCAAGACCACTATGCTATCGAAGACTGAAGAGCTCTAGGCAGTCCGCGCGGCTAGAATCCACTTCATCTTGCAAATAACACACATTGCTGAACTTCCTGCCATAGCCAGAAAAATCACGGGCCCATGGACTCGAGACGTGGCTGCAATTCACGGGCCCGTTCCCTGGCACGGCCCACAGACGCCCCAAGGTCATTCAGTATCTGTCGAGACGCAGGTCCATCTTCGTCTGACGCGTATATCCACTGCTCGTTCCATGTCTGTAACACTCCAATTCACGCCGGCCCACAGACGCCCCAAGGTCATTCAGTATCTGTCGAGACGCAGGTCCATCTTCGTCTGACGCGTATATCCACTGCTCGTTCCATGTCTGTAACACTCCAATTCACGCCAATATGCCCTCCTCAAATTGGTTCGCGGCTCAGGAAAAAAGCGTAACCAGGTTTTCGAGTCTTCAAATCCCTTTGCCGAACAGGCTCTTGTGTTTACTTGACATGTAAGATTTCTTTCCATTGCACCTGCCATGCCTGCCATCCTTGTGCTGTTGCCTATCTGTTCGTTGAGCGTACGGTACGGTGTACATTCCCACTCCGTTTGATGTCTGCTGACTTCATAATCGAGTAGTATCAATTGCAACAGCACCCTTTGAAATCGCAGTGCTCCCACTCAATTACTGACTGGTGGAGTCAGAGCTGTACTTCGAAGCGCTGAAGCTTAAGGCTGGTCTAGAATTGTGGCGCACGTCGCTCATAACCGCGTCATCGTCGTCATCGGTTGTATCTGGGATGATCCATGGGAACGGCAAGAGCCATGCTAAACGCTTTTCTAGGTAGGAATTCCCTCATGCGCCTCTGCCTTCCTATAAAGAAGATGCTTTTGCTGTATTCTCCCATCGTTCATTGTTCAAATGGCCCCCATCCAAAACAGCGTCGTCATCTTCAACGAAATCCCCACGGGTATGTCGGCTCACGAGATGTTTTGGTCCTAGACTGAACTTAGCTGTGCTTAGGCTATCCCATCCCGGGAAAGACCATGATCTATGATGCTTCACAGACCATGGATCTGGAGAACGTGCCGCTCAATGGCGGCATCCTCGTCAAGACACTTGTTTTATCCGTTGATCCTTACCTGCGCGGAAAGATGCGCGAAGCGCACATCGAGTCTTATTCTGTAAGTGCAGCAGCAGCTCCATATTTCATGGCCCCGACATCATGCTTCACAGCCTCCCTTTCACATCGGCCAACCGTATGGAGCATTGCACAACCATGCAACTTCAAAACTAACTCGTCGTCCAGGTTGTACAACTACGGTGTGGCACGCGTTCTGCGCTCTGAGAGCGCGGACTTCAAGGTTGGTGATCATATTACTGGGTTGATCAGTATGTGCCTGCTCTTGACAACTGTGGCCCTCTGGACTGATCAGTGCATTGCGCCAGACTTCCAGGAGTATTCTGTAATGAATGATTTGGCGAAACTGCAAGTAATCACGAAGACGGAAAGTTCTCTTCCCTGGTCGGTCTATGTTGGTGCCGCTGGTATGCCCGGACGTACGGCGTACTTTGCCTTCAAAGAGTTCGCCAAGGCCGAGAAGGGCAAGACCGTCTTTGTGAGCACAGGTGCAGGCGCAGTCGGAGCGCGAGTTGCTTTCATTTGTGGTTTTCCTCCGCTGACAACATACCCTTGTGCAGTATGGTTATCCAGATCGCGAAATTGGCAGGAATGAAGGTCATCGGCTCTGCTGGGTCTGAAGAGAAGGTTCAGTATATGAAAGAAATTGGGGCGGATGTTCCTTTCAACTACAAGACAACGAACACCGCAGAGGTATTGCAGAAGGAGGGTCCTCTTGATCTGTATGTTTTGTTTTGGCTTTTTTCCCTCTTCGACCAACTTTGAAAGGTACTGGGATAACGTCGGAGGTTCCACTCTCGACACGGCCATTGCGAACATGAAAAATTTCGGTCAGATTATCGTCTGTGGTATGATCTCCGATTACAACAATTCAGCGGGCCAAAACTACAAGGTATGCTTTCTTGCTCCCTCTCGTGCACCGGACTGAACCTGTGTTATAGAACCTGTGGCAGATCTTTGCTCGTTGTCTTTCTATTAACGGTTTCCTTGAGTGGTTCCTGGCGCCAAAGTGGACAGACGAATTTTACAAGGTTATCCCCGCCAAGTTGGCGTCTGGCGAGATCAAGTACAGGGAGGAAATCACTTGTGGTCTCGAAGGTGCTGGTGAGGCCATCCGCAAAGTTCAGACCGGAGAAAACGTAGCAAAGAGTGTCATCATAGTCGCTGATGAGTAGATTAAAAGCTAGGGTATCGCGAGGAGAAAAAGTGCTCAGTAATGTACAAATCGCTCAGCACTAATACGTTAATTTCTTGCAACCGTTCAACAGCGGATCCCATTCATCATAAGTAGCAGAGTTTCATTACTGCTCACTGCTCAGAGCAAGAACCATTATGACACAATGGTGCGTTCAACTGCGTTGAGTGCTAAGGCATGGTTCGGAGCAAAGGTATCCCCGGATGCAACCTGTCCTGGAGACAGTTTCACATCCTCATTCAACCGTTGAGGGAATAGCCAGGTAGCTATATTGAGTCTTGCTCATATACATATAGGCTAGCTTACCTGGCTATCGACAGGAAACCACGCATCTCGAACTTGAAGCATACTTTGGCCGGTCAAGGAATGCGTCGGGAATCTTTTACGCAGACCTCTACAGGATTAGCAGCAATGGCACAAGGCGCCAAGGGGAGCAGAGGGGCAGGACGAAGAGCTTGCCACGATATTGACGATGCATAGTGTATCCAGAGGACAAATTGTGACAGGGTATAGACATTTCGCATATACTGCTCAAACGACCACCTCGTCCTTTTCCTCTCTGGCGACCGATTGTCCCCGTCCGGCTTCGAGTTCGCCAGGTGGTGTAGATTCAAGGCTGTGAAGCCCGGATGCGAAGCTCAGGCCAAGCTCGGCACGCTGAAAAGGCAACGATGGACGAGCAATATTGGTCAGGTCGATATCGTTGGTGTCCAACTGTGAGTCAGATGTTTCTGCCCAGGACGTGTCTGATCGTGCCTTCCCAGATGCAACGCGGGCTATGATCATAGCAGGTGCGATACCCTAAAGGTAGCACGATGAGTTGAATGACATACAAAAGGAAGGGATCAGGAAGGGCGCACAGTGACGGCAGGAAGAAATGCCGATGGATACAAGTCGCTGTTAACCCAGTTCCAACTGTAGTTTGCATATGCCCAAACCGCCAGGTATACCACGTAGGTGACCGAGTAAAGTAAAGACGATTCGACGAGAATCTCGATGACCCCGCGGAATGATTTGCGTTCTCTTGCGGTTGTGACGCGTATGATCCGATAGACGATTAGCCCGGTGGATAGAAGATTGGTCACCACCGTCAAGGACAGATAGATAATGCGCCAGTTGACATCCGAAGAAGATCCAGTTTCCCAATCTGTATAGTTTGCAACCATGAAGACAACAAACGTGACTGGTGAAACCTCAGAGGAGCTTCGGATACGGGATGCAACAGAACACACTTGTTTCTGCAACGAGACACAGGACAGGAAGACCAACTATCCATGAATGCACATAAATGACCCAGCAGCGCCAGATCTTGAAGCCCAACATGAGCACCTCGAAGAGTGAATGAGAACATGAACAGGGCATACCATGATACTCTCCGCTATGAGGACGTTGACTTGAAGCGCAAGCTTCACGTAAATGTACCAGTCGACTGTGGTCGGGTCATCCGATACATCCGCATTGTACGCGTCGTCTTGAGTGGCCCCATGGGCGATGTACGTGCTGTCAAGATAGTACCAAATTACTGCCGTCCGGATGGTCGTAAGGATCCACATGAATGTCAGGATGGTGATATGTCTGATGCGCCTCCTGATGAGTCCACCCTTGGAAAAACCTGCCAAAGGTTTCATGAGACGAGAGAACACCCGTTAACTACCGCGACGCACATATTCCGTGAAGTGTCCAGACGTAAACGGACGTATAGAACGCCCAACAGACAATCTCGAGAATGTTCGCGTGTAGGTTGTCCCGGAGGTACTGGACGACGTTCGCTTCTGTCCAGGGCGCAGGCATGGCAAGTTGACGGGACGCGCTAGCACTGGACAGAATATGTCCTTTGATCAGTGCTTATAAACTCTCGAAGGCCGGCAATGTTGTCCGCAGCTGTCGTAAAGACTCATGTCAAGACTCTGGGAGATCTGCCAGAGACTGCATGGAAGTCCGAATCACTGAATGGCCAGGAACCTCTCGACCGTAAATGAGACTCAGACTGTGATGAGAAACTGATGCAATCACTGTTCATCTGTCAAGCCCCCGCGCGCGTGTGATATAGTGTTGAAGACTCACAAAAGATCGCCGTTGAGCGGGATACAGAGAGTCCGAGACTGACTAGGGTTGGGTATGACCAGTCTAGCAGTCATCTAAGTGTCTAAAGGCTGGAGCCGGGTAGGCTATGAGCAAAGACAGAAGGGAGAAGGTGCACCTTCCTCAATTGCGCAGGTGATACATTGACGAAAGATTGGTACCACAACAGGTCGGCTTTCTTCTCTTCGCCATTCAGATTCAATTCAACCAGGAACCTCGTTATCTGTATGTAGGATTTCACCGTGCATCAGAGATATCACTCTATTTGCGTTTTCGGGCAGCGTCGGCATAGATACTTGTTACCAAATTGCAGCAACACAACCGGAATGAGAGTGGCCCTGGGGATTGTGTCTCCTGAGGATAGAGATACCTGCGATGTACTAATTGTCTACGGTAGAGCAAACTAGATAACTCAAGGTGAGCAAAGGACACATGAACTAGACGGGCCACGGCCATACCACTGACAGTGATGATCATAGCGAGATTGTCCTCGGTTCCAGTGGTTGAGGGGTGGAACCTCTAAATGCCCCTACCGTTCAATAGTATGGATTGAATGCGGATACAATCAAAAATACACGATGAAGACGAACATTAGAAAGATTACCATAGAATTGGTGGAGGTTCCTGCCTAGCTCAGTTACTTCGAGTGCCAGACAGTTCCGCGATGGTTATATTGGAGGTCAAATGTCGCCGAACGACTGGAGGGACCGACGTCTTTCCGTGTGAATCGAAACGCAACTGGGTGCCATGATGAATACCTCGAAGCTCAAGGCAGGTGATGCCTTCTCCCGTCCTCTGTTGGCAAGTGAGAACGGTTTCTCCTTCCTGTTTTCTTCCTGCGAATCAAGTGTACATAGGGCCTACCGGGACGCGTCGCTCCCAATACGTAAAAAGTCACTGTTCTAGACTGATCTCGATTAGTGTTCATGCTCGAGAGAAACGAGAGAGATGTTGGCGCGGGCGTGGGGTAGATGGAGGGCGGGGGGATGAGGTTGTAGGGCTCGGACGAGCCGTAGGGTGCGACGAATTTGAGGTTTTTAATCGGTATACTGCATTTCAGCAGGCTTCAATTGAACCTGGGTTGTACACTTTGAAAAGCAATACGTGGAGTGGTTGTCCTACAGACCGTTCGCGGTGCAACAACGGCGACAATGGACATTGGGAAGCGATGAGACGTTGGTCGTCCCCGTCATTCGCCAAGCGATGTAGCCAGAACAGCGACGGCGACAAGTCCCAGCAGGACCAGGGACCAAAGAATGGATCTGAAGACAATGAATGGTCTCGCTCATTGTCGAGATGGTCGCGATTGTTTGACGCGTCGACTAAACAGTAGATGTGTTGCCCATGGGCTGGTCGATGCTGGGAGTCGCAGTAAGCGCAGAATGTCCTGCCTGTTCTCAAAAAGGTGTCGCGTCCGAGTCGTCAAGGAAGCATGGGACTCGGGAGTCTAGACGGCCGGTCATGGCCTGGTCATGGCTTTGGAGCAAGTTGCGGTTGCGCTTGTTTGGCGTCGCGATCAGTCAACCTCGAGGGCCTCCTCCCTGCTAATTATATATAAGTAAGGCCGATTGCAATGCGATTGCAATGTGCAGTCTGCAGTACCTTTGGAGCCTCTCGACGAGCTCCAATCCCTCGTTCTTATTCGACAAGGATTTGACGGTACTCCATGCACATTTCGAATATACCTGCTGAATACTTACAATCTCAATGTATCAAACTTGCAGTTGAACCTCACATGTTCGCGACCACTGACACCGAGACAGAGAATATTGTGGCCACAGATGACCCTCACTCACAGCGACATGGTAGAGTTCAGGTAGAGTTGTTCTATTTTGGCACCTCCTGTTCAAATTTGAGACGAAATTTGTTTTGACTGGACTGCGCATGCATAACCACCGGTACTTCCAGTCGATGAACATACGCGTACAAGTCTCAGATACGCAGGACATTTTGATTTGAGTGAGACTACTGGAAAACGGCGTAAGCTACGTACGGCAGTAAGGCCGATTATTGTACAACGGCAACTAAGAGCTAGTCACCGATAAACGCCTGTGAGTTGAACACCGGCGTGTTTGGCATCGTGCAAGGCAAACTAAAAGAGACGAAGAAATGGAAGAGTGCTACTTGTGAAACGCATTGCAGAATATGAAATGCGTCGCATTTGGTCGCTCAGAATTCGACATTCGCAGTTGCGGTAATCGCTGGTCCTCCAGCATCCAGGGAGAAGCCTGACACGAAGGTGAGAAACACTTTTTGGAAACACAACAATCGACTCACTCAAGGAATATGTGCTACTTTCTTTCTTCAAGGGACAGAAAATCGTCGTTAACGCGCGAATCGGCTGTGCAAAAGCCTATTGCCATCAAGGTATCGGTTATACTGAGATGTGTATGATGCGCAAAACAAACTTACGCGTGGGGCGTCTGGCTCCCTCTGATCAGGCAGCGGGGCCTTCTTCAATTTGAAAGTTGCAGAGTTACCGGAAGTATCTCCGGTCTGCACGAATCCGACTCTCACGTATTCGTCAGAGTACTTGGCCGAGAACGCGTATGGGTTTCCGTTTTTGTCACTCAAATCGAGCGTCTCGGAGAACTGAATACTGTCTGGTGAAAATGGCAATCTGTCAGCGCTTTCAAGTGCAGAAAACCAACATGAGCTCACAGTCGTACGATGAGGTCGTTCCCTGCTGGAGTTGTCCATCTCCGGTCATCGGAAGCTGGCTCTCGAAGGAGCTGCCATCAAGAGTAATTGTGTGGGTCAGAACAACATCGTTGACCGGCGTCTGTGTGTCCCCGCTATGGATCAAGACGAAAAATGCCTGGTCATCTCCGGAAGGCTTATAGCAGTAGGCGGCGACAGTCCAATTGACAATGCCCGGGTATGCCGACCATTCCCCAGGCATTGGTATCTTCTCGTTCTCGAAAACATTGATACGATGTCTATTGCGAAGCACCTTGAATAAGAAAGCCTAGATGCATGACAGAGAGGAAGACGTACGTCTTGAATCCATCAATGGTAGAAGGCGGCGTCAAATCGTTGATAGACCTTGGCGAGACACTGCGAAACTCATCAGTCACATACATTGGTGCATTGAGACTTTTCTGCATCATTTGTCTGAGAGTTTATAACAGAAATAGTTTGAACACACTCACAACATACGTCGGCATGGGTTTCTCGTTTTCAAATGTGAGCTCGCGTCTGTCTGACTCCCTGGGGACATCCGTCTTTGCAGCTTCGTCATCACGCTGTATCTAGTCGACACAGGATGATAACGGCTGGAGGTAGAAATTTAGAAAGGACTGACCTTTTTAATAGGACCGATAATCAACTCCGAAGGGTTGCCATCAGATGTACCCATGTTGACAAGGCGTGTCCCAAGCAGACAGTAGCAAAGATCCGCAGGAGGAGATTCCCAGCCGCCGACAGCAATCATGGCGTTGACACCGAATGGAAAAGGAGGAGTAGGAAAACCAGGGTCTGGAAGGAACTGAGGAGGGCCAACCGAATTCGTATCCGGAAGCCAGGCTGACCCATACTGCTTGGCGTTCGTCCCCTTGTCGGTCCAATAGCGGATTGCCTTTGGGGTCATTAGAAGCATATCCTTGCGAATGGCCTTGATACCCTGGGTCTCCGACGCGCTTGGTGGATTATAATTGTACCCAGCGCGAAGGATGCCGCCCATCACAACGTAGTCCTCGTTCGGCGGGACACCGCGCCATAGGGAGAAATACATTGAATTGCCTGATCCACTGTCGTTCCAAACTTGCTCCCAGCCCTTGACGTCCTTCAGGACATCAGGCTCGAGATCCTTGACAATGATACTCATAGGTGGAGTACTGTACGAGGTGGTTAGAGCTGGTCCAAGGTAATACCATCCGGCGGGCACTAGAATTGCTGGTCACGACAACGCTCTGTGCACAGAGACGACTACGTAGCACGTACGGTTGGGCCTCCAGATAGCCAAGTCGGACGCCGCATGGGAGCCCTTGTCGGTAGCCATCTGATTGCGAAAAACAGCGGTCTTGTATGCGATAGACATGATGTAGAAATTGCGTGTCCTGTGAGGAATGGAGTTGAGATATCCAGCGTTGGTTTTTTGTACTCTGGCGGCGTACCGGAGAACAGCATCCACCTTTGGGGCTGAGGCGCCTGACAGCACTTCGACGAGTGCGCAGAATGGTTCACTGAACACGGAGCTGGTACGTCCCGGTTTGGCGATCAAGCCACGTATTCATCCCGCAAGCCGCATTGACTGCGTTCTGTAATGAGTGAGGCAAGATGGGACGAGGTGGTGTAACTATAGCATCTGTCACGAGAATACGTAGGGCGTAGCGGGGGTGTGAAGCGAAGAGGTGGGCTTCAGTGCGGCATGAGAATGAAGGAAGAGGAAACCCGGAATCAACATCGACAGGGAGATGTGTTGGTCTAATTCTGAGTCGTCATGTGGATGTGCAGAGCCCCGAAGAAGCCAAGGAGTGTCCTATTCCGACTTCGCAGTCCTGGTTCCGCTTTGTTGGGGCTTTGTCGGAAATTGAGGCGAACGCCGCTGACAATCGACCTCAAGTCTTTCTGGTTTGACCTTCAATCGAGACTCTGGATTGTCACGTCAGACGATGAAAGTGGTGAGCGAGAATGAAAAGAGACCCACCAGGCAGAACCCCTCGATTGTTGAGCGTTCAAATGACCATCGGTTACGCGATGTATGAACATGAGCGATTGAGTCGTGGCAGTATACAGTCCGCAGCGTATCATGCCTGAGTGTTGGAGAGGCTTCAAGGACTGAGTCAGGCGCCAGCTTTGGTGTGGTAAACTTGAATGTACGGAGACGTCTGGGTAGCGAAGAGCCTGATCTGCACCCCGGAATAGGGTAGGGGTTGAGGTTTCAGGGACTGGTTGGCCTACATCAGGAAATTCGGGCAAGGTTGACAAGCAGCCGTACGCGTCATCTCCCTCATCATATCATTGGCATGCCAGTCCTGCGAGGTCGCACATTTAGTACGAGTCACGTCGTTTGAACTTCGAAGCCATGCCTTGCGATGTCGTCGGCGGTCTATACATGATAGATCCAGCGAACAGAGGATCCTAAGTACAGAGTTCTATATTGTCGGCCGCAGGCGCTCCGAGGCCCCGATACTGTACGACTCCCAAACAATGGCGCCGACTGGGCGCCGATTACTTCTCTCTGCTTCGAGGGACATTGAATGACCGTATTGTATACGGCGATCCCGAAAACCACATTGCTGGTGTACTGTTAACTTCGTCGACTCTGGCAGGAATTCGAGGATAGGCAGCGAACAGCCTTAGCCAAAGTACTGCCCGAAGTCGTACACGATCTAGTAAAACAGAATTAGCACGCATGCATCGACGCAACGGCAGCGTCACCTCCATCTGCACAACGTCGAAGAACTCTTGAGGCGAGCGAGCTGCCAATCAGTAACATGAGAGGCCACCAATGACACGGAAGCTGGTCTGTTTCTCTTTGGGTTCTTCGGTCCTAGCGGTTGCGGTGGCCTAGCAATTAGCAAGACTTCTTCAATAACACAAACTTGTAAACATAGTACAATCTCTCACTATGTTCGGGTTGATGACCTAGGAGCTCCACAACAGCTCTAAGTAGATGGGTCACGGTTGCAGCTCGCGAACTGTCTCAGACCCGGCCCATACATCTGAATGAGACACTTTAGTTCGTGTATACAGGAACGGATGGATCGAAGAAATACTGACCTCGAGACTTCTCCCTAAAGGCGATATACAGCTTGCCGCCTGGTCGCCACAGTTATTCGTATGCGTGATCCTAAATTTGAGGCATGGGAGTCTGGGAGTCTGGGAGTCGGGGAGTTGTATTGCTTTCTGCTATGAGACCGAAGCCTTGATGGCGGAAAAAGGTGCAAAACGCGATACGTCGCAGCGTTCGGTGCCGTCTATCAGGAGCGGTCGGGGCGGTGAGCAGGGAGAGTTGGGAGACTGTTTTGCCTGGAGAAGAAGGGTAGGTAGGTAGGTAGGTAGATTATAGGGTAGCTGGAGGAATGTAGCAACTGCGTGGAGATTACAGCGAACTAAGTATATAGGCCGTCAGTGACACTCACCACTAGAGGAAAAGAAACAACGCACCAAAACACGCTTTGTGAGCTCCAGAAAAGGGGTATCAGAGTTGTCAAGAGCCCTCTAGGCTCTGGATCACAGGATATGAAGACAGGCTCATAGCGCGACTGTAGAAAGCGCTCCCGCGTTGTGGTGGTCCGTATGCACAGCGATTGGCAAATCCCGGAGAGGGGCGCAGCAAACAATGTTATATCCATGGCGTTGAGAGAAACGATGGAGCCCGAACGGCCGCAGAGATGGTCGCGGTCCAGTTGAGGTGTAACAGTAGTTGTTTGGCATCGTCACCCATTTCGGACCTCTCTTACATACTACTTCCATCCAGGGATCATCCCCGCAAATAGCGAGAACAGCCGTCCTGGACAGCCAAGAGCGTCGACGGCGAAATTGACCAACGAATGGCAGCCATGTATGTATCTCTCCAGAGTCCACGAGGCGCGTAGCCGCACACGGAACGACCTTCGATTTACTACGCCGGCTTCAAGAATTGTCGCGTCATTGGCTTGCCTTGCTACAGCGAATCACTTGACGCCACCCACAGGGCACCTTGAATTGCGCGGCCTATTCTCGCCCAACCAAAACTTCCCTGTGGCAGCGGCAGCCATGCGTCATTCCGACTTTCGCTCACTGGCAGCCGCGAGGTGTAGCAAGTCCTTCATTCCCAATGGCACTTCTCGGAATCTACGAACTGAATGTCTGGGACTGAACGACGTGCTACTCGCCACGGTACCCTGCCAAAATCTGCATCAGATACTCGTTTTGCAGACCTTCGTATTCAGACGACACAACAGCTTGAATGGCGCAGTCGGCTATAACGAGCATGATCTGCGTCAAACTTTGACGTTCACTGGCTACCACTAGGCATGTCTCGGGGCGAGTAATCTTGAGCGCCTACATAACGTGAGTTCATTCAGTGACATGCTCAGAACCTCGGTTCGACTATCAACATCTCAATCAACTTGCAGGCATTCACGGCGCTCTAATATCATCGTTTATGGTGTCGTTGCGCCATGGGATCCATTCGAAGAAGACCGTCACCTCCGCAAGCTGTGGACGAACTCATTTCATCTGGGCAGGGTTCTTTTCCAGTAAATTCATCCCGACCCACTACCCTGTCAGGAAAACGGCACTTGTCTTTGCGAGCATCGTAGACGTTTGGTGTGCGCCAGGCCGGGCTCCAAACTCGATGGCACGCCCTCATGACTAGAGATGCGGATAGACGTAGGCAAGACCAAGGACGTCAAAGATCAGACTTGGCATTGTTGACATCGGCTGTTCAGCTTCTACGACTTCCGATAGACGGTAGTTTACGTAGACCACCACCGCATTTGTGGTGTACGGGTGGCTACAACAGGCGGCAAGTGCTGTACATAGAGATACAACTCGTATGTGATACGAATCATGGTACATAACAGATGTCCAGAGCCTGCTCAGGAACCAGGAAAACCACCAGGAAAACCTACGTGTCTATGCGTCGAGACAAAGCTCTTTCGCACAGGCGGTGGCGGGTATGGTGTCAGTTCGTCTGAAAGCGCGCGACTCTCAGTCTGACGATTTGTTAGGCCGAAGATGAGAGGGAATCAATTCGACTGACCCCAGAGTCGTCCTGCAGAGGCTTATTTGTCCGCCCAGATTGTTCCGGTGTGGAGATGCGGTTGAAGTCTAGGAAGAGACCATACTTCGTTAGCGCTCATCCTCCAGCAGAACATTATCCACATACCCATAGGGTTGAGAATGACAGGCTCCGTGATGAGGTCACCCGTGGGAGGCAAGGTAAATGTTTCGTCGCTGACGTATTTGTGTGTCCTCAACAAGATCAGGTTGAGGAGGACTGTTAGACTGTAGATGCGTCCCAGGATTCCAAACAAAAAAGCAAAGCCTGTGAATGGAAAGAGGAGGGAGATCATGAGAAATTCTGAGAACAGGCGCAATAATACGAGCCGGTGGTTTCGGTGAAAAGAAGTGCGACCATGAGGATGGTAGAGACTGCGGTGGTGAAGCCACATGTTACGGAATACACTGATATTCGGCGAAGGAGACTGGACTATGTGTCAAAACGACTCAGACAGGTAGGTCGTTGGGTCTCTACCTTTTTGTAGCCGAGTATGGCGACTCAATGCGTGACAGTTTCCAGGTAAGTGCCACAGCTAAAAGGATGTCCGTTGCAGCATTCAACGAGGCTGCCGCACTTGAAGGAGGTTAATCATATACATGTATAAGGATAAACTGGACTCACATAGTCAAATTGAGACCATCAGACGCGGCCTGCAATTTTGGGTTGATGAACAGATAGAGAGAAACTGCAAAGGCACACGAGTACTGTGGGACATTCTAGTAGTCTTAGGCAAGCGCTAGAGTGAGCATACTAACATGCGCCACTATCAGAGCCAAGACCGTGCAAGTAACCCAATTATCTCGCGATCTTGGAAGGGGTCAGAGCCTGGGAGATGGCGCGGAGGACGTATGGATATGAATTGCGTACATCAACCAATACCGATACACAAAGAAGGTTTGCGCAATAGCTGAGGACAGGTATGTGAGGAGGATCGTCGCGGGCACTGTCCAGAGCAGCGTGGTGGGGAACGTGTCTGTAGTTCTCAGATGAGAATGTTCTCCAGCTGAGAGGCAGATCAGACTGGCCAGAATATATCACTAAGAACTGGGTGCGCAAGACAATGAACATTCGAGTCAGATGTGCTCACTGTGTTGACCCACCTCATATTCGTTGGCGATCACTACAACCGAACACCCCGCATCTATCAGCATCAACGCGTAGATTCCATAATAGTACAGGCGGTTGAGTCTGTAGTGCGTCAGACACCAGACGGACAAGCCGACTTGAATCGTATAGAGGGCCGTGTTCAGGTGCGTCTCAGGAATGAACACTCTGCTCGTGTCACCGGTCCGTGTCAGTATACATTGACATGTGTTACGCAGCCTGTGCTCACCCTACAACAGACTCGGCCATGACCTCCAAAGTGAGGCCGCTGAGGACGACGTGAACAGAAGCAAAGAAAAAAGAGAGATGAGAGTCGCAGACAAGTCGCCAAGTATGACCTCTTTTCTTCCGCGCGGTCCGATAGTAGTAATATGAACTTCTTAACATAAAGGCAGCGCCAGCTTCCAGGGACTACTCTATTCAGAAGGACCACACAATCCTCCACCATCAAGGGTGAGACACACTCAGTACGACTCAGTAGAGGTCATGAATATCTGGCCTGGGCCCGGATGATGTGAGACAGGAAGACGCCGCGCCCTCCTTCCCGGAAAGTTCAAGTGGTGGGCTCAAATCGCAGACATGGGCGTTGAGTAAGAGGTGTGAGATCCCTGAAGAGTCGAACTTGTCTGGCCTTTCATCGTTCCCACGACTTCTAGCCGGCTACACCTTATGCGACCTGACTAAGCTGGCTAGTTACGACTCGGCCAGAACTCGAACAAAGTGTGATTCAGCTGTCAAAGTGGTAGCATGAATGCAATTCTATCTACTATAGTAAAAGAGGGCGCGATTCTTAGCTAATAAAGGGTCGCGTATATTTACTTAAGCAAAACTTCGGAGTCCGCCGCGGCAGACCGCACGCCCTGATGCCGGTTGCCGGTTCAAGTCACGGTCAGGGCATTCTTAGGCATTCTTCTGTTGTGGGCACAGAACGGGTCAGCCACGGGCTGCTGTCAGATTTGCCTCAGAATCTCGAGTCACCGTCAGAGTAGAACGTACAAATCAGTAGATTTAAGCTATCCATCCTCACAGCCAACTCGGCAAAGTAGTCAAAAGATAGCCATTGACACTAATGAAAATGATATTGGGATGTTTGATTTTTCTACTACACGGCGCGTAGCGCCGACGGGGTTTGGGGCTGGCCCCAACAAGCTGGAGACCCAAGTTGTAGTTGCGGAAGGGAAGGCGAGGAACGAGCCTTCCTACCGCGACGTAGACGCGGGCCGTAAGCTTGTGCTTATGTACAGTAGTGGTGTCGACAGAGCAAAGATTAATGTACATGGTGTGGCTCAGCCATTGCCTGCCGCAAGCAAGCCGACAAGTGATCCGCGATGCTCGGGACTTACTGGCTATGTAGCTTGCGTGACCTGATGAACCGACAAGAGCCAGGAGTGTTCTGATATTCGAACCTCTTGATCGAAACATTTGGGTCCGAACGGTCAACGTTTCAACGTTCAACGCCGTGGGGGCCCGTGGCCCGTACATAAAGACTGCCGAGGCCATTGCCGTCGATCTTGATCGGGCTGATACTTTCTAAGACTTATTAAAAGTCCGTGACGGGCCACGGCGTCTTCACTCTGAAGGTCAACACATGTCACTTGCCTGTCACCGCGATAGTAGACTCTTACTAGCTCTCTTACTGCATGGCCAGCTGCGGTGGCATTGATTCTTGATCAGGCGAATCCGAACGGAATCAATGGCTCGCGCACGAAGGTGCGGCCCCCGTTGCCTGAGTCACAGTAGCCCTTCATACCCTCTGTCCAGTCGTAATCGCAACCCTCCAGCAAATCAATTCTTAGTTCTCTACTTCCTTCGTCGTCGTCGGCTAAACATCTCTCTGACTTTCCGAAGAGCCATTCGAGATGCATACTTGACCTGATCCTAGTCACCAACTCACAAATTCCGCTCGACTCAGGTCGTATGTTGACTTCCGACCGCACGGATGTCCTCCTGATTCTGGCAATCAATAGAAGTCGGCCTATGTGAACGACTTCCGCTTGATGGATGTCAGATGGGACGATGGTGAGTGAGGTCATGGTCACCGCATGAGCCGATATGTTGATGCTCTGTAGAATGCTGGAATGCAACCAGGTCAGAAAGCCAGCCGCAGACTTCTTAAGAAACAGTGATACTCAGGCTAGTAGGATGCATCAGTATGTATTGTGTCGTCTCTAGGGCTTTGCTTCAGTTCAAGTCTGGTCGTTTCTCTACGGCCTGAATCAGCTTCGTATCATCTGACAGGCCTTTCTGTCTGCTGACATATAGTCTGAATTGGTGATTGCTCCTTGCACGCCTCAGTGTACATCTACAGCTTGGAAACTATTCGGCAACTTGCCAATAGCACCATCGTTTACTATTGATACGGTTCTGTGTCTCGGCTACGATTAGTGCGCTGATCTATTTGCTAGCTTCAATGGAGAGAAAGCACCGTCACCCGACTGAGATACAATGATCAACTGCAGTGACTGCGCCACCTCCTTCGATATCGCTTGAGCAAGTCATCGTTCTTCCTCAATCTCTTCATCTCACACTCATGCTGCGGCCGTAGACAGACCTTGCGCGTTTTCAACGTACCAAAGCATCTCATACAATATCTGTGATCGAACGGTACGTCCAGGTTCTTCCTACGTCACGTTCCAAGCACTCATGACCTCGACGGACACAATGAACTTTACAAACTTGAGGTTGCTATATGCAATAACGTTGCTGCCAATATTGGGAGTACAATCGGTACTGCGTGAAATGACCCAGACAGGACAAGATGCACTATGGCTCGATGAACTTCGCTGACCTTGTGGGGGGCTGGCTGTGTTTCTATTGGTCACAGTGCATTGATTTGCATCTCAATTCATCTATCGGCATTGCAAAGCATAAGCGTCGAGTGACCCCAGTCGAGACTCCATTCAACGGCCAACGGCAGGCGCAGCCGCTGACCATATGAACAATGGCGTGTCTCGCGGCGATGTCATGGGACACGACGTCGCGAATAGAGTGTATATAATGCTGAGATTGTACGAAAGAGCCAAGCTTGACGACGTTCCCACAGCTCACACGACCCACCACAAATCATCCAGCCCGGGCCATCCAACGAGCCATACGAAACGAGCATGTCGCAGGCTGGCACACCACCGCAAGGTGGCGCAGGGTTCGGCGCGAATTCCCAAGGGCCATTTGGGAACACCAAGACTGGGAGGGTGAGTCGCTCGGCTATCCCATCTAGTACACTGACCAAGTCTTTGCAAGAACTCTCTCATTGCACTGACCACTCTCGCACTCGGCTTTGCCGGTTTTTATGCCTATCTGGACAGGCGGGACAAGAAGCGTATTAGCGAAGGCCGGCTGAGTGGACGTGCGTACAACATGCTATACGCGCGCGACAGACTTACGAGCAGGCTATACAGACGAAGAGGCTCTTGCCCGTGCCAAACAGAGCAAAGGATATGTTATTGAGTCGAAGAAATAGGGTAAATGAAGGAGGAAGAGGACGAGAAGCCCTACAGCCAACCGGGGATTTGGTCTAAGAGTCTAGGAAGGGACTTTGAGAGAAACAAGCTTGTTCTACATGTATTTTGTAGCGCGGACGTCGTCATATGCATCATGAGCAGAAATACGGGTCGCGATCGATGATCGGCGGCTTTTCCTCTTGACGTCCATTGTCCCTACTCCCCGATGAATAAATCCTCCAAGTCTTCAAGTTGGGCCAGCCCCCCACCATACCGGCAATGCGACGCCATCTCATGAACCCAAGCCAAAGCGGCCTTAGGGCCATCTGACCGCCTTTGCTGGTCAGGCTGTACTTCGACCATCCAGTACAATGAAACTTGACGCACAGCCTGAGACGCTATAATACAAGGACGAACGAAGAGTGAACATACTCATCCAAAACAACTTCACGTATTCTTCTAGCTGCCTTGGCCTCTTTCTACTATTCTTGACCTGCATCATTCGACAACATGCTCGGCTTCACCATTCTGACTGCCCTTCTCGCTGCGGGTGCCGCTTCGGCCATGCCGCCTACGTTCAGCGCGCTGACGACGGCCCTCCCTCGGGATGTCACTCACATTGGTCTCGACGAGGTCACTCGCGAATATGTCGCGTACAAGCGCGATGGAACGCTGTTCGGGCGCTTCCCCGTCGTTCGGACCGCTGAGAGTGCCCTCATCAAGCGTACGAGCTCGTGCGGTAACCTCGACGCAGCCGGGGCGCAGAAACGTGATGTTTCTCCCTCTCTATATGCCCGTGTACTGACCAACTCGTTCTAGTACCTGGATGGAATACAATCAATCAATACGCCAACGACAATTGGGGGACTGGCTCCCGCAATATCGTCACGAACCCCCCGGACTACCCCGCCCAGCCAGCCCAGTTCTGCATCACCGATGAGGTCGTCAAGCTCAGCTTCAGTGGTACGTTGCCTGAGTTCTTGCCTTAGCGTGTACTGATTGCCCCCAGGCGACCCGGTCTGCCAGGCACAAAACTCTACTACCAAAGGCCAGCTGGTTGGGACGAGTGGTCAAGTCAGTATTGAGGTCGACCAAGGCTTCAACACCGACTCCTCGTATACTGTCAGCCAGGAATCAACCATTGGTGTCGATTCCACTCTCGATGTCAGTATTGGCGTCGAAGAGATTGCAGATGTCTCCGAGTCCGTCACCATCAACACGTCGGTCACCAATACGCTCTCATCCAGGTACGTCTAGCCCTGCTTCCCTGCCAATTTCACTTTCTTGACCACACACTGTCTCTAGCTTCGACGCGTCTTACAGCGACGTCAGCTCAGTCACCATCGAGATGACCGCACCTGAGGGTCAGACATGCTCCGCTGAGGTGGGAATCACCATTATCTTCCCACCATCACCATCCACTAACCCAGATATTTGCAGGTGAGCGTCAACTCCTGTAACATGCAAGCCACTGGGCAGATTCGATACCTCGCCACCGGCTGGATATGGTTCAACTACAACTCGAGGACCAAGGGTCACTACAAGTGGGCCGCGAGCATCGACTCGGTCCTCACCAACGAGGATGACCGCTCTAGCTTTGCTGACTTCAAGGGCTCCATGAAATCTGCTATGCACGCTGCTTACTCTGGTAACTGTGCTTGATAGTAGTGCCCGAGTCCGTACCTATATAAGGCTCTCTACTCGAGTATCACGAATCATCTTTTTATGTGCATCTAGCTCGGCGCAATTATATTTGCACTAGTGTCAATGACATTGGCGCTTTGCAACCACCACAATCCGATCCGTGACAGGAAACGAAGCGACAAAATGAGTACTCATCAAACGGACGGTGCAATGATACAGAAGTTGACTAAAGGCGTTCTGGTCAAGTATGAGGTTGTGGATAATATCACAATCATAGCGACGACAGACGACAAATACACGTTACGACGATGATAACAAACTCAAGCACACCGCACAGTTGCCATACAGGATGGTGCGGGGCGGCATCGACTGTTCATGTTCATGCTCCCACTGAGACAACCCGCTCCTCCATCATGTACGAATCCTGCGTACGCAACAGCCCTCCATCATCAGCTGCCGACTCGTCCCCGTCCCCATTCATCTGCGTCTCTGGATAGAACACATGCCCACGATCCGCGTTCCCCGCGACTACGACGAGTATCCCGATGACCCATAGCGCACAAGAGACTGCTGGCCGTTCGCCGGTTGTGCTCTGCAGGGCCCAGGTTGACGCGCCCCGCAAGCTGGGTAGCGAGAACGGCGAAGCATGCCGCACCGCACGTCCATAACCGTGTGTTGGGGCTGGCAAGGGGTCGGATCTAGACATGTGGCCAAACAGTATGATCATAGAGGCGCGGCGGTTTCGTGAATCGGTATAATTGAGGAATGCGAGATCCGGCAAGCGGGTGAGCTGACTGTCCAAGATTCCTTGTGCGAGGTGACTATGGCTAGGAAGATCAGCGGGGGACGCAAAGTAAAGTGAGTTCGCCTACCGTCAACCGAGGCTTTGCGTACAGCAGCTCTTTCGGGGCATGCAACAAGAGAAACCCGAGTTTTCCACAGCGCCAGCTCTTCGGTCTCCGTGATCTTTCAAAAGCAGCTTGCTCTTCGTCTCCAGAGGCCAGTCCTTGGTACCGCCAAAGTACTGTTCCGGAAGCCCTCCGCGGAACTCGATAGCGTTATGTATGACGGTGCCGCGGTACTGGCGTGCGGGCGAGTGGAACGATTTGATGAGGAGTACGATGACCCAGAGGCGGATACGCAGCATGCGGTCTTCAAAAATGTGCACTAGTCATCTGCGACGTTACACGTAGACTTGTGATAAAGTCCGAGTTCGCTGGATGGGAAGGCAGACGAGTCTGACGATAAGTCGCCAAAGAGCGCGTCCTTGCCATTGTCACGGAAATGAATACGCGCACTGGTGACGCCCGGAAAGCACAGAACGACTAAACGTAACGTGGCTGCCGGAAATCTCGATGTCTCGAAGAGAAAGTTGCCGATGATGACCACCTCGAAGCCTGGCAGGTGGCGTTGAGCAGGGCCTAACTGGAGCTCACAGCGCTCGGTGTAGCTGCGCGGGATGGGCATCTCGCGGTGGCGGTCGCTGCAGCAGTGCTTGGAGTCGTAGTGGTCATCGGGTGCTTGCTCTCCTCCGTGTTGGGTGTCCCCCCTGCCATTCGCGCGCCGAGGGACTCCCCCACTTCTTCCCTCCATTCCTGCGTCGCCCGTCGTTGGTGGGTGTCACCGGGGTTTTGGGGGTGGCGCTGGGGCAGGTGGTGGACGGTGGTCATGGCGGGTGGGCTGCGCTCGTCAGAGAAGGCCGGTCGTTGTCCATCGTGGTTTGCCCTACCCCGAGTGGCAGCCCTCGATTGAGCAGCCGATCACTTCCCTCAGACTTCCATGGCAGAGGACTCTATCTCGCGTTCTACTCCTACATACACGATTCTTATACCAACCCCTGGACCTCTGTGACTCCCCTTGCATGCAGGAGGAAACGCGCGGCGTATCGATCTTCTATTGTCATTCACTCGCGTTGTCTTGTCTGTTCACGCCTTGAAGTTCTACTAACAATCACTGCCAATACTTCTCACAAAGACACAACCTAAGCTCAAGGCTTCAACGACCTCAAACCAAGTATCAATGTCTCCATAGAGGACTCAAGGCTTGCAGGCGAGTATTGACCGACAGGCCGGTCGAAATACACGGTGAGTCGCAATCATTGCCCTACTTGATCGTACCACAACCATTGCAGGCTCTACCCAATCAAGGGCAGCGTCTCTGGAAACGAAGACTGTGGGCGCCAACACAGTCAACGATCTGCAAACGTTATCTCGACTCGGCGTTGCGACACCCTAATTCAATCCGTGGAACCAACCTAAAGTCTTTGCAAACTCCAACTCCAAGATGTCGCCAACGAAGTCGCCGCCTGCCTCGTAACTTCACCGAACTCGCCTCAAGCCATCATACCGTGACCGACTTTCCCTCTATCATCATTCATGCGCCACCAATCTGCGATGATTCCATTACGACAATCATCGACAATGATCGCCAACGACGTCAGCTGGGTGTGACACAGGTGGCGACCGACCACAACAATACCAACAATGCCGACCTGGCTGTTAACTAGGCATCAGCGCTTTGGCGACGACAATGAAGGTGAAGTGCTACTCGTGACGAGATGTAGCGCTGGGACTGAGGCGGAGGCGCGAAGCTCATATCTTGGCATGTGGTGGGCGGAATGGGCGGGAGACACAGAAACTGCGCGGCGCAAAACTTGTCCTCTCAGGGCGCGCCAACGTTCGTTTTTCTCGAGTGTACAACTCATCGGGCGCTGTGATTCTTCCAGCCAGTTCTGAGTGATTTACGAGGCTTGTCAAGCTATGCCGGCACTGATAACGTTCTTTCCGTCTCGTCTAATATCCCGACCAAGTCGCAATATGCGTTCGGGATATCTGAACGACTGAGTCATCTGTCCGTACGCTCTGGGCTATTCCTGCATCTCGGGCGGTGTAACAAGGCGAAGAAACTAGGTCGGGCGGCACCGAGGACTATTGAATGCCCAATCACCGTGGTCAAACGATGATGAAGGTGTGTAGACAAGCACTTTAAAACCACACTGTCTGTGAACTGAGAACGCACGAAACCAGTCCACCATGCCTTCCATACCTATCAAGGTTCTCGTCCTCGGTGCCACAGGCCGGTGTATTCTTCTCGTTTCAAAGCCCCACTTGACTTGGCAACAGGTTATATCGGCGGCTCTATTCTCCTCCGCATGCTTCGATTAGGACTGGATATCACAGTGTTAGTCCGCAGTGCCGACAAAGCCAGGAAATTACGCGACTTGAATTATGGTATCACTATCGTGGAGGGCACTCCAGCGGCGGATGCGGACCTTCTCCGCGACCTCACAGAAGATACCGACTACATCATTGACGCGGTGCGCATGATTTGGATCAGGATGGCTTGTCTGTCAGAGCACTCAGGCCTCATTAGTACAGCAGCGACGACATGGATGGTACGGCTAATCTGTTGGCCGGCTGCAAAGTAAGGTTTGAGTCGACGGGCAAGAAGATTGGGGTCATACATTTCGTGAGTCCTTCATTCGCGTCTAGATTCTGCGCAATCCAACGTTTCTCTCAGAGTGGTGTTTCCGTGGTTGCAGACGACGCTATGGGACGCGGCATTCCTGACAAAGTTTACGACGATGCCGATGTCGATGCAATGGCGAAGATACCATTCGAGAACCTTCACCGCAACGTTGATGTGGAGTTCCTCAAAGCCGATGCAGAAGGTTTGTCAGAAAGATATTCGGCATCTGCACCATGTAATTTGAATTCCAGGCTATATCTCATCGCACCTAGTGATCCCTGGGGCAGTTTTCGGTGACCTCTCCAACCCTCTTATCGACGCGGGCATCCAGCGATCCAATGCTGCTATGTTCAGTTTCAGCATAACACCAGTGCTGGCTCTCAATAATGTTGCCGTCTCTATTGGGGAAGGCAAGAACCGCTGGTCCACCGTTCATATCGACGATTGTGAGTCCTCCCTGAAGACCCCATCCCAGATCGAGAATCACTGCCTTCCAGTGACCGACCTGGTAATGCTTATTTTCGAAAAGCTATTAAACGCAGAACACGTTCCTCATGGCCCAGAGGGCTACTTCTTTGCTGAGAACGGTCACATCGAGAGGCGCACAGTGTCTGTGATTGCAGCTCAGACAGCGAAGGCACTGCTCGGCGAACAAGATACAAAGATAGAAGAGCGTCCGCTAACCGATGATGAGTTGATCACCTTCTACGGTGAATACGTACGTCGTGTTCGAGTTTCCCTCTATGACAAGTGTACCTGAATCTCCACAGGCATTCTTCATTCCTCATATGGCTGCCAACACGCATTGCATGAGTACGAGGGGGAGGGCCTTGGGTTGGGCACCAAAGTATGGATTAGAAGATCTCGAGGAACACATCAGGCAAACAACGCGCAAGATGGCTCGGGCTTCTGCAAAGTAACAGAATACACTGCTCGCTACTGCTACTAAACCTACGACTTTTGAAAGCATGTATACGACCATGCAGGGAAGTATTATGAGTTGTGCTATCAACTTCACCTTGTCGTTCAACTGACTTCGGCAGCACCTTGCTTGTTGTTTCGGAATGTCTCGATGTAGACGAAGGTCATCACCACAGTGTCTGTCATATGCTCCGTGTGTGGAAAGAACTCCAATGAAGTGTTCCTCTTTGCACGGAACAAAACTAGGCGTTGACGATGGAAGAGCACGACGTGAGTCTCCAAGGCGTCGTTGGTCTCCGGGGTCCAGGACGAGCTACTCACAGACAGCAAGATCAGCGTCAAACTGAAGGAATATGGGAGGGCAGCACACCTTTGATCGGTTGAGATCGAGTATCTACTTGTGCTCTCACCCATCTGTATTCTCGGAGTACAGGGCTTTTCAGTATAGTTGACTACTAAATGCGTTGAAGGCAAAAGTAGGGTCGGCAAACGCCGAATGGGACGAAAGAGTATTTCAAATTTCGCCATACTCAATCTGTTTCTTGCCCCGCAATGCCAACACCAGCGAAGAAAATTGTCATCAAACGCAAGCCCCCGAAAGCGGCTAGCACACCCTCGGCCTCGACGCGAGCTGCGGCGCGTCGCGCACCGATATTACCAACGTCGCCTTCGGCCTCAGACAACCTTTCCCCCGAGGCAAAAGCTCAACTTCACAGAGACAGGGCTAAGCGATGGGATGCACCGAGCCCATGGGCAGCAGAATGGTTCGAAAACGCGGTCAGATTCTGTCAGACCGCGGAGGGCAGACGTCAGTTCGAAGCATGGTGCGCTCTTTTCTGAAATTCAATCCGTCCCCTGGACTCGACGCGTTATATGTCAGGTTGAGAAGTCAGACGCCGCCGGATGAGATACCCGACATCTTGAAATCTGTCGATGAGCCGCCGCGGAAGAAATATGGGACGGCGTGGGGCAATGCAAAGATGTGGAACTCTGCCGCGGTATGTGACATTGTTTCTTGCGAATCTTACAAACAATACTGACAAAGGGCCAGTACGAGCTCGGCGTCAGTGACGAAGCACTGAAGCAGTTTCATAACTTCACTGCTGCGAATAATCTATGCCACCCGCCCCGCACGCTTCCTGCAGTCAAAAGAAAGAGAGGCGAATCATCAACTACGTATCTTACGGTCCGTGCGTTTACGCGCTCCTCTTGTCCGTTACTCAATCCTTTCGCAGCGTATGCATGGTATGTTACGGCTACCCACTTTATGAACATGCTGTCAAGCCATCCTACCAGAATCTCTCTTGCAGGGATGCAAAATACCTGACATCGACTGGAACGATATCCGCAAGATTGCCATGGCTCAATATGTCCGCACCGCTACCCTTTTGGCGAGAATTTTTGGCTCAATCTCTTCACTAGGATGACACACGCGATACTTTCGAGGCTTGGCACGCTGACATGGATTATTACATTGATGTAGTGAAAACGCGTGCAAGCACTACGATCGCCATCGACGATGCCCTTCGATATGCTAAACAGTGCCCGTTTCCGGAACGACAAGTAGAGAGGCAACTTCGGACGGACGCGTACCGATCCACATTGTTTCTGATGCATGTACTTATGCGATCTGTTTCTTCGAAGATCCTCAAAAGACTAAATTCCTCTCTAGCTCTCACACGCACTGTGGAGTCGAGCCTCTGAGCTGCTAGAGGATCTCGCGAGGCGAGGGCTCGTCACCACCTCAGCCATCGAACGTGAATACAGGAAAGACCCTCGTTTGAAGTGGCGACTGGTATCGATTGGCCAACTCAGCAGGGTTTACACTCAGAAGGCTTCAGCAAGGCTTTCTACTGTGTTCGCCTGTCTCCCTGCTTTCCGAAATTATATTAAGCGCTACAGGGTACAACTCAATTCCTCATTGGTCTCGTTATTCTGAACCCTCCACAGACGAACGATGGTCTACTTCATCTGGATCTCAACAGAGCGTATATTGCTGCTCATCCCTTCGGCCCAGAGACTGTCGATGAACATATTGTGTATATGTGCACCAAGCCAACGTCGTCGTTCCACGCGTACTTCCAGAAACTCACCGAATTGCTTGTCAGTATCAATTGACTTACGTTTCCAAAGCACCGACTTAATTTTTTCCCTTATGCATAGCATCAATACCCTAGAGAGGCCCTGAAGTTCAACAGCAACGCTTGGGATGAAATTGGTTCGTTGCCTTTTTGTCTCGGTCCACGTCTTTTGACAATGTTTCATAGGCACCATATGTGACATCAACAGCTTCACTGTAGCCTTCAACGACTCCTCCTTTGGCCAGGCCCTCATGGACTACGCAAATCTCCCCATATCACCCGACGAAGTGAAGATATTCACCGAAGAAGTCTGTTTCATGAACCCCGCCTCGCTTTGTGCAGACGACTTTGAGCACGTCTCCTTCGCGAAACGCTACGGCCACGCTGAAAAAGTCATGGACGACCTCGTCAACACATGGAGCGACCAAATCTATGACCCCGACATGACGCCCGACGAGTTCATTCTCTTCACCGTCGTGCGCGACTTTGAGCCGGACTGCGAGGCGTTCCGCGGGTTGACAGAGCAGGAGCGCTATGTGATGACAATCATCCCATATGACAAGCTGTGGGCTTTGACGGATGTGATGATGTGGGACAAGGCGCATAGACTAGACCCGCCGGGGCGGAAGGGGCTGGTGGCGAAGACATTCGGGCTGTACGATCCGAACGATCCGAACAGGCCTGTGTATGCGAAAGTGTATATCGACCGCCTGCAGGAGGCGGAGGCGAGAATGAAGGGCCTGAGGATCGAGGAGCCGAAGGTCCAGAGAAGAGAGTATCAGCCTTCGTTCCCGGTCGGGGAGTCGGTGGCTCAGAGTGGGCGTGCGTATGTTGCAGCGAAGGGGGATGCGAACGGCAAAGAGAAAGCGAAGACGAGGAAGCAGGTTGACGTGGTAGAGAATAGTGAGCAGCAGGAGGAGGAAGACGAGGAAGAGCCTGAGCTACCTGACGCGCTCCCGCTTTACTTTGACCTCCCCAAGAAAGTCTGGAAGGTCAGTTGCAAACATCGTCTTCCTCGTATCAAGTCACGCTGATCTACACATTCAGCTATTCAACCGACTTCTGGAGAGCGAGACCTCGGACGACAGTGCACAGAAGAAGGGCCAAATCCGGTGGGGTGACTTTGAGAAGGTTAGTGGTCAATTCGGGACAGGAAAGACAGACAGCATGATCATCTCGATTTGAAGGGAATGAAGCGTATCGGTTTCGACGTGATACAGACCGCCGGCTCGTCCGTTCGCTTCGATCCTCCTGCGAAGAACGCTCGACCCATTACTTTCCATCGTGTACGTGCATGGAGATATTGATGGTTTATGAGACATGCTCACGCCCAATGTACAGCCTCACCCGGATTCATTGCTGACACCACATATGATCAAATGGTGGGTACCCCAGACTCTTGAAAGACGAAAGCGTAGCTGACCTCGTTTCCAAGGGTTGGCGGACGACTCAAACGCTGCTACGGATGGACGGCAGAGACTTTCCAACGAAGAGAGGGGGAGGAAGCGGAGATACTTGATTGAAGGACGAGTGTGCACTGTGAGGACTGATATCTTGGCCATCTAATCGAATGTACTATGTAGTGTATATGATATCTTGACGCTATTTGTTGTTCTTTCAGTGCCGCGCCTTACTGGTTGAAAGTTATGAGGGACTATCATCAGGCCCAGGAGAAGATAGCGCCTCCGTTCATACTTACACAGACTCGCAGTTCGAATGCAATTCAACGGGTCCGTCATTGTTCATCAAGGTTAGCACGACAACAGTACAAAAAGTCTACAATTATTGCTACATGCAACAAATAACGTATAAAGTAAGTAAGAAAGGGTATAAATAAGCAATATATAGTCGGGAGCAGGATCATCTACTTAGTCCGTTCTGGCTCATCATCAGAGTCAAAGTCCACCACGTTGATGAGGGGAGACGGTCGCCTGCGACTCGGGGTGGATGTAGATGATGGTAGGAGGTGGCGTCGCAGTGGAGAGGGTGGCCGAGATTTGAGCTGTTGGTTTTGCTGAGGTGGCGATCTGAAGAGTGAAGTGTACTTTGTAGGCGGTGTGGATTCCGGTGTAGGTGGTGTGGGTGGTGTAAGAGGGAAGAACGATCTGACTCGTGCTTTTGGCGGCGTCGTCGGATGCTCAAACATGGGAGGGATGCGGATGAGCATGGGTGTGTGTGTTGGCTGTGAGGGTGGCGATGCAATTCGACAATGTTTGGATGGCGATCCAGGCTTGGCCTTCTTCTTTGGCGTCTGCGGAACGTCCGCGTTCGCCTCTCTTTTCCTCTTCCGCGCGTCCCTCTGGCGCACCTCTCGATCCAGCTCAACCTGCAGCAGATCGGCGAACTCCTGCGCGTCGCCCTGTATCCAGGCGTCAAATACGCCCTCCCACTCTCGCGTCGGGACTGGGAAATCGAGGTTGAGGTAAACGGCCTTGCACGCGGCAGGTTCTTCTTCCGGGCCACGAGACTTGGTGGCCTTTGAGAACTCCCTGACCATTCGCTTCGTGCCCGGCACTCTCAGACTCGTTCCGACGACGAGCAGAAGGTCAGCGCCGCTCCGTCCCTTGGATCCCAAGAGATCCCGCCGAACAGCCTCTCCCACGCCCTCGCCGTCCTTGTGAGTCTCGTTATAGAGCACGACGCTTGGCCTCAGCTTGCCAACGCCGCGGATGCGCTTGCCCACGAGCTTGCGTGTGTGTTCAACGGTGGTGCATTCGGGGCACTGGGGTGGGAGTCCGGCGGAGAAAGATGGCAGATGGTCCTCGAATGAGTACGAGTGGTTGCAGATCTGGCAATGGACGTTCTGCAACGTGCCGTGAAGAGGAATGCAGCGCGGCGTCTCGGTCGGAGGGGTCGGCAAGCGTGACTCCTCGGCGTATTTGGCGGGCTTTGCTCGTCGTTCCTCGAACTCGGGCACGCCGAAGGACAGACCGACTTTAGACTCGAGCGCATCGATGTTTTGGGTGTAGACACGTAGTAGTTTCCCAGAATTGTCGAGGGATCGCAGCAGACGATGGAAAGGAGTAGGCTGGGCCGCCTTGGAGAGCGCCGAGAGCTGAGTGATCATTTGGCAGAAGAGCGTTGTTGTGTGCTCAGACTGCGCGACGACATGTATGAGCGCGCAACGCCAACGCGGATAGGACCAAACACGCACCTTGAACACCGAAGCGTCGAACAAGTCTTTTCCAGAGGCCAGTACATCGCGCGGATGGTCCTTCTTCAGCGACTGGAACAGGCCTTCCGGGGAACGAAAATCAGGGATTCCAGCCTGGACCGAGATACCAGCGCCTGCGATGATAGTAATGAGCACCCTACGCCACGGAAAAAAGACTACAACGCACCGCTGATAACTACTATGCGCCTCGCTTTGAGAATAGCCTTTATCGCACTTGCTAGCTGCGCGCTCGGCTCGCTGGGTTCGATGAGAAAGGGGGGCGACGACGGCAGCGGCGCCGCGACGTCGAGCGGGAGGAAAAGAGTCATTCGCCGGTCGTCGCGGGGGAGGAAAAGAAAGGTCAGTGTTGCATGTCGTGAAACTTCTAACGACGATTGCCATTTATATCCACAGTCTCTTTCTTGCGACGATCATCACCGCCTCGGCAATTGTCCTACTTTTGCACTTTCTTGTCTCGTCGAACAAAAGGAGCTGGTGCTTTTGGACTGGCTTTCAACTGGCTCTTTTCTACACAACAAGTTGGCAGTCCTGACCTGCGCATCGTCAACAGGCTCAGGTTCTGCCTCTTCACACTCCGACCACTCTGCAGGCTTCGGCTGTTTGGATGTTGCCACAAGGACATGGATTCTACCGACTGTCGCTGAGTTATATGGGAGGCCCAATTTGTACACAGGACATAGGACCCCTTCGTCCACAATCCGTCCGCCTGCCGTTCGTGGTTCAATACATGAGCCCCTCTGCTCCGTGATGTTCTCATCGTCTCATCTCCTTCTCTCTTGCCGCACTACCTCAATATACTCGAACACGAACCTTTTTGCCTACAGACTTTGGAAGTCCGCCACGCTCGATCTATCACCATCTAGCTGAGAAAGAGTCCGTCATCAGGATAGCGGAACTGGCGAAGACGACGAGTTCTACAACGACCTCACCCATGGACCGGACTATACATTCTTTTCGTCGGGCTGCTGTCACGGAATGGATGTCGGTTTCGTGGCATGATTCACAAAACTGTACAAGCTGACGTTTTTGTGTGGCGAAAGACAATTCGAAGCTTTTGGCTTGTGAATTCCAGACTCAGTATGCCATCATCACTTTCTTATTACAATCTACCTGTGCTATATTCGACAGTGTCAATCTTCGCCATATGAATATAAACATCGACGCTACTTGCAAAGAATGATTGTCTGGTATAGACAGGTTATCGTCAATACAGTACCCGTTGAAAGAGAGTCGAATCAACCTCCGAAGACAGTTAGCCAGTCGAGCCCTGGTCGAGCCGTAGGCGCACATCTAGATTATTCGTATGGAGCTAGGCCGACTGCCGTTGCAGCAAGGCCGTCGAGAACGGGTGAAACTTGGCGCGAACAGAGGGCGCGCAAAGGGGCCCACGCTGTCAGACTTCGACGCGACTGTTGACCCGAAGCGCACGTCCGGGGCTCTCGACCATTTGGGTGTGGAGCGTGAGCCCGTGGGGGACGCACCCAGACTCCAGTTTCGTTCTATGCAGAGCCCATGGTCCAGGTTGGATCCTGTGTGGTTGGAGAGCTTCTTTGTGAGGAGGAATGACTGATCTTGAGCATTACGGCACTCGGCTCCCACTGCCGTACAGTTGGATCGTCACCTTTTTGTTCATCTCACACTCCCATCAACGAGTTACGGTATACTAGTCGCTGGCTGCGAGCATCCCACTGGATCTATACGCTGCTTGTGTTTCTCATTCTAAACAGAACACGCCACATGGCCGGCTCGCTTGCTTCGCCGGCCTTACACGGAAAATAGCTCTGGCCACATCAAGGGATGGCCAAAACCTTAAAACAGAAAACCGACTGTCGCAAAGTGTTGACTGAGACCCCGTAACTTGACCCACCCCCCACCCATCCTGAAATAGATTTTTTGGGCCGTATTCAGTAGTTGAGATCAATCCTTGCACCGAAAGTCCGTCAGCTTTGCTCCCTGCGCTCACCAAACACGCTCACTAATCGCGTCGCGTCGTGATGGCTAAAGACATCCGCCGCCGCCAATACTTACCACGACCAGTATCACCGAGGAGCCAAACCAGTAGAGGTGTGGTTTTGTGATGGAGATCACCCCGAGGGCTACTTGCGCTAACGCCTCGACGCGGACTTGTGATATGGCCATCATCCATCGACTGAACATGCTCGTTCACAGTGCTCCAAGTCGCGTCTTTGCGTGGCTCTGCTCCGGATGAGGGTGAAGCAGCGTTTGCCATCGGCGCCGAAGTCCGCACCAGCATTAAACTCACAACACATCCCAATTCGGATAGGACATTATTCACTGCTATAATACCTCGAGTTCGCGTCCGTTTGCTTAGATCTGAGAGAGAATAGTTGCTGTTTTCTGATACTAAACATGTTTATAAGCCAGAGCAAAGTGATATATGTGCGAGGTCAAGAATTGCAGCATAGCCTGGCAAAAAGTGTCAATGCTGTGTTTTTCGGGACCCCTGGAACTTGCCCACCCACCCACCCCCACCCAGTTGGTTTACGTCGATTAAGGTTTTGGCCATCCCTTGGGCCACATCGTTGTTCCACCGCTATGACGCGCTCTCCCCGGATCCAGAAAATTTACAACGTCTCATCCAGATGACATCACGCTCGGTGGATTGTATAAGAGCAAAGCGCGGGGTCTCCGCACAGAACCCCAATCTTATACACGGAACAGAACACACTACAGCGTACAAACTATGGCGCTCTTCTACATGTAAACGCTTTTCTCCTTCACCGTCCCAACTCGATGCTGACTCGCCCTGCAGGCAAGGCGTCCCCATAGGCGCGGTTGCGATTATGCTCGCAATCATCGCCTCGATGGGTGGTTTCATCTTCGGCTACGACACTGGTCAGATCTCGGATATCCTTCTCATGGATGATTTCCTCGAGCGCTTTGCCGACTGCTCATCGGGGACATGCAAATTCAGCAATGTGCGGAGTGGACTGATCGTTGGACTGTTGAGCATCGGAACACTCGCAGGAGCCTTGATCGGCGCACCGTGCGTGCAAATTTCTTCCACCAATGTCCCAATGCTCATGATATCCTTACATCCGTAGAACGGCTGATTTTCTGGGTCGTCGATATGCTATGGTCGTGGAGTGCGGCGTATTCATGATTGGCGTGATCATACAGATTACAGCCAGCAGCGTCTGGCAACAGTTTGCTGTTGGGCGATTGATCAGTGGTCTGGGAGTCGGCGCCTTGAGTGCTGCTGTTCCTATGGTACGTGTTCTTTATTCACAAGAATTTGACAGGAATGACCTAAAAGTGCGTCCAGTACCAAGCTGAGACTGCCCCACCACAAATTCGCGGAGCGTTGACGGCTACATATCAGTTGTTCATCACATTTGGTATCCTCGTTGCCTGTCAGTGGCCTAGCTTCAATTCGCTGCTGTTATGCTAACTTCTCATAGACTGTATCTCTATCGGCACGCGCAGTATATCTGGTTCAGGCTCTTGGCGCACTGTCGTCGGAATTGGCCTCGCCTGGCCCCTCGTTCTTTCTATCGGTATTCTCTTCATGCCCGAGTCTCCACGATGGCTCGCTCGCACCGGCCGTTGGGACGACGTTCGCCGCTCCATTGCTCGCACTCGCGGCGTGAGCAGGGAGAATGAACACAACGATTATCTCGTCAACAGAGAAGTGGAGGAGATCAAGAGCAACGTCGAATACGAGGATAAGGTCAAGGGCGGTTGGATAGATTGCTTCAGGCCGAGCAACAAAACGCTATACAGGACTCTTCTCGGTATGTCACCGTGCCTTGCAATGTTTCGCAATACTGAACATCGCTTTCAGGTATGGCACTGCAAAGTTTCCAGCAGCTCACGGGCGCAAACTACTTCTTCTACTATGGCGCCACTATCTTCCAATCCGTTGGTATATCAGATTCTTTCGCGACGCAGATCATCCTCGGAGCTGTCAACTTTGTCTGCACCTTTGGAGGCTTGTACGTTATGGAGAGGGTTCGTGCAGTCAATGTGTATCATAATTGGACACTGATCATTCTCGTTCTTATAGTTCGGTCGTCGTGTACCACTCATCGCCGGTGGTCTTTGGCAGTCGGCTTGGCTGTTCGTGTTTGGCGCCGCTGGGACTGCTAAGGATCCCACTGATAACAAAGGAATTGGCCAGCGTGAGTGTCTCACTCGTCCAATACCCCTCTGTGCTGACATACCCCTCAAGTTATGATCTTTTCTGCGTGCATGTTCATCTTGGGATACGCTATGACATGGGCGCCTGGTATCTGGATTCTCATCGGCGAGACCTTCCCCACGCGCACTCGTGCTAAGCAAGGTGCCTTGGCGACCGCGAGCAATTGGCTGTGGAATTTCCTCCTCGCCTTCTTCACGCCGTTCATCGTCAGCGCCATTGACTTCCGATACGGCTTCGTCTTCGCGGCATGCAATCTCTGCGGCGCCGTCATCGTGTATTTCTTCCTGTATGAGTCTTCGGATCTCTCGCTGGAGGGTGTCGACCAGGTTTTTTCGCCCCATTCCCTGACTCTTGGTTCCCATGCTGACTTTTCGGCGTCCCAGATGTACAATGATCCCAACTGCCATCCGTGGACTTCAAGGAAATGGGCACCACCGGGGTATAAGGACAGGGATGATCTCATTGAGCAGACACGGGCGGCTGAGAGTCAGAAGCCGATTGTGCGCGAGGAGCGGTTGGAGAATACTGCACCTGCGAGAAAAGAGGAGGTATAATTGATGTGAGCTGTGAGTGGCGACTTTTGGACCGATCAACATTGGATGATGGTCTGCCTACGACGAACTATAATGTATTATATCCTATCCTACGCAACAACACATTAATGAAAAGTACTATCACACGCCACGAAGGACAATGAGCTCGAACAAACATATGTGTCCTATATGCATCAGTATGGATCAGAATGTATTCTATTCAATTCTACGCTGCAATACGCTAGTGAAAAGAACTTCTCACACGTCTCCACGACGGATAAGAAGTTCAGACTGAGTAGACATGAGCGTTCTAGATGCATTAACATGAATCAAAGGTAGTCACTACAAACGAAGGCATTGCCCATATCTCCTTGCCTCAGCGATAACATTGTACCATCCCCCAGCAATCCAGCTGACATCAAGTCCATCATCTGCGAATTCCAGCAGTTGTAGTGCAAGTGACGAGCTGCTGCAAGACGCATAGTTGCTGAAGCACATTTTCTGCTTGATCACCAGCTTGGATAGTCGATCAACTCCTGCTGGGACATCTCGCCACCGCGACGCTAGCACCCGGCACAGCCCTTCATGACTGTCTAGGTTTGACTCCATAGATTTTGGTACACGCAACTCCAGCTCCCTGAGACGCGGAAGCCGAGTCTGTGCGGCAACTGCACCGACGTGAAGATTGTCCACGAGCGAATTCAAGTCATAGTAGCCGCCCAAGCTGACGTGCACGTTTGTCAACGACGTGTCCAATAGCGTGAAGACGCGACGATAATCCGCAAGAGGATTATCTTCGTCGTGATCCAGATTGAAGGCGACAATTGGGGCATTCGAACGCTCTACTAGGTTGCAGAATATCTCGACTGACTCATCCTCATCCAGCTCCGGACAAGTCTGTCGGTACTGGCCGTGATTTGAGAATTTGCCCATTATCGTCAGGTTGCGCATGGACGGGAACGTCAGATGATTGAGGAGGGGGCAGATAGCGCAACCGGAGAGCGAGAAGTCTCGAACATTGGGATGATCCTGGACGATGTGACTATCAAGCTCCAGCCCACTAACGCCAATGTGGATGATAGCCAAGGTGTTGAGATTCGGAGCACTCCCGAGGAAAGTGAAAGCGCTGATTTGATCTTCGAAGGCGCCCTCAAAAGTTGTCAGAGCTGAACAAGGACCATACATGACAGTGGGATGAAAATTGATGCGAAGTGACCGAAAGATATCAGGACGCCACTGCCAGCCTCCCATTTGATCCCGGTCGTCAAAAGTTGGTCCCAGACATTGTAAGTCTAGCTCCACCAACGAGTTCATTGGCCGCGAAGACAACGTCCGGAACAAGAGCAGCAAAAGCATTCTTTCGCCGGAGCACCTGAACGAGCGCCACCTAGATGCGTGCTGACACAAGGGAGCGAGAACAGTCTTTACGTGCTCTCGTAGCTTATCAGGGTATCCGTAGTAGACGCGTAAAATTGGTAGAAAATGCAGACTGATGTCTAGGGGTCGTGGGTTGGAAAGGAAAAGGGCATCGCTGACGGGTGAGCCTGCTGAGAGCGGTGGATGCTCTTCGCTCATGAGATTGCCAGGATAATGAATCTTGATGCTCGACCAAAGGAAGGGAGTGTTGCGTGACAAGGTGCGCCACAGTTTGCAGACGTGACCCAAGATGCGAGGCGGCGAAATGGCTGTTAACGGACCAGAGTCCTGGCAAGCGATTGAGAAGATTAGGAGGAGAATCTCTTTGGGGAGCGAGCGGATAGGGGAGAAGAATGCCTTCGTCTGTTCGTACGTCTTTCGTGTGTCCGCCAGCAGGGTCTGTTTGAGGCTGAGAGCGTGCTGCAGCTGGGCGACGTCAACACCAAGTCGCTGAATCTGCCTCTCAATTTGGGAGAGAAAATGCTTGAGGTCAGAGACGGAAGAGGAAGCTAGTATGTGCCCAGATCGTAGCAATTCCAAAACATACGCCGGCGTGCTGTAGGCTTCCGTTTTTTCGTCATGCCCGTCGCTTTGAAAGTAGCATCTCGAACATTCATACGGAGCAACCATGAACTAGCAAAGAATCAACAATCGGGTTCAACTGAAGCGCGCAATGTGACCGACATGATGGCAAGAGACACAAAGAACGATAAGATTAGATTACCATGACCTGCTAGTCTATGACTGGTCTATGAAGCAGTCTTGAAGCTGGCACAACAGACTGTTTTTGAATTTTGGGCATGAGATGTGCGAATCAATCATATCTACATTTTTGCTAAGGACTATAATTTCTGCCCTCCTCGCTTCCCTCGTCTAACCTCTCTCCTTTCTACCTTGGCTTGCTCCATCTTCAGAATCGAAAGTACAACCCTCGCAGCCTGCGCATCCCCCCTCCCATAGAACGCCCGTATGAACATCCTGTACAACGGCCTCGTATGTTTCAAGAAATCAATGTTTGGGTCCATGTCTTCCGGCAACGTGAAACTGAGCGGCGCCTTCTCCGGCGTCATGAACGGAACACCATCCCGCTGGCCATGTCGCCACCTAGGGTCCACCGGATACCCCAACCGCACGATCTGGTCAAAGAGCACGCGCATCTTCGCAGAATCTATGCCTGTACCCCACCGCAAGATAGCTTTGACAATAATATGCAGCGTCACTCTATCCTCCACAAAACCATATTTCTTGGTGAGGAAGTCCCGATGCTTCAATACGACGCGAAGCAGTTGATGGTTGCGCGTCCCAACATGCTCCATGGGGCGATGGATGAGTATGTTGCCGAGATGCGTACGAGCCTTGACGTCCAGAGACGGGATGCACGCAGCATAGAGCCGCCTTGCCGCGACCGGGCGCTTCGCTCTGACAAGAATACGCATAGCCAGCGAGAGCGTAGGAAGGTGACGACGATTCCTGAGCGCGAAGCGGTAGACTCGGATACTATTCGCACGGACCGGATTGTGAAGACGAAAACGAACGCGGTTGA
Source organism: Strobilurus luchuensis (assembly GCA_019915105.1). Lineage (NCBI taxonomy): Eukaryota > Fungi > Basidiomycota > Agaricomycetes > Agaricales > Physalacriaceae > Strobilurus > Strobilurus luchuensis. Next base: position 999,330 of record JAHLMJ010000012.1, on the reverse strand, counting down.
GCAGCCTCTCCCGTAGATCGCCACCTCCCGCTCTGTATGCATGTCTGGCCAGACTGCTAGCACCCCCGTGCGCCATTGCGACGATCATCCTCCGCCGGAGGGGTATGCAGGCCTCATGTTTCCAGCCCTTCGTAGCCGTCCATAAGCGGATGAGAAGGCGATAGCGATGCCCTTCCAAAAGCTCAGATCCCATCTTCAAGAGGAACTTGACATCAAACTCGATGGATCCCGAGCGAGCTAACTGCTCCACGACGTCGATGGCCTCCCTGCCATAACCTGATCGCGCACAGATGATAAGCGCATATTGCAGAGGCTTCGGATCACACTGGATCTTGCGAAACCGCGCCAAGTGTCCAACGAGAACCTTTCCCAATTGCTCCGAAACCTGGGGGATGGATCTCCGGTATAATCCACGAATAGTGGCAAGGAGAAGGGTACTGGCTTGAGCATTTGGAAAATCAACTCGACCCAGCAAACGAAGGGTGCTCTCCGGTTTCAAAGGGGCCACCCTGAAGCCGATAGCATGCATGAGTTTGTGGGGAAGATTGTATCGGGCGTCCAAGCAGCGGTGTAGAACGTCATTCGCGCGAAGGACATCTATCGGAGTGATTCTCGCCAATAAGCATTCTACGATAGCTGCTTTCTGGCTTGACAGTACGGGGATATCAAAGAGATGAAGAAGGTCGGCGTAAGAGTGCCGACGACAGATGATAGAGCATAAACCGTAATCAACGACCAAAGCGTAGAGTTGCACCCTTTCGTTTCTGGTCGGTGCGTGGTCTGCACTCCAGAGATGATGCTTGATGATATAAGCATGGATGCAATCCAGGAGGTGGGTGTCTTCCGAATACGCGGCGAGGTGGACGAATACAGCCATGATAGCACGATTGACACATGGTGGGGGGACACTGTCGTGTGGACACCGTTCGTACTGCTGCCACAACAGCCGAGCGACTTTGCGTATGGCTTCTACCGAGTCCTCGCCGACAGCATGGGTGACAGTGAAGTTGCGAAACGTAGCGAGCATGAACACTGTTCGCCACACAACATGTGATGATTGAGCCTCATTGATTGGGGGAGGAGTGACTGCGGATTTCAAAGGAGCCGGTGCATGGACCATGGCAAGGCATAGAAAGTTGTCCCATCGAGTAGAGGAAGGTAGGTCAACAGAGAGGGCCTGCCGACTCTGCTTGATAGCCCACTCGCGTACATCTGCAGGGACCAGAACGAAAAGACGGGGAAAGATAGTGCAGCCCAGTGCATTGCATAGATGGTCTATACCGATGACAGGCGGTGTATAGGAGCAGGTGATGGGATCCAAAGTATTCGTCGGGTCTATGGTAGATGCGCGTGGTATATGTGAGTTCGCATTGACAAAGGTTGACACGCGGTGCAAGAACGCGTTCAATAGATGGTCACGGTCTGCGGAAGAGGAAATTGGGCCTAAAATGATAGGCCAAATGACTTCCAAAAAGTCCGCCGGTAGACTGGGCTGCGTTCGCAGTATGAAGGCGATGTCTCCAATGACACGGCTATCGCCACTCGAGATCATCACCTTGAGAAAGGCCATATGAAGGTGCAAAGTAACGATGGTAGGCTTGGACTTTAGCTGGTCGTACAAAGATCTGATGCGGGAATCGACTGAGAAACTGTGAGTCTTGGACAAGCACAGTGAGAAGGTAACGCACCAGGAGTGATGGGCTCGAGAAACAATAGGGCACGCAGTATATAACACTGACTTTGTGCGCGGATCGGGTGCCCCAAGGCCTCCATATCGTCCCCAAGTTCGAGTACGAATCGCCAATGACTCTCACGCCGACTGACATACTCTTCAGTGACCTCATCCTTGGCAATCATCTTGGCCGCCAGTCCGCCATACAGAGCAAGTAGACGGTGGAACTGACGAGCATCCAGGGCGGAATGTCGCCGTATGAGCTTCGCACGGTGGTATAGAAATTTGAGGGTCGGACGAGTATCGGATGGCGGTGGCCATTCTGCTGAAGAGAGACGCTCCAAAAGAGCAGATGTCGCCTGCTTGCCAAAAGAGGTGGTGATCACGACGGGAGCGAGGTCTGGAAACGGCTTCCGGTCGCGTCTTAGCGCGACGTGGTGGTTCCCGCTACCGCGATGAGACGTAGCTGCTCTCACTTGGGAGTAGTGTCTGCGACAGTAAACAGTGATAAGCACGGTCGACGCGGAGGAGGAGGGGGAAGCGCACCGTATGGAAGAAACGCCGCCATGGCCGTCCAAATTTCGGACGGTTGACAGAACCCATCTCAACATTCCATGTCATGTACGACCTTTGAGAGACAACGTGCGACGTGCGCAAAGATGTACTCCGGCTCCTCGTCGTGCTCGACGATGACAAGGCTCGACTGGCAACGGTTGGCAAACGGGCGGAATCGAGAGACGGTGAGTGGTGGGCGGAAAATGCCGTGGCAAAATATCGCGTGTTTGGTCGTGCTGACCTGTGGCTTGTTGACCAAATGGACAATGAGGTTGAAACTTGACTCTCGACCACTATTGAAACAGTTCGTAAACATGCCTTGCATCATGACCACGCACCAAGCCATTGTGGGCTGTGCGTTGGTGGGGAACGTAGCTTCTAGTCTGGTCTGGTGGGCTATAGCGGGGAAATGACGCGTCATCTCTGCCACAACTTGCCACAGGCACGTCGATCCTCACTGATACTCTTTCCAACTGCGTCTCCTTCATGGCGACACAGTGCACTGGTATTTACCCATTGCACTCCTGTGACTGTTGCCATTCTTGATGTACTTTGAAGTATCTTCGTTCATCGAGATGGTGCCAACCTCACGTGTCACTTTTTCTTGAAGAAGGGATCATCTTCAACCGGCCAAGCCGACTAATGCGCGACTTTGGGAGCTTCAGTCTTATCTATGCACACGTCTGTGGAGACAGACACTTAGGTTAGCCTGTCGAAGGGTTACAGAACGGGCGTCGACTCTAAAACACTAATAGATGGTCTCCTGGAACAAGCACTCAAAGTTACTCTTCTCAATTTCTTGGATGATCCGGCTGGACTCTTGCGATGACCACCATATCAATGGGCAAAAAAGACGCTCCCGGGCGACGTATCCGTCTTTCTTCCTGAACTTCTGACCCGTCCGAATCGTACTCGGTACTATCTCGACCGATGAGCTGACGAAATGGGCACCACTTGGCGAAAATTTCGATCTCGCTAGAAATTCTGACGTGTTCAAGAGGAACTCAGTATCTTGACTGGGAAGCTGCAAGATCCGTCGATGCCTATAAGTCCTGTCCCGAGCATCCAGATACCTGACTGTTTGTCTTGTCATCCTTTTATGTCGTCGACTCCAGTGAAATCGTTGGCGAGCGCGTCGACAGATGCCTCATACGAGTCGTTCGACGCCGCTCGCGAGCGCAAACTGTGGAGGAAACTTGATCTCCGAATCATGCCTATCATCTGTCTGCTTCACATTCTGCTGTATCTTGGGAAAGGTGGCGTCAATTGCTTTTGTAGAGAGACACGATGACTGAGATTCAACGATGCTTCGGTTTGCAGGGAGCATAGGTAATGGACGCCTTCTCGTCGAAGATCCGAGATCACTGACATAGCTCTCAGGCATAGCCAAGATAGAAGGACTCCAGCAGCAATTCCAGCTGACTGGCGACATGTTTAACATGGTCCTAGTATGTATCATGTTTTCAGTTCTGCTACTATACACTCATCTGCTATCATAGACGGCGTATTTCATCGTGATTATTCCCATACTTAACATCTTACACCCGTCTCATGGCCAGGTCCACGTCCTTTTGACAGCCATATTGTCTTTTCGAATTCCCTGTCAAGTATGTACCATCGCCAATCTATCAGTGCACGGCCTTGAGTTTGCTCTCATAGCCTCGCCCTCAAACGACTGCGGCCCTCCAGGTCAGACCACTCATGTTCCGCTGTTGGATCTTTTTACTCATACCTCACAAGGTGTATTCCTGGCTTGACGGTTCGTGTACCGATAATCTCACCTGGTCTGAGAAGAGCCTGATAGGCTTTGTTTGATCAGATCGTCTGGGGAGTTGTAATGTCTGCTCAATGACTTTTTCCGCGCACAGCCTTTTATCGATCTCGCTTTGACAGGGTCTTGACCGCGCTGGTACAAACGTTCGTGTTACTGCTTTCCCTCGGATCACCGTATCAACACTACTGTATAGTTACCCGCAACTACTTGGCCTGAGGTTCGCTCTCGGCGCGGTGGAGGCTGGGTTACTGCCCGGCATCTCGTACTAGTATGTGCTAGACTTGAGTCACGGTGGCATTCAATTGAGCCGTTGTAGCCTTACGTTCTGGTACCCTCGTCATCTAGTGCAACTTCGCATGGGATACTTTGTGGCATCGAGCTGTATCGCCGGAGCTCTATCAGGCATGTTAGCAATTGCGATTAGTCAACTCAGCGGAACTCGGGGACTTCTGGGGTGGTCTTGGATCTTCGTTCGCCCATGATATTTATCATCGCTGGCTGGCATTCTGATCTATGTTCTCCTCTTGTAGATCATCGAAGGCGCGCTTACTTCTATATGTGCATTCCTGACGGTATTTGGTATGCTGTGTTATGTATACCGGCCTGTCGTTTGGTCGTCTGACTCTCACTCATTTCGGAAGTTATGCCCGATCTCCCGGCAACAGCAAGCTTCCTCGATGAAGAGGAGCGAGCTTTTCTGCTTCAAGCAAAGGGTGAGGTGTTCCAACCGCTTGCGGTCAGGAACTGATTGAGCCCTGCGCAGCCCAGGAGCAATCTACCGTCGGAGAGAGCGAAACCTTTTCGAAGATATACATCTACGCAGCAATCTACGACTGGCAGGTACGCTACATTCGTACTCAGTGCATTGCCATACGACTCAGACCGACGGGAAGGTCTGGCTACATATCATGATCTTCTTGTCATGCGTCACACCCAGTGTGTTGTCTGCTGCCAAGTCTGGAAACTGCTAACGCAGTTCATTCACTCTAGTGATGTCCATCACCCTGTTCATGCCGTATGTACATTACTTTTTCATTTTCCACAGCTTGCTCATGTTGCACAATGACAGGATACTCATTAAGGAGTGCGTGTCTTCGCAATGTCACATCTGCGAGAAAATGAACTCAGTGGACTTCTCTCTCAGAAGTTTCGGGCACGGAACGCTTATCAGCGAACTTCTGACTGTACCGCCGTATTTGCTTGGAGGTTTGTGGACCCCAGAGTTCATATATGCAGTCAGCCGTACTAAATCTCGAGTCTCATTCTCGATAGCTGTCGTTGTGATTGCCACATCCTATATCTCCGACCGGTGTAAACTACGCTCCCCATTCATATTCGGAGGTCTCCTGGTCGCGTCTGTCGGCTTCCTGATCAACATTGTAAACGTGTCTTCTTCTGTGAAGTACTTCGGCACATTCCTGTGTGTATGTGGAAGCTTCGGAGCGTTCCCGGGGGTCATTGTATGGTAAGCAACTCTTTTTCGCAGCCAAGAAGCCAATTAGTGATCGCCGCGTACCAGGCTCGGAAACAACCTGTCTGGGCAGTACAAGCGCGGAGTAGGCATGGCCATGCACATAGGTCTCGGAAACTTCGGTGGAGTCATCGCTTCCAATGTCTACCGTGACGACGACGGGCCGCGGTTTGTGCTAGGACGTACGTAGCTGGATGAATATCACTCGGGTGGTATACTGACGACACTCGAATGCAGACGCGTTGACAATTATGTTCGTAGCCTTGGGCCTTGTGTGCACCCCTGTAGTCGCGGCTCGATATGCACGCGTCAATGTGCAGAGGAAGGAAATCATGGACAGTATCGAGCCTGAGAAGCGGGAAAACGCTGTCATTGAGTGGAGGCGACTTGGTGATAGGGCGCCAGACTTTCGGTATACGTTGTAAGTTCCGCGCTAGTCAAACTTCTGTGAAAGCTGCGAGTTGTTCATGAGATCTATGCCTGACGTTTTGCTGTGTGTGATTGTACCGAACCTCGCACCGGCCGATGAATCCTGTACTCAGGCCTGGACAATGCCCTGGACATGACGAGCATGTATGGACTGTATCAAAAAGCAGTAATCGATTATCTGTGTGTGCTGCTCCCACAAAGACCATAACGCCTCTGTCCTCGAACGCGTAACGTCGCGAGTCGCGACCACGTGAGCTACTAATCGCTCGAATTGAGGCGCTTGCACTGTACATGTCGAGGACCCACTTGACCCATTCAAGCACTGAGACTGGGTCTCAACAGAGATAGCAGCGCAAAATTACAATGTCATCACACTCGTTACCCAAGTGTTGGTGAGTTGTAGCCGAGTTCGGTCTCAGGAGACACCGCCTCCTCCCATAATGATATGGCGTCAGATGGCCATACAACATACTCGCACGTTATCTGCCGCCTTGTACTATCAGTCACCCGGGTCTGAATAGTCACCTAGACTTTAGGGCTTGGTTTTCAATTATCTTCAGAGATATAAACGGTTTGAAAGAAATTTTCGCCAGAGGAAGGTTTATAAACCGGTTTACAAACTTTTGGCTGAGATCCCCGGGTGTCAAGCACGGGAGCTCAAAGACTGCTTCTTTCGGGTTGCAGAAGAGCTTCAGGCCCTTGTTCCTCTGGATTTTGGATGCTGATGAGTGTATGTCTGCTCTCAAGGTGTCGGGCTCCTTATTAATGCAGAGGGAAGTGACGACCTGCTTTTGTAGGCGCTACGGCACTCGGGCTGGTTGACCCGGTGGGTTTATAAACATAGTCACCTCTAGAATGACCTGTTTCTAACGTTTATAAAGGGTCTGTTTACAAACCTGTTTTCAAACATGCCTTTCTAAACCAAGCCCTACACCTAGTAATGAATATTTCTGCTATATTTCGATTGTCACTCCCTCACACCCTTCAAAGTGGCATAGAATGAGTAGTATACACTGAAACACACCTCTCAATGCAAGTTTCATGAGACTCAAGGCAGTAATGCAGTCTGAGTATGCAACGAAAGTTTGATGCTGACATAATCCATGTCAGATTTTGTCTCGCAACTCTATAGCTTGTCCATTGCAGTACCCAGAATTCCTTTCGTTCAGACATGTAATTCGATGTATAGTATAGCTTCATGCAAAAATCGGTGAGCCCCGGGGCGATGGACGACTGTTCCTGGACGATTACCCACTTCTAGGTGATTATTCATGCCGAGGTGACTGACAGTGATAGTATATGACTCGTGAGAGCCTTGACGCTGCTGTTATGCCTGCGAGTTTTGGAAGCTCGAAGTGGGAAGTCTCCCCACTTCGAGCAGTTACTGTCCGCGTGAGGCGAAGGCTGGATCACAGTCTGAGTACGACGCGTGCAATGTCTTTTGTCTACTCTGTAGCTGCATAGCCGGCAGGAACGGGTCCACAACCACCGAAAAAAAAGTTTCAGTCTGGTCTACTCGCGTGAATGGGTTACGTGAAACGGCAACATGTACTACTAGTAAGCTGTTTAGACCAAATGGAACGTTTAGCTGTACTAGTGGGAAATATCTTGAAACATCGATAGCTCGGCATTCAAAAATAAGGTGCTTGTGAGTTTGGCCACTCAAAAAGGGTCAGATCCAGAGCTTGAATCAGTAGGTTCACAGCTGAATCTTTGTGGCACGATCGTGACTACTTATATGTACTGTGTGGTTTCGCTGAGTTACTGTTCAGGACGCCCTTGCCTTCTCCGATGCGAAAAGACTCACTCAAGATCATATTTCCAACACATCCAAAGAGACCACCATAGCTGTGCGGAACCGATTTGGCCAATACCGGAGAATGAACTCGTCACAACGGGTTCGACTAGTCCGGTCATAGTCATACGGGGCGCTCAGCAGCAGTGTATCCGCGATACCTAATTGGGTGAGCATAAGTGCAATTATCGCCAGAGTGAGACACAGTGTAGTTGGGGTGGCGGGTGATAGAGCGGATCCTTGGCGAAGATCGAGGACTTGGCGCTTGGCGGGGATTTAAGACTCTCCAAGGCAGACGCTGCGTAAGCGGCGGGGTAGACACATATTTGCCTTCATGGAGGGTTCAGAGGCAATGCTCGATGTTTGGAGAAGATGGGGAGAAGATGACGAGTCGATCTCCGCAGTTGGAGCGTGTCACCGAGTCGGGTTGGAAACTTGAAGGCTATGTGCCAGCTCCAGTGGCCGATTTGACTCTTAAGGGGACACCATCGATGTTGCTGGCGCACTGCAGATATCACAAGCTTTCATAGAAGTCTCAGTGATACGACTTGATCATGCAGGGGGTATATACATACGCGTATAGTACAGTAGACTGTGTGACTGACACGGACTGCGCCGTCTAGTACACAGCAAAGCAATGTATAGACGAGCCTTTCAGAAGAGAGAATCCTTTCGGACGCAGATCGGACAGCTCTTGAAGTTTAGTATATAAGATCCGAGAGGGTTGGAGAGACTGGGAGAAACGCAGCTTTGACATCGACAGCAGGTACCTACTTGGATCTGAGAGAATAATCTGTAAGTATGTACTATCCATTTTTATCGATCGGACTAGTAAATAAATAAAATCTTCAATTCATAAGCCTAATGGGGAAACCTAAGGCGATGCACAGTGCCCTTAGGTGTTCATTTACTACTTGAATCTCGCTTTCTGCAGCGCGCATGCCCAATTTCACGCGTGTTTCTACTCTATCACCCAGCTGCACCTCTCTCACCTCGCCGTTTGCACCATGAGCCCGCCACCGAGTCCTACCATCATAATTCAGCATGCCAACGGCGTCGACGACGACCAACAGCACGCTCCCAACAGCCCTCCTCCTCAGTATGGCCACGGACACAGCGGCAGCCTCAGCGTTCCCATCGGTGCTCACAACCATTACCGGCGACCGTCAGTGGAAGTGCCTAATTCACCCTGGTCGGACGATGGGTCTTCCGCTCCTCCGTCCCCTACATTGACCAACTCCTCCGTTCATTACGCCACTACCCTCGCTCTACGTGAAAATCAGCCCGAAGAGAAATTTGGATCCGTCCGCTCGGAGTCTGGGGTCTCCAGTAACGGTGGCGATACGCTTAGTGGACATGAGGACACCCACTCCATAAACGCGATAGTCGACACAGCGCCACGTTCTCATTCTCGGTCACGCTCAGAAACAACGACAGCAGTATCAAACAGCACTCCGTCAAAGAAGGATAAGAAGGGGCAGAAGAAAAAGTCGAAGGCAGGAGAGGAGAAGGAGGAGGAGGAGGAACTTAGTGGCCACCGCGCGGAACTCCAGCAGGATCTCCATTTCGATCCCTCACCGTTCAGGTTCAAACCTTACGAACTTGCTCACATGCTTGACCCCAAGTCCTTTGACACGCTTCGGTCGATGGGCGGGACTGCGGGACTCCTGCACGGTCTGGGCACAAGCAAAGAACGCGGGCTTTCCAAATCTCACGACATTCCACTTGGGGCGGGGAAAGGCGCGTCTCATCGCCACGACCCAAATAAGCCGTCTATATTACTTACAGAGCCTGGGGGAGATGTCCAGTCCGCGCATGCTCCTCCGGACACGGAAGGCGATGCCTTCTCTGCTCCCATCTCGGAACACAGAAGGGTCTATGGACCAAACGTGCTTCCTGTACGAGCTAGCAAAACCCTGTTGCAGCTGATGTGGACTGCTTTGAAGGACAAAGTTCTTGTATGCATATCGATTCAATCTGAGATTTCTATCTGATTACCAACTTACACACCCAGATCTTATTATCCATTGCTGCCGCTATTTCTCTCGCTCTGGGCTTATATCAGGACTTTGGAGTTACGAGGACCTCCGATGACGGACCTCCTGTCGATTGGGTGGAGGGAGTTGCTATAATGATTGCTATTGCTATAGTCGTGCGTCTGTCCCTCTTAATTCCCTTTCGCCCTACTGATGATCCAACAAACAGGTTATAGTGGGATCGGTCAACGATTGGCAGAAGGAGCGACAATTCAAGGTGCTCAACGAGAAAAAGGAAGAGCGGGCTGTCAAGGTGATCCGAGACGGAATCGAGACATTGGTGGACATCAAGGTGTGTATTCTCGTACTCGTCCATACAGAGTGCCCTCTCATGCATCTAACCAAAAGGATGTCGTCGTTGGTGACATCGCTCTTCTGGAGCCAGGCGAAATCGTTCCTTGTGACGGGGTCTTTCTCGGCGGCCACAACGTCAAATGCGACGAATCTGGTGCAACGGGAGAGTCGGATGCTATCAAGAAGCTCACGTTCGAGGAATGTGAGAAGCGCCACGGCGACGAGCTGGCGCACACGGACTGCTTCATTGTCAGTGGGTCCAAAGTCTTGGAAGGTGTTGGCAAATACGTCATCGTTGCTGTCGGGACTAAGAGTTTCAATGGCCGTATCATGATGGGTCTGTCCAATCTCACACATCGCTTCAGGCATGTCGGCTCATTCAATCACTCAACAGCGCTGCGCGGCGGTGGCGAGAACACACCATTGCAGTTGAAACTCAACTACTTGGCCGAACTGATCGCCAAGCTCGGATCTCTCGCTGGTCTCATTCTGTTCACAGCTCTGATGATACGGTTCTTTGTACAACTAGGCACTGGCAAACCCGAACGGTGCGTCAAACGGGGTTCTTTGTTCATCTTAGCTCAACGGGTTCACAGGACTGCAAACGAGAAGGGCATCGCTTTCGTGAACATTCTCGTCATATCTGTCACTTTGATTGTGGTTGCTGTGCCGGAAGGTTCGTCTCCGTCGGCCTGTTCTCTAACTTAACTGACCAACTTCGACTCACTAAAACTTTCAGGCTTGCCACTGGCAGTCACATTGGCTTTAGCGTTTGCAACGAAAAGGATGACTTACGAAAACCTTTTGGTTCGCGTACTAGGTTCTTGCGAGACGATGGCCAATGCGTCAGTGGTGTGTACCGACAAAACGGGTACACTAACACAGAACGCGATGACCGTTGTCGCCGGCTCCATAGGTATTCACGCGAAATTCGTCCAGAATCTTGAAGACAACCAGACTCGGACAAACGCCGATCACCCTGATGACAACGGTCGCAAACATGTCGAAGACTTTTCTCTCGACCAGTCGCAGCTCAATGAGGTCCTTTCCCCTTCGCTACAGACGCTTCTCAATGCTGCCATATCCGTCAACTCTACGGCGTTCGAGGACACCGACCCCGAGGGCGGCGAGAAGATACTCATTGGCAGCAAGACAGAGACCGCGCTGATCAAGTTCGCGCAGGCTAACGGATGGCCCGACTTCCAGAGGATTCGTGCAGCTGCTGAAGACAACATCGTCCAGATGATTCCATTCTCTAGCGAACGGAAGTCTATGGGCGTCGTCGTCAAGATAGGGACCAACAAGTGGCGTCTTCTTGTCAAGGGCGCCAGCGAACTTCTTACGCGCAAGTGCACGAAGCACGTCGTTGTTCACGAAGTCGGCCAGGGCAAGGAGTCGTCTCTTGATGACGACGTCGAAGTTGTGCCCATCAGCGAACTGGACGCGGATAACATCACTCGTACCACCATCTTCTATGCCAACCAAATGCTTCGAGCCATTGCGCTCTGTTACCAGGACTTTGACTCGTGGCCTCCTGTGGGTACTGTATTTGACGACCAAAATGAGGTATGCGTACGATCTGCCGTTCTGTGTGCATACATGCTGACCTATGCGTCAAGGTTGATTATGATACGCTGTCCAAGGAGCTGATACTCATCGGTATCGTCGGCATCGAAGACCCACTGCGGGAAGGAGTCAGAGAGGCTGTGGCAAAGTGCCACAGAGCTGGCGTTGAGATCAAGATGTGCACTGGCGACAACGTCTTGACAGCGCGCTCCATCGCCACGCAATGCGGTATCTTCTCGCCTGGTGGGATTATCATGGAGGGACCGGTTTTCCGCAATCTGGACGATACAAGCAGACTGGAAATCGTTCCGCGCTTACAGGTTCTTGCCCGGTCATCACCTGAGGACAAGAAGCTGCTGGTAGAAACGTTGAAAGACTTGGACAAGGTTGTCGGTGTCACTGGCGACGGCACCAACGATGGTCCGGCGCTCAAGACTGCCCACGTTGGGTTTTCTATGGGTATCGCCGGCACAGAAGTTGCCAAGGAGGCCTCCGACATTATCCTTATGGACGACAATTTCGCCTCCATTGTCAAGGCTATTATCTGGGGCCGCTGCGTCAACGACGCTGTGCGGAAGTTTTTACAGTTTCAGATCTCGACGAACGTCACAGCCGTGGTCATAACCTTTGTGTCCGCGGTGGCGTCCGTGGAGGAGGAACCTGTTCTTACAGCGGTGCAGTTACTTTGGATCAACATCATCATGGACACGTTCGCGGCCCTTGCGCTTGCCACGGATCCTGCTAGCGAGAAACTCTTGAATCGCCAACCGGAGAAGAAGACTGCACCACTGTTTTCTGTCGACATGTACAAGATGATTCTCGTTCAATCGATGTACCAAATCATCGTCTCCCTGATCTTCCACTTCCTTGGTCACCGCATTTTGGGCTTGAACAATTCAAATCACAACGATAAGATCGTTCAAACCCTGGTGTTCAACGCCTTCGTCTTCGCGCAAATCTTCAACTCCGTCAATTGTAGGCGCCTAGATCGACATCTCAACATCTTTGAAGGAATAACCAAGAATTATTACTTCGTTGCCATCACTCTTATCGGTAAGTTATGTTCACTGACAATGTGTGGCCTTCACCGATATATCTCGTACAGAGCTTGTGGTTCAGGTCATTATCGTCTTCGTCGGCGGCGCTGCATTCCAAGTAACACGTATCGGCGGTCGCGAGTGGGGCATTTCTCTGGCGCTTGGCTTTGTCTCGATACCACTCGGAGTTATCGTAAGGTTACTGCCCAACGGACCTTTCGAACGACTCTTCAAAATCACGCGACTCATGGGACGGGAAGACTCTGAATTACCGACTAAGGCACCACACGCAGGCTGGGGTGGCGCGATCACCATTGTTCAGGACAATCTTGGGACGTTTGCTAATCTGCGTGGAGGTCGTGTCCGGTCGTCGTCATTTGTCTTTAAAAACAGGTCCGCAAAGCTCAATCAGAGTGGAGGAAAGTTAAATAGCTCGATGGGAATGTATGTGTCTCGCTTTTTGTCAGTATGGGCCTTTCGGCTAATGCATCCAATAGGTCGGAACTCTTGACTATGGCGCCAACATTGATGGCTGGTGCTGTCGCTGCGGGACACAGTTATATTCAAGGCAGTCTTTCCGATCCAACACGCAACGATCCATCACGATCATCCGCAGCCCTCTGGGAGGGAAAGCTTCAGCTACATCCAGATACCCCGAAAGACAGTGTAGTCTACCAGCGCTATGGCGGAGAATCAAATATTGTCTAGACTCATTTCCCTTGTTCCCAGCTTTTCACGACGCATGACACTCGCTCTTACATTCATGAATATACATATACTTACTAATACAACAAGGAACGATAGATTGATTTGAGAACCTAGTCTTGAAGCGCATGATCGATGATAGAGTAATACCAGAGGACATTTTCTCTCCGCAACTCCCGCCATGACCGGTGCAGTGTTAGACCAACGCTTACCTGGAATCTTGGGCATCTGCTATACCCGTGCCCGGTCGTTCTGCACACCTCAAGCTCGTCCGTATACTCCCAGTTCAGTCCACATGCAGTGGTCTATCTCGTCGTCGCAGCTGTCGTCGTGTTTCCCAATCGGCGAGGACAGAATCGCCCGGCCTCGTAGCGTCAACACATGCGACTGGTGGAAACCTCCCTGCGCCGTCTCGGGCTGCACACCCGGGGAGGGAGTCAGTGGTGGGTGCAGACAAGCTGGACTGTCCCGGGTATTAGACCGTGCCCTGGAGACTTTCTGGAAAACGGGTGGGCAGAAAGGCCTAATCCCGAGGTCGAGTTGTGCACTTCTGGTGGTCGGCCGCAGAGGCGGTTATCTTCGTTGGCACCGGCCAAGGCACCGGCACCCCCTGAGCGGGCAGTGTCTCTCCCAACTGCGCGACAATCAATAATGAATATATTATTCAACAGGGCTATGTGCTGCTGTAGGGTACTCTACAGTCTACTGTTCTGTTGCATTCCGGGCACCAGCTGCGCGCCGACTATCCCGCCCAGCCACACCCCCGCCTTTCTGAGTTTTAAGGTTCGGACACGTCAGACGGCACAACCGGCGCGCGCCGCGTTTGACTGCCGAGCGGCGAGCGCAGCCTGAAGCCCAATATTCTCCCCTGCTCTCTTCACCAGACTTACTATGAGCTCGAACGTCATGAACGCAAGCTCGGGCAAAGAGAACCGGATGAATATATCAGCAAGCACCTTTGTGGTCTCTGGCTATCTATGGGCGGGGCGCATTTTTGGCTTCCGCCTCGTCTAAGGCAATGGTTTGGAGATCTCAGCTGCCCGATTGTCGACGCTACACTTTCAGGGCAGGGCAATTCTATGGACTGACAAGTGCAAGTTTCTAGGTGTCCCGTTTCACACTGGCCTGCGAGGACTATTTGACGGCAAGCAAATTACGACTGCTCGCAAGACTACAGTGATGTGTGGCTGCCTGCCTGACGTGCGACCGACCTGGCTGTCCACCTTTGTATCTGGCACGAGGCCCTACAGGCATCTCTCTCGCGGTGTATCCCCTACTGTATTCTCATCACGACGCCCCCATGGCAATTCGTTCCGAGACTAACTCACCTCCCATAACACCCTCCGGACCATGTCACATCTATGCACCACGTCTCGAGGGGTATTCGCCATATTTGCATCGCTTTTCTGCATCGAGCTCGGCTCTGCAAACTTGAGCATGGAGCTAGGCTCTGCCATCAAATTGACTTTGACTCTGGTGCATCGAGCTAGGCTCTGCAGTCTTCAGCTAGGGCATTGAGCCTGGCTCTGCCTTTGTGTTTCATGCATTGAGCAATGCTCTGCGATTCGCCGTTGCTTTGTGCTGGCGATTGGAATTGATGATTTTGTTGCTGCGTGTCGCATCCCGGTAGCTTTCCCTGTTACGGTGTTTTACCCTCTCCTACGTCGGCCTTGTTTTTTTGTCCTTGAACGAGGTTTTCTCATGTGCCGCGAATACTGAGAGGTTTTCACCAGCAGGGTTTTGATGCACCCGTGGTCTCGTCTCGCACCGTCATCAATTGTAGTTTACTATCTTCACCCACTACCACTGAGCATTGTTAGGACTTACCCTACGGGGGCTGCTTCAAATCAGTTAGGTGGTAGTTGGGTTCGGTACCGTAGCAGTATAGTATTGTAGTACGGACCGTGCTGTGTTCTTTAGGGGCTAGATGCACGTTAAAATCTATCTATCTATCTATCTATCAACACGTCTGCGCTATGGACCATGATCATTCACATGGCATCGATCGCGAAGGTACGTAAGAGTTTTTTTCCGGCGCAGCTGTCCTACTAATACCACCATGGCCACGTCCAACGAACTTCTCGATGAAGTAGAACGCAGACTCTCCGATTTCATTCAAGCTCGTATACGCACTCCTTACTCAGATGAAGAGGAACAGGAGGAAAAGGCTGCACGAGCTGCGGGCGACTCGCTCCTTCACAAGAACCAAAGAGAGTTCGTCTCCATTCTTGCTGAGATCATCAATGTCGTGCGCACAACCACCGAAAGCGAGAGGTTGTCTCTGATCCAACGCGCTGATACGCTCATCAACGACGCGGTCACTGCCAACAACGAAGCTTACGAGCATAGCCGATGGATTTTTGAGGATGGCGAATTTCACTCGTTTGCTCATGCTGATGGGGAGTTGGTCAAAAGCACGGAACCGGAGCTAGCTATGAGTGAGTAGCGTACCATTGAGCTTGTATGTAGCTGACCTGTGTAGATGCGGATGCCCAGGATCATCTCATGGCAATGCTCTTGGAATTGATGCCCGCAGAGAACAAGACTGACGAATTCCGTGGGTCGATTTTCAAAATCACGCTGTTGGGGAGTTCATCTACTCCAATCAGACGCGCATTTCAAGAAGACATTCAACTCACAAGTACCATGGGACCAGACAATCCAGAGGCCGCACACTTCGACTACTTTTCTGGCGCGCTTCGACGAGAGAATTTCTGCTCCTTGGTCTTCTCCTTATACTACGCCTATTGCTCAAGCTGTATATGAAGCGCGCTGTGAGATCTCAAGTGATGGCGTCGTCCTGCCCGCCGATCTCAGCATCGCCGCTGACGGTAGTTGTCTTGCTCTCGCAGGAGCTGGGGGTTGGAAAAATCGCGAGCCTGTGCTGCTTTATTGTTCATCAGATGCATCGGAAGATGGAATCCCATCTCTACGCTCCCCGCGTCGCGTTGGCCTATCTTCTGTCGGCTCGACTGTTACCATCGAGCCTTCCAGAAAACTTGTTTTTATTGCTGATGATGAACGCGTCAAATCCTTCAATCTTGAAACCAACAAAGCTGTTCATACCCTCTCGTCCGAATTGGAGGGTCCCATCACTGCCCTTCCCAGCGGGATTCTTCTACGAGGTGGTAAAGGACAGATCGAGGTTTGGAACCTCGACGAACAGCCGACGCATGGCGAGAATGGAAAGGGTCTCGTCGGCGGGGAGATGAGCGTTGATGACATTTGGAACGAACTAGAGAACATCGAACTGTCCGAAGGCAGCGTCCCTTCGTCGACGATCTCACTAGCCCACGAATTGAAGGACTGGGATATTGCTTACTGGACGCCTCATCCGAGTGCACCGAATACTTTGATTACGTCCGCCAATAACCAATGCGCGTTGATCGCGATAGACGTTGAGCACGGAGGCAAGGCTGGGACTAGGTTCATTGGGCATGGTGGGGTAGCTCACTCGTTTTCAACGGACGCGTCTGCGGCGCCGAATCTCTTTGCGACCGGATGTCATGATGGACACATTCGTTTGTGGGATGTACGCCAGCATTTGCCAGTCCTTACTCTGGGTGTTGGTTGGCATTCTATGCCGGCTGTTGCCCTCGCCCATCCAGATGGTATACCAAGTAAGTTCTTCATGATTGCCTCATAATGGAGTACCGTGGCTCATAGCTTATTGTCTAGCAATCTTCGGCGGTAGCGAGAAGGCAGAGGTCATCAAGATGTGGGATGTGCGTGGTCGGCAGATGGTGTACGAGCTCTCTACAGGGAACACTTGTGTCTCTCATCTCGCATGGGATGGCACGAGAAACACTTTGTGGGCCGCAACCGACTGTGAGTACATGGATCGCATGGGGAATCATCATGGGTACAGACGTATCAAGCTCCCGGCCTATGTGAAAAAAAGGGAGAGGGAAGAGATGGCTCGACGTCTTAGGGAGCGAGGTGGCAACACGGAGTATCCGGAGACTGCAGATTCGGAAGAGGACGACGAGGACGAGGACGACGAGGATGAAATGGACAGGGCGTGGCCTAGGAAGGCTTACCATCGCGAGAATTACTTCGGCGATGTGTACGATGCCGGAGATCACTCTCTTTGTGAGTAAATCAGCGTCGCTCTCGTTGTGTTGCTAAGCGAAACCTTTCAGTGCGATATGTCTTCAAATCCGCCGCCAATCCAGACGTCACTCCTGCTTATAGTAGCGCCGATCCCTACAATCAATGAGTTAGCAGACTTTCACCTCATGTTCCAATGCTGATATCTACTCTGAAATGTGAACAGTAGGTACATCTTCTTGACTGGAGCTTGAAATTCGACTAGTTGACGTTCACATCTTCGACATCTCTTTCACTCAAATCAAGCCGTGTATCTCGGCGAATTCATCGTCATCCTGCCCGTGTTTCGATACCTCAAATATACCTCGAATGAGAGTGGCGAGCTTATCACCGACCAGGTGAGCAAGGAAGGCGAGTGCCATGTCGGACCCTGTGCACTACTTAGCGTGGTTTGTTCATGCGAAGATGGAAGGACACACCAGCGCTGACACCAGAACTTGTCCAGGTGTTTCCGTCAACAACCCAACGAGCCTTGGGTACCCAGGTGATGTCCTTCGGGGTTGTAGCCTAGCCATAGATGATCAGTGCAAAACTACAGATCTCAAGGGGAGATAGAACTTACGACAGTCCTATTGAAGAGGTACTTGTTGGACGTAGCGCGCTTGCCACTCAGTACGCCCGCGCGAGCCAAGATGACGCTTCCTGAGCAGACAGACATGACATACTTCGCCTTGGGCGCCTGGGCAGCGATGAAGTCGACTTCGTCTTTCGGGGTAATGTCCTCGCCTGTGATTGGATCGGGATCGGGACCTTTCCAGATGCGCGTCAATGTTGGGGGGTGATGCAAAGGACGAGTCTCAATTACCTGCGGGCACCCATAGGATATCGTATTGCGTTCCAGACTTTTGCGCATCCGCGTAGGTGACCGTTGGGCAGCAAACGAGTCCTGCAGCGCCAACGTAGGTTCTCACTGGTTGCATCGTCGGCGCCAAGTAGTCGAAATGGAAGCGGTAGGGGACAACTCCAACAACATCAGAAGGCAGCAATGGAGTGCCTGCAAGGTTCAAACCTAGGAAAAGGAGTTGTGTTGATCATTGACAACTCAGTGCGTACAGAATTGAGGAGATTCACTGACTTCCCAGAATCTCACTCGGAGGAACAAAATCGGCCAACACGACACCCTCGCAAATGCAGAACGCGACTTTGAGGACTTGAGGCGCAGACATGGTGATGATGACAATTCGGATGATCCTCCACTGGCAAGAAGAAGGTGCTGTTCTTATACATGACTGAGTGACGAAAGTTGACGTAAAAAAGGCCCAGCAAGCAAGGCTAGGATTTCGCATATAGTGCCGAATGGAAACGTCGCAGGCAATTTCGATGACAACTGTACATCCATCATATCGGCCGATAGTCGCCTGGACCACAGAGGTGTAGTAAACAGCTTCATGCAAGCTTTTGGAGGCACTGTGAGCATGGGCATCTCGAAGTACACAATGCATACAGTACCAGCGATAGATTACAAATAGATTACTTTCATGGAGGGTTGACGGTTGACCGCCATCAGAGCTTTGGAACTTGATTAGTAGAGTATCAAGTACATCAAGACGTAATCGAAGAGTAGCAGACATGATACACAAGACCAGATGAGTACAAATAGAACAAACGGTGCCATGGTACAGAAGTAGGAGAGCGCTCTGGATATCGACCAGTTAAGTATGAGATTATAAGTAAGAATCGAAGCGACAACAGACAGACAAGAAAGACACTGGGCAATGACAGACTCAACCATACCGCACAGCCATACCCGGTGGATGAGGCGGGGGCGGCATCCACACACTCGACTGCTCATGCTCCTGGACATCCCGCTCCTCGGACATGTACGAATCCTGCGTGGGCGGGATCGCCGCCGCGGCGAGCAGCTGGCTATAATGCCCTCCGCCATCAGCCGCCGCCTCGTCCCCGTCCCCGTTCATCTGCACCTCCGGATAGAACGGATAGAACATATGCCCACAGTCTGGCATGGGCGCGTGCTTCCCCGGCGGCGTCGTGCCATGCCCGTTGCCATTCCCGTTCATGCCCCGCGCCTGGGACGAGTAGCTGGATGAGCCGTACGACGCGGAGGAAAGCGTTGGCGTCGACTGCTGGCTGTTCGCGTGGTGCCCGGGGCTCTTCAGGGCGTCTTCCTCCCAGTCCTGCTCCGCCATGAGCACGGGGTTCGTCGCAGGGCCCACAGTGTGCAAATTCACGTCCATGACGCGCTCGGCGAGCTTTGAGATGAGGGGGTGGCCGCCGTTGACGTCCTTGCGCTCCCAGCGCCAGCGGAACCGGGGGAGCATGTCGAGTGCGAGCCACACGTCCTCCAAAGCCGTGTGTCGGGGCAGGGTGTCGGACTTGGACATGTGTCCGTACAGTATGACCATCGCGGCAATATGAAGCGGAATGGGGGAAGTGAAGAAGGCGATA
The DNA here is from genome assembly GCA_019915105.1 of Strobilurus luchuensis. Classification (NCBI taxonomy): domain Eukaryota; kingdom Fungi; phylum Basidiomycota; class Agaricomycetes; order Agaricales; family Physalacriaceae; genus Strobilurus; species Strobilurus luchuensis. Next base: position 979,480 of record JAHLMJ010000012.1, on the reverse strand, counting down.
TCGGGAAAGCGGATGAGCTGGCTGTGCACGATGATGGTGTTGTGCGAGGTGATGATAGCTAGGAAAGTTAGCAAAAAACGAGAAACATATTGTGGTTTGCTCACCGTCAACCAAAGCCTTCCGACGATGCGCGTACGGCAGCTCCTTCGAGCTGAACAGAGCACGCAACAAGAGGATCCTGGAGATCCCAATTTTCAAGAGCGTCAGCCCCTCGTTCTCCGTGATCTCCTGCACCAACTTGCTCTTCCTCTCCAGAGGCCAGTCCTCCGTGCCGCCGAAATAGTACTTGTACTTTTCCGGAAGCCCCCTGCGGAACTCGACCATGCTTTTGATGATCCTGGTAGCGTTGCGTATGATGGTGTCGCTGTTTTGGCGCGCGGGCGAGTAGAGCGAGTTGATGATATCGGCTTGGATCTCGACGATGGGGTGGGTGAGCTCAAAGTGCTCGCTAAAGTCTTCGCGGACGTCCTTGACCCTTGTGGAGGACATGCGCGATGGACGCGGTGTGTTGCCGTCGGAGGGGGAGATGCCCAGGGGCCGGCCGAGGAGGATGGAAGTACCGCGGTCGTGGAGGAGCACGATGCCCCAAAGGCGGATACGCAGCTCGCACTCTTCCTCCGAGAAGATGTGCTGCTGGTTCATGCTGTTCATTTGCGACGTGGGATCATGGTGAAGTCCGAGTTCGATGGAAAGGCGGACGAGACTTCCAACCAGTCGCCAGAGAGTGCGTCCTTGTCGCTATTACAGAGAATGAATATTTGGGTTGAGGAGATGTATGACAACTCACCTCGGTATAGAGATACCAATGTAGCAGAATGAGAGCTTGCAGACTTGAGATGGTGACCTTCAAGTCAGGCTTGACTCCCAGCGCGCGTCTGAAGAATTCATCGTGGTCGGGCCAGTCGGGGGACATGACCTTGCGCATCGAAGCCGCGCTGGGAGGAGACATATGCACATCTTCGCCAGACTCCATCTCGGACGAGCTGTGAGAAACCTCGCTGAGAGTGCCTAGCGCCAGAATGAGGTATAGACTGCAAATGAAGCCGGGGTCATGAGTGCTCATCCTGTCCTGATAGAGATCATCGAGTGACTGCTGGAAGACCTTTTTGAAAAAGACGGGACGGTGGATATTGAGACGCAAGAAGTAGATCTCGACGACATGTTGGACGAGGTTGCGGTCTTTGGGGAGCCAGACGTCGATGATTGCTGGGTCGGGTCTGGCGGCGAGTGATATCTGAGGGGCGCTGGCGGCGTTGGAGTTGCGCCGGACGGTGACTTTGCGCCAGTTGTGGGCGTTGCGAGGAGTTGATGTTTCCGCCACGCTTCGGTCTCTGCCCGAGCTCAATCCGTTCGAGCCCACCGCGAGATCCTCTCTGTCAACGGTGGTCGGAGCGAGCTTGAGATCGCTGACGATGGCCGCAGAGACACCAAAGTTCTTGGCCAGCGCCTAGGCAGTTATTCAGTGAGAGTTCTGGAACACGAAGAACAGACTGACCTGGGTATTGGACATGTCGTTGGACTTTGGATCCTGGCCTTTGATGTCGCTTCCGAGCCCTCTTGACGCTTCCTCGGTCGGCGGAGGCGAGTACTGCGGGCCGTTTGCGGGCTGCTGGAAGGCTGGGTGGATGTGTGGATTGTAGGGAGGACCCGGCATGGGCGGCATCTGGCTGGGGTGATATGGCGGCCCAGGCGGGTATGGGAGCATGCCGTGCGGTGGATAGCCTGGCGGCGGCGGCATCATGCCCGGCGGCGGGTACATGTACGGGTTGGGGCCGGCAGGGGCGCCTTTGGGCGGGGCAGGGCCGTCTGGGCGGAACGAAGCGCGCAATGGCGAGGCCTGGAACGCAAAGGACGACGGGGCGTGGTTGTCGGTGATCTCGATGCCGTCCCGCGCGAGAAAGTCGTCGATGTTGGCCATCTCGAAGCCGGGCAGGTGGCGCTTGAGCAGAGCCTCGCATTGTGCAAGCTGGAGCTCGACGCGCTCGGTGTAGCCGCGCGGGGTGAGCGTCTGGCGGTGGCGGTCCTCCTGGTTGCACTCGACGCCGGCGGTCTGGCAGGCGGTGCAGCGCGGGTGCTTGGAGTCGCACTGGTGGATGGGGATCAGCTTTCGTATTCGTCGTGCTGGAGTTTGCCGTCGGTGTCGCCCGGCGGGACTTGCCTTAATTTTCTTCCCTCGACATCTCGCGCAGGCCTCGTGCGATCGGCGGAGGCGCCGCGGCTCGCTGGGCCCGCTCTGGGCATCGCCGTCGCCCCCATCATTTTTGCGGCGTCGCTTGGTGCCCGCTGCTGCCGCAGACGACGGCGGTGGCAGATCCTGGTTGGGTGACGGCTGTTTCACCGCGGCCATATGCGGTGGTGGGTTCATTTGCAGGGCAGAGTGCAGCGAGGACGGCACAGCAGCGGGGGGCGGGCCCGGAGGCTGGCCAGACATCATGCTCGCCGGTGACGAGGGCGGCACTGGCTCGAGATCGCTGTTGGGCTCGATGAGCTGGAACGTCGGAGCTTGCCGTGCCTGCCTAAGTTGGGTGCTTTGTCAAGCTGCTCCCGTTTTGGGATGACGGAGTCTCACCACCGTGTGTCATTCAAACCACCATGTCACCACCTTCCTTGACCCCGTCAAGGACGCTCCGTCCTTCGTCCTCCATCTACACCCTCGACACTGTCATGCACGCCGACAACGATGAATACGCTCCTTTGAACTCCGCAGCCGGCCCCTCCTACGGCTCTGCTCCGCTTGCCTCCCGCCCGTCGCCGCGCAAGGTCATCTTCAATGCCACGCTCAAGATGGCCGCCATCTTCGTCGTCAGCACCGTGCTCCTCGGGGGCACTCTATGGATTGCTCTTCCCACACTCGAAGAGTCTGTGCCACATTCACACAATCCCCCGAAACATGTGCTCACAGGGCTGTCCACAGGCAGGATCGGGATTTCCTTCGCATTCCAAAGTCGTTCCAACAGTTACAAGAGCTCAACACCCTCCTCAAGAAGTACAGGGATATCTACCCATATCGCATTCTCATATGTTATGTCATAACATATCTCTTGTGTGTCTCCTCCAGATGTCCGCCCACACACGTTTTATATTGACATCGTGCGTAGCTTGCAGGCATTCTCCCTCCCCGGCTCGATGTATCTATCCATATTGGGTGGTGCTGTATGGGGCGTACCGAGGGCCCTACCGCTCGCTTGTGTTTGCGTCGCATCTGGCGCAACACTATGCTACCTCATATCAGCAGCGCTCGGTCCGGCACTGCTGACCGTTCCCAAGTTTCACAGCATCTTGTCTACTTGGTCGACCAAGATCGCCGCCAACCGCTCGAACATCATCTCTTTCCTCATCATCCTTCGCATAGCGCCTCTTCCGCCTCACTGGGTGGTCAATGTGGTGTGTCCCCATGTCGGGATCGGGCTCATTCCATTTTGGGTGAGCACCGCCCTTGGAATTCTCGGAGTGACGGTGATACATACCACCATCGGCGGTGGCCTTGACGACATGACCAGTCCGGAGGACTTCCACCTCATCAGCTGGAAGAACTTTTTCGGTCTTTCCGCCGTCGTCGTAGGAGTGCTCATACCTGTCGGTCTGCGCTACATATTCCGAAAGGAAGTAGACGAGGTTGCGGATGGCGCGCAAAGCATAGATTCGGACGACGAGGGAGAGGATAGAATATTGGCGGTTGGCCCGAACGCTCCGAGCAAGGCGAAAGACGTTTCGTCTCGGCTACTTGTGCGAGACGATGTGGACTATGACGAGTACGAGGATGAGGACGACGACGAAGACATTATTCTAGAGGCTGGCCCAGCCATCTCGATACCGAAGGACGGGAATGAGTTCTCCTCCGGATCAAGTCGTTAGGTCAAGTCGCTTTTGTGTAATTATGTACTACCTTACCAGACATAACCGTGTTCCATCGCTATCATTTGTGTGTCTTGCATCAAGTCATGTCTGGTGAAACGTATAGTCGCAGCTTAGGGTAACTTGAGTTGGGAGTCGATGGATGAGGATGCGCCACGAACATGGGGTTGGGCAAGTCCCGAGGGAGTAGGGTATTCGATATGAAGTTCCTCGGCGGACACTCTGCTCGCGTCGAGGAGATAAGGTCTTACCGAGGGGATGCGAAATACAATGGGAGTTTACAAATTTGTAAATAAAAGAGAAATTGCCTAAGTGGGTGTTTGTTACTGTTACCCTGTGCTTGCCGTGCAGGGCGTTTCCCAGCTCTCACCGTTGCTCTCACCCCGACGAACGAGCTCGCTGTTCCCGCCGACGTCGTTCGCGCCATTGCTCTCGTCGTTGTCGTTGCGCTTGCCCCCGTGGCGGACTAAGCGCCGTCCCGTGCAAAGTGCGCTTGCTGGCAGTGCCCAGATCTCGGAATCATGGCCGACCGACACCCTTCGTATCCGATGATGCCCAACTTCAACCCGTCCATGCTCCAGCAGCAGCAGGGACAGAGCCAGACGCAGCAGGGCGGCCAGGCGGACAACCACCAGGGCATGCAGCAGTCTTTTGCCGACCAAAGCCAGCTCTGGTCGCAGATGCAGACTCTGCAGCAGTTTCGCCCGAACAATGGTGCAGAGATGAACAACCCCCAGATGGCCCAGCAGGCAAGTCTTGTCACTTTGCGTTGCGAGCATCCCCCGCCCGGCCAAGGGACACATCCGGTCTCACGTTCATGGCCTCCTACCGCCCGCCCATGGGTCTATCCCTTTCTGGCCAGCTATCGGCGCGCTGAAACGTCATATGCTTCGCCTGGATGCTCGCTTTCCTTCCTCAGCCTTCACAATTACGTATCCGTGCTAATTCGTTTCTTTCTTGTTAGATGGCAAACCTTCTTCAGAGCCAGTCCATCGCCCGCCAGCAACAGCAATTCCTCGGCGGCCCCCAGATTGGCGCTCCCAACAACGCAGGCGGCCCCCAGCAGCCGCCGTTCAACGATCCGTCTGGCTCGCGTCCCCACCTTCTCGCTGGTGGCTTTCCTGGCCTCGGCGGTGCGGGGAACATGCAGCCCACGCTCTCGCGCGACTCCATGCAAGCGCGCAATGCCATGATGGCCGCGTTCAACCAGACGCACAATCGGCAGCTCAACCTCATCGACATTGCCGGTAACCAGCAGAGCCAGCACCAGCAGAACTTCCGCTTGGGCCAGAATCCGTCGCACCCCCCCGGTATGAACCCTGTCAACCCCTCGGACCTTTTCAACGCCCCCATGAATGCCAATCAGCAGGCTATGCGCCAGCCCTCGCCTGCGCGTCCTCCTGGTGGGCCTGTGCCTTCCCACCCCGGTCAAGCTTTGCTGCCGAACGGGCAGCCTCGCCCCAACGTCCCCTTAGAGCTGCAGACGAAAATCATGCAGGTTCGCGCGCACATCCAGCAGACCGAGACGAGTCTGCGTCAGCTTCACGGCAACCGCAGCGGTATATCGGAAGCCGCCTTCATGCAGCAAGCTAAGGCGCATCAAGTGGAGCTTGTCAAAGGCAAGGATATGCTGAATCGGCTGATTCAGTATGCCACGCAACAGAGCCAGCAGCAGCAATCGCAGCAGCAGCAGCAGAACTCCCATAATCAGCCACCGAATCAGCAGTATGTTCACTATCTTGTTCCCCGTCGTAACATTGCTCTAATCATCATTCACAGACACTCGCTTCCCGGTGGCGGCTCCGGTCCCCAGTCATCAGCCGGACCATCACAACCGTGGATGCAGCAAGCCGGTCCTTCCATGCAAGGGCCTCCCTTCGGCCAACAGGCCGCGCTACCTACGCAGCAAATTCCCCAGCCCAGTCCAAACCAGCGCCACACACAACCTCCGCAAAACCTCATTATGCCCCCCAATCGCTCCGTTCCCACACCTCAGCAGCAGCAACCGCCATCGCAGAACAATCAATTCATGCTCAACAAACCTGTCAACCCGCAAATGGGCATGATGCCGAATGCGATGGGACCCGGCCAGCTTCCACCACCTCTGGAGAAGGACCGGTTCGAGAAAGCCTTTGATAACTTCTTGAAGCACAAGGGACTGCCTCGTGACCCTCGAAATCTGACCGTCGAAGGTCGTGCTATCGATTTCCACGGGCTGCACAGTGCTGTCTTTTCTGAGGGTGGGTTGCTGAGCGTGGCGCAGAGAGATCTCTGGTCTGTCATTGCTGGCCGGGTAGGATTCGTTCAATTCCCGGGCAACGATGTCGAACCGCCGAAATCTGGTCCCGCAACCGCCCATCAGATAGAGCAAATTTACAAGGAGTTCGTCAACCCTTTCGATTCTGCGTACATACAGACAATCATGGACACGAAGAAGAAGCAGCAGCTCCTGCAAATGGCCAACCAGGCGAACCCACATCCAAACACTGGCCATCCGGCACGAGTAGCGAACCCCCAGCAGATGCAGATGATAATGGCATACGCCGATCAGTCCGCGGACCAACTTCGTGCGAATGGCGTTGCGGAGAACATTATCAACTTCATAGAGCAGCACCGGCCCAATATCCAGCGGAACGTGATGGACCAGCAGCACTTCCGAAACTTGGTCGCTAGTGGGAATGCGCCGAATCAGCAGCACCCGCCTGACATGAATGGCGCGCCCAATCGCCCGTTCCCTGCGTCGCCGCCCAATCCCAACAACATGGGGCCGAATCCTCAGCAGCTTATGACGAACGGCGGCCCGGATGGGACGAATCAAGACCACCGGCCGCAGATTACGTCGCAGCAGTCGAAACAGATGATGATGTCGTTTGCGCGGAGTAACGGAGAGCAGCTGCAGCGAGTGTCGAGCATGCTTAATGGCATGAAGGAGGATTTCTTGAGGAATCGTGAGTGTCCGCCGCGTTCTCTTTCCACGATTTTCAGCTGAAGACAAATCTAGGCATGCACAACCTCCCGCCCGTAATAGTTCCGCCTGAGCAGCGTATGGAGTATAACAGCGTCGTGGAACAACTCTATCGTGCTGCGTCAGAGCTGGACCACAAGCTGCCGATGCTGTTCCTCTTCCTGAAGAATGAAGCTTGGATTCGCAAAGTCGCCATTATCGTAAGTGTCTCCTTTCATTACTGGTCTGAAATGGTCTGATTCGTTCTGTGCAGGTTGTGACTGTGCAGCAGCAACGAAATTTTCTATCTTCGTCGAACCCTCGCTTCATTGTCAGTCTAGACAATCTCCGCCATATGTTGCAGGAGGTTCAAAAGGCACACGAAGGGTTCAATAACACACTCCAGATGGTCGCTAATCAGAACATGAACCGCGCTCACCTTGCCCAGCAGGCTGCCCAGCAGAACCCTCCTCCACAACAAATACCAACACCGCAACCACCTCACCCTTCAATACCACCGCAACAACAACAACAACAACAGCACCAATCTCCTCATCCCGGTAATAGAATTCCCCAGCCGCATTCCGCCGTCGCGCCTCCGCCGCCTGCAATACGGAAGAGACCTTCCATGCAGCCTGCAGCTGCGGCTGCATCACCGACCCCACCCCCTCCCTCCGCCTCCACTCCTGTCGCCAATCCCCCAACACCCTCCTCCCTCAATCCCGCCGCATCTCCCAAATCACCGAAAACGAAAACGAAAGCCAAGCCACCTCCGAAGAACACACGACGCGCCTCCAAGGTGCAGTCGACGCCGACGGTTGAGCCAGCTGTCTTGCCAGCGCCCTCTCCGGGCAATGGCGTGAAGCGCCAGCGCGAGGATGAGCCAGCTCCTGCTCATGCATCGGGCTCTTCGCCGCCGTTCATGAACGGTGTCGCGAACGAGCCGTCACCGCCGAAGAAGCTCAAGACAGATTGGGAGGGCCCCTCGAACGATGCTTTGAAGCAGCGTGAAGAGCAGGCTGTTAAGGTCGAAACCGAAGAGGATGCGAGCGCGTTCCTTGAGCAGATGACGGAGTTGATCAAGATGGCTGCTGGTGGCGATGGCCAAGAGTCGCTTTCTTCTGTTTCGGACACGCTTGATATCATCTTGAAGGGTTATGGCGCTCCTCCGGATGGTACTGGAAGCTTGGCATCACTGGGTGGTCTTGGGGAAGGAAGCAGCTCTGGGGCACGGCCGCCGTCGCCACCCCTACCCTCTGTGGACGAATTTGAGTTCTTCGACTTTTCGTCTTTCGAGACTGGGGGTGGGACAGCCGAGGACGACGCGGAGCGAGATCCCACGAACGAGCCCACGCCGGATTTGGTGTCTTCTTCGTCGACGAACCCGAGTCCGGAGAGTGGGAGCGAGGCGGATGGGACGCAGCATGCGTTGACATTCTCGGATATGAAGGGCGAGGAGGTAGGGGATCCACTGCGGCTGAGCACGATGAAGGAGGTTGATGGCGGGGAGAGTGCATACTACCAGCTGGCGGAGTGGAAGTGGGATGGTCCGATGTCGACGCTAGACCAACCTTGGGCGATCTCGATGTCATAGCAACAGCTTGGGATATAGCCTTGTGCGGAGGCGGAGGATGGTGGTTATGTTAGGGTCTACATTATTCTATGGTTCCATCCCTCCCGGCTGGAGTTATTTTCTCATTTCTATTCTTTTCTTTTACATATTCTCTTTTCCTTTCTTCCTTTGATTACTACTCCGTGCTCTCTGTATTGTTACATGTTGTCAATTACTCGCTATCGAACAAATCGGCTTGTCGAATGTTAATGCTGGCGTGTGATTGACTGCCACCTAGTGTACAGACTGTGTCAAGTGGCGTATATAAACATTGAAGCAATATTTATGTGGTGTCGGAAGCTTCAAGCCACGGCATCCTATTCTCCCTGACTTTCCGATCATATATCAATGGTCTGCTCTTTGCATAGAGCATGCTGAAGAGAAGAAAACTGTCAAAATCCAAATTTACATTCGATCTAGTTACTCACTATCCAATGCTCAATTGTACATGGATTTCTGACATACTTAATAACATGAGCTACAGTGTGGCCAATGGCATAGTAATCCAGTCGTACTCAGCTACAGGAGCCCTATAACCATCTGCTTGGGGCCCATCCCGCTTAAGTGATACAGAAGAAAGAGGAAAAGGATGTGATAATGATAAATATCCTGGTATGATCAATGTAATGTAAGTGTTGTCTGTCTATTATATGCACCGTAGAAAATATGGTCCTTCCCACTCTCTTCCAGTTATATGTACACAGCATAGCTCCCAGTCACTGGCCGGTGATCGCTCCTTCCCTCGAGCTTCCTCATGCCTCTATCATCCAACGTGTCATAACTCAAACACACAATCTCCCCCTTGCGCCGCACATCGGGACTGAGGACGCTCGGCTCCTGCTGGAAAGAGCCAGTGTTTGTATTTGACATGAACGGATTGAAGAATCGCCACCGCGACGGTGTGTGCAAAGGCCCCAGTTCCTGAGGTGGTGGAGATGAAATCTCCCCCGGACTTGGCGTAGTGAGATGCCCGTCCACTGTCGACGACCGCCTCGGGGTATGTTCCGCTGTTTCACTGTTCGACGTCAACGAAAACGTCCTCGACCTTCGCATCTGGACCTCATTGGACAAACGCCTGGGAAGCGGGTGCCTCCGCGACACAGGCAGAGTCTCATGAGACTTTGTTTGCTTCACAGTCTGAGTGGAATCTGCGAATTGCGAGACTGGCATCATCGGCGGAGCGTCGATGGAGGAGGAAGATATCAGCGGAGAAACTCCTGCGCCGGTGCCGGTGCTGGTAGTCGCAGCCGAGAGAGTAGAGCTATACGACTCCCGGCGCATGCGACCAGACAGCGGACGGAAAGCACTGGCGAAGAATTGTCCCACCCTTGATCGCGCTCTTGACTGCGCCTCGAACAAGAACAAATCCGGCTCAGGATCCGGTTCGACGGTTGATTTCCACAATATTCGATCGCACCTTTGAGCAAAATCATTAGAGTAGGAAACATAGATCACGAAGTCGACTCACCAACTCGGCACTCTTCTTTTAGCAGACGAGTCATACACTCCCTTATCATCCCTCAACAGAATGACATCCTCCTCATCGCTCACGGCATTGGATTTCGTCGACATTGCTCTCCCCAGAGGCGGCGGCTTCAGCAGTCCACGGTCACTGTCATTGACGACATCCAATGACGAAGCTCGCTTCTTGTTCTCCTCAAGCAGGTGTGTGCCATCGCTCTCCCCAACATCCGCCATCGACTTATGCTGCTTGTGGTTCCCCTTCATCACGAACAGATCATGCTTTGGCCGGGTCCACTTCAACGGCGACGTCGGTGCACTCGGGCTAAGAAGAGCGAGCCACTTGGCCTTGGCCTTGTGAGCAGCTAGGGAAAGAGAGATCTTGCTTCCAGGTGTGACGGGCGGGGGTGCCGAGTCAAAGTACTCCTCGTCGACCTCCATCGCTGGTTTTGAGTGCATGGAGGAATTCCACATCGACGACGCCAAGGACGCGTTTTCACCGTGCCCTTCTCCCTCCCCCTCCCCCTCCCCCTCTCCCTCCTCGTCGTCTTCGTCGTCGTCCGCTTCCTCCTCCTCTGCATCATCTCGCTCCTTCTCCTCGACCTCCGTCAGGCGATGATTCCTATCACCCTGAGGACCCCGCCAACGGTCTAGCTTAGATGAACGCCGCTTGGGGCGCTTCAGGGTTCGTAGGACATCATACTTAAAGGTGGGCGGGAAGTCGATCGGTCCCTCCTTGAAACCTACGAACGCTTCGCCCTTGTCCATCAGGTTGCGCAGTTGGTCAAAGCATAACGCCTGAGCGTAGTCTTGCCTCGCGATCAACCAGTCAGCATGGAGTCGAGATATGTCGAGACGGAAGTTGAGATCTCCGAAGAGGAACGTGAAGTCAAATTTGTCGGTGAGGTCTTCGGCCATAACTCTCCGGTCATCATGAGGCAGAAAGTCCTCAACCGAAAGCTCGGACTAAGTGGGGACGGTTTAGATGTAGACCAGCAGTGTCAGAGGTAGCGTACTTTGATCTTGGCCAGGTTCGCCAGGCGATGATTCACTTTGCCTTCGTGAGCCGCCAGATGACAATTGAGGAAGAGGAAGGAGGTCTGGTCAATCTTGAGGCTTATGCCGACGCCGCCCTTGTTGCCGACACGCCCACCGATGAGCCCGGCTGTGACAGCAGATTTGGATATGCCCATGATATGGGAGCGCAGATCGCGATGAATGTAAACGGCGAGATAAATGCCCATCATTCGCTCCTTGGCAATCAACTGATACGGTCCCTTCCGCGATTCCTTGACTGATACACGAGGAGAAAGTGGCTTTGGGGCGCTGATGTCGGAGGTGGTCGGGGAGGATAAGCGTGCACCGCACGCGCCTGCATGACACAACCAGTCCTCAACCATGGCTGTCCATCCCGTAAGAGCGTCGTGAGGCGAGTCTTCCATGGTCCTTTTGGAGCGGATGGATTCCGGTTTCTCCTTTTCTCTCTCTTCCTTGTCGATGAGTTTGAAGCCAGCGCCAAAGCCCATGGGTATCCCTGACCCTGTTAGCAGCAAGTTTGACGTCGAAGAGGCCTTGACTCACCAGACAGAGAAGGGCATTCCTGACCTGCGCTAATTGACACATTAATTCGTGTTGAAGATGGAGGAGAGATGTGGCGCACACAACGACAAGGTGGTATGGGTGCACTTCATCTGGGGCAAGGACAGGAAAGGAGTCGATCACGGAAGCGTCTGGTGGAGTGTAGAGCGGAACTTTGCCAAAGAGTTCTTCCAGGTTGCCCTGGGCGACCTTTGTTGGCCTTTGCGCGGGTAGCGACGACGAGAAACACACCTTGGGCACAGAATCATGCATGTTCCATGTCAATATCCTCACTTTGAGAAATCTAGCGGTGCTGACGCCCTTCGATGGCGACGGTGCTGCACTGTGGGGGTGCAGAGAAGGTCTTGTGGTGGTTGCAGTGGGTTTTGCAGGAGAATGCGGGAAGAGAGCTTGCAGACGAGCCAAAACAGTGCCATGGCCTGCGAGAAGCGTTAGACGCGATTTGTTTTGTGGGGGATCGGACGTGTACCGTGTCTGGTTGAGGAGGGCGGAGTAGCGGACATGAGCGAATTACATCTACAGGGAATAGGATGTGGTGTTGAGTGAATGAGCGGGTCCTCGAGTATACGCGGGTGGTCTCAATTAGGGAACGTCATGGCGGTCGTGGTCAAGGCCCACATAAACACGTCAAAATGATTGTCGACTTCTGCTGTTGGCATCATACTACCACCACCAAACGACGGACACGTCTCGATCGGTGTACATTGGCATATTGAACAAACAGCGACGACCATGACGACCAAGGACAAGCGCGGCTGGCGCAATCGACACGGAGTCGATCGACTACCTCTGCTCCGTCCGTAGCGCTGCCCGAGGGCCAGTCGGATGCTCAATTGGTCTATCCTGACCAGACAGAGAAACATTTCAGAGGTGCTTACCCTCCTTTGTAGTGATTGTTGATTGAAAGAAGTCCCGCAGCATCGTTGTTAGCATTGATCTCGCAGCGGCCTCGCCGCTCATCTGGTTCTCCCAGCCCTTCGCCAGCTCTGTCCCCAATTTCCCAACAAGAATGGATGCATCTTTCCCATCGTGTCACCGCCAAACGCTCATTTTGCGCGGCTACACCGAGCGCGTCGAGCGCCTGCTAGGCCCTGCTCAATCACCACCTGCATAGCTCTGAGATCGCCAGCATTAATGACTCCCTCGCGCGGGACGGCAACAGACTGTCCATCAACCACACCTCGTCGTCCTTTGCGCTCCAGGCCTCGCTACTGCGCGTAATCATTTTCTCTGGCGGCGACAAGGACGCGCTCTTTGGCGACTTGTCGGCGAGATCGTCCGGCTTGACATCGAACTCGGACTCCATCGGGATCACACGTCGCAGAGGATGCACGGACAGCATATCCTCGAAGAGTGCGCGCTGCGTATTCGCCTCTGAGGCATCGTGCTCTTTCACTTTTCGGTCTGCCTCTGGGAATCCCCCCTCCGACGGCAACACATTGCGTCTATCGTGCATGTCCTCCACACACGTCGAAGACGTCTGCGAAGACTGCAGCGAGCGTTCGTCTCGTTCGTCTTCATGCATCCATTCGTCGAGATCCGACAACGTCAACTCGTTCTGCTCGCCCACGCGCCAGAACAGGGATATTGTCGTACGCGACGCTACCGAGTTCCAAAGGGCTTCCGAGTCAATTACGATCACTACTTCGGCGGCACGGAAGACTGGAAGAGCAAATTGGCACAGGAGATTGCGGAGAACGAGGGCTGACACTCCAGATTCGGAATTACAAGGTTTCTATTCTTGCAGGCTCCGAAGGCGCTGTCTTCTGTGTGTGTCATCGAAGGCTTTAAATTGAACGGTAAGCGAATTCAGTGTACATTTGGCGTCTTGCCGCTGATCTTTCTACTAGACATCATTTCCTCGCACAATACCATCATCGCACAGGGCCAGCTCAACGCTTCCCATTCTCACTCCCCCGCTCCACTTCATATCGTCGCAATGGCCATACTACCGTTCGAACACAAGTCAGTCCGACATCTTGCCGGCCGCGACCAGACAGCTATGGAAGGACGTGCGGTATGCTTCCCCGTCTTCGTTTGTGCAAGGACGACAACTACGGTCCCCCGCTCATTTTGAGGATCAACCTAGGCCCTGCCACGAACGCCTTTGCGCATGCTCAGGTCTGAGAGGAAGATGCAATTAAAGACTACGCGAACGGCGGCTAGCAGTGTATGTAGACGCTGTCTTCTGCGGCATCGTCGAGTCGTGGTCGCGGAGAACGGGCATGTCACGCCCAAGCTGGGTCGCGGACATAGGTTCTATCTAGAGGCGCATATGAACGAGGAAGGGGACGGGGACGAGTCGGCGGCTGATGGTGGAGGGCTGGTCGCTGCGCACGTACGATTTGGAGGACCGGGATGTCTGGGTGCATGAGCAGTCGATGCTGGCGCCGCACCATCGACCACAATTGCGACTGGGCGGTATGCGACTTTATTATTGCCAAACGTGTATCTGTCTCGATTCTATTTCTTACGAAAGTGGTCAATGACTTGAGCACTTTCGTTCTTCCTCTGTACTATGCCATCGTATATTGTGCCTTATTCAATGATACACATTTCGTCTTGTGGACAACGTCTGCTACTCCCAAGCCAAGCATTCCAATTTGAAGCACGAGACTCGCGTCGACTCGACGCGAAAGGGATCCGAGATCGTGTCGGAGAAACGACAGGTTGTGAAATCGCCAGCAGTGGACCGACAATGACTGTGCTCTGCCCGCCCTACGCAAGATATGTCCAGTGCTAATTAGGAGCAATGCACCCACCTGTTGAGCGAGTCGTTTGAGAAAGTCTCGGACTCGGGGGCAGACTCGGAAAGAGGAACGGTATTGAACATACGGTAGTCGCGTCGAAGGGCCTGCGTGGACGGGGAAAGCTTCTTATGCATGACTGACGAGTGGAAGACGAATGGACGGCACGGCACGTACATTGCAGCCTGCCATTCATCTTGCGCATACTACCCGTCGTCGTCCATACCCACCTCATGGTACGGGCTTCGGTCGTTGTCATTTGTATCCATGGATTGCGTCGTATCCGTTGCAGAGTGCTTCCAAATCCAGAGCATAGGAGAGGTAGTCTGGCCGCAGACTGCACTCTTCGTGAAGGCACGAGGCACAAAGAGGATTCAAATACCCCGTGATCCGTGTACGATTACGGTGGAGATCCCTAGTAGGTCGAAAGAAAAGCGCGCACCTTTCCGACCTGTTCCCGACACACGGGGGCAATTGCACAGCGTAGCTAGTGCCCGTCGCTGGGGTCAGAAGTGCCGAAGTCGGGATTCCGGCTGTGATAGCAGAAGGTCGAGCAACCTGTGGACCTGCTACGACGATGCCAGCGCACCTACAATTATGATAGTCCGTTCAACCAATCTCTGGGCGCATTGTCGCGTGCTTTGAAACCAGCACCAAAGCCCGTGGGTACTTTGAAGGCTGTTAGCAGCGAGTCCAACGCCGAAAAGACCTTGACTCGCCGCACAGAGAAGGACGTCATGACCGTGCTATCTGACACGTTGATTCAGGTTGAAGGTAACGAACGGATGTGGCGTACACGACGATGCGATGATGTGGATGCACTTTGTGTTGAGGGGAGGGGAACATCATGGCGGTCGCGGTCAAGGCACAGATCTGAACACGGCAAGATCGATCGCCGACTTCTGCTCCTCGCAAATCATCCGACGCGTCCCCCGATCAGACTGCTCAGAGTCAGACGGAGGTGACGGATAGCCCAGCTCCTCCCGCAGCACTGTTCATGTCCAGCAGGATGCCAGGATGGCCTGTCACACGAGAGAAGGGATACGAAGAAGCGTGTCTTTCTACTGCTTCACTTGAGCTACCAGAGTCGGATGATAGTCCACTCTGCAATTACCAACAAGCCTGTCTCACGCGTTCTACTTCTTTGTGTCTGAGTCTGAATGGTGACCGATGACGTGGGAGAAGTGGGGAGATCAGTGACACGAGCGTAACACTTGACAGCGAACATCTTGACAGCAGACAGCGACGACCACAGCACGTTCAAGACGACCATGGATACGAATGCCGCTGGAAGCAAGCGCGGTGCACGCAATCGTTTCCCGTTGAATCTGCTCACGCGGAGTCGGCCCCATAGCCGTGCTCCTCCTGCAGCGCCGTCTGATGATGGCGACCCTCCTGCCGAAGCGCAAGGGAAGACAGATGGGAAAGGTTCGGTTTCCTCCATACCTGGCAATTGGTCTCTGATGTCTTCTTAGCACCTTCTGTCCAATTCTTGCAAAAAGCAAGTCAGTTGTGGCAAACCCGCTCATCTCGCTCCAACAGCCCGTCGCAATCTCCGTCTCACAGCTCTGTGCCATCTCTGTCTCCCAGTGCTATGCCATCTCCCTCTCAGAACCCTACGCTCTCTCTCTCTCCCAACATTATGCCAACTTCCTCTCTCAACTCTATGCCGTCTCCTGCTCCCAGCCTTTTGCCTTCTCCGTCTGCGAACCCTATGCTGTCTTTGTCTCCCAGCCTCTTGCCATCTCTGTCTCCCAATGTTATGCAAACTCTGTCCTCCAATCTTATGCCATCCCCCTCTTCCAGCCCGTCTCCATCTCCGTTGCCCAGTATTATACCATCCCCGTCTCCTGATGTTTTGTCATCTACATCTCTTACCTCCTTGCAATCCTTGTCTTCAATCCCTCAGCAGCAGACTCTAGGGGGCACAGTTGATCCATCCATGTGTTCCTCACTGTCTTCCACTACAGAGCTGTCACCTACTGCTCAATCATCGTCATCTACCATCCAGTTGCCATCATCTATCACTCAACCCTTGTTATCCACTTCTCAACAACCAGTGACAAGCAAAGCTAAAGCCTTGCTCAAGAAGCTGGTAGAGGCCACCAGTGGGGTTATCAATGTTAACAATGCTCTTGTCTGTGTGGAGATCATTAAAGAAGCAGGTGAACTGGCAGAGAATCTGCCTGTCATCAAAGTTGTTGCGGGTATTGTTACACATGTTTTCAAGATTATGAATGTATGTCTCCTTTCAAAGTTTTTTCTTATGTGATCTCACATTATATGATTTACAGGAATATCATGAGTGTCGGGAGTCTTGGGCACGACTGAAGATGACACTTGGGACAATCTCCACATTCATGGCTGTATTTGCAAATGAGGTGCAGATTCAGAACCTCCCCTCCGACATATTTCTTGCATTCAAGCCACTTGAGGATGCACTTGTGGAAATTCTTCTGGCCTGGATTGAGTACAGCAGCAAGAACTTTGTTCTTGTAGGCTTGCACCGTGATGAAATGAAGCAAAAGGGTGATCAGTTTGCAAACATGTTATGGAATATATTGGCCATCCTCCAGGTAAGCTTCTTCTTGATTTTGTGTACAGCTCATTAATCTTGCGGATAGGGTAACCAGACAGTATATGCACGCATTGACGGTGCATATAATCGGAAGAAACTTGACAAGATTGATGAGGTGCAGGATGAGCAGACAAAGATGATCTGCAACATACATGCACGGATGATTGATGCTGCAGTTGGTTCTTCTCAGACTGCTAGAACCTTGGGTCTTTTTTCATGCCCAGAGCCCTCAAAGTACTTTGAGGGACGGGATGTCATGCTGTGGCGCCTCTCAGCCATCTTCTCATCACGTGTGGTTGCACTCCTTGGAGATGAGTGGTCCTCAACACGTATGGAGTCTGTCATCAATATGTTTGCTGGCAGTTCTGGCATGTGGTATGTAGTGTGTTCACTTGCTGACATGCATATACTCACTTTTCTTTGTTAGCTTCTCTCGCATATATTTTGTGAATGCAGATTCCAAAGAGCATCTTGTGTCAGACCTTATGTTGTTCAGTGGTGCAGCTGAACTCAAGTCTGCCCTCTCTGCAATTTGTTCAACAGCTGGGCTCCTGCTCATTATCACAAATATTCATGATGCAGCTGCTGTTGATCTTGTTGCTTGCCTTCCACGTACCCCAGGGCTTTGTGTATTGCTAGCTGGCACAGATAAGCACTTGGAGTTATTTGCATCTCCAGGACAGTTCTGGAGGTTGGATGAACTTGACCATAAGGTCATCATTGAGAGGATGTACAAAGCACTAGCTCAGCCGTTAGAGATGAGGAGATGTGTGGTAACACTGGTGGCTAAAGGTGGTACAGGAAAAACACAAATAGCCACCAAGTTTGCCTATGAGAACCAAAAGAGGTATGTTCATACATAATTTCTAAACTTTAAGAACTGAAACTAATTGAGATGGAGTAGCTTTTCTGAACTCATCTTTGTGAATGCTTCTTCAGTGGAGAAACTAGCAGAGCAGAACAAGTTGGTTGAGGACCAACTTGAAATCTCCTTGAAAGATTATCTGAATGGAAATTCAAGCAACTGGCTGGTCATATTTGATAATGCAGATGATCCTGAATTGGATCTGTCACCTTATCTTCCTTCTTCTAATCATGGCAATGTCATTATCACCAGTCGTGATGCTGCTCTCCATGAACATGCATCCCGAGACTGTAAAATTCTTGTTGATGACCTTGAGCGGAATGCTGCAATCACAATGCTACTTACACGCTCTATTCATGGTGAACCAAGCCTGCAAGATTATGCAGCTGCTATAAATATTGTTGATATATTTGCATGTCATGCTCTAGCAATTGCCGTAGCTGGTGGTTATCTTGCCTCTCATCCCACATGTTCAATTTCTCAATATCTTGATCGATTTCAAAATCGTCAGAAGGAGCTTCTCAATATCAAGACTTCTCAGGGTGTGGACAGCTATCTAGACACTGTTCTTGATGCATTTCTTTTAAGCTTTAAGCATCTCACAGAAAATGCAAAACTTGTACTACAAATATGCTCATTCTATCTTTACACTGATGTTCCTGTTGCTATACTTCGTCTTGCTGCAGAGAATCAATCTGAGCTTGAATTACTGGGTGATGAAACAGTACCCACTGCAGTGATAGATTCACTGAACAAATTTTACACTTGCTCTATTGATGATGCAGTTGATGAGTTAGTAAGACTTTCACTGGCTACATATACTCATCAAGATGATATGCTCTCATTTCATTCTGTTATTCATAAATGTATAGCTGAGACTATTGTATTTCCTGAAATGATGCGGCAGACAGCACTTCTTTTACTCAGTCAGAGTATTTTTTCTGATAAATATGATTTTTCATATATGTTTTGGAGAAGAGTTCTTCCACATGCTATACACATTCAAGATAATGACATATCTCTCACTTATACCAATGAAGCAATTGCATTTCTTTATGAAAATGTTGAACTATGGATTGAAGCAACATTATTACGGCAAAAGGTAGTAGAAATGTATCTGAAGGTCAAAGGAGAGCATCATCCGGATACACTCATATCAATAAGTAATCTTGCAATCACCTTTCATGAGCAGAAGAGATATGCTGAGGCAGAAGTGCTGAAGAGTCAGGTGCTCGAGGCACGGAAGAAAGTGCTGGGAGAGCATCATCCGGATACACTCTCATCAATGAGTAATCTTGCAATCACCTTTCATGAGCAGAAGAGACATGTTGAGGCAGAAGTGCTTGGTAGAGAGGTGCTCGAGGTTCAGAAGAGAGTGCTGGGAGAGCATCATCTAGATACACTCTCATCAATGAACATTCTTGCAATCACCTTTCATGAGCAGATGAAGTATGCTGAGGCAGAAGTGCTTAAGAGACGGGTGCTCGAGACACGGAAGAAAGTATTGGGAGAATATCATCCGGATACGCTCTCATCAATGAGTAATCTTGCAATCATCTTTCATGAACAGAAGAGGTATGCTGAGGCAGAAGTGCTTGATAAAGAGGTGCTTGAGATTCGGAAGAGAATGCTGGGAGAGCATCATCCGGATACACTTTCATCGATGAATAGTCTTGCAACCACCTTTCATGAGCAGAAGAAGTATGCTGAGGCAGAAGAGCTGAAGAGTCAGGTGCTCGAGGCACGGAAGAAAGTGCTGGGAGAGCATCATCCGGATACACTCTCATCAATGAGTAATCTTGCAATCACCTTTCATGAGCAGAAGAGACATGTTGAGGCAGAAGTGCTTGGTAGAGAGGTGCTCGAGGTTCAGAAGAGAGTGCTGGGAGAGCATCATCTAGATACACTCTCATCAATGAACATTCTTGCAATCACCTTTCATGAGCAGATGAAGTATGCTGAGGCAGAAGTGCTTGATAAAGAGGTACTCGAGATTCGGAAGAGAGTGCTGGGAGAGCATCATCCGGATACACTCTCATCGATGAATAGTCTTGCAACCACCTTTCATGAGCAGAAGAAGTATGCTGAGGCAGAAGTGCTTCATAAAGAGATACTTGAGATTCAAAAGAGAGTGCTGGAAGAGCATCATCCAGATATACTCTCATCAATGAACAGTCTTGCAATCATCTTTCATGAGCAGATGAAGTATGCTGAGGCAGAAGTGCTCACAAGAGAGGTGCTTGAGGCTCAGAAGAGAGTACTGGGAGAGCATCATCCGGAAACACTCTCATCAATGGGCACTCTTGCAGTCATCTTCTATGAGCAGGAGAGATATGCTGAAGCAGAAGTACTTGAGAAAGACGTGCTTGAGACTCAGAAGAGACTACTGGGAATGGAGCATCCAGATACACTTATAGCAATGGATAATCTTGTAGCTACCCTCACACAGCAGGAAAAGTATGTGGAGGCAGAAATGCTTGCAGTAACCTCTTTGTGATTGTTTCTTTGGCTTCAGGTTCACAGTGTGCAATATATATATGTTGATAGGTACTCATGTGATTCTGTGTATTGTTTGTGTCTAGTATACTTTACCAATCTATCAATGATTATGACTTTTTTCAACAGCAGTTTTTGGTTTTTTGGACTCTAAAGATGGTACAATAATATAGTAAGTCTAACTATTACAGCCCAAGAGTGAGTAAAAGAGATAGCTCTGCATATGACAGTATTGTCCTCTCACTCATTCTTCAACAGCTCTACTCTAGCCTCTATCACAGCTATTTTGATACATATAACAGTGGTTGCTCTGATGACAATCATTCCGGGACATACATACTTTCTAGCTTAATATTGACTGGTCAAATTATTGAGAAACAGCCTCATTTCAAAGAGACTTCCCCAGTCAAAAGTTTCATATGTGACAGTTGACTCAGCTTGATGAGGACCTCAAAGTCAGATGCCACAGCACCTCACAACTGATGGTATAGTTTCTGACACTGTGCAAATCCACACTGACTACCTTGCTCCTGGGATTGATGTTGATGACACCCAGCATGATACACCCCTGTGACTTCTCTGCATGTTCAGCTAGGATGGATTTAAGAATTTTGATGTACAGGAGCAGGTGGTATGCTGCAGTTGCAACAGAACTGAAATTGGCATGGTTTTTGCCAAAGCTCTTGACAGTATGCAGATCCATCTCGGTCTCTTACCCAGGGTGCAACTTGGCAAAGAGGATGCTGGGGTTGGTCGGTGCAGGCAGGATGTCTGTAAACAGGGACTGCTGCTTGCCTTTGTTTGGGGCACCAACCAGATGCAAAAACAAGAACTTCAAGTTTAGATAGAGATTCTTGCCCTGGGCTTGGTTGCACCAGGCGGGAATACAGATTGTGTGAGCACATGATAGGCATATTGAGGACACTGATGTCACAGTCTGAGGGGTGTCATTCCCCAGTGTGTACATCTCCATCAGCTTGGGATTAATGTTGAGCAGAACAAGCACAAGACAGTGCATGAGGACCTCATCCTAGATGACGGATGTGTTGTTCCAGATGTAGATGTGCTCAATGGCCACCTGAGGCACCTTGGCAATCATGATGTGGTGGAAGGCATTGGCAACTTGAGGCATCCACACCCAACATGTAAGAGTCTATGAACTGACCTGGGGGGTGCTGAACTTGCACTTCTAGGTTCTAGGCTCACCAGAAACTTGCCTGTGAGTCATAGATGATTGAGTTGAGGGAATGCACATCTGTGTTTTGCCGGACTACACATGTGCTCTGGATGTTAGTGACATGCTCTGCTCTTATGCCCCCGAGGGCCAAGACAGTGTTGGTTGATTTCCTGGGTCACTGCTGCATGCATGTGAAAAGTAGCAAAATTACGATTAGTTTGCACCCACAAGCAAATATAGCAAACACATTGCCGCAGGTGCCTCGACCAACTTTCTAGTTTGTCCCGCCATGTCTACCACATCATCGGACACGACATTCACTGTCGTTGGTTTCCTACTCACAAGTCAACCCATTCCGATTCCAGCATTTCTGCTGCACCTTCCTCCTGATTATGTACCAAATTGTCCTGCTCAAGAATGAATTTGATGACATTGTAGGTGCCTCTCGTACTTACACCTGCGGCTGCTGGGACCGTGCCAAGCGCAGCGCGCGAGCGTAACTGGCTTCCCACACTCGCCATCCTTATCGACCCCCAGATGAGAGTGAAGTGGGCGTCCCGATGAGGACAAGGGCCTGCAATCGACATTCAGGAAATCATCATACATGCAGGAAAGGAAAAGCATACCGTTCAGCATCACAGGTGCGGCGCGCTATCCCAGAGTCCGCGAGCAAGTAATTCCGAGTGCTGAGATACTACTAGCGGTCCGGTCGTCTACGTATCAAACTCGGCCCTCCCGCCCATAGTTCTGACATTCGCAAGGTACGCAAGGAGGAAGAGCGGCGGTAACAGAGACGCGAAAAGCGGCGGCACCAAGAACGCGAAAAGCGGCGGCAACGAGAGCTCGAGGAGCGGAACGAGCCCTCGAGAGGAACGACGAGCGGAAGTAGTTCGATAGCGAGAACGGCATCCTGAGAGCCGCGAACGGTGCGGCGGCCAATGGCAGTGGTTCAATGGGGGAGGAGAAGAGCAAGGACAGTACCAAAGACGTCGACTGGGCATTAGAGGGACGAATCTTGGTCAGTTGAGATCACACAAATAGGTTCATACGGCGCCGGCTTACCGTGAGCGCTGCAATGAACCTGGCTGTCCAAATTCTTGTGAATAACGGCTCAGGGAGCGCCGTCGTCCGTATCGTCAGCCATATAACCACCACTGCCCAAACTTTGCGGTTTCGCATTGCACTGAGATCGTCGTCCTGCGCGCGCCGGACGAAGCGTAGACCATCCTTGACGGTGTAGTCGCCATGAAAGACGTCCTGGCAGGTAGCATTGTCAACATTGGGTTCATGCTGTCGTCTAAGTATATGCTTGATTGAAATACTTGGGTTTGATCAAGGAATGAACAACGTACCGCGGGCGATACGGCGCACTGTCACACCCGAAGCATTGAGGACGCTGTTCCAAAATTTTGGAGCCGCGAAAGACACTGCCATTCGACGATCCAGCAAGATCCTGCCGCCCCGATCCGAGATCGACGTCCAGCGCGCGTCGAACAATGACGGGACAGTCCTCAGTGGGTGCAGTCCGCATGAAGAAAGTCTTCTTGTTATTGGGGTGCTGCCATCCTCTGGATGATGACAATTAGGATACTTGGATCTGAGCAAGGAATCAATAACGAACCGCGGGCGATACGGCGCACTGTTACACTGAACGCAATGGGGACGCTGTTCCAAAACGAGGAAGGCGCAAAGACACCGCCATTCGACCGTTAGCCGGCAAGATCCAGCCGCCCAATCGAATGTGCTCCCGACGTCGGCGGTCTCCAGGGAGGACGGCGCGCACAAGGACGGCAGAGTGGGAGGTGGGGCGTCCACGAGGGTAGGTGACGCGTCTCCGGGCGAGTAGCGAGCGAGGCGGCAAAATCTTGATGTTGGAGTTTGCAGAGACTGTAGGTCGGTTCCGCGGGTTGAGTTGGGTGTCGCCGAGAGCGACGTTTGCCGAGTCAAGATGACATTTTCAGATCGTTCAAGGTGTCGGCGCACAGTCTTCGCTGCCCAGTACCGTTAAGTGGGTAGAGCATGTGGCACATAAGTAGGTAAGTAGCCAACGCGGCATATGATTACAACCAATACTCACCGTGTATTTCGACCGGGGCACTCGCATCCGATGACTGCCTGGTGACGCGACTTTCTTCGCGCAGTGTCCATTCGTTACCATGGCGCACAATTCGGGCCTCGAAAAACGGCAATCGTGAGCAACTGGAAGATACATTCAGCACAACGTTATTGATCTCGTACGTGGAACTCACCAATCACTGCCCTATCTCGGCAGGCGAATGATTGTACATTGAACGCGATCCTGCGCTCGTGATCGTTGCCGGGCCTCGTCGGCGGGGCATTTGACGTGATACAGTAGGACCACTCGTTGAGCGGCAAGGTAGCGAGGCCACCTTTCACGGAACAGCATCGCGCCAGCGAGTGGACAGAGCTGAAGATAAGCAAACAAATTATCAGCTCCGTAATGAATGAAATCGTTGAGTTACTGACCTTTCGAGCCACACTGCGTGCAATACTCTATGGAATGGGACTTGGTTTGATATAAAAAGGGCAAGTGCCGGCTAGCAGGGGAGCAGCGCGTTTTTTTCGATCATACAGGGGAGGTCACAGAGGTCCAGGGGCTGGTATGAGAATCGTGTAGTACAGTAGAACGCGCGAGAGAGTCCTCTGCCATGGAGGTCTGAGGGAAGTGATCGGCAGCTGCTAATCGAGGGCTGCCACTCGGGGTAGGTCAATCATTTCACAAGTCAACGACGACGACCCAAGGACGATGGACACCGACGGGCCGTCTGTGACGAGCGCTGCCCGCCCGCCATGACCGCCGTTCACCGCCTGCCCCAACGCCGCCTCCAACGCCCCCCCCACGTGCGCAGGGACACCCACCAACGAAGCGGAGGAGACGGGCGACGAAGGGATGCAGGAAAGAGGTGGGAGAGTCCCTCGGCGCGCGACTCGCGGGGGGCCATCGCAGGGGGGGGCACCTAACGCGCAGGCGGGTGATTGAACAAGAAGCACTCGCGACTCCCACTCCAAGCACGCGCGCCGCAGCCTGCCATCCGTCGAGTGCAACCAGGACGCCCGCCACCGCCAGACGCCCGCACCGCGCAGCTACACCGAACGCGTCGAGCTCCTGCTAGGCCCTGCTCAATTGCCGCCTGCTCGGCTACGAGATGGTCATCATCGACGACTATTTCGCGCGGGACATCGAAATCTTCGGCAGCCACGCCCAGTCGTCTCCTGCTTTCCAAGGCATCGCTACTCCGGGCATTCGTTTTCTCCGACGGCGTCCACGACGCGCCCGAGCAACCTGTGGGCAGACTCGTCCGCCTTTTCTTGCACCTCATCACGTCCCCACGTCGCAGATGACTAGCGCTCTCTTCGAAAACCGCATGCTGCGTATCTGCCTCTGGGCCTTTCTAACTCCTGGGGTACTTCCATTCTCCTCAGTCGGCCCCTGAGCATCTCCCTCTTTGACGGCCACACGCCGCGTCCTACGCGCATCTCCTCCACACGCGTCGAGGACGTCGGCGGAGCAGCGAGCATTCGAGCATGCCCATCTTATCGTCGAGCTCCGATATCCTCCACTCGCTCTACTCGCCCACGCGCCAAAACGGCGACACCCTCATATCCCGCGACGCTACCGAGTCCCGCAGAGGGCTTTTTAGAAAATTACAGTCACTATCTCGGCGGCACGGAGGATTGGCCTCTGGAGAGGCAGAGCAAGTTGCTGCAGGAGATTACGGACAACGAGGCGCCGATGTGTTGAGAATTGGGATATCTGGATTTTCTTGTTGCCTGCTCCGAAGGAGCTGCTGGTAGCGTTTTTTCAGAATGCTTTGGTTGACGGTGAGCGAACTCACACGTCATCTTGTGCGTTCCGTCGCTGATTCTCCCAGCCATAATCGCATCGTACAGGACCATCACCGTGCCCGGCCAGCCAATCTCCTCCATTCCGCTCCATATCGCCGCGGTTGCCGTACCTCTGTTCGGACAATTGTCCAAGCTCGACACCTTGCCAACCCCGACAACACGCCCTTACGTGCGGCATGCTCAGGACTGCGAGGACACGCACCGAAGACTACGCGTACGGAGGACGCTCTCTATTGCGTCTTCGTCGAGCCTAGTCGCGGTCGCGGGGAATGGGCCTGTCACGCCCTGGGCCCAAGCCGGGTCGCGGGCGTAGGACCTACCTGGAGACGCCGATGAACGGGGAAGGGGACGAGTCGGCGACTGATGGCAGAGGGTTGACGGCCGCGCACGTAGAGTTTGGAGGACCGGGATGTCTGGGTGCATGAGCGGTCGATGCTGGCGCCGAACCAGCGATCACAATTGCTCTTGGGCGGTGTGTGATTTTGTGATTGTCAGGTGTCTCTCTTGTCTGTCGTCGCTTAGACTCTCATACTCAACTTTTGATATCTGGAACGATTTCGCTCTTTTTCTGTACTGTGTCACTGTTCGTTCATGTGCACAATTAGTCTTGCATAGTATCGCGTCTGCTACAAATCACGACTTGCTCTACTGGCCAAGCAGATAATACTAGTCGACGTGAGACGGTTTCTGAGGAACAACAGTTTGTGGAATCGCCAGCAGTAGACCGGCGACAACTGCTCTGTTCTACACAAGATGCTTTCAAAGCTGGTGAATTGCCTCAAAGAGCGATGCACTCAAACATTGAGAAGGTCTTGGACCCGCGGTCAGTGTGAGAAATAGTGTCGAGTAGTCGCGTCAAAAGGCCTGTGTGGACAGTCAAACATCGATTACATGAAACATGGCCGACGAGTCAAAGACGAATAGAGGGGAAGTACATACCGGCCAGTCAGTCAGCGTATACCCATCGTTATCCAGACCCAATTCATAGGACGGGGCTTCGGTCGTCATTCGTGTGCATGTATCGCGACGCATCCGTAGAAGCACATGAAGAGCATTCGAGATGCATACTCCCACTGGCAGCGAAGGCACAGGTCAAGAAGAGCAGACCCTGCAATTGCTGTACGGTTACGGTGCGGATCTGAGAGTAGATAGCGAAGCGCTTACCTTTTCGACGCACGGGGGCAATTGTACAGCGTAGTGAGGGCCTCCGAATTTGGTGAAGACTGCAATGCTAAGACACTACTTTGACCGAGAACACAAGACATGCAGACGGAGTAAAAGACGGCGATCAAAGATGTTCATTGAATTGAACGATGCCAAGTAACAGGACCTCAACGGTAGATACGCATATAAGAAGACGAACACAGGCCAGAGTCAACCGACGACGATGCCGATACACTCACATCGGTATGAATTTATAGTATCCAATTGAACGAGGGTCTCACGAGCCAGAGCCCGAAGAACGAGTAGCAGCGGCAAGTGCGAGCAGCACAACGGCGTCCAGCTACGCCGTGTATTCCGTGACGAGCAAGCATCCGGGACGCGTAAGGTATCGACACGAGACATAGGGCAAGTCCAAAGGCGAGGAAACAAGTAAAGTCATACATCGACGGCCCTCTGATGAACGATAGACCGCCAACTCCTGACGTCTTGAAGCCGAACGAATACCGGAGAGCGTTCTTTCGATGTTGTATCTACCTATTGAGCTGATCAGCGGATTGGCGAGGCCTTGTCTATCTTGTCCGCCATGCAACTACAACGATGACAAGTCACGTCAACGCTCAAGTGGAGAACTTGAGACAGATCTACCTTCGATTTAACATAACAATCGGTTTCGGCGCGAATCGGTTCGAGTGCCAGCCGAGAATCCAAGACGTCCGCCGAGAAATAAGCCTCTTCGACACGGACATGGCTGCGCCATGCCCCACATCCCGCCATACGTTGGTTGCAGAGCCTTGAGAGGAAAAGGTAACACGATGGGGGACTTGGAGTGTTGCTATCCAGAGACATTGCCAGTGAGCTTTGCAAGATGCTGGTATGCATAGTCACTATGTCATGACTGGAGCCCTGGGATGCTAATTTAGTAGCTCAACATAAGAGCACCAGGTCATGGAAGACGTACTGCTCGTCGTGGACAGACGCAGACCGTCCCAAAATGTGCAGACGGCCAGTCAGACACGTAAACATGAGCTACAGCAAGCGGCAGTGCTGTGCCCTGATCAGCGCTCCGCCGCTCGCCTATGCGCCCTCGGCCAGTTCAGAGTTGAATGCCCAGCGGACGATCGAACATCGAGAGAGGTGCTCGGAAGGGTATGTCGTGGACTGCATGTGCTGGTCTCTCGAAGACGTGAGCATTTGGGGTCCTGGGGGCCTAAATTTATCATTAGACATAGTCCCCGAATGGCTGGAAATGTCAGAGGCTTACCTGAGGCGCTAGCGCGTTGCTCTGTCCTAATATAATCTCAAAGCAGAGCTCTAACTGGCACCCAATGCATCCAATGCAATGGGTATTCGGTCGTCACCGCTACGCCGCAACCATACTCCCGCGCCCGACTCAGGGCCCTCTACACCGCCAGATGCTCGGCAGAAGTCGCGCTCGCTGTTGAGTTCACTTGAAGTGCTCGGAAGTAAACGCGTCTTCAATTGGCCGGTGCTGACGCCCTTCGATGGCGACGGTGCTGCCTGTGGAGGTGCAGCGAAGGTCTTGTGGTGGTTGCAGTGGGTCTTGCAGGGGAATGTGGGAAGAGAACTTGCAGACGAGCCAAAACAGTGACATGCATCAGGAAAAACCCTCCGGGCTAATTTGAAGCATATATTGCGGAAATTCCGAGAAATTCTACTAATCGTGATACTCGCGCTTCATTGCACGGATTATCGTAAAATAGGAGAATATTACAAGACTGCCATGTAATGCACTAATGATACTTGTAGAAAGTACGCTGATCACGGTAATTATTGACCAAAAATCCACCCGCCCGATCCAACACATTCTCAGCCGACCAGTCCGCTGGCACAACATGCCCCCACTTTGGAAACAATGACACGCTTCCGTGAATAAGACTCACGGGTATGACTGATGCAAGAGGGTGTCCATCGCGAGCCTTGTCACGTCGCACCAGTTGGAGATTTGAGCGTGCATCTGGGCGTGCCGTGAACCGGGTGAACCACTCGACATAGGCAAGATGCGGAGGAACATCGACATTTGGAGGAAACAAGTTTCCAATGCTCTTCTCCGGAAGTGAGAAGAGGACGCGTACACGCCCCACACGGAGGCCTGACACCTGATGAGCTAAAGTTCACAAGAGGAAGTAGCAAACATACCGTCAAGAGGACTGTGACTATCTGGCGTAGCATCTCGTACACGCACAAGGACAGTATCAAAACGAGCAGCCCGAGTAATCTTGCCCGTAGAAGACATGGTGCGGGGATAAACATGGATAGAGTCAAGTGTTTCACCAATGTAGAAATCGTGATTGACAAACTTCAGACGATGAAAGACAGGTACAGCCCGGAATGGGAGAGCAATGTCATGGGAAGCTTCTTCAATCACAGCTTGGGTGGCAAGAGGATCCTTGAACTGTGCAATGAAGCGACAGAGTGCTGGAACAAAGAGTGAAGCACTGTATCCAGTAGCCATGTCCTGGAGTACTGAGATCTTCACCGATTTCAGAGTGGGTGCCTTTGTCATCTTTACCGTGTATGAACACAGTAGATCAGCAAAGGAGATACGGATATGTGATTGTGCAGCAACATCACCAGTTGTTGCAGGATTGAAAGTATGCTCTCCGGTCCGCCAACGGATATAGTTAGCATGATACACAATCTTCTCCCGCCGTTCCAACCATCTCGTCATCTGTGCATACTCGTTCTTGCGATTGGTGGAGCGATACGCATCTTTGGCAAAGTCAATATGGAGGCGCTCGGTAGTCTCGGTGTTGTAATTATCTGCCGTTCCAAAGAGTCGGATGGCACGAGTATAGTGGTTCAGAAAGTGAAGTTTTGGGATGTTGAAGTGCTCACGAGCACCGTGAGTCACAAAAACCCATTTGTTCGTATGGAAGGCAGCCAGGGCTGAGTCCAGTTCCCCCAGAGTTTCTTCACTGTGAACCGGATAACGGGATAGATAGAGAAAATCAAGGAGTCCACGTGTAGTACGAATTATGGCGGCCGATGAAGCTGCTGGGAGGGGTAAATCAATCACAATGCCAAGAAGGAATGCACAGATCTGTTTGTGCTCTGTTCCGCTGACACGTGACAGTGATGATATGCCTTTGTGGAAGGCCCGCATAGCATGATTCGGAGGGAGGCGACGAACTCGAGCATCGAGCTCAGCTTCACCAACAATGTCGGTGATCCAGGTGATGAGATGCTTGATGACGCCTTGGAGGAGCTGATGCAAGATATCTGGTGTAATGGATCGGAAGATGTCAACGTAGGGAAGGTCTTCCCAGAAGGGATGCTGAATGGGCTTGATGTTCTCCTCGGCGCACAGTGAAGCCCATTCCGGAGTTCCTATGCTGGTTACCGCGTGAAGAGCGTCTTCGAAGACTCTGTAGCGGTATGTACATGGAAAATCTCCAAGTTCATCACGAGGAGCCTCGCAAATGGGTGAATCCCCATTATAGGTGCAAGTGACAAGTACCTGCTCAGGATAGTCACCAACATATGATGCAAAGATTGGATGACAGCGGCGGGCTACTCCGTCGCCGCTCTGCATGATCAGCCCAGTCATTCCAGCTTCCTTCAGCCCCTCAAGAATGCGTTTGAGACAAGCATGGAAGAGGTTAGCCAGTGTTCGGCGACGTGCAGCTTTGTTTGTGATATGCTCAAGCTTGGATGTTGGAAGGTACGCCAGAAGCACTTGGCCGTTACGAGACGGTTTGCGGCAGATATCCTTGGGTAGGTTGCCAATCGTCAAATACACAGGATAGGCTGTCTTGTTTCGGAACAGGGTTACCTGCGTCTTATCGGACGACAGGATGATCGGAATGATAGTAGCACCAGGAGTATTGCTCTCGACAGCTTTCTACATTGTGATTATGCTCA
This sequence comes from Strobilurus luchuensis, assembly GCA_019915105.1. Lineage (NCBI taxonomy): Eukaryota > Fungi > Basidiomycota > Agaricomycetes > Agaricales > Physalacriaceae > Strobilurus > Strobilurus luchuensis. The sequence goes on along the minus strand of JAHLMJ010000012.1, from coordinate 949,233 downwards.
GCAGACTATTGATCTAATCATCAAAGACACTCACCTGAGTGTCCCACCACCACCGACCAGTATGAAAATCATGAAACAATCGCACCGTTTTGTCCGCGTCGGTGTAATGCCGTTCGGGAGCAAAGCAGAGATATTCCATGTGCTGAGGGTCACCGTAGAGGGCGCGAATACACTCAATGACATCGCGACGGTACAGATCAAAAGACCTATCAGCAATGACAACCTCCTCTGGGAAGAATTTTGGGCGAACAGAGGGAAGCTGTTCATCGATGATGGTATTAAGCTCCTTCGATGTCTTGAAGCCCAAGCCTAAGCGATCCCGAACCTGATATGACGTTGAATACACACTGCAACTTACATGGTGTACTTACCTCGTCAATGCCAAGAAGACGTGTGAATGACGACGCACTTGGACCATCCATTTTGGCCCATTGTGCTATCTCCCACTCCAACTTGGAGGAGAACGGTGCGTAAAGATCCGGACGCTCGCCTTGCAGATGTGGAAGGGATGACTCGTAAGCCTCAAAGCCATTACGCGATGCGCTCTGCGCAGGGATCGGAGCACCGGCAGACCCTTCATAGTGAGTGACAAAGACTTCTGCCTCGCGTTCCGTGTCAGCAATCTTGCGGATGGGTGGAATGACAGGCCCAGTCACTTCATCCTCATCCTTGTCAACGTCCATCGCGTCATCCTCCTCTGTCGCGTTGGGGCGCGCTGCCTCCCATCCACCCTGAAAATCCTCGCCTCCCTCTTCATCTGAGTCCGAATCCTCGTCATCATCATCTCGTTCAAAGTCATCGGAACTGGTCTCAGGACCACCAAGTCCTGGAAAGTCAGCTGCCGTATAGTCGTCGACTAGCCCAAATGCATCGCCTTGGAAACGAGGCAAATGCGAGTCGGGATCTGTGTCTTCTGGGGCTGGACCTGGCTCGCGATCGGGCACCGTGGTCGAACTCTGAGCGGCATCCGTGACCGTCGCAGCACCAGACGGCGATGGAGGACGAGAACGGCGTCTCACAGGGTCCCGTCGGGGTAGACCGTCGCTTGGGCGGATCTTGCGTGTATAAGTTTCACCGGCTGCCTGACATGATTTGCTCTGGGTACGAGTGAAGTGCTGGACGAGATCGCTAGCGCGTTCGAATTCGCGTTCGCAAGCAGAACATTTGAGCTTCGTATCAGCCATAGATCAGTTGAGTGCGCAGAGAAGAGAGATAAGGATGAAACAATTAGATATTCGGCACATGTCCAGACAATCTAGAGTAGTCGACGCGGACTCTATTAAACCCTAGAAATTACTGAATCTGGAGCGTAAAAATTCAATAAAAGCGCGTCGTGAACAAAGAGACTCACCATTCTATAACCCACAGCTTGAAGTTCTCATCACCCACTGCATACTTTCCCAAATCATGCCGCCGCCCAAAGCAACTCGCAAAGTGTTGTCGGCCCTTTCTGACACGTCGAATACGAACCCAACACGTCGTGAGTTTGGTCTCCAGGTTACAATGTTGACTGTAGGTACTCACCTTCAATGATATAGCCAAACGTGCTGCCGCCCTCAAGCAAGCAACCGCGGCAGCACGAACGTCTGCGAGGAAGACCGCCGCCAAAAATAGCAAAACCATCAAGAAGGTCGGTAACGGCGCCGTGGCAAGTAATAAGTCGACCGTTATTGCGAGCCAGTCGGCACCGGCTGTCACAAAGCAGAAAGGAGCCGAGGTCTCGTCTATCGCATCGAGCGTGCATGGTCAGTACCTGTTGTAACCGTCAGAATTATTACTGACGGGATTTTATCCAGTGGGACCCAACCTTGATCTACGTACCGGCAAGGAGCTTCCTCGTCATCTTGCGAAACAACCAAGGCGGAGTAGGAGCGATGGCATGTTCTGTTATTGCATCATCTCGTCTTGACATCTCTGATGGATCCTGTTCTAGAGCCCAATTTTCAAGCTCCTGCAATGCTAACTGATGAGGAAGATGAGAATATGGCTCACAAGGCAAACCATAGTAAGTTATCAGCTTTGAGATTAGACGCACCTCACATGAACGGCCTTCAGCCACAGACAGGAAGTCCACAAAGTGCCTGGCCACACCTACGCGCACCGTCGATTCTGACAACTCCGACAACGAGAATGGTGCCGATGAAGTTGATGAGTTGGAGAGTGAGAACGAACGCGCCGAGGATAACGAGGACGCATTGAAGCTTTTTGAGGAGGAGGTCAGTGGTGACGGTCGACATCCAAGACATGTGCACGCACCTGACCGGTACTTACAGGCCGCGCACATCGTGCCCAGAGCAGGCAAGACCGGAAGGATCATGGCCGGTGAGTCCCAGAGCCGGTTAAGACTTATTCTCACGCTGGCATGTTGACCTTCTCCCATCATCTCAGGCGACCACGACACTGACGACGCCGATGAGCACGACGCTCAGTCGGACGGCTACATCTCCGATGGCGACGACGACGGAAACACCAACAACACCGCTGGTGATAATGATGGTACGGCCCGCATTTCGGAATGGTCTAGCAAAGCCAAGGACGTTCTCACTGATCGACTTGCACAAGCAGGCATCGCTGTCGAACATCCGGAAATCAGAGCTATGATATTGGTGCGCTGTCTGCTCTCTTCTCTTCTCTGACAGTTCTAACTGCCACATAGGAAGAAATTGATCACGTATATGCCGTCGCTCTAGACAAGTCGCTTTCCGTGCCTGCGCAGGGCCGGCGCCGCAAGAATCCTCAGAGTGCAGGTCGACGTCCACAAGACGAGGTGTGCCATGACCATCCTCCCTCATCTGCTCTCTCTCATCTTCTTCAGGTTGCCTCATTCCCTGCAAACAACCTACCTCGTGCCCATCCCGATCCGGCTCCCGTCGACATCCCTCCTGCTGCTTTTTCTCAGTCCCATTCTGCTCCTCTTCATCCATCCGTTGCAACCGACTCGGATAACGAAGTTTTTCTCTATCAGACAAGGATCACGATCGTTCGACATGGATGCCGCTACTACCTCACGAAGCGCGATCAAACTGCCGAGATTGAGCGAGTCCTCCGTTGGGCCATTCGTATCGTCACTAGGCTCATGGGCATTAATCACGGGGACCCCGACTTTGTCCCATTCAGCCAGGATCAAATTGAAACGCTTTGCATGGATGCGCTTCTCACTGCCGCTGCAGACCTCGGGTTCGACGGAGCGGGCGACATCCGTGACCGTCTATTGAATGGTAGTTTTGACAAGTATATTCGCCCTCTACGATCGTATGTGCGTCTTTCATTGCTGGCTTGTCCCGTTGTTCCCTGCTGACTACGCTCTAGGTCCAGCAACGCGTCATCTTGTTGCGCACAGACGTCAAGAAAGTTGCTGCTGCCATCGTTCCTGCCCTCCTTCACCTTGAGAAGACAGATGGTGGGCGCCGCAGGTGTAAAGAGTACCTCGATGGATTCGTGTACGCGTACGGCTCCACTGCTGCGGTGAGTACCTGATATCCGATCTGTACATGTACTGATGACTCTTCCGCTAGGGACTTACTGATCGTTCCAAGCCGATGGGGTCACTCATCATTCCAGCACTTGTCTCCGCTGCATACGGTGACAAGAGCTCATCTCTTCTTGTCAAGCACGCCGACAAGCTGACGTCGATCTTCACCGAGGGCCCTCAGGCAAAGGAGCTGGAGGTGACTCCCTTGATGGTGGCCATGGTTTTGACTGCGGTACGTCAAACTCTTGTGCACTTACACCCACTGACATGTCTGCAGGCACACGCCGTGATCGCGGAGATCGCCCACAATGCGAAGGAGGAATTCTGCGGAACTAACCTCGAGAACGTATTCAGGACCCATTTGGTGATGCTGAACGGCTTGCGCGAGAAACGACCTGCGTACTATCACAAGCTGATGCATGACATCTACATCAGCGCGTCGTGAGTCTTCGCATCACTATTCTGTTCCTCTTACTGATGTTTACAACAGTGGAGCCATTCCAAATGCGAGCCACGGTCTGTCGGCAGAAGAGATTCTCGGCGCCATCGATTGGGACGCCATCGTCTAGTTGGACTCGCAATGTATGTACCAGTATGTTACCTCTTTCGTTCTCATGCTTTCAATCCTGTATCAACCTAATACCTACCCCCACTCGACTACTTGCTCTCCGGTTCCTTCTTCTTTCTTCCTTTCCCTTTGTGCATATCATTATTCTGTTGTTATATACGTACCCGTCCCGATTGTATTGTTCCCATCGTGCCTCGTCGTCGAGGCCGACCTGAAATTTTATCCGTGTTATCTATCTATCGGAACATGAAGTCAGAAGTGAAATAACTGAGAATAGCTGCCAATGAATGCACAGAAAAGAGCCCGAAAACATGCACGAAATGTTCTGGTAAGTGTATCTAATTTGAAACGGGTGTCAAGTGATCGCTTTCACTGCAGTAATTTGACGAAAAGTGGTAAGTCGGCGAATTACCTCGATTCACAGCATTTCGATGGTAATGTGTGCACATTACCACGGGAGGGTTTTCCTGATGTGTCCTGCGAGAAGCGTTGTACGCGACTCGGTACATGCGGGAAACAGATGTGTACATGTCTGGCTGAGGTTGGCGGAGTAGCGGACATGAGCAAATTACATCTACAGGGAATGGGATGTGGTGTTGACAGTTGAGTGGATGAGCGGGTACTCGAGAAGCACGCGGGTGGTATCAATCAGGGAGGTCGTGGTCAAGGCCCAGATAAACATGTCAAAATCGTTTGTCGACTGCAGCTGTTGGCGTCATACTCTTACCACCAGTTGACGGACGTGTCTCGATTGGTGTACATCAGCATACTCAAGGAACAGCGACGACCATGAAGACCAAGGACAAGCACGGCTGGCGCAATCGATTTACACGGAGTCGACCGACTACCTCTGCTCCTCCCGCAGCGCTTCCCGAGGGCCAGGCGGATGCTCAGATAGTCTCTCCAGAGCAGACACAAGGGAAGGGACATGATAAATGTACGTCCCTCTTCTGACTTCCTATTGACTGTTTTTGAAAGTGGTCCTGCAGCATTGTTTCTTTCCAAGATAGCATTGATCTGGCGGCGACCTGACAGCTCCACCAGTTCTCCCAGCCCTTTGCCAGCTCATTCCCCGATTCCCCAACAACAGAAACCTCTGGATGCATCCTCCCCATTGACGGTCCCATCCAACACTCTACCTTCCTCCGGTGTACTGTCACCGGCTACTGCTGTACCGCCATCGTCGGGACAAGCCCTGCTGCAGAAGCTCGCCGAGGCTACCAGTGGCGTTATCAACATCAAGAACGCTCTTCTCTGCGTGAATATCATCAAGGAGCTCGGTGAACTGGCGGAGAATCTACCAGTCATCAAGGCTGTAGCGGGCATTGTCACACATGTTCTCAATGTCGTGGATGTATGTGCATTTGGTCCTCTCTTCCCTGTGTATTGCTAATGCATTGTATCATTCACAGGAATATGATCAGTGTCGGGAGTCGTGGGCACGACTGAAGACGACACTCGGGACACTCTCCACGTTCATGGCTGTATTTGTGAACGAGGCACAGGCTCAGGACCTTCCACCTGACACGTTCCTTGCATTCGAGCCGCTCCAGGACACACTTGTGGAGATTCTGTTGACCTGGGTTGAGTTCAGCAACAAGGACTTCATCACGATAGCCTTGAATCGTGACAATCTGAAGCAAAAGAGTGATCAGTTTGCAAACAAAATATGGCATATGTTGGCTGTCCTTCAAGTGAGCTTGTATTGAACTTTGTGTGCAGCTCACTAATTTTATGAATAGAGTAACCAAAGTGTGTATGCACGCATTGACGGTGCATATAATCGGAAGAAACTTGACAAGATTGATGAGGTGCAGGATGAGCAGACAAAGATGATCCGCAACATACATGCACGGATGATTGATGCTGCAGTTGGTTCTTTTCAGACTGCTAGAACCTTGGGTCTTTTTTCATGCCCAGAACCCTCAAAGTACTTTGAGGGACGGGATGTCATGCTGTGGCGCCTCTCAGCCATCTTCTCATCGCATGTGGTTGCACTCCTTGAGGATGAGTTATCCTCAACATGTATGGAGTCTGTCATCAATATGTTTGCTGGCAGTTCTGGTATGTGGTATGTAGTGTGCTCACTTGTTGACATGCATATACTCACTTTTCTTGTATAGCTTCTCTTGCATATATTATGTGAATGCATATTCCAGAGAGCATCTTGTGTCAGATCTCATGTTGTTCAGTGGTGCAGCTGAACTCAAGTCTGCCCTCTCTGCAATTTGTTCAACAGCTGGACTCTTGCTCATCATCACAAATATTCATGATGCAGCTGCTGTTGATCTTGTTGCTTGCCTTCCACGTACCCTAGGACTTTGTGTATTGCTGGCTGGCACAGACAAGCACTTGGAGTTGCTTGCATCTCCAGGACAGTTCTGGAGATTGGATGAACTTGACAATAAAGTCATCAGCGAGCGGATGCACAAAGCACTAGCTCAGCCATTAGAGACAAGGAGATGTGTGGTGACACTGGTGGCTAAAGGTGGTACAGGAAAAACACAAATAGTCACCAAGTTTGCCTATGAGAATCGACAGAGGTATGTATATACATTATTTTTCAGACTTCATAGACTGAAGCTGACTGAGATGGAATAGCTTCTCTGAACTCATCTTTGTGAATGCTTCCTCAGTAGAAAAACTAGCAGAGCAGAACAAGTTGGTTGAGGACCTACTTGGAGTCTCCTTGAAAGATTATCTGAATGGAAATTCAAGCAACTGGCTGGTCATATTTGATAATGCAGACAATCCTGAACTGGATTTGTCACCTTATCTTCCTTCTTCTAATCATGGCAATGTCATTATCACCAGTCGTGATGCTGCTCTCCATGAGCATGCATCCCGAGACTGTAAAATTCCTGTTGATGACCTTGAGCAAAATGCTGCAGTCACAATGTTACTCTCACGTTCTATTCATGGTGAACCAAGCTTGCAAGATCAAGCAGCTGCTATAAATATTGTTGATATATTTGCATGTCATGCTCTAGCAATTGCCGTAGCTGGTGGTTATCTTGCCTCTCATCCCACATGTTCAATTTCTCAATATCTTGATCGATTTCAAAATCGTGAGAAGGAGCTTCTCAATATCAAGACTTCTCAGGGTGTGGACAGTTATCTAGACACTGTTCTTGATGCATTTCTTTTAAGCTTTAAGCATCTCACAGAAAATGCAAAACTTGTACTACAAATATGCTCATTCTATCTTTATACTGATATTTCTGTTGCTATGCTCCATCTTGCTGCAGAAAATCAATCTGAGCTCAAATTACTGGATGATGAAACAGTGCCTACTGCAGTCATAAATTTACTCAACAAATTTTACACTTGTTCTATTGATGATGCAGTTGATGAGTTAGTAAGACTTTCACTTGCTACATATATTCATCAAAATGATATGCTCTCATTTCATCTTGTCATTCATAAATGTGTAGCTGAGACTATTGAGTCTCCTAAAATCATACAGCAGACAGCACTTATTTTACTCAGTCAGAGTGTTTCTTTTGATGAATCTGATTCTTCATATATATATTGGAGAAGAGTTCTTCCACATGCTATACATATTCAGAATGATAATATATCTTTCACTTTCACAATTGAGGCAATTGCATATCTTTATAAAAAAGCTAAAATGTGGATTCAAGAAGCATTATTACGACAAAAGATAGTAGAAATATATCTGAAGGTCAAAGAAGAACATCATCCAGATACACTCTCATCGAAAAATAGACTTGCAATCACCTTTCATAAACAGAAGAGATATGCTGAAGCTGAATTACTCATAAGAGAGATGCTCACAGCTCAGAAGACAGTGCTAGGAGAGCATCATCTGGACACATTAGTATTAATGAATAATCTTGCAGTCATCTTTCATGAACAGAAGAAATATGCTGAAGCAGAAGTACTCAAGAGAGAGGCACTCGAGGCATGGAAGAGAGTATTGGGAGAGCATCATCCGGATACACTCTCATCGATGAGCAGTCTTGCAGCCACTATCCATAAACAGAAGAGGCATGCTGAAGCAGAAGTGCTCAAGAGAGAGGTGCTTGAGGCTCGGAAGAGAGTATTGGGAGAGCATCATCCGGATACACTCTTATCGATATATAGTCTTGCAGTCACCTTCCATGAACAGAAGAGATATGCTGAAGCAGAAGTACTTATGAGAGAGGTACTTGAGATTCGGATAAGAGTGCTGGGAGAGCATCATCCGGACACATTATTATTGATGAATGGTCTTGCCATGACCTTTAATGAGCAGAAGAAATATGCTGAAGCAGAAGTGCTTATGAGAGAGGTACTTGAGATTCAGATAAGAGTACTGGGAGAGCATCATCCGGATACATGGTCATCGATGAATGATCTTGCAGTTATCTTTCATGAACAGAAGAGATATGCTGAAGCAGAAGTGCTTATGAGAGAAGTGCTTGAGATTTGGATAAGTGTGCTGGGAGAGCATCATCCGGACACATTGTCATTGATGAATGGTCTTGCTATGACCTTTAATGAGCAGAAGAAATATGCTGAAGCAGAAGTGCTTATGAGAGAGGTACTTGAGATTCAGATAAGAGTAGTGGGAGAGCATCATCCGGACACATGGTCATTAATGAATGATCTTGCAGTTATCTTTCATAGACAGAAGAGATATGCTGAAGCAGAAGTGCTTGAGAAGGAGGTGCTTGAGATTTGGAAGAAAGTGCTGGGAGAGCATCATCCTGACACATTGTCATCAATGATTGAGCTTGCGGTTACCTTCCATGAACAGAAGAGATATGATGAAGCAGAAGCACTTACGAGAGAAGTGCTTGAGATTCGAAAGAGAGTGCTGGGAGAGCACCATCCGGATACACTCACATCAATGGGCAGTCTCGCAGTTATTTTCTCTGAACAGGAAAGATATGTAGAAGCAGAAGTGCTCACAAGAAAGGTACTCGAGACTCAAAAGAGAGTACTGGGAGAGCATCATCCGAATACAATCACATCAATGAGTAATCTTTCAATCATCATTCATTGGCAGAAGAGATATGCTGAAGCAGAAGTGTTTAAGAGAGAGGTCCTGGAGACTTGGAAAAAAGTACTGGGAGAGCATCATCCTGATACACTCTCATCCATGACTGATCTTGCAGTCCTCCTCTATGAGCAGAAGAAATATGCTGAAGCAGAAATGCTTAACAGAGAGGTGCTTGAGACTCGGAAGAGAGTACTGGGAGACAATCATCCAGACACACTTGTGGCAATGGACAATCTTGCAGCCATCTTCAGACAGCAGGAAAAGTATCTAGAAGCAGAAATGCTTGTAGTACCCTCTTTGTGATCTTTTCTTTGGCTCCAGGTTCTCTTTCATCAAGTCACTACCTCTTATTTGAACAGTGTACAATATATATATATATGTTGATAGGTACTCATATGATTTGATTTATTGTCTCTGTGTATTATGCTCTACTGATCTATCAATGATTGATACTTTACTTAGCGGAAGTTTGTGATGCCTTGAACTCTGAAGGTGGTACAATGCTACAGTATGATTACAGTGCAAGAGTGAGTAAGAAGGGCAGCTCAAATATTGCCCATGACTATGTCATCCTGTCCCTGATCTCTCAACAGCTCTACTCCAGTCTTTATCGCAGCTATTTTGGTGCGCATAACGGTGATTGCCTCTGGCAACAACCGTTCCGGGGCATATGCACTTTCTGACTCAACGTTGACTGAACAAATTGTTTTGAGAAACAGGCTCGTTTCGTAAGAGGCATTGTGACTTACACATGAAAAAGTCCCGCACGCGACTCAGCTCGACGAAGCCTTCAAATTCCGGATGCCGCAGAACCTCGCGACTGACCGTATCGTTTCTGACGCCGTGCGGATCCACGCTGACCGCCTTGGTCCTGTGGTCGATGTTGATGACGCCCGGCACGAAACACCGCTGGAACTTTTCCGCGTGTTCGCCTGGGATGGGTTTCAAGATTTTGATGTGCGGGAGTAGGCGGTATGACGCGGTCGCGACGGGGCTGAACTTGGCGTGGTCTTTGCCCACGCTCTTGACCGCGTGCAGATCCATCTCTATTTCCTGCCCAGGGCGCAACTTCGCGAGGACGATGTTGGGGTTGGTCGGCGCGGGCGGGGTGTCTGCGAACATGGACTGCTGCTCGCCTTCGGGGCGCCAAACCAAATGCGAAGACAAGAACTCCGAGTTTATGTAGAGGTCCTCGGGCTCGGTTGCGCCGGGCGGGGGATGCGGATTGTGCGAGCACACGATATGCACGTTGAAGACGATGGTGTTGCGGTCGGTAGGGGTGTCGTTCCCCGGCGTGCGCATCTCCATCGGCTCGGGGTCAACGTTGAGCGGGACGAGCCCGAGACGGTGCGCGAGAACCTCGTCCTGGATGACGGACGTGTTGTTCCAGACGTAGACGTGCTCGATGGCCACCTGAGGCACCTCGGCGATCATGATGCGGCGGAAGGCATTGGCAACGGAGGCGTCCACGCCGACCATGTCAAAGTCTATCGATCGGCCCGAGAGGCGCTGAACTTGCACTGTTAGGTTCTATGCTTCCCAGGAACCCGCCTGTGAGCCATAGTCGGAATCGAGTCGAGGGAGCGCACCTGTTTGAACGTTGCCAGACTCCATGCATGGTCTTCGCCGGGATAATGGCCGGGATAGTCGGTGCTCGAGATGTTGGTGACGCGCTCCGCTTTTATGCCAACGAGACGGCGTTGGTCGATTTCCTGGGTCATCGCTGCATGCAGGTGGAGGAGGTAGCAAAAAGTTTGATCGCGATCAGTTTACCACGCCTCCAAGCGAATATAGCAAGTGCATCGCCGCCGGCGCCTCGACCGCCTTTCTACTTCGTCCCGCATGTCTACCGCATCATCGGACAGGACTTTCATCCCCATCACCGTCGTCACTGGTTTTCTAGGTGCAGGAAAAACATCTCTGATTTTAGCGCTTCTGCCGCAGCTTCCTCCCGATTACAAAGTTGTCCTGCTCAAGAATGAATTCGGTGACGTCGAAGGTAGGTACCTCGTCTGGCCTGGTTATGGAATACAGTCTTCAATTTGGAATCTAGTTGACAGCAAATTGGCCCAGCAGTCCAGTCTCGCTGCCGTGAGCGAAATATTGAATGGTTGCATGTGAGTTCCCTTCTTGGTTCGAGCGACCTGCGATCAATTGTCCATCTGCTGCGAAGGTGCTGTGTCCTCGTCGGACAGATGCAAACTGCGATATTAGAGATCAAAGGTGACGCGATCTTTGTCATGGAGCGCCTGAAAAGCTCATGATTCAGACAAGTACAAGCCCGACCGCATTATAATCGAATGCTCGTAGGTGACTGTCAATCTTGAATGTAATCAAGCTCTAATGACACGCGCCTGTACTCCAGTGGATCGGCCTTTCCCGCAACCCTAGCCTTTCAGATCCGCGAAATAGAGAGACAGACCGGTGGCGAACTTAGACTAGATGCCATCGCCACCGTGATAGATGCGGAGAATTTCACGGGCTACGAAGACACGTCTCCCACAGCCAAGATGCAATCAAGTTACACCGACATCATTCTCATCGTCCGTTTTCTCACACTTGACTGCCGATGACATTCACACTGATTCTATCCCTGTCCCAGAATAAGTGGGAGCATGTGTCCGAGCGGCAGCTGGACACGGTGCTCGACCATTTGCATACTCTGAACGACACGACACCAATGGTAAAGTGTCAGGCCCAACCTCAGGGCGGAGTAGATCCCAAATTAATTTTCGGTCTGGAAACGAAGCTATTCATGGACAAACTGGGATACGGGGACTCGGCGCATCATGACGAAGTCGAGACTGTCAGTCTTGTACGAGGACCTGCCAGACAGGCGTGTAGATGCAGTGGACACGAGAACAAACATGATACGGAAGATGTGTGGTGTAAAGATGGCATCACGAAGGAGGCGCTGGAGGTGGCATTGAATGGGCTTTCCAAAGAAAGTATATGGCGAGTCAAGGGCTTTGTGCGGATTGAACCCGATGGGGCTGTCTTCATCCTGAACTGGGCGTTCGGACGCTATCAGCTGACGCGAATGAAGGGAGGGGAAGAGTGCTCGGCTGTAAGGCTCACCGTCATGGGAGAAAGAGGAGAAGTACGACGTGCAGTGAGAAGATTCGCGGAGGCCCTCGATGCGCATCTCGCCTAGACCCATAAATATGACGCTGACCGGACCGATCTCGTAACTATCACGTGGAAGTAGTGTAGAGAGCAATTTCATGTGATAAATTCGATACTGCTTTCACATTGATTCTCACCGCCCTCCTTTTCTTCTGGAGGCGGCCCTAGGCCTGAACCATCATGTTTTCCTACGCCTTTTCGACGGGCAAGTTGCTTTCCCGCTGCATAACCCGTCGTGCTGACTTACTTGATGGCAGCCAGCACATATTTCCATTTACCCGTGGACGAAAAGGAAGATAAAGACATCGAAAGTTACCAGCGAAGATACATCACCTGGACTGCAGAACCATCGGGACTCTCCACAACATCTTCCTCCTCCTTCTCGCATCCCTCCTCCGAACACCACTACGACCCGCGACGTTACGACACCTTACGCGAGGTGTTGGATAACGACGATCTCTACAAAGTCCTCGGCGTTGCAAAAGCCACACATCTCGATAAGAGCACCCTGAGACGAGCATATCTATCGCGCAGCCGCGCCTGCCATCCAGAGTACGTCCGCCGTCTCCATGTTCGTGTATCTGCAGGCTGACTACGTTCACCTCGGCCAGTAAATTCCCTGCCGACGAGCCCGACGCCACCCTCGCTTTTCAGAAGGTGGCCGTGGCATATGATATTCTTAGTAAACCCTCCTCGCGACGCCTCTACGATTCCCGCTCTCCCTCCTCGTCCTATGATGTCTTTTCTGCCCACCCAGCGGGGCATGCCGAAGAGACGTTCCGGAGTGTCATTATCGGTGTATTCAATGACTTTCTTGATGGTGATCTCGAAGTCATAAGATCGCTGCTAAGTGAGTCCCAGATGCCCACTTTGCACCTTGATTCGTTGCTCATATTCCTTTCGCAGAAGCGATCAACGATATCAATCCTGCGCTCAGTCTGGGCGAGGAAGGGATCAATTCTGTGCTGACTACTCTACAACGAATACGACAGCGGGCCCTCAGTACGTTGCCCGGCCTCAATTGCACACGCCTGCGCTGATTTCCCATGACTGTACTCTAGCCTGTCGAACGTGTATATACGCCCTACACAGCGAACTCAGCCACCTTCTCGAGGTACAGCATGCGCTGCGGCAACTATCGTACTTTGACCTGTTTGGGCGGTCACGGCTGACCATACAGCTCACGCGCATCACCCTCCGTCTACCCATTGCTGTGGAAAAGGCAATCGCAGAGCAGAACATCGCATACGGCGTCGACGCAGATAACGCGACGGCGGGTGCACCGTTACTACCGAGTAAGGTCACCTTGCTTATACGGGGGGTCGATGTAGCGCTCGAAAAAATGGAGAAAATTCTGTAGTACTAGTGGAACTCGGTTTTCCATTCTCATCGGGGTATTTATTCGTCACTGCTTTTGTCGCTCAAGGATCACCCTCGCTATTTTCTACTAATTAGACATTTTATTTGTACTGTATTTATCCATGTAGTTCTGTCTGTCGTGCCATAGATTCATCTGTTCTTGTAGGAGGTAGAGAGTCGGAGTCAATATGTATGCACCAGCCTTGTACTTTGTCTATGGCATTGGTTGATCCTAGCTGCAGTGCCAGGTACATACTTATGCGGGGATTCGCGGGGGCGTGATAGCTACCGGTTATCTAACCGACTTGGGCTAACCGTCGCTCACTTTGACACTTACCTCCATGCATGATGCAAGCCTGACGACCGTGATGCTTCTGATGTAACCTGCGCCGACGCTGAGCGCGTACGCTCGAGGCCTCCGAGCCGAGTCGCAAGAACTTTGGCAGTCAGTGCACGCATCAATCTACACTAGGTCCTCCTTGGTACTCACACTCGGCTGCCCGACCTCTTGCCTCTCTATCTACCGAAAAATTTGCCTCCAGCGCTCTAGAATGTCTAATGACAGATGCTTTGCATCTTCCCACTTCCTCACAGCATTCAAGTTGGTGCAATCAGACGCTAGTGAGTACCTGCAGCTGACGACGCCTTCTCCAATGGGGTGTGCGCGTGCCATACATAGTCTGTCTCTACAAGTAAGTACCTCCCACAGGTATGTCGCGTAACTCGCATGTACACACTCCTTAGCTATGGATGCTAGGTTCGTGTTTGGCAATGGCTGGAACGATATTTTCGGTAATCTTGCTACCCAAATTGTAGCGTATGCGTCCTCGAAGTCGTTACCAAAAGGGCTCAGGCCCGCTTAGTTCTAGAACGCATCGTATCTCATCTTATCTCAATTACTCAGCTGCCCCTTAGGTATAAAAGGACTCGTAGCTCGCTGTATTTAGATTGAGGTCTTCTTGAATTACTACCACTTACAACAGTCATTCGAGCGACCGCCTGAGATCCCGACTCTCAGGATTCCCATCTATCTCGTGTGCACGGACCGTGGTCTCCTCGTCACGCTTCCGCCACATATTTTTGACTCGTTGCTGCTCGCTTTTCTCTCAACCTCGTCTTAGCCGACACTCCAGTCGACGGAGAATCCTGGTCTGATCAACCCGGCCATCCTCGACCTCCAAAAACCCTCTGCTTTTCTCTTCATCTCTTTTCCCGGCAAAATCTATTCTTGGCTATCGATGGGCTACAATCTGCGATCGCGCGGACGTCCGCGTGCTAACTCTGCTCCGCAGCGGTTGAGCACTGCGCCGTCTGTTTCGCAGCCCGGCCGCGGCCTAGGTGAGTCGAATCTAGGCTCTCCTCTTACCCCTTACCCCCCATCCTACCAAAATTCGGCTCCTATGGGCCGCAACCCCGCCGTTGAGAACGCTGAGCCCTCGCGCCAGTTAGTATCTCCGAGTATCCCTCCTGGCATCATGCCGGAGGCGACCGTCGCTATCAAAACCGAACCATCTGAGGATGTTATCCCCTCCAAGTCTGCGGACATCGTGGAGGCTGGCGTTGGTGACGATCAACGCCCTTGGACTGTCGTTACTCATACTAAGAGTCGTAGTAATGACAATAATGATTCAGTTTCTGCCATTCGTATGAACGTTCTGAATCATGAGCAAGAACAACTAGTCAAAGCAGCCGAAAATGCGCTATCTGCCCAAGAACAGCATAAGATAGCCCGTCGAAATCATACTCTCCGGATTTATGAACCTGGCGAAAGATCTGATTTCTCTGACACTGTCGAGAGCATGGTCGATGATGTCCAACGCCCTGACTCCCCTGAACTTCCGTATATTGGCAAAGGGAAGGGTATAGATCCCCGTAACTGGGGAAACCTTGATCTAGACCTAGACGGGGATGAAGGACTTATGGCACAGCACGCGCTACTGGAAAGCATGAGGCGCGTGGCTCCCAAAGTTTCGGGACCCAAACATTTCTCGAGTCGCATTCTTCCTGTTGAAGAAAGTGAGGACTCCGAATCCGATGATGAGGACGAGTCGGGTTCTTTTGAGACTCCACCCCGAGTTTCTGTCTCGCCTCCCGAGGTCCCGAACGCTCCTGCTAAATCGGCTCGCGTTAGTTTGAGTACTGTCCACCTTGCTCACCCTGACTCCGAGTCGTCCGAGTCTGAACCTGAGTACACTCCGTCGAGACCAGAGAAGTCAATCTCTTTGACCTCCGCGCCTGTTCAGCGCCGTACTACTGTAGAGGATGTAA
Source organism: Strobilurus luchuensis (assembly GCA_019915105.1). Taxonomy (NCBI): domain Eukaryota; kingdom Fungi; phylum Basidiomycota; class Agaricomycetes; order Agaricales; family Physalacriaceae; genus Strobilurus; species Strobilurus luchuensis. The sequence continues at coordinate 933,432 of JAHLMJ010000012.1, read as the reverse complement.
CCGAGTTCGACGATCCCGAATATGAGGCGCCACCTAAGCATGGGGCCAAACTCTCTCGATATATCCTTGAGGAGATCCCTCAGAAGGAACGGAAGAAGAATCGAGTCACCTCTTCGAAGGCTGAGGCTGTCGACTCTGATGAATCTGACTCCAGTATTGGCGTGTCTAAAAAGTCCAAGTCCAAGAGCAAGAAACCTCGTTCGAAATCTCGCTCTAAGCATCGCGCAACCGAGAGCCCGCTTACCGATGTACTTGCTAATCGTGTTCGAGATGTCGTTGATGAACCCCGGTACCGGAGCAAGTCTAAAACAAAAGAAATGGACGAGTTCATGCACCCAGTCACTCAGATTGCGCCCAAAAGCCACCTGGCTCGATTATTGAATCTTGTAAGCTCCAAGAAAGCTGCAGGACCAAGCGATTCAAGCTCCTCCGGTAGCTCAAGTTCATCTTCCTCATCAAGCGATAGTGATTCGGATTCTTCATCTTCGAGCTCTAGCTCATCGAGTGATTACCGTAGGCGAAAGTCCCGGAAGTCAAAGTCGCACAAGAAGAAGAAGAGCAAACACTCGATCTTGAAGCCAGACCCGCCCGAGAAGTACAGTGGCGTGTCTGATGTCCGAATGTTTATGAAGTTTGTAACAGAAGGTACAGCTTATGTTCGTGACGGCCGTGTACCCAAGAAACATCGCGTCTTGAAGCTCTCACACTATCTTACTGGTGTGGCACAAGATTTCTATATCACTAGTATTGCTGATGATGTTCGTAATTGGCGTCTCAAGCAATTCTTCATGGAGTTGTACAACTACTGCTTTCCATTGACGTTCCGTCTCGACCAACGTCAGAAACTCCGTCGCGCATTCCAAAATGATAAGACAGTCTGACAGTTTACCCTCGAACTACGTGAATTGTTCAATACTGTGGGTATTGTTGATGAGCGCGAAAAGGTGCACAAGCTCTGGCTCAGCCTAAATGACTATATCCAGCAGGGCCTCTGGAAGGAACGATTAACTCCCGAAACGGCGTCTTATGCCGAAGTTGAACGCACCGCGGAACTGCTGGAGCTCATCGAGAACGTTGGACGAGCTGGCAAAGGTCACTCAAAGAAGAACGGGTCTTCGGGGGCTTCCACCAAGCGCCAGGATGGCTCACGTCCCAGTTTGAGTACTCAGAATCAGCCTCAGGCTTCTGGATCCGGCGGTCAGTCCTCCCAAGATCGCACACGCCATCGTCATCGTGAAGATCGTAATCGCAATCGTTCTGACCGGAACGGAGGGCGAGACCATCGAGACCGATGCCACAATGAGCATAGACCTAAGACTATGAGTAAGCGACCTGAACTCACGGATAAGCAAAAGGACGATTACCGAGCCGAAGGTAAATGCTTCAACTGCGGCAAGACGGGACACATGTCCTACCAATGTCCTGACGCAAAGACCGTGTCGAGCAGAGGCTCTGGACCTCCGGGAGTTCGTGCTTCAGCTGCCGCCATAGCGGAAGTGTCGATTAGCAGTCATGATCCCTTGCCCGGGATGGATGACATCTGGACAGGATCTGTTCATTTTGAGATGGACGGTGAAGACTTTGGGCTATATAATGATGATTGGATGTACGAAAGCGGCGCCGAGGAAGACGACTCACCATCTGATGCTGAGTCCTCTACTGCCGCGAGTAGTTCCGTCGATTCTGAATTCGCTCAATTAGAAGTTTTCATCGAAGAGCTCTACGAACGACAAGATTACCTTGATAGCTTGCAACTGCGCGTCTCTGAGCTTAGAGATGAAGTCAGTATTGGGCACGATCTCGAAGACGAACTTGAATCCGAGATCAGTGACTTCAATAGTCTTGCTGCTCTATTCGAGAACTTTAGCATGCAGGATGACTCAGATAAGGAGAATCACCCACTGTCTGATGCCTCTGAGGACATACCTCCGCTGCTGGATGCCTCCGATTCCGAGTCTGGCGACGACGGCGACTCCTTGTTGAATTACGCGCCAGATGCCTCCAGATCCGGAGATAGTATGCCTGACCTACAGGATATATCAGATAACGGTAGCGAGTTCTCCAGTCATGATTCGAACTCTGATGATGACACTGAGCTTATTCCAGAACTGGAAGATCTTCCCGAACGTCTTAGTTATGCGCACCTTGGTTCAGGAGAAATAGACCGTGATAATGATGACTTTCCGTCTGAGAGCCGTCCCAGCAATAACAACCTTGATGCTGTGGACGACTGGCTCAGGACGGTACTTTCTGATATCACTTCCAACGTCTTACCTGAATCACGGCCACAGGCAGGTAAAGCCCCAAGCTATGATCTTCGCGAAAAGGTATCTCATGTTCCGAAGAATTTGACCTACCCCATGGTCGATGAACGCCGAATTGACACCTATGGCAGAGGAATGTACTGTTACAACAGATGGAACCCTCGCAATGAACGCGATGAACCTATCGTGGACGCTCCTGCTCGGATCGGTGACGTTTACGGGAACGCGACTGAATGGTTGCTATCGCGTTTGGCGCCGTTCCCTGGTGAACAGTCTGGCTCGGCCGAGAATCGTTCGTTCTTGGCTTATCGTTGCTCTGCAACGCAGTACGTTATCTGTGATTCCTATTATGAGAATTTCGAGCGCGATCAGCTCACCGTACCTATAGCTTTGCTCATGGATCCCACTTTCTGCATAGGCGAGTGGTACGCCCGCGAGCGAAGCATTGACAATGGTGTACACTGGGAAGAGCATGCTGCAAAGAACTCCATGATTGGGTATGGTCAGATGCCTTGGATACTTGAGGATACGGCTGAAACTTACCTTTCATTGCACGGTCCCTATGCTGGCAATGACAAGGCTGAGAACATCCGTGAGCCTCGTTTCTCGGCTATGCGAAAAGGAGACTACCTCTGGATCTGGGATCGCCATCTTGACATTACCGAGCTTCTATACTGTGACTTGATGCGGAAGCCGCGCTTTGATCTGGCTCGATGGTATCGAACTCGCCTTGCTAGCAGACACCGTCAGTCTCAACATGGTTCTGATTGGGATCAGGATAGCTTACCTGTCTGGGGTGCTTTCCATGACGTCCTGCTGGCCGTGGAGGACGACTTCCTGTGCACACCGACCTATGAACCCTTTGATTCAGATGATATTGTCATCTACGCATCCGGTGCTCAGATCCCGCGCGACCAGTACGCCGCAATCCAACGTAACGCTTCTCGGGTCAAGGATTCCGCCCGCAAGATCCCTCGACCCATCGTCATCCCTGTCAAACTGAATGGTGAGCCGGTCCGCGCTCTCATTGACTCTGGCTCGATGACTGACATGGTTTCCAGCACCTTGACCGATCAGCTCAAGCTCACGAAGAAAGAGCTCGCTAGCCCTTTAGCACTGCAATTGGCTGTTCAGGGTTCGCGTTCGAAGATTAACTACTCGGCGTCAGCGAACTTTCGTTATCAAGGAATCAATGAAGAGCGAACTTTTGACGTCGTGAATGTTTCCGGTTATGATCTGGTCTTGGGTACCCCTTGGTTGTATCAGCACAAGGTTGCTGTGGGTTTCAATGATCAGAAGGTGATTATTGGGAGCGATGCGAGCTTGCCGATTACTTCTGGTCCTTGGGTGTCCCAAATCGCTTCGCGTGCCGTCACTGTCGCGAACGATGTACTCGAGAGATGCCGACGAGAGATCATCGAGTACGCACGTCCGCTTTTCAAGAAAGCGGCTGAGACTCCATTGCCGCCACTACGAGATATCAATCATGAAATTCCACTTATTGATGAGAAGAAAGTTTACCATTTTCGACCGTCGAAGTGCCCAGAAGCATTTCGACAGCAGTGGACTCAGAAGAAGGAAGACTACCTTCGGACGGGACGGTGGCAACTGTCCACAGCGCGAAACACGTCTCCGTTGCTGCTCATCCCGAAGATTGACGATCCAACTCGTCTCCGTGTTGTTGGTGACTTTCGAGAACGAAATGCTAATACTCATAAGCTGGCGTCTCCCATTCCGGACATAAATGGTATCTTACGTCGTGTCTCGAAGGCCAAATTTCGCTCGTCAATGGACGGAAGCGATGCATTCGAGCAGATACGGATTGTACCGAACCATGTTCCCCGCTCAGCGATGACAACGCCTGATGGTGTGATGGTCAGCCTGGTCATTCAGCAAGGAGATACAAATGGACCTGCAACCTTTCAGGCGAGTATGTGTCGACTTTTCGCAGCCTTCATCGGCGTATGGCTTGAGGTCTATCTCGATGATATAATCGTCTACTCCAACACACTGGAAGAGCACATGAGCCACCTCAAGACAGTTATTGATATTCTGGCCAAGGAGAAGTTTTACCTTGCTGAACGTAAGATGCACATCCTCGTCAATGAAGTTAAGGTCCTCGGACATATCATTGACGACTCTGGGATCCGTATGGATCCGCATAAGGTTGATTCGGTATTGAAGTGGCCAACGCCCACGAACCGTGACCTTCTGCGTGGATTCCTTGGCTCGGTTGGATACCTGACTGACGATGTCGATTCTATTCGCATTCCGATGGGTGTTCTGAGCTCGATAACTGGCGACGCGGTCCCGTTCCGTTGGGGATATACTGAGCAGAGAGCCTTTGAGGATGTTAAGCATCTCATAGCTTCGGGAAGTAAGCGGTCACGCGTACCTCTGGATTATTCGAAGGGTGCACTGCCTATTTGGCTCGTTACGGACGGTTGCACTACAGGAATCGCTGGGGTTATCGTTCAGGGTGCTGATTGGAAGAACGGCAAGGTCGCCGCCTACTACTCCGCTAAGCTGAACTCTGCTCAACGGTGCTACCCCGTCTATGAGATTGAGATGCTGGCAGGCATTGAGACAATGCTTCGTTATCAGGATATTCTGCAAGGTACTCACTTTACATGGATCACAGACCATAAAGGTCTTGTTTCATTTCCGGAGCAGAAGGAGATGTCGCCGCGCCAGCATCGTTGGATGGAGAAGATGGCGCGCTTCGATTTCGATATCAAGTACGTTCCGGGATCTGAGAATGTGCTGGCGGACGCCCTGTCGCGTATCTATTCCAATGAGGCTCCTGGCACTGTTCGCGCACGGAGTGAATACACATATCATGATGTAGTGGATAACGACGTACTGAACGTCCACGACGTAACGGCACCTCTGCATGTTGGTCTTGAGGCCATCGCTCAGGTGAATGTATCGATGATGACGCTGCGACCTAGGAAGCAGCATGAGCCTCAACCTACTCGGAAGCCGTGTCAGAAACGCACCTTGAGTCCGGCGTCCGAGTTTGCGAGGAAAATGAAGGACCGTTTCGTTCTTCGTGGCCCACGCGAACGAAAGGAGGGCGAGGGTCAGGATGCCAACAACGTGCAGCCGAGTGCGAGTACCGAAGTGAACCCGAGTGAGAACTCAGGTGTGAGCTCAGGCATGAACTCAGGTGTGAACCCAAGTGTGAACTTGGGCGTGGACCATGTGAACATGGGCGTGAACCGTGCAGATGCTGGTAGGCATGAAAATGAGCGTGAGAGCACCGAGCTGCCCGCTTCCACTCAAAGCCCGCAGAACTCCGCGGATCACGACTCAACGCCACACGACTTCGACGATGATTCATCCTTACTGGACGTCCTCTCTGGAGGGCGCGCTGGAATTGATCTACTGGACATTGTTCGTAATCGCTACGCTGCCGACTCTGTGTTCCAAGCTGTACTTGCAAAACCCAAGGAGTTCCGTAACTTTGAAGTGACTTCTGATGGACTTGTGTACTTGAAACTGCAGGAACGGTCGCTTCTGTGCATCCCTAATCTTACGTTCAAGGGACGATGCCTTCGTGAGATTATTATTGATGAAGCTCATTCAGTTCTCGCTCATCTCGGCGCGAAGAAAACTCTGGATTATCTCCGTTCTCATGTCTGGTGGAAATCTATTGCTACAGATGTTGACATGTTCTGTAAGACGTGTGCTACGTGCTGTCGAACTAAACCTAGTAATCAACAGCCCTATGGACTACTACATCCACTAGGACCTCCAACTTACCCTTGGGAAGTGATCGGAATTGACTTCATGGGTCCACTTCCAGTATCGAAGAACCGCGACGGAGAATTCGACTTTATCACTGTGATTGTCGATCATCTTACTGGTATGGTACACTTGGTACCTAGTCGAACGAATTACAGTGCGAAAGATGTCGCAGAACTCGTGTTTTCGGAAGTCTACAAGTTACACGGCCTCCCCAAAGCCATAGTAAGCGATCGCGACGTACGCTTCACTAGCGCGTTCTGGACGCATCTTCACGCATTAATTGGCTCCAAACTGAAGATGTCGTCAGCATATCATCCCGAAACCGACGGGCTGACTGAGCGTGCTAACCGTACGATTGAGCAAATGCTCAGGCAATGTATTTCTCCCGACCAGAAGGATTGGGTGTCCAGGCTCCCGGCTATTGAATTCGCCATCAACTTAGCCCGCTCCGAGACTACCGGGTACTCACCGTTCTTTTTGAACTCTGGACGGCTGCCGCGTTCTATGATTTGGGACTCTGCATCAAAGGATGAGTTTCCCGGTGTTCGCCTCTTTGCGCAACGAATGAAGCAGTCAATCATCGCCGCCCATGATAGTATTCTGCAGGCTCGCGTTAAGCAAACGAGAGATGCAAATCGGAAACGCCGACCCGCACCTTTCGTTATCGATGATCTTGTGTACATCTCGACTCGCAATATCTCATTTCCTAAAGGCACCGTCCGTAAGCTCGTTCCAAAATACATGGGACCTTACCGAATTCTCAAGGACTTTGGAAATTCCTCATTCCGAATAGATCTCCGGGAGATCTATTCTTCCATGTGAACCTCTTGCGGATCCACAAGCCGAACAACGACCGACTGTTTCCAGGTCGTCTCGATACCCAAGTTCCGCCATTCGAAGGCGCCGAGAACGAATGGGCTGTAGAGAGGATCGTAACTCATTCTGGTAATGGTGTCAATGCTATGTTCAAGGTTAAGTGGAAGTCGGGGGACGTTACCTGGCTGCCGCTTAATAAGATCGAGCACCTCCACGCCCTCGGGGAATATCTTGAGGCCGTCGGAGTAGATACTATCGCGCAGTTGAAGTCGGGGAGGAACCGAATTCCCGAACTCGACACGCAGACGGCTTTCGCGGGCGCCCTATCATTTGAATTAGAAGGCGACTCGACGCGTTATAAGCCGGGGGATGGACGTACCTTGTCCACAGAAGCCCCCCTTCAACCACTCTCTCCCCACTACCTTTCCATGTCCGACACCGACACCTCCGCTCCTCCGCCAGACAACGGCACTGTCGCTCTTACCACCGAAGCCGGTACTGAGACCGCGGAGATTAGGTTCCAGACCTCGTACCCCCTCCAACTCCTCGTCAACAACGGCGCCATGTTTCGCGACGCCCAGCAGGGTCGCGCTGGCAACTTTCACCTTTACGAGGCCGACGACAGCGACACTCTCCTCACCCTCACTCCCGAGGAGATGCACTCGCAGGTTCTGATCAGTCAGGCTCTGGAACACACCGAGTTTGTTGGCAACCACAATGTTGACATCTACCGTCGTGTCGCAGACGTCTTCAACTCCATCTCTACCATCCACTGCCGGTTCTCCGCTATGGACGAGGGCGGCTATCGCATCGACGATACCTGGAACGTTGAGGACATCCCCATCACCCCCTACCACTTGTTCGGTGCAGACTTACTCACCATCGGTATTTGCAACATCGCTCCTGGCGAACAGCCCATCCGTGCTTCCTCTGCTTCGCAGACAGCCCAATCCTCCACCTTTTCCAACGAGGCGTCCAACACTCCCGCTCCTTTCCAAGTCGCAGATGCCGAGGTTTACCAGGCTCTCCTTGTTGACAAGACCCGTTCGTGGATGCGCGAGCGTGAGTTCCGCGAGAAGAAAAAGGCTGAGCGCTTCGAGAAGAAGGCTGCCAAACGTGCCGATGCGGCCGCGAAGAAGAAGGAAGCAGAGGACAGTAAACTGAAGGCATTGGCCAAGGCGCGTGTTGCTGTCAAGAAATCCAAGGCTACTGCAATGGACGAGACGGAGGGTTGAGTCTTCGCGAGTCGAAGGCTCGGAGGGCGTATGTAGCGTATGCGTCCTCGAAGTCGTTACCAAAAGGGCTCAGGCCCGCTTAGTTCTAGAACGCATCGTATCTCATCTTATCTCAATTACTCAGCTGCCCCTTAGGTATAAAAGGACTCGTAGCTCGCTGTATTTAGATTGAGGTCTTCTTGAATTACTACCACTTACAACAGTCATTCGAGCGACCGCCTGAGATCCCGACTCTCAGGATTCCCATCTATCTCGTGTGCACGGACCGTGGTCTCCTCGTCACGCTTCCGCCACACAAATCCAGCTACGGTTCTTATCTGACATGGGCATCCTTCCTTCAACCGGGCCTCATCATTAGATCTTGTCGTTCCGGTCATCATGTCCGATGATTGTCAACGAAAGCTGTATCATCATATTGCTGTCAACTCTACGGCCTTGTCATTTCTGTCTTGGAAACCGACAACGGGAAGCACGCTATTTCACTCACACTCTAGGTCTTTGCTGATCTCACCGCTTCGTACTTGGAGAAATGCCTTTCATTCTACTTACTATTCAAGGTTCATTTTCGACACCTAGTGCACCCTACAACGTAGTGTTATAAGACATGTAGTCACGACCGGATACCCGCATGCAATATCAGGCGTTTGTCCTTGATCGCGCGGTGTCTCGATAAAGTCTCGATAAACCGTTCATCAGACTTAGTGAAACTACCTACTTAGGGCGTTCCCAAGTACTGCCCGCCATAAGGGACCGTCGGCGTCGCATTTGTGCACTCCCACGCTCGCGTAACGTGCTCCCGCCGCGGGCGCAGTTGATTGATGACATGAATTCCAAATTGGGAAGTTCCCGTCCTTCGTCTCTAACCACAACCTTCCGCAATGTGGGCCATTGACAAGCATAGAGCTGGTGCGTCCGGCATGGGTGCAGGTGCGTTGTTCCTCACTTAAACCATGATAGAATCTATGTTGACCTCACAACTGCGGCCCATCCCAGTAGCCTGGAACTTGACTTCGCCACCATGACCGTACATCCATTGGCACGACAACAGGAGCATCATCGAACCAGATACAGGTCTTCTCAACACGGCACTTCTCTCAACTTGAGGGGTCAAAGGATTCTTGGCCTGCATCTATAACATGTAGCCTACCATGTATCTATTCCAACATCCGCAAATTCATCGCGATGAGGACCCCACAGCCAGCGGGAATACCCACGTAAAACTTGCCCACATTTTCATCTATGAACTTAGGGAGCCCATCCATGGCCTATCCACATCATATACCCACCTTTGTATGCACATAGTAATCACGAATTCCTATCTCAACGGTGCTCTGCCGCCACTCAGAACATATGATACAACTTTGTAATGCAATTAACAGCCTCATGTTATGTTTGTCCAGAGGAAAGGGATCAAATGGGGGCCGTTCTTTGCGAAACGAATAAAAATCAGATGAAAGTACACGATTTGATCAAAGGTTCAAGCTTGTGTTAGCATGATCAACCGAGTTCACTACTCTTCATTGTTCTGCTTCCACTGACATTAATTGCCTTATGATACATTGAGCTCCACATACATTCAAAGGTGTAACACTCACAAAGGCATCTAGAGGTTGAGTGTCAAACTTGGTATCGATAGTTCAAGTTGTTGCAACATTGGGCAGTAACTGCAGATGTGAGCATTCACACTGACTGCTTATAAGCCAGCACCTTTACAGCAGTGCTCAAGCAGACACATTAGGAATGTATGCAATTCAGTCATTGTACATGTAAGTTCAGTGTTGTACCCACCGAGACCCGCCAATCTTGTCGTCGGCATGGTGGAAGTCTAATGTACATGGTCACCCCATTGTTCTAATGCAGCCGGGGCAGGCCGTATAAGCGCTGCCACTCTTGCTGACACCGACACTGGTTGAGTCATGCATGGGCATGTAGTTCTCACTGTATACCATCTATTTCAGGGAACAGGCGGAACAGGCGGGAGACCTTGGTCCTGGTCCTTGAGTTGGCAATGAGCTATAGCAGAGCTGGTAGGAAGACATGTGAGAGTATCTGAGACCTTGCTAAATGCGCCAGCCCTACGCTCGTCGATGGCCCACATCGCGAATGGTGTCGTTAACGATGGAGACGGGAAATTCGTCGGGAATTTCCCAATTTGGAATTCACATCATCAATCAACTACGACTGCGGCGGGAGCACGTTACGCGAGCGTGGGAGTGCACAAATGCGACGCCGAAGGTCCCTTATGGCGGGCAGTACTTGGGAGTGCCCTAGGTAGGTAGTTTCACTAAGTCTGGTGAACGGTTTATTGAGACTTTATCGAGACACCGCGCGATCAAGGACAAACGCCTGATATTGCATGCGGGTATCCGGTCGTGACTACATGTCTTATAACACTACGTTATAGGGTGCACTAGGTGATTTTCGAGTCGGGTGTGGTATGCCCAGGCCCCATTGGCTTTCGGGCTTGTCGGTGGGCTGGCTGCGCCACTGTCATGTCGGTGATGCAGATGTCATCGGGACCGCGCAACAGCCCAGACTTTCCTTTGGCATGGTGGTCTCAATTTGCCACTCGGTCTTTTGCTCATAGCTCATCGCGAATCCTGTTTCTGTTTCCTTGGAGTCTGGCCTGTACGGTACCTGATAGACCTTCCCCACTCTTGCATTGATGCTAGTCAGCTCACGGTTCTCATGATAGCGCTCCTCTTGGTGTTCTATGCCAATGCCAACGGTATGAGGGTAAGGGCACAACTCAGCTGTTCCGAGGATGAAGACCTCTTGTGCACTTTGGAAATGTTTGGATGCCCCTTGGATAAGGACCACCATGTGATCCGGCACCGAGCCTTTACGCGGCCCAAGGGGATAAGTACCTCGCAAGAGGGAAACAAATACGGTGTGTCGGCGCTCTAAGCAGCGTGCGGCGCCCACACAGAACCAGTGGGTCGACACAAGACGAGTGTCGGGCAGGCGCAGAAATCAAGTCGCCTGCCGACGGGAAGGAATCTTTCCGAATCTCCGCAGAAAATAAGTCGGGATTGATGTAATAATACCCAGCATACGCTACCGTAGTCAATTCTACCGGAATGCAACGAAGCGCGAGACAGAGCGCTCTGATATCAGAAAACGTGAGGCGTGGCCTTACCTCGGGAGAACCGGAAAGGGTACAGCCACCCACACTCTATCATCAACCACGACGTCAAAAGTCAACATGAACAAAACTCGCAAAGGCAGCCGCGCCCGCGACGGCAGTACTGGCCGTTCTCGCACTCGAGGGGAGAAGCAGAAGGACAGAGAGAGGTCCAGGGAACGAAGTGTTAGCAGGGCCCGAGAAGCCGACCGAAGTACGACACAGTGCAAGGGCCCCTCGGGAAGCTAACAAATTGAACTTCAGAACGAGGTCGCCGAGGAGAAGAAGCCCAAAGCGAGTACCCTCGGCCGGACACCGCGTTCATGCCGAGCAGGAGACACAACATCGCGTCCCGCCCGAGGAAAGACGGCGCTTTCTCCGAAATGGTAGACGCGAGCGAACTACTAAGCGTAGACGAACCGGGCGACAAGCCGACCCAAGATCAAGCGCCCCGCGACCAGCAGACACGCGAGCTGCATCGCGAGGAAGGGGAGATCTCAGACCCCGAACGGGCGAGCACCCACCACACGGCCCAGGACGAAGCAACAACCCTAGGTGAACAACCTGCAGGGGCCGTCGGAGGTAGCCTAGACGAGGACGCCGACGCCGACGACGAAGAGGACGAGGACGACGGACCCACCCCACGTCCCCAAAAGGGCGGGAAGGTCGTAGAGGAGTCAGAACCTCAGCCGCAACCCTCCCCGACCCCGGCGCCGAAGAAGAAAGCACCCTTCGCCCACCGCCCTAGGCCGGAGAGGGTGCCAGACACTCAGGTCCCCGCCGAATCCTTTCGCTGGACGGGCAACAGGTACGAGGAGTTTGTCGAGGCCGAGGAAAGCGACACCGCCCCCCCCAGAGGCAGAGCTCAGAGGTAACTCCCAATGCCGCCCAGAAGCACCCGCTCACCCCAAACACAGGAGGTCCCAAGACCCCCAGACCCCCAGGAAGACGCAGGCAAAGCCCAGAAGAGAGCCGAGCCACGACGAGGAGGAGGACGAAGTGATGCGATCCGTGTCCCCGAGACGCGACCCCTCTTACGACAAGAGCTTCAAGACCCGCTTCAACCCCCCACCGCGACCCCACTCCCGTACCGGGATGAGCTCCCCATCTCCCCCCCCTGCCAGGAGAGAGAGATCTCCAAGCATCCTCCCCCCCCTCCGGAGGAGACTGGCAAGGATGGACGACCCCCTGTCCGGTAACCACCATATTGAGCTGCGTCGAGACATCACCACGATCCTCCGGAACGTAGACGATGACTTCCTGTTCGACATCGCCGACGACCGCGAAAGCATCTACGTCCCGATTATCATTTGGGGCGGGGGCGACGCCCTGATACGCGAGACGGACGGCTTCATCGAATCTCTCCAGAAGGGTATAGCCTCCCTCAGCGCTGACGCCAAGTACTGCAGCATCCATGTACCATCGCCGCTCACGGAGAAGAAACCGACGGTCCGTAACAAAAACGGGAAGCTCGTACCGGTCAACAACAGATTCCGTCCCCCGTACACGGTATGGATCGGCGACATCACCCCGACCTTCAAGCGCCAACTCGAGGTCCTCGAACCCCTCATCGTCGCCGGCGAGCATCTCACGTTCTCTGTGCACAATGCTGAGGGTGACTTCCCCGCCTTCCAGTTCATCACGGCGTGCAAAACGCCGCAGACCGATCACAGCCCCGGCAACCAGACGAGGGTCACAGACATCATCGCAAACGCCCTCAGGAACAACCCGGAGTTCCACAAGATGGTCAAAATCGCATTCCCCGACTGGACCCCAGCAGCACTCGGGGAGAAGGCGGAGGAGATTCTCGAAGGAATCAAGATCAACCCCTACGTTCACGAGAGCGTCACGAAGGGAAGGTTCGAAGCATGGCAGGTCTACCTCGAGTCGCCAATCAAGGAGCGACGGTACTACATGAGCTTCCGCGAAATGGTCAGGAAGACGACGTACAAGAAAGGCCCCACCCGCTTCACCATCTTTGACGAGAAGGAATTCGAGTGCAACTTATGCAAGGGGAGAGACCACAACTCCGGTCTATGCCCATGGCCCGAGATCTCGGGATGGATGGGCCCGACGAAGAACACAACGTATGGGGCGCAGTTCAAAAGGAGGGAGAAAGCGAAGATCCGAGCAGAGGACAGTACCGCAATCTCGACAGCGCCGGCGAAGCCGTCGCAGGGCGGTAGCTCGAAGCCTTCCTCTAGTAAGGCGCGTTAAATTCACTCGAGTCAGTCGATCGTTGTATCCCACTCATCTATGTTATATGCCTATGCACTATGAATATGAATATGTTTATGCATCACGGAGTAAAGTAAGCATAGAACCCCTCTCGAACTGGGCGAAGAGGGAGGCCAAGCTAGGCCTAAACCAGGTGAGTGGCTATAGACCTAGCAGCAGTGTGGTGTACTGCTGTGAGGGGAACCACTCTCTTGGACACCAAGCGGCGATGAGAAAGTCGTACCGGCAGCCCCGGTAGGTCTTCGAGGCGAGGGAGCCCCAGTCCCCGAGCTGAGAAGCCCACCTTTCACTTCCTTAACTAACAACATACTGAATATAACAAACTACAGGTGGATACAAGAATCGGGAACGGCATCGCGGTCTTCGCTCTACGGAGAGGGCGACGACTCAACTGCTGGTCAGACCCACGATGATGTAGACGAAGTTATCGGTAGCAGACTGAAATCTCCGAGTCAGACAATGACGAGGAGTGTCGCCAAGATAGGCGATGGCTCAAAGAACCCGAGCCGGGACTCAAGGAACCCGAGTCCAACCCAGAGCGAACACTCTGCGGTCTCCCAAAGAACCCAGGGAGATAAATCTCCGAGCAATGAACATGCGAGGAGTGCTGCCAAACTAGGCAGTGGCTCAACGAACTCGAGCCGGGTCCCTAAGGATTGGGGCCCACCTCAAGGCACAACGCCTGAGGAACCGCATAGCGGAACCGGGGGGAGAGCATCAAGCACAACCCCCACTGAGGAGAATGAGGGGCGACCACAGGCTGGCGCCAACCGAATAGACGCACATCGGTCAACGCCCGCAGAACACACCGGAGCTAAAGACTCTGAGGCAGTAAACCTCATAACCTACAGAGAAGATAGACGCCCGGCGAACAACGTCGGGGGAAGAAGATACACGAGGAAGCCCGCAAAGAGCAACAAAACAACCAAGGCGACAATCAGAGTCGCAGCCTTGAACATTAACGGACATGGCACGATGAACCCGTTCAACCCAAATAACAAATGGAACCACCTCAACCAGATGATGCGCGACCAACGAATCGGTGTACTCATTGTGGGAGAGGCTCACCTAAACGAGTCGAGACATGAAAAGATCGCGAAAGCCTTCGAAAATCAGCTGAGAATAATATACTCAGAAAACAACGGTAGCGACAACGCAAAAGGCGTTGCAATAGTTCTAAACAGAAAACTCACGAACGCCCGAGACATCCTATCATGGGACGTTGTACCGGGACGCGCCCTACTAATATCAATGAATTGGCATAATGAGGGCCGGATGACCATCCTAGGAATATATGCGGACAACGACGAGCGGGACAATGCAAATCTATGGAGAAGAATACGAGAGTTCTTCTCCGAAAACCCAGGAGTGCCAAAACCAGATATAGTGGCCGGCGACATGAATTTTGTGGAGGAGAGCATCGACAGATTGCCTCCCCGGGAAGACGAGTCGGCTCAGGTAGAAGCATTCGATGATCTGAAGGACGACCTGGACCTAGTCGACGGCTGGAGAAACACATACCCCGACACGCTAGACTTTACACACACACACCGTAACGGCAAATCGAGGCTAGATAGGATATACATCCAAAGGAAAGCTCTGGAGCTGGCAAGGGAGTGGCGAATCGAGGCGAGTGCCATAACTACGGACCACTACATGGTATCCGTCCAAGTAGCGGCGGACGAATCGCCAGAGACGGGACCGGGAAGAAAAGTGATCCCTAAGCACATCCTGAAGGAAGAGGTGTTCCTAAGAGAGTCCAAGAAATGGGGCCGCGAAGCGCTGGCCAGAACCAGAAGGTGCAAAAGGCCCGGGGGCAGAACAGAAACGGAAAACCCGCAAACAATACAGGCCGAGTGGAAACGAAAATGCCGAGACCTAGGTTTAAAGAGAGCCGCGATAACGGTGTCAAGGACCCAAAGGGAAATAAGAGAACTGGAGCTCGACAGAGACTCCACGATGAACGACCCAAACATGTCCATGGATGAGAAGATCCGTGCATCAGGCATCATAGAAAAAAGGCTGAGCGAACTAAAGCACAGAGAGCATGCGCGGAAAAGACAAACCCTGAAAGTGAAAATGCGAGTCGAAGGGGAAACCATGACGAAAGCTTGGTTCGACATGGGAAAACAGCGAAAGCCAAGAGACCTATTCCGGGCTCTGAACACAGGAAGACGAAACCGAAACGGCGAAGCGATCTACGAGAAAAACTCAAAGGGCATGGCCCGAATCTTCCGGGACCACCACTCAAGAATACAGGATGACGGAATCTCACCGGAGAATACGGACTCCAGAGAACAAGACATCCAAGCAGTGCTGGAGGAGATCAATGTGGATGCAGATGCCGACGTGATGAACGAACTAGAAGGGAAACTGAGAGCAGACGAACTCATATTCGTCCTCAAAAGACTCGCCAACGGGAAGGCCGCAGGAATAGACGGCATGACCTACGAGTTCTGGAAAATGCTACTTACTGAATTCAACGCCGACCGCGCGAAGAACAGCGAAGATGCCTTCGACATAGTTGAACTGCTGATAGACACATACAATGACATTGAAGAGAATGGTATAGTGCGCGGTACAAACTTCTGTCAAGGGTGGATGTGCCCATTGTACAAGAAAAACGACCGCACAGATCCAGCCAACTACAGACCGATAACACTTCTCAACTCGGACTACAAAATAATGACGAAAATGGTAGTGATCCGCCTCGGGAAGGTAGCGCCCAAAATTATCCACAAAAATCAAGCAGGATTCATACCGGGCAGGAACATACAGGACTAGGTGAAACTGATCAAGACGATTATCGAGTATGGCGAGATCACTGAGACGAACGGCCTGATTGTGGCCCTAGATCAAGAAAAAGCCTACGATAAGATAGCGCACGACTATCTGTGGCGAGTGCTACGAGCCTTCAACCTCCCGCCAGATCTGGTGTCCATAGTAAGAACACTGTATGAGGACGCCGAAACGCAGGTAATGGTAAATGGCATGCTAAGCCAACCGTTCAAAGTGACGAGAGGAGTTCGCCAAGGGGACCCTCTGTCGTGCATCATATTTGACATCGCTATCGAGCCGCTTGCGATGATGCTCAGAAACTCAAATCTGCAAGGATTCAATATCCCAGGTGACCCCCAACTAGAACGCCTGATCGCACAGCTGTTTGCAGATGATACAACAGTATTCCTGTCAGAAAATGACGACTATGACACGCTGAAAGACATCCTAGATAAGTGGTGTAGAGCGTCGAGAGCAAAATTTAATATATCCAAGACAGAGGGGATACCAGTAGGAACGGAGGAATACCGTAACGAACTACTAGAAACCAGGAGACTGAACCCAAATGCGAACCCGATCCCGGAAGAGGTGAGGATGGCAAAGGACGGTACGGCAGTAAGGGTACTAGGCGGATGGCCAGGAAACAAAACAAATGCGGCCGCACCCTGGGGCAAAATATTAGATGACATAGACAACCGCCTGAAGACGTGGGAGACACCTCATCCCACAATGGAAGGGCGGAAAATAGTGTCATCAACGATAGTGGGCGGCGTCACACAGTACCTAGCCTTTGTACAGGGTATGCCGAAAACTACAAGAGTGAGAGTTGATAAGAGAATACGAAATTTTGTATGGGCGGAAAAGAAACCCACCGTCAACATCGAGACACTAAGGTTACCATACGATAAAGGGGGCCGTGGTCTGCTGGACCTAGAAGCGAGGGACGAAGCCATGAATATCATGTGGCTAAAGTCCTATCTGAACTTCGGACCGAACAGGGCAACCTGGGCGTACTTCGCGGACGCAATATTTGAGACGCTGGCCACGGACCAAATCCACCTAGCAGATAACCTCAAGAAGAATGTATATCTACAATCCTGGGAGGCATCCAACCTCCCTCATGACCTGAAACAAATGGTAAAGACCGGAAAGAAATACGGGGTCCGACTAGAAGGACTCGCCTTCAGTAGAGAGACCATGAGAGAAATGCCGCTATGGATCCACAAGGAAGCGGACCCAAAGATGAGAAGACTACTTCACTCGCGTGAAAGTAAATGCCTCCAGAACAGACACAAAGTCCGAACGGTAGGCGAGGCAGAAATCCTGGCCCGAAGAGGGATGACAAGAAGTCACCGCGGGAAATGCAAGTGTGCGGAATGTATAACGACAAGGCGTGAAACACGAGCAAACGGAAGTCAGCAATGCACGCACACTGGAAAATGCTACCGGAAAGCTATGGAGCTGCTAAGATGCCTTCCCCAAAAGTGGAACCCACTGGATGACCAGCCGGAAGATTACGAATTAGCCCCGCGCGAAGTAGACGCGAGAAACGAACCCCACACCTACATCTTCGACAGACGAGTCACAGAGCATGGAGGAATAAGAGAGGCCTTCCGTATATTCACAGAGGGGAACGTCCACAACATCCCACCAAACGGAAGAACCCCAGGCGATGCATCCCTGGAATACGAGACAGCCTACACAGATGGGTCATGTATGAACAATGGAGACGAAAACGCCCAAGCGGGTGCGGGAGTATGGTTCGGCGAGAACGACGACCGCAACAAGAGTGTACGGATCCCCGCCTGCATTGAACAATCGAACAACGCGGGAGAGGTCTTAGCGATCAAAATGGCTGCTGAAGAGGCAGCAGAGTACAAACCGCTGATCACAAAAAGTGACTCACGATTCTCAATCGAAGGTCTCACAAAACGCCTGAAGGCAAATGAGAACATCGGATACATCGGCCTGAAAAGCAAGAGAATCCTGGAGGTAACCGCAGCCCGACTCAGAGAGCGTAAGACCGAGACCGTGATAAAATGGGTCAAAGGACATGCCGGTGAAGAAGGCAATGAGAAAGCTGATCGACTGGCGGGCGCCGGAGCTGAAAGCGAGGATAGAGATGACATTGACATGGACATACCGCCCGAGTACAAATTAACAGGAGCGAAACTCCAATGCATGACGCAGCGACTGGCGTACAAGGAAATTAGAACAAGGACGATGATGAACACGTCAAGAACGTACTTGCGGAACGTAATCAGACGCCCAACTGTGATCAACGTGGACAGAGCCAGGTTCGGGGCCCTCGAACTGAGTGATAGAACCCCATCCGATAGACGAATCTGGAAATCGATTAGAAACCCAGTATTCAGCAAGCAGAACCGGTACTTCCTGTGGATGTGTATGCAGGAAGCATATAAAACAGGGCCGTACTGGCAGAAATACTCAGACGAGCGCGCCGAGAGAGCAGTGTGCATAGAATGTGGGGAAGTCGAGTCAATGGACCACATCCTAACGAAATGTAAGGCCGAAGGCCAAGCGGAAGTATGGCGGCTAGTAAAGAAACTGTGGCGCGGCAAGAACACCACCTTCCGCAAACCAAACTTCGGTATGATACTGGGATGCGGCCTGACGGACATCAAAACCAGAGAAGGGAAACCTAGACCGGGCCACACACGAATGTATAAGATCCTGGTCATGGAAGCCGCATATCTAATATGGCTGCTCCGGAATCAGCGTGTTATCCCGGACGAGACGACCGGGGAATTCGAAGAGCCAGCAGGCAAGAAAGAGATTAAAAACAGATTCCTCAACGCGTTAAACGAGCGCCTGAAAATCGATATAGCACAAACGAACAGGAGGAAGTTCGGTCGACACGCCATTAGAAGGCAAGTGGTCTTGAGCACATGGCAAGGCATGATCTCGGACGAGATTGATCTACCCGATGATTGGATCGGGGTAACCGGAGTTTTAGTGGGTATGGATGACCGCGCAGCGAACGGGGGAGGATGAAGGAAAAAGAGATGAGTATGCCTATGTTTATGCCAACTATGTAGAGGGAGGAGAAGGTGAGGGGAGGGGACGACCGCTGCGGGACCGAGTCCCACACTCAGTGCGTAAAGCATTTCTTCGGGGTGAGAGTTGAATTGGGGTCGAGATTCCTCAGTATTACAAACGGGTGTGGAGAGGACGACTAGGTCGGTGTACAGTGTACTTTGCCACTTCTCGCTATAAAACGTTTCCACCAAAAAAAAAAAAAAAAAAAAAAAGAAATGTTTGGATGCAGGGTTATGCCATACGCAGAACAAAACTATTACATATAGACCGTCGGTTTTGTAGCACAATTGCAAGCCTGTAGACTGTTTGCGAAGGATGCCCTCGAACTTGCTCGAAGTGGCAACCCGAAGTGACGTCAATGATAGCGTGATCTCTAGCACGTACTCTTGTTTCTCACCGCCTCGACCATGAAATGCCCGAACCGAGAACCTGTCTCCGACTCTAACGGCCATCATCAATGGCCGACCGCGCCCAGCCGCTTGTTGTCAACGCCGCACTCGTTGCTCGAATTCACACCTGCTTCGCGTATTCAGCGTTCACCACTGCGCTCGTCCTCGGCCTGCTCTTGCACTACAAGAAGATCGTGAAGAACGGCATTGCGGGGTACCCGCAGGAGTGGTTTCCAAGCGTCTCTGCCACGTACGTTCTGTCCGCACCCCAACAAGCCCACTGCCCTCACCCCCATCGCGTCAGTATCGGAGATTGGTACCCGGAACGAAACCTCTTCCAGATTGTCATTGCGCTCACGTCAGGCCCGCGCTTTGGGCTCATTGCGCTCCAGTATGTCCTCCATCGGCAGTCGGCCCCAAAGCTCGCAAAATCTGTGTTCGTGACGGGGCTGGTCCGCACGTTGTCATGCGGCGGTTGGGTGTACATAACGTCAAGCGATGACCACGACGTTCACGACCTCTGTATGATCACCTACATGCTCTGTAATATTCCATGGATGCTTGGCACGATCCGCTGTACTCAAAACACCACTGTACGGAGACGACGGTACGCGTCAGTTTGCTTCTTATACAAATGTCGCGCTTATATGCCTCCAGGCGTCGTGTCGCCACTGCGTCCGTTGCCTTGTTGTCTTGAAGCTGCCGAACGCTCATACTTGGCCAGGTTCTTTGTATCCATCATCCCCCTTGTATACTTCTTTGTACAACACAAAGTGCACCGAATACCAGGAGGTTGTAATTCCTGATCACGAGCATCTGGTGCGCAACTGACTGACTTCCAGCATACACCTACTACAGCTTCTTTGAATGGGCACTCATCATCTTCGATGTCATGTTTGACTCCCTTGCTGAACGGGAGTTCAGGGATGCGTCCCTCCAGGTCTGACTCTTCTCTCGCTTGTACTCGCAAGTCGTGCTCATTCAGCCCAGGTCGCCATTGTCTCCGTACATCCCACTACCACTACGCAGAAGCCTCTCAATGAAAACGATGAGATGTACATTCGTCTTCGCCGCCTAGCCTAGTAAAATGGAGCTGATCTGCCGATGACAGTTTGGAGTCTACTGGCGATAGTCCAAAGTCCATAAACGGCGCGGTGAAGCTTTCGGACGCTAGCATTGCAGTGACAAGTCCACGTAGCATTAGCTCCTTTACAACGTCCTTATTGCATGGATCCACAACAAATTTCATATCAGATCTATATCTGTGTAAGTACCGTCTCAAAACGCTGGAACTACCGCATTGATACTTGTACAGCCTATATATTCTGGTCGATCTTCACTTCACTTATCCCGACACTCTTCTATTTCTCGGTCTGGGAGCTCGGTATAGCTGGACATGAGCTTGCTTTTTTATCAGTGCTGTCTCCGCTGCTACTGGCCATTCTGCCTTTGGGCACACCCGAAAGTCTGCTCCATTTACTCTCCTTTCCTGGCCTCGGAGCTTTTGCCTTGCGAAAACCGTATCATCGCCTCATCGTCGTGGCTCCCGCCGCCAGTGCGGCTGTATTGCGACAGGTATTGGCATGGGGTAACAGTGCTTCTGACTATCAAGCTATAGGTAAAGCACTATACGATTACGAAGGTGGCACCCACTCACTCTTCTGATAGTAACGGGGATAGGTTTACTGTTAGCCTCATTGTCCAAGCACGCGAATCATTCCAACAACCCCGGTTGGTCGATCCGATATAGTCCTCATTCACGAGTCTGTCTCATATAACCTCTCGCAGTTTGGCCGTTCGTAAACGAGGCCTCCGGTGGATACAACAGGACCGGTCTCGTCGTCGCATTCATTGCGTTACTTCAGTTCTCGCTTCGGCCATCTGATTCTCCCATTGAGGCCCGCCACTATCGATCACCAGCAGTACCACTGTTATCAGCAGCGTTACCGCTGGGAAGTCTTCTATTCATTCTCCACAGCTTGTTCTCTGACTCGAGCACGATAATTGCGTGGTCGTGGACCGGATTTCAAGACGGCAGACCTCGGGGTCCGCTACCTCACCTCCATGGCGCAATCACACTGTTGTTCCAAGGCGTTGGGTTGGGAGCTGCGATAGTCGTTTCCGCGCGCTCTACGAGCCTGTCCCCCCCTGCGTCTCGTATTCTCAACTCGATATACATTCTCTTTGGATGCGGATGCTTGTACATTCTGTACTCGAAGAGCGACTGGTTGGGATACGTTGGTGGCCTGGGGTATTCCATATTCGCCATGTCCTTGATACCCCGAGTGCTTTGGCGGGCTGCTTCGTCTGGTCGAAGCGGTGCCGTGGTGTACGGGACCGGGATGCTCGTCTATATTCTGCTCACCCTGGCGAGTGTGTGGACCGTGGCGTATGCGTTCGTCCCCGGAGGCGTCTACCTTCGTGAACGCACCGATCTGTGAGATTCGTCATCTTCGCACTTGTGTGAATCACGATACTGACATGCTGGCAGCGTTCTCATCGCGCATGTCTTGTGTTTGGTTCCCGCGTTCATTGGTCCGACTCCGACCCTCAAGCCGCCGAACGTGTTATCGAATGGCACCAAGATGAGGGCCATTTTGGCTCTAGCCACGATTTCGACGTTATCTGTGCTTGTCACTCTGTACCGTCTCCCCACGAGCGCTATACAGCCCTTCCGCCCTGGTCATCGAATGGTTCGGGCGGGGATATGGACCATCCATTTCGGACTCGATAATACTGGGAGAGACAGCCAAAGACGCGTCACAAAGCTCATGAGGTTGGGGCTCGTTGCTCCCAGATTCGATGCCTGCTGATGCTATCGTCAGAGACATGCAATTGGACGTGGTCGGCCTCTTGGAGACGGACTTGCATGTGAGTACTCTCCAGGCGTGTTCACAGGCCACTGACCTCCCTTCCAGCGCCAGGTGTACGGCAACAGGGACTTGTGAGTGCATCGGATTGTGGGCTTCTAGGCGGTAATCGAACTTGTCCAGAACGCGTGTCGCAGTAGAGGACGGATACGTACGTCTGCAATGATGTCTCTTGGAAGCTCACTTACGCGTCGCAGTACGTCGACCTCGGGCCTGGACCCAACAAGCACACTTGGGGTGCTGTCCTTCTCTCGAAAGTAAGTAGGGAAAGATCGAGAACTTGGGGAAGTACTGATGTCCTGTCGTCCAGTTCCCCATCATCAACTCCACACATCACCTCCTGCCCTCTCCTCATGGCGAGCTGGCGCCCGCCATCGAGGCTGTGCTGGATGTGTACGGGACTGCTGTGACGGTTGTTGTGTCGCACAATGGGCAAGGTGACGGCCGTCTTTGGAGTCTTTGTGGAAGCTGATTTGGTTGTAGAGGAGGATCCGTTGGATCGGGAGCTTCAGAGTGTAGAGCTGGCGCGTATCATGAAAGCGGCTCAGCCGCGACCGGTCATATTTCTGGGATATGTGGTCACGAAGCCTATGGCTGCCCGACGTGAGTGCCATAGCATCCGTGATGAGCGCGTCAGGCTCACGAGATATCTGCCCAGCGGCTCCGTACGAGATACTTATAGAGGATGGCATGATGCACGACGTGGATCAGGAGGACCACGACCGGTGGTGCGAGTACATCCTGTACAAAGGGCTGTACCGGACGGCGTATGCGCGCATCTCGCGCGGCTCGGTCACGGACACTGAGCTGCAGGTCGCGCAATTCGTGCTGCCTAGGCATGGGACGGGTGTGGGTGATGAGTCCTTTGAGGCGAGGTATAGACGGGCGAATAAGGAGATGCTGGGGGAGGAGCATGTGAGTTGACTTTAGCTTTTTTGACGAGATTGGTTGGGTTGATTGAGATTGTCAGTGGTTCCCGATGGAGTACTATGGGGACAAGAGGAGGGGCGGGGTGAATGGACATTTCTACCATGTATTCAACACGGTTCGTGTCTGGTCTGTTTGGGTGGCTTTCATTGCTCTGATTTGCTGATTAGCCTTTGTACTATGAACTCCCGGAGGGAGTGTTGGTGTGATGAACTTTATTCTACGCGTGCATGTTGTATATCCAACGAGTCTTGCTTTGCCGTTCAGACAGCAAACGGAGTAACTGGTGAAGAGGTGAGGTCTTGATAGAATGCATGTGTTCTCCCTGTGGTTTTGCAACACTTCACGATAGTCCGAAGCCACCGCCCGGAGGGACAGGGGTTCTCATAATGTATAGGCAGGCGAATTTTCTAGTCTAAGTACATCCTCACGCCCCCAGCTTGTGATCAGTCATTGAGAACATCGAAAAGTCACTGGAGAGCGGCCAGCGGATTGATACTTGAATGTATGCACGGTGGGCACTGTCCATCTGCATAATCAATATTACTGTATTTGTCGCTGTACTGTACTAGGGAAGTGCCGCTTGACATCGGCAGAACCCTTGCTGGGGTCAGTGGGGAGTAGTCTCGAAACCCGACTCAACGGACAGGGAAGATGAGTTGTTCCTAATTCATGGAGAGGCCCATCTGTTACCGGTCATGACTTCTTGCATTCCAAGTAGATAAGCAAATTGCAATGTACCTTTGAAGTCATGATGCAACCTATTCAATGGAGCCAACCAGAGTCACGAACAGAATCCTTATCTTTGATGTCTCAAGCAACATTTATTCAACTGGTCTTCACTTACCCTGCAGCTAAGTATAGTACACAAGCAAGACTACCATTGATAGTATCATAGAGTTAGCAGAACTAAATGTGAATAAATGAGATACATTGATTAAAATCAGTCTGTTGTGCACAGCAACCCCACCACATCCCTCCCAGTCTCTCAGATTTTCCCGAGCCAGCAAGGCATGCAAGCATTATTGAGACCCAGATCTCTTCCAGTATTCTGACAATGCTTTCTATAATGACAGAATCATTGCCTACCCAACAACTAACATTCCTGCAGCCTCTGCTCCCAATGCTCTCCAGTGCCTGTATGATATCTTTCAATGTTAATATAATGACTCTCTGATCTGATAAATGATGCCCTCACAATCAGTGCTTTCGATATTTATCATGTATATGCAAATCCTCCAGGCCTCTCATGATCATTCACAATCAATGTCGAGATAAATGGTGAGAGTCAAGTGATGCCCATGAGGATGACAGGCGTCCTTCTGCATTTGTACCCCAGTAAGACATGTCATTGTCATTGTCTTTCCATCCTGTGCCTGTGCTGCATTGTGTGATGAGTCTATCAGCATTGATTTAGCAAAGGCTGACTCTGAGGATGACATCGGACTTGAAGACATGTGAGTGGAAGTGAAGCACTTTCTTGATGTGGCCATATATGACGGGATTGTCTTCTTTTGACTTTGAAATTACTGTATTAGTTAGGTTAATGGTATCTAGTATTCAGAAGAGCTTACCTGAAGAATCCTTTCAGGATTTACAGAAGAGTTAGGCCATGGACTGAATATAGCATATCAAGATTGAGATGAGGAAGATGATCAAATCCTATCTTGTGAGCAGTTGTAAACATACAGTAACATAACATCTACATATCCATGTTCATGTATAGATGGAAAGTGAAGCTTGTCAGCATCACCTGTAAGAAGAAAAGAAAGCATGCATTGATGCTTGTATTTCACTGATGGCCTACTGTCACTGGTGGGCAAGGAGGGTGAGAAGAAGGTGCTGATGCATTGAATAAATAGAGGTGTTAAAATCATATTAATGACATTGAGCAAGCAGAGCAAGTCCGAAAACTTGTCATTTGTGTCTGAAAAGGTGGTGGCGAAAGGATTTTCCTGTCTGTGATGTTGAAGGGGATGTTTCACGTCTTTCCAGCCAGTTGCCAGCTGTATAAAATTGATCTGTGGAAGTACTGTCATGGTGCATGGAATACCCATCAATTACTTTGTTGGTGATCCAAGCAGTGACAGTCTGGGAAAAGCCTCGAAATCTGGTCTATCAACAATCAACTATCCAGGGTATAAGCACTTGACCATTGACCAAAGACATATTTTGCTGTTTGGCGCGTGCAGTAGTTCAGCTCCTCGCATACCTGTTTCTGTGCAGGGAAATAGCTGTTGCATCCGCTTGTAGAGCAACAGATGCCTGGGAAGCTGTAAGGGTGCCTCAGCCCAAGATGATGATATTCTTATGTTTGAGGCAGAATAAGAGAAAGATGAGCAAGGCAGTGCCATTCGGCCTTGGAAAGAAGGTCTACGCCATGTGAGATGGTGAAGTCTGAAGACCAAGTACATATGGTACACTACATGATGAAAAGCTGTGAAGCTCTGATTACAGTTATTTACCCTATACAACAAAAAGGTACAATAAGCTACTGGAACAGCCCTTGCCCAGCAAGGGAACAAGGGAACAAGGAAACTTGTACATGAGCTGTTGCATCCTTTTGACTCAGAGGCAGAATAATTGCTGCCCAAAGTGGCATCCGTCTCAAAGTCTCCTTCCGAGGCGAGAACAGCAATTAAGATGATTAGGCTACAAACATTAGAATACACTCAATCGTCCATCACGATGCCCGTGCTCTCTTCGCCGTGTTACCCAGCACCCTCGCCCTCAACGCATCCACCGCCGTCCCCTTCCCCACTCCCACTCCTACTTTCCGTGGCGCACCAAACGGCGCCGCGCTCACCCTCCTCTCCTCCCTCTCCTGCACGCCCCTCCTCCACCCCTCCCGCGCCTCCTCCTCCACCTCCTCCTCCCCCACCAGCGTCATCTCCCCCGGCAGGCCATACCTGTCCTTGATCCCGTCGTCCCTCCTCCTCTTCTCCCCCGCCACGCGCTTCTCCTCGCGGAAGCCCTTGCGCAGCCTGCGCGAGAGCGCCCACGGGTCCGCGTTGGTCTGGTCGGACACGCTCTGCAGCGCCTCGAGCCGCGGGATCTGCACCTGCGCCAGGTGCGTCTCGGCGGTGCGCGTCTTTTCGAGCGCGGCGAGGGGGTCGACGGGCGTGGCGGAGGAGGACGCGTCGGTGTCTGGTTTAGAGTCAGCGATCCATTGCATATATAGTGTGGGTAAGACGCACCGTGTACAGCCCACCCGCCGTTCTCCGCCGGGTCCCACTCCTCGTCCTTCTGCCGCGCGCCGGACACCACTTCGTATCGCGTGTTCTACATCGTGTTCAGTCTCAGACACACTGGCTAACGCAGAACACACCTTCGGGTCCGTGCGAATCACAAACCACCCGTCGCACAAATGGCACTTGCACCGAAACTCAAAGATCGCCGTGGAGTAGTAGTTGCCCACTTTCTTCTTTTCCGCGTTGTACCGCACGCCCATCCCGATGTGGTTGTTGCATGTCGAGCTTCAGTCGTCAATTGGGAAGCGCTGGGGCGGGGAGAGGACGCACCACCAGATATTGAAGGGCAGCTCGAACCGCGTGATCAGGATGCCCTTGTCGATCTTTCGTGCTCGGTCGCCCAGGGCGTGTACGCCTGGGTGTTTAGCGTCAGCTGGAGCCTGGAGCCTGGAGCGGGGAACGCACCTCGGTACGAATTGAGGCTCTTGTGCTTCTCGCCGTCATAGTCGGGAGGGTAGTATTTGTTGAAGCCTACAGTCGAGAATCGTACATGAGACTACTTGTGTGCGTGGTGGGAGTATACCTACCTTGCATGATGATGAGGGTCGGAGGAGAGTCACGATCGGCATCACCGAGACTCATAGTACTTATGCCGCCGGCAAAGCATTCGTGGCGTATCCGCACAGTCGCATCTCTCTCTTTCGTCTGGTACACAAACTATGCTATGCAGTGGAGACTATGTGTGGTACATGTCAGAACGCGACGATGGGCTCAAAGTCTCAAAGATTTCTTCAATCAATGACAAGTGCCGATAAACCCCTTCATACTCTCACCAGGCCTTCAAAGAGAATTCAGCTCAACTCAGCTGGACGAAGTGCTCGGCGATTGGGAGTTGACCCAAGCTGGGGCGGTCTTGAACATGCAAGACCGTCCGAGTCTCGGATTGATTCGCAGCACCCAGGGCAGGGGGGGACACTGATACGGGGGGACACTGATACGGGGGGACACTGATACCCTAGTCTCATTCAATGCCTGGAGGAGGATAAAAAACATTAGCGGGGCGGTGAGGAGATGAGTAAGTCGTTCAAGTCAGGAGAGGGATGCGGAGTCCTGGGCCTGGACTTGCGTCGTTCGCAGCAGCATGATTTGAAGGGAGGACGGGGACGGGGAGGATCAAGACGTCGTGGTGAAGCGAGCGCCGAGGACGGAGAGGGATGATGGAAGGGACGTAAGGCAAGTCTGGAAGGACATACATACTTACTTACAAGCAAGTCGAATCACCGAGTCCTTCAAGTTGTCTTTGTTCTGCTTTGGGATCGGGCCTTGGACATTGCAATCGCGCAAGTCCAGATCTCGGGCTCAAAGCAGCGAGCCGTTCGGTGATATGTACTACGCGCCGCAAAATTGGATGCATACCTCCCATACTACACCCCGCGATCCCGAGGTTTGGACGAGCCGGAACGACACCTCATCGCACCTCCACGGCGAGGTCCTTGTCCTGCTTTAGATATGGACCTTGGACATCGAGGGCCCGCTGGAGATCGTGTGTGGGTCCATTCGGACCGTGACGAGCAGCCTGAGGATCTCAGTATCAGCGCGCCGTAGATGCAGTGATACGCGCTCGTTTTACGCGATCCCGGGGCCTGAGTTCGACTGCGTGGATGGTAGTGTCTGGTACGTGCACGGACGACAGTGCGCGGACAGGGCACGTGAAAACGTCCTTCCATCAGCGACTCGCTTGGAGTAGGTACTCGAGGTGCTTCCATTCCGTAGGGTAGGGTGAACGTCACCCTGGGTTCGATTAATTGAGGCTCGGGACGGACAAGGATTAAGGATTGGGTGACAAGGGCAAAGACAAGGATTGTGGGGACAAGGACAAGGATTGTGGGGACAAGGATTGGATCAATTGTGTAGAGGGACAACTTGAAGCGGGATCTGCAAGAACTCGGACTCGGACGCTGAAGGACATACCGCACGAACACCGAATGGCCGAACGAACCCTAGATTCCATCCATGTGCCCGTGGTCAATGATACGCGCCCTTGCCCGATGATGATGCTTTGATCACTTACGCGAACCCGGACTCGGATATGATAGGTGTACGCGCCTGAAGAACCTGGGCGGGGACGCGAACAAGAACCACGCGAACAAGACGCTTCTTCCCATCCATCAGCAAGCTGGAGCAGGAGCGGGATGGCTTCCATTTCTGAACGGTACTGGCCCTGCGTTCAATTATTGAGTGTACGAGGATTGGGAAGGACGAGTAAGTTATCGTGGGGGCGACCTCGGGATCTACAGTACTTACCTACCTGCTGTACAACGCACAGAACCGACCAAACGCTTCCTTCCATCCACATCCACAATGCACCGGGACCTGGCCTTGTGCCATAAAGAGACACGGGAGGGAGGTGTCAGGGGGAGGGGGAACAAGGGGAGTGCCGGATATGGAAGTGAGAAGGGAGGGGACGCATTGGGACGTGCGCCGGGTTTGGTTGGGTTGACGTGCGCTGTCCACTGCGAGACAATGAGAGAATGAACGGGGCAAGGAAAGAAGGTGTTTGGATGGTAGAAAGTGCAGAAGAGAGAGTGAACAGGACTGGGAATGGGAATGAAGGAGAGAGGGAGGGAACGAACGAACGTACGAGGGGACTCGCGCGCGGTGATCGGGGTCCCAGTTCCCTGCCCTTGATGTGCTGTACGTAGATGCGATAAATAAGTACACGGCACCACGCAATCGCTCGCACTCCCCATTGTTCTACGCCATCGCTATTGTTCTACGACAAGGACAGCTATTGTTCTACGCAACGCAGACAACGATTGGACAAGGATTCTTGTGAGTCGCCTCTGCTTGGGGCCTTGAGCATGGCCTTGGGTTATCTGACAGGTTGGTGCCCCCGCAGATAATGGCCCCAACGCTGCGCCGGCGCTCGTCGCTGGTCCCGCCTGCGACGGCCAAGGCCGGACATGCCTACCGCGCGCGCCCCATCTCGTTTGCGCCCAACGTCACGCCCGACAGCTTCGACACGTCGAAGGAAGAGGACGACGCCGACGACTCGGAGCTCGGCGACGTCCAGGCGCTCTTCCCTCCGCTAGACCCGGACCGGGACGATGACGCCGGAGGGCGGGTGGGGAAGCGCCAGAAGCGGCGCGACCCGGGGCACGTCCCGCGCCCGCCGAACGCGTTCATGCTGTTCCGCGCGGACTTTGTGCGGCAGAAGCATGTGCCGGGGAGCATCGAGACGAACCATGGGAGTTTGAGTAAGATTATTGGTGAGTTCTCCTCTCCTTCTTCTCTCCCCCCATGCTAAAGCTGTGTAGGCTCACTATGGCGCGCACTCCCCCAAGCGGAGAAGAAACACTGGGAGTCCCGCGCAAAGCACGAGAAGCTGCTTCATGCGAAGCGGTACCCGGGATACAAGTACAAGCCCGTGCACCGCAACCTCACCCGGCGGGAGCGAAAAGCCGAGGTGCCGATGGAGGAGGAGCGCTGCGAGGAGATTGCGCAGCTGCTGCTCGACGGCAACCGCGGGAACGAGCTCGCCGAAAAGGTCAAGCTCATCGACGAGCGCGTCGGCCGGGGGAGGACGCTCCCTCCCCCGCTGGCACGGCGGAGCATCGGCGGGGGGACGGGCGTACTCGACTTTGGCGGCGCCAGCATGCTGCGCAGACGCTCCTCCAGCGTCCCGCCCGAACTGACGCTCCCCACGCTCTTCCCCCCGCGCCGCCCCTCCTCCGCCTCGGGCTACCAGGCGTACTACTACAACGAGCCCCCGCCCTACCTCCCCCCGGTGAATACCTCGCTCTTCCAGAACGCGGACCCCTTCAACACGCAGCACTACCACCACGCGCACGGGCACGCGGAGGGGGAGAGCCCCAGCCCCTTTGACGCCCCGCCCCCCGGCTTCTACTCCCCCAGCCCCGGCCCCCCGCTGTACGCGCCCCAGCCCGTGCACGCCATGCCCCCCACCACGGATTTCCTCACCCCCGAGCAGCGGACGGCGCTGGGCGAGGGCCGCTTCGGCCCGGGGGACCTCACGCGCGAGCAGAGGATGTCCCTCAGCCATTTCTCGTGGGGCGAGCACTCCACCTGGGGGCAACAACACCAACAAGGGGGGGATCACATGATGGAGGTGGAGATGGGCGGGCGCCGCTTCAGCCTGAGCCAGGTCGACATGGACGCGCTGATGGAGAGCGCCGGGCTCGACCTCCGCGGTTTGGATGTCGGCGTCGGGTGGGGTGCCGGCGAGGGGTGCGTGCACCCGGACGAGCTCGTGCGCCGTGCGGGCCGGCTCAGCTTGGAGGAGACGCCCGTCCCAGACGCTGCGCATGACGAGTACGGCGCCCGCGTGCGCAACGACTCCCCGTTCCTGACCCCCTCCGCGGGCCCCTTCCTCCCCGCCCCGTCTTCGCCCACCTCCACCCACTACTCCCATTTCACCCACAGGGACATGTCTCCCGTGGGCCTGGACCATCTGAGTCCCATGGACGATGCTTGAAACGAACCGGAAGCGGGACTGGACTCCCTCTCACTTATATTCACGTTCTGTCTGTTGTCCCGTATAACTGTATCCATAGTACCCCACCCCTCCTATCTATACCTAATGTAGCTCTAGACACTTAGTTGTTCTTGTTCTTGCTTTGATTACTATGTTTATCGGAATTCCTCACCACTGAGAATTAACACGCCAACCTGGAGCCCAGGACTCACTGATTTTCGCCGGTAACTATGTCCCATCTTTCTCACTGTCCCACCGTGACTCTGGATTTACCTCAACGGACAGACGAGCTAGATGATCTTCTCATTCCGTGCGCAGTGTACGTTTTCGGTTTGTAGTGACCTCCGTCAACCCGAGTCCCGTCCGCCGTCCGCGCCGCTAATCTCGGGCCCTACGTATCGTTCTCGGGCACTTACAGCGCGCAGGGGATGAATGTTGTTCGATGGACCCACATACTGGCATGCTATGTGTTCCTTGAATTGTTCGGAACATGCAGATCTTACAATGTTCGAGGTACAGTTCAAAGCAGAACAAGGATTCGGACTCGTGTTTGAATCGGTGATCGCCAGTTCTTGAACCCTATGAGGCTATTTCCTCACCAGGCGCGAGACGAGTGAGTTGATCTTTCCCGTCATCCGTTGTCTTACTCACGTATGGACGGACACACACAAAGATCCAAGCGGGCCCTCTGGCATGCTGTAGACGCAATCCGGGATCCTGTGGTTACGTTGTCTAAGATCCAAGGTCTGACTTGCTGGTGTATGACCCTGTTTCTTCTCCACTGCCGCTGTCACTATTCTGCGCTTTGAGTCCGTTTCGCGAAGCTCATGCGTCACTCATCCTGGCCTGGACTCCGTTGTATGTGGGCAAAAGTCGATCTTTGATCGTGGTTTGGGGAGTGTACTGTGTAAGCACGTTACCGCTTACCTGCACGTGACGGGTCCATTCATATATATACACGCGCCACACTATGTATCCTTCTTCTTCTTTTCTCCTTTACGTTCTTGACAATCATAACACGCACTAAACTTTCTCTTACGCGTGACCTCCGGCATCCTCGTCGTATCCTCCTCGCCTACCTCCGGTCCTCGAGCTAGTGGATCCCCGTAACGGGCTCTCACTTTTTGAAAGTTTCATATTCGGTCGCTGTGAAGCACCGAGCGCAATTTGGGCATTGTCATAAGTCTTGAAACAACTTTTAGACATCCCGCCTTTTGCCTTTCTCTCAAAAACTCCCTCATATCATTGTTTGAATTACATACTCCTGCCCGGGCTTCGTTACGCAACTATTAGTCGTATACGAGATCTCGCCCTTGTCCAAACTTCTCTAATTACGTTGCGACGTAACTAGAGTTGTCCAATCCCAGACCCAGACCCCAGAATCCTTGCCCCCCTTAGCACCCTTTGCATCTTGCCCTTGCCCATATTTCCAAGAACCGTCTTTGACCCAGTCCCAGATCTCCGTTCCCATAACGGCGTCCCGAATCCCCAGACGAACGCGAAACTCGACCCGCCCGACGTAGTGTACAGTCCGGGTCGGGTCCGGGTGCCAAAGAAGTGACCCGACCCGGACCCGGCAAAACCCGGCACCCGAGGTCCCGGGTCCGGGTCTGAACCGGGTCAGTGGCCGGGTTTTGACCGTTTATGCTCTAGCACGGTCCCACATGCTGAGATCAAGTTGAACCCAGGTATCAGTCTGTTTGTCTTGATGAGGACTACAATATTGCCTCTTAGACCATGTAAAATGGTGCACATATGCCCAAGATATCAATAAATTACGCATTTTCGGAGATTTTATTAGCATTGTTTAGGATATAAGGTGGTACCCTGAACTCTGGAGGCATCGGACCCATATACCGAAATGTTTGTCTCATTAAACACTACAGTTTCGGTTTCTTGATCATGTAATATAGTGCTGATCTGATTGAGATATGAATATATTACAGCAAAACAGACCAGTAAAAATACAAACTATATTCATATCTTGCTCAAATTAGCACCATTTCTCATGATCAAAAAACCAAAACTGTACTATTCAATGAGATGCTTTGAATGGTATATGGGTTGATGGGGTCACGGGTCTTGTATGCCTCAGAATTTCAGTGCGTGCACCTAAAATCAATTAAATCCGGGTCTATCCGGGTTCCCGGGTTGACCTCGGGTCCTGAGATCATGACCCATACCCGGCCCGAGTCACACCCGGACCTGAGACCCGGCCAAACCCGGCTGACCCGGGCTATTCACTAGCCCGACGATCCCATTCGTTGACAATCCAGACAGACTCGGCCGTCAGATCAGCAGGATCGTTCGCTTGACACTGCAAGCCGTTTTACCTCCCTCGCCTCCAACGCCCCTCGCCGAAACTTCTTTTGCCTCTACCTCCACGTCATCCTCCTTCACCATGTCCACTACGAGCGACAACATCGTCGACGGCGACCACAAATCGCCTCCATACACGAAACAACGGCGGATCGACATCAACGAGTTTCTTCAACTCACGTCCGCAGTTTCGGGTTACTGCAATAACAAGGACGTCTTTGACGAATCCAAACGCCGAGGTGCGCTGTTGAACGCCTTCCGGGCGCCATACAGCGTCAAATTCTTCACGACGAAACGATTCGACTTGCTCCAGCTTTCGGCTCAGGCCTTCACGAGCACGCTACTCGACCACGTCGTTGGAGACACCTGGCAGGACTCAGCCTTACTCCTTATCGACGAACTTCGCCAGTCTTCCGTCGACGAACACGCGTTCTCTGCGATGGAGGACCGCGTCACGGAGATAAACGATCTCCTGATCGGCACGGCGCATCACCTTTCTGCAGAGACAATCAAGTCACGTCTACACAACGCCATGTCCCCCGACTTCCGCGACTACGTTAAAACCAAGGGGGTCTTGATCTCATTACCTTACGACGACTGGCTCGCTAAGATCAAGAAACTCGACATCAAGTACCGTTCCAGGGACAAAAAGAAGGCCGACGAGATGCTGGCCATACGACTGACTCACGAGCGGCTGGAGAAGGAGATCGCTGCTCTCAAGCGCGCCGGATCAGCCTCGCACTACACCAACGATCAGCCCAAGAAACAGTCACGTCCTTCCCTCGAGAAGGCAAAGACGTCTGGATCGGGTTCCTCATCAACGACCCCGCCTGTCCGCTATGATGTCCCCAACGCCGAAGGGTTCTATCCCTGCCCCAGTTATCACTCTCTCATCGCAAAAGACTCAAAGATTGCCGATCGCTTCACGGAACTTCAAATGTGCCGCCGCTGTCGAGTCGCCTTCGCTGGTCACTACTCCTACAACTGCCCAAACACCGAAGGTCCCTAGCTCAAATTCCCTCACCAACCTCTTTCGGACGCCATGGTGGCGAACGCTAAGGCCGTTCACGCCAAGGCTGCCCGGCCCATCACGTACAACGCGATTCTATCCTCAGTCAAGTTCACCAAAGGTCCTGCCGTCGCCGCGGTTGTTCAACCTCTGGATGACATCTCCTCTTACATGTCGAATGCGACCCCAGACTTGGATAACATCGCTGCCTTCTTTGCCCCATTGCCGGTTGCTCACACCGCGTCGGGTTTGTTCGTATACTCCTCTGGACCTTCTCAGGCTTCTACCGTCGGCCAGGGGGCTGCGACACCGATAGCGGCAGTCATCGAACCTGCGAGCGACTCATCCGGGGATTGGTTGGGTTACCTTGGCCACGATCTTTCCTTCTCAGGCGCCTTTGACCAGATTCCCGTGAAACCCGCCGAGCGGTCCAAGACTTCGTACTCGCAACCGAGTGGTACGCGTATCACCGATTTCTTTGCGAAGAAAGGACCCCAGGTGAGCATCTCTGTCGTCTCGTCCCCTCCCGCAGAGGAGTCTCTGTTGAACGTCCCGCACTTTATCTGGAAGGCCGGTCTACATGTTCACGAGCGCCCTGATGTGATGGTGGACTGCTTACTCGACGATGGCGCTCATCTTGTTCTGATCAGAACGGACCTCGTTAACCGATGCAACCTTACGCGACACCGACTCCCTGAACCTATATTCGCCTCTTTAGCTTCGACCTCTGCACGCCTTGAATATTCGCATTACGTGAACATAACCTTGACCGACCCTATCTCTAAGTTTACCAGTCGCTCTGTGCGAGCTTTAATCACCGACTCCCTGTGTACCCCATTACTCTTAGGACTACCCTTCCTATCCCATAATCATTTAGTTGCCGATTATGACGCGAGAACAATGATAAATAAAGACACGGGCATTGACTTGATGAACCCAATGCCACCCCGTGAACGAGACGAGCGTAGCCCCAAACAGAAACGGGTCGACGAGTGCAAGTTGCACCTGATTTTCATCAAAGTGTTGAAGCTCCAGCTCAAGAAGTACTACGTGCCTCCTGAACCTGTTTGCTCCTCCGCCGCCGTGGCCGCACTGAAGGCTCATGTGGAGCGCGTTGAGGAACTCGCCAGTACGCGTGATCATAGATATAAAGCCTCCGCGGAACTCGTCGACGCGTTCTCTGATGTGTTTGGAGATATCCCACATGTCGATGATCTGCCAACGGATATAGTCTGTGAAATTAATCTGAAGTCAGACAGCGCACCCGTTTACGCGAGAAGCTATTCTTCGTCTCGCAAACACAAGGAGGCCTGGCAACAACATATAGACAAGCATCTCGCAGCGGGTCGCATCAGGCCGTCCTCTTCACAATACACGTCTCCCGGATTTCTGATTCCTAAGAAAGACCCGGCCGCTCTGCCTCGATGGGTCAATGACTACCGGCTCTTGAACTCCAATACAGTCCCCGACCGTCACCCTCTACCATGCATCGACACAATCCTGAGCGACTGTGCTCGTG
This sequence comes from Strobilurus luchuensis, assembly GCA_019915105.1. NCBI lineage: Eukaryota > Fungi > Basidiomycota > Agaricomycetes > Agaricales > Physalacriaceae > Strobilurus > Strobilurus luchuensis. The sequence continues at coordinate 897,448 of JAHLMJ010000012.1, read as the reverse complement.
GAAAAGTCTTCGGGAAGATGGACATGACCGACTCATTCTTCCAGACACGCTTACATCCAGACTCCATTCCGTACACTGCGGTCATGACTCCCTTAGGGTTGTATGAATGGGTGGTCATGCCACAAGGACTTCGGAATGCCCCATCGGTCCAGCAGCGATAGACATGTCCACGATTATATAATCGAATATATTCGTATTCGTATACACAAATATTCGCTCCTTCAAGCCCCATAATTGTTATTCATGAATATACTCTTAATTATATTCGTTGAACATGATTATATTCGCGAATAGCGAATACAGTCAAGAGTATATTCATGAATATTCACAATTATTTGAGTATAATGCAGTCAATCTCACCTTTAAGTTATAGTAATAGTTACTGAACAAGTTATAAGTCATGCAAACAGTATATAAATAATAATGCAATTACATTTGATCTCAAAAATTCAGTATCATCATATATTCATGAATAAGTTGAAGATTATTTCAACTTGAAGTTTATAATCTATATTCGTCAACTTAATCTTATTCGCGAATATAATATATTCGTCATATTCATATTCACGAATAAGATTACAAATATATCGCGAATATTCTTTCTTACTCTATATTCGTGGCTAAGTCTAAGCAGCGATGTGTGACTGCAGCATTACGTCCCTACATAGGCAAATTCTGCCATGTTTATCTGGATGACATTATCATTTGGTCTAAGGATGATGAAGAGCATGCGGAGCATGTTCGTTTGATACTGCAAGCACTACGCGAGGCCAAGCTATTCTGCAACAGAGCCAAGTGCGAATTCTTCCAAGACGAGATTGACTTTCTCGGATACCGCATTTCAGGTAACGGCGTGGAGGCCCAGAATTCAAAGGTTCAGTCCATTCTGAACTTCCCTAGACCACGCTCTGCAGAAGAGACACGCCGTTTCTTGGGCATGGTCCGATTTGTCGCAGGGTTCTTGGAGAACCTAGCGGAATACACCCGCATACTCACTCCATTGACCATGAAGGAACATGACCGATCCTTTCCAACCTGGACCGAATCGCATGAATCAGCATTCGAAAGCATCAAGCGCTTGGTCGTTAGCCGGGAGGTCCTTACGGTGATTGATCACGACAACCCCGGCGAAAATAAGATCTTCCTGGTCTGCGATGCCAGCGAGTGGCGCACAGGGGCAATTCTGATGTGGGGATCTAGCTTAGCATCTGCCCGCCCGGTGGCATTTGACTCTGGACAACTGACCTCCGCTGAACTGAACTATCCCGTACATGAAAAGGAGCTCCTCGCAATTGTTCGCGCCCTCAAGAAGTGGCGTGCCGACTGCGTGGGAATGCAAGTGTTCGTATTGACCGACCACCGCACTCTTGAGAATTTCAACACCCAGAAGGACTTATCTCGACGCCAGCTGCGTTGGCAAGAGTTCCTTTCCCAATACGATCTATCTATAGCATACATCAAAGGTGCCGAAAATGTTGGCGCCGATGCTCTGTCTCGCGTCAAGAACGGTCGGTACACACACGAGATCCCCGACGATTCATCATTCACCTCTTGGCCCATCCTGCCACAGGCAATCGCGGCGGTGTTGACCATCACTTCCTCTTCCGAGTACCTTCAAACCATCAAAGATGGCTACAAGTCGGACCCCTGGTGTGTCAAACTAACTAGTCTACGCCTCTTACCTCCTGGGATTACGTGTACTAACGGTCTCTGGTACGCCGATGGACGTCTCATAATCCCAAGACACGCCACACTGCGTGAGGATCTATTCCGCCTTGCTCACGATCAGAGTGGTCACTTCGGGTTTGATAAATCATACGCTCAACTACGGGACTCTTACTATTGGCCCAACATGAGGCGTGACCTCGAAAAAGCCTATGTCCCTGGCTGTGATTCTTGCCAACGCAACAAGGACTCAACCATTCGCCGCTCCGGACCACTACACCCCCTGCCCGTACCCGATGGACACCTTCTCTCTGTGGGACTAGACTTCGTGGGCCCTCTGCCTGAGGACAAAGGATGCGATTGTATCTTAACTATGACTTGCAGACTTGGAACGGACATACGATTAGCTCCTACGAATACCGATATCGACGCACCTCAAGCTGCGTACATATTCTTCCGCGAGTGGTACTGCGAGAACGGGCTGCCGGACAACATTGTCTGTGACCGAGACAAGCTTTGGATGTCCGCCTTTTGGAAATCGCTTGCCACCTTGACCGGTATACGAATCAAAGCGTCTTCTTCTTACCACCCTCAAGCGGACGGACTCTCCGAGCGATCAAACAAGACAATGATTCAATGTCTCCGCTACTTTGTCGACCGCAAACAACGCGGATGGTTCGACGCCCTTCCCATCATCCGTTTTCACATCATGTCTTCTGTAAATGCGAGTACAGGCCTATCCATGCACATGCTGAAGACTGGACGCGAACCTCGCCGCTTACCGACCCTTGATGGAGACGCGCCTACGACCGATCGCGCAGGCTCGATCGTGCAAGAGATCCTCGACGTGGAGAACGCGGCCAGGGATGCACTTTTGGCAAGCAAGGTCCTTCAGGCAGCGTGCGCCGACTCATCTCGGGGCGATCCACCGAAATTTGCGGTAGGGGATCTCGTCATGCTAACGACGGTACACCGCCGCAAACGCGCTCAGCGCAAACGGGGTCTGGTCGGCAAGTTCTTTGCCAGGAAGGACGGCCCCTACAGGGTCAAGCGCGCGAATCCGGACGCCGGCACATACGTGTTGGACATGCCAAACGCCCCGACCAAGGAGGGGAACTACAACATCGACTTTCTCTCGGCTTACGTGGCTAATAATGATGAACTTTTTCCAGGTCGTCGTCTAGCAAATCCGGGTCCAGTTAACAACGCTGGGGAATACGACATCGACAGCATCATCGACGCGCGCCGGCGTGGGCGCAGTTGGCAGTTTTTGGTACACTGGACAGGATTTGACGCAGGCCACGATGAATGGATGTCCTACTCCGCCCTCAAGGACTGCGCTGCCTTGGACGACTGGATTCGATCCGGTGGCGAGGGTCCTCAAGACCTCATTGACTCTGTCGACTCTGACGTTCCCTTGGACTCCATCAACATGCTCAAACAATCCCCTTCTATCCCACCCATTTTTACAGGTCTCCGACATATTTCACGCACCCCTCAAGAGGAATCGTCGACACCCGTGCTTCTTGCCTCAATTGCGAACTCTCTGGCTCTACCTCGGTGGAAGGAGGTTCTGGTTCTGGGTCTTACTCTTTCTTTAACTCGACCCTCGTCGCTTACTCTCGCCGAGTCTGCCACAAGGTGATTTACTTATGCTTTACGATACCCGTGTTGCATTTTTTTTGGACGGTGGTTTTGGTTTTATCAGGGAGAGAGTGTAAGCATGTTACCGCTTACCTGCACGTGACGGGTCCCATTCATATATATACACGCGCCACACTATGTATCCTTCTTCTTCTTTTCTCCTTTACGTTCTTGACAATCATAACACGCACTAAACTTTCTCTTACGCGTGACCTCCGGCATCCTCGTCGTATCCTCCTCGCCTACCTCCGGTCCTCGAGCTAGTGGATCCCCGTAACGGGCTCTCAGGGGCGTCCGAATTGCAGGATACATCGCCCCACTGTGCCTCCCGTATCCATACCGCAATCGGAATAGAGGTGCGCTGTCTTCTTAGCGCACTGTGGTGCGTTGAAGTTGTCCCGAGTTATTAGTACACCCCATTTCTAAGATGCAGCTTGGTTTGGGTTGACGGTGGGGAAGAAGATGTGTCCACATATCTTGGTCACCAGTGAGTACTAGATTCATACCGGACTGCAATGGTTCATCGCTAGCCTAGTCGACTCAAATTTGCGTGCTCGGGCAGCTTTGTTTTGCAATGTGACTTGGAGAGTGCGCGTTATCCTTTTGTATGCATATATGCAATGTGAGTCTTGACAACGCCCACGCCCTACGGTCATTGCTGGTCTTGTCCTTGTTCTTGGATGAGCCTATGTCATGGACGCGTCGATTCTACGAGTACTGCGTGTTTGGTACGCGTCTTCAGTCCCAGTCACACATTGGACTTTGGCCCGGGAGCGTCATCCGGATCCACACTCATGCTCCTCCATAGTAGCGCAATTTTTGAACTCGAGAGCGTGGGCCCTGAGGAGTCTACAGTCACGGATTCTGCTCGGTCGGGCATGTATGCACATTAGGCTTTCGGGCGTCTTGTAGATAGTGAGTAGCCCGGGTCGGGTCCGGGTGACTTCACTGTCACCCTACCCGATCCCGCCACCATACCCGCTAGGTCGGGTCGGGTAACGGGAACCCGACTTGCTCCCCGCGGGTCCCAAGTGGGTAGCGGGTTACCCGCTACCCGTTACCATATCACCTTTACTTCGGACTTTGCCACTGTGGCTATGCCGTGCTTGCCTCTAGCAAACGGTCACGAGATTTGCTAGGGGCTTGCTTGCCTCTTTTTGGAAGGCTGCCCGCCGAGCCTGTGGCCGCCTCTGGCGCATATCACACATTCAGTGTCATCTCGACGTTGGACAAGATATACACTGGTCCTTACAGATCGATAACTACACCATTATGTAGGTACAGCAGAGAATAGTTGTAAGGATGTCTGTCTAAGCTATATGTGTCAAATGGCATCGAAGCCGGTGGGCATGAACACATCACCGTCTTCCGCCTCGGCCTCCTCGCGAACAACGGGCATAGATGTAACCACCTCCAGATCACTAGAATGAATCAATCCATCTCGACTCCAAGCTCCCAAACAGATGAGTGCGCGTGCTGTCTGCGCTGACAAGCGGTTGCGAATATGGGATAGTAAGATGCGGCCTTGACTAAACAGGCGTTCGACGGGAACAGAGGTCGCTAGAAACGGGACAATGAGCAGATGACATATCAAGCAAGCGGATCCACATACGTGGGATGGACAAGTGATCTAGAGCCATGCGAGAGAGAACAGGGTACTCCGACCGTCTGTTGTGCCACCATGTCATAGGATCTCCGACATTTCGTTCACGGTCAGAGGCGAGATAACGTGTGAGGTCCGATGTAGCATCACCAGTGTTGGACACCGGCGTAGAGTCCTCTTCGTCCGATTCGAACATGTTTCGGAGTTTATTGCGCGACTGTAAAGGCTGCACTGTTGAGTAGGTAACATAATTGTTCAGTGGAACATATTCGCACCTTGGGCAAAGCAGTTGCACTAGTAACAGCCGGAGTCGATGCAGCACCAGGCACTGCAGTATACACTGCAAGATACTGGTCGAAAGTGCGCTGAATCCTGTCCGAGGCCTCGTCCTGCCATTCTTGAGGCCAGTTCAGGTCGTTGAAGTAGCCCAGCTTGTATTTTGGATGAAGAACTGGAGAAATGTCAGCACTATATGAAGCGATTCATGAGGGGAGGAAGCAACGCACTAACAGCGACCGGATAGACGTCTGACGCATCCACAAGATCATAATACTTATCCAGCGTCTCCTTGGCGATACGCAAAGCGCCTCGAATTGGATCACAAAGTATGAGGTTGTCGGTCTTGCTCTTTGAGATGGTGGCTGTATCGAACATCTTGGAGATCTTCTCCATCGCTGGGATGACCAGGGCAAGGCTTGCATCGGCACGAGAAAAATATAGTGTCGCATCCTTGAGAGCCTGGTTACAAGGATAATGAGCTCATCAAACCGAGACACAAGACAGAACGACGTACCTGAAGAACTTCACGCAATTGGTCTAAGATCAGCCACTCTGTGTTTGTGAGTGCGTAGTTGAGAAGAGCATCTTCGCCGGTGATATCCTTGACGGCGCGTTTGTACTGAATTGCGGTGACAAGCATATCAAACGTGGAGTTCCATCGTGTTGCAACGTCGCGAGGCAGGATTTGGGGCGGAAGTTGAAGGTCGGCTACGATTTCCTTCCAACGAGGTAAGAGAATCGTTGAAGAATTGATGATCTTGTTAGAAATAGTACGGATCTGAATGCAGATTATCAAGAACATGCGATGGCAGCGTGTAAGAAACAAGAGCATACCTTTCGTAAGGCCGAAATGACTCGCTTTACATCCTCCAGGAAAGCTGCCTTCTTCTCCGCGGCCATCGTATCCAAGGGATTGAAAACGTCGTCTGGATCATCACGTCCTTCCCCCGCCTCAAGGTCCCGCAACTGGGCCAGGAGCTCATCAACATCAATCTGCTCAGTATCATCCTTCTCCTGCGCCTCGTCATTGTCGTCTGGAGCACCATCGTTGTCGTCCTTTTTCTTCTTCGGCGGCTGATCAAACAGACGGAGAAGGCTTTTTGCTACCAAGTTTATGACATGGGCAAAACAACGTGTTCGAACTCGAGATCCGCCAAAGCCGCGGACACCATTGACAAGGCGTTCAATCATCACGTCGTTTGGACTGGCGTTGTCACATGTGATACTCAGCAGCTATAGATTTGTCGTCAACTGGCTCATCGTTTCACAGAATGTTGAACCATACCTTTTGATCAATCCCAAATTCCTCAAGAACACGCTTTGTGAGGATTGCCAATGCCTCACCCGAGTGCGACTGATATACAAGTCACAGGATCAGTACAGCATTCACAATGTAGAATAGATATGTCTTTCCTCGGCAAGCTCGCAGAAATCTAAGACCGTACTGACACGTTCTCCATTCTCCTCCCAATGTGCAGTATACGCAACAAATGCTCTATGATTCGGTGACGTCCATGCATCGGTAGCGAGGTGGATACGGCTCTCAAGTGTCTGTATGATGGTGAGTACATGATCCAGCAAAGCTGTAAGACGTACTCACTTTGAAGTGTTTGGCCAGCCGACGCCGAGTCTTTCCAAACAAGATCTTTGTATCGCGAGACACAGTCGTCGGATGGGGAACATAAGCGCCCGGTCGACCCGTTTTCATAAGCTTGTTGAATGCTCGGTCTGCAACTACCTTGAATGGACGATAGTTCTCCGCACACCAGCGTGCACATTCCGCTCTGCCAATATGTAAGCACATTCACGCAACAATATGACCAACAACTCACCGAACTTCAGCCTTGGTCAATGCCAGCGTTGAATATACCTCCTTTCCTTTGTCGACAAGCTTCTAGAGCATGCCAGTAAGCGTTGTCTGTCGCTCTTGACCTGCATTCACAACTGAGGAGCGGGTTCCTTCCAGATCTTTTGACGCCATTGCTGCCTTGACAGCTTCGCCTCCAAAGCAGCGCTGGGCATGGACACGCAGGCCACTCCCCGAGGACCGATCCTGTGTTGTCCGGTTACGGTAGACAAATGCGCGGCATTTATAGCAGCGGAATGCGTCATGGGGTACGTCCTTGCCAGTGTCGGTGTCTCGGTTGACAAGTCCGACTTCTGGCTCAAAGAACCCGAAGACAGCAGATCGACGTATCGTAGTTCTTGAGGGTTTGGGAACTGCTCAAGAGGGTGAGAAGACTCTCGTGAATAGATATACAATCTGACCTTGATCATCGCTAGAGCTGTCCGCAATATTGTCTGCTTTTGGAAGTGTAGAGAGGTCGACAGTGTGAGTTGTGGTTCGAGCCTTCTTTTTGGGGCGTGGAGGTGACTTTCGAGGTGGTGATTTTTGAGCGGGTTTAGAAGCACGTCCAGAGCGACGTGGACCACCCACAGGTGAGTGCGCTGTTTCCTTGCCTATAGTCGGATGAGCTTACTACTGATACAGAATAAAAAAGGATGACGCACCTTTGCCCTTGCCAAGAACCTCATTCACGGTGCGCTTGGGGCTTGCACGACAAACACCGCCTCGTTTCTGAACATCCACAGGCTTGCTCTGACGGCCGCGCGATGCCTCCACAGCTGGTGACTCTTCATCGTCGGATGGGATGTCGATTGGCGGCTGATGGTGAATAGAGGATGTGGATGCTTCGGTGGCCGTCTCATGTGTCTGCTCATCGTCATCCTTGTCCTCATATCTACCTGGGTCAAATCGGAAGGATGAGACTATAATAGGAGCCATCAGAAAGGTCAAGAAAGGTATGAACTAGCTCGAACTTACCACTGGAAGATACTGAATGCAAGGAAGGCATATCCTCAAAGGATTCAGGCCTCTCGTCACCAGAGGAGCGGGATGCACGAGAACGTCTAGAGGAAATCCCTTTGGGAGAAAGGGACCGGCTAGCACTGCGAAGAAAGCTGGCTGTGCTACTCACCCCCTTTTGTAGACTTTTTTTGAGCTTGGAGGCTCCAGCGGCTATGTAAGACGGTGAGGAGTCGTTATGGGACCCAGAGCGAGGCCGCTTGTGCGGCAATCCAGAGGGAGCAGCCATAGAAGGCCAACAGTGGGATCTTAGAGAACAGAGAGCTGAAAAGGGCTGGATGGACGATGGATGAAATGGATGTCGTCGGGACAGTAGCACAGCCCAGTATTTACTGCACAAACATAAACTGCAATCGACGGAAGCAAACTCTGTTTGAGGATATGTACAGAATAATGCGCCACTGCGCGATCAAGTTCGAACGGGTAAGCGGGCGGGTAACGGGTGCTCGGTCCGTGATCCGACCCGCACCCGGCAGGCACCCGTACCCCAACCCGACACGGGTAACCCACACCCGTGCTTCTCACTACTTGTAGATTGAATGGTCTGTCTCCACTTCAAGCCTGTGCTTGATTTCAGGACCGCACTGGGACACGCTGTTTTTCCCATTTGAGACTTGACCTCTGAGTCCATTCATTTGGAAGAGTATCTGGCAACGGCGGGAATGTACGTCTGCGGTCTGCGGATGTGAGCAGCAGATGGGTCGAGATACAGCTGACACTAGTGGAATCGGATGTTCAATGCGTGCCCGTAAATCATGTAAAGTCAAAGATATGTAATATCATGGAATCAGAGTGGTGGGTCAGCTTGAGATACGTACTTACCTTAAACCTATTCCTTGTGGGCCCATCTTCACCTCACCTGAAATTCACGGGATGGATGCTGATAGCTCATCAATGTGAACTCAAGCCCGGCTGTTTATATTACTGATTGTGCTTCTAGCTCGAGTCTACTTACGTGGGATGTGGCGCAAGGCCTGTCGGGGAAATCATCGGGCACACGCCACTGGACTCGCAGTACATAATTGCCGGCCCGCCGCTGATCTTGAGAGAGTTACGTACGGTTGATAAGCGATTCTGCTGCTATGCGATGTATCACAAGTAAGGACCCTTCTGAAGGAACTACTGATGAGGCTTGAGGCCTGAGGATCTGGGGAGTGGTCGTGCACGTATTATCATACGATGACAGGTGTGCGGTAGCAACCGATCCGTCAAATTCGGTAACCATACGAACCCGGCAATCCATCTTCGCGGACTCCCACCACTCACTCACTGTACACTTTCCTAATAGCGCCAAGGCGCGATGTCGGACATCATCGAGAGCTACAACGCCCTGTCGTCGTCCTCGCAGCGTTCGGATGTTGCCGCCGTTTTGCAGGAGGTCGTGAATGGTGCGTGGATGGAAAGTCCATATCTTATAACCCAAACTCAAACTCGACATAGCAACGCCGGGCAAATTTGGGAAGAGCGCGCGTGCGGAGCTTATCCGGGGTATCTTGAAGGACTTGAAGGCGGTGGGGCCGAAGACTCAGAGTCGATTAACGACGAATGGTGCGTTGTCCTTCCCGGGAAAAACAAAAACTGCATTGCTCATCGGAAATGTAGATGCGGCGCTCGCGCTGTTGGCGGTGAAGACGCTCGGAAAGAACCCGACGGGATCGGAGGATTTGGCTACGGCGCCGACGCTATCGACGCTGCTGGGGTTTGCGACGACGTTCAAGGACGAGCCGGAGGCGGCCGCGGAAGCGCTGCGATGCGTGGCGAACACGCTGCTGCTGTTCGACCATGCGCGATCGACGTTCGTGGGCAAGGAGGTGAACGGGGGCGATGTGTGCTTTGCGCTGCTTGATGTGAGTTGCGATTTGGGGTGGGGTTTGTTGGCTGACTATCCCTTCCCTCCCCGATGTGATTAGAAATCGACTACACCGGACCAGATATTCATCCTGTCGCGTATACTGTTTCTGGCGACCGTGTCGGGCCCGTCGCTTGTTGTTTCGTTCGTGGAGGATAAACGCCATGGACGAACGGTCGTCGATCTCATCTCGGCCAAGCTGGATATCCTGATAATATCGATCCTGTCTGGGACGAAGCTGGCGCGGGAGGCGATGGCGGATCTGCTGAAGTTTGCGTTCAACTTGTTGCTGCATTATCCGAAGGTGCGTCGTGTGCGGTGGTGTGTATGTCTGGATCTTATAGGATTTGGGTAGATGGTCGATGCGCAACCACAACCGCAGGCGCAAGGGCAAGAAAGCGAGAACGAACACAAGGTCATTGGCGATCTATGGAGTCCGAATCTCGATGGTCTGCTTGCACCGCTGCTGCGTGTATTCTATGCCCTCCCGCCTACATTCCCGTGCCCGCTAATATCCCCGCTCACACATGTCATTCACTCACTCATCACTATACCCGTCACCCCCGCCCTCCACTCGATATGGTTCGGACCTCTGACTCCGCAACGGCGCAGCATGTCGAATCACAACAGCCCGAAGTTCAATACCCATAACCATAACCACAACAATCACAACAACAACTCTACGGGAGGTAGCAGCAGCCGCTCGGGCTCCCCGCCCCTCTCACAAAAGATGGATCGCGCGCTATCGGTGCTCTCCGGGCGGCGTGGCTCCCGCTCGCCCTCGCCCCACCCCGCACACCTCTCCGCCGACATCCTCCTCCGCGCATACGACCTCCTCGAGGTCACGTTTTCGCACTACTTCCCCGACAGCGTCGAGGCGGACGACCCCACCGTGCGCGCGCGCCCGAAGAAGGAGGCGCTGGACGGGACGCTCGACGACATCTGCGCGCCGCTGATCGTGCTCATCACGCGGCTGTGCATCGCGGACGCGGGGAGCCGCGCGCGCATGCGCGAGTGGCTCGTCCCCGCCGACTTGGACCGCGGGTCTCCCCTGGAGGCGCGTGCGGATCTGCTGGGGCGGTGTTTGAGGATCCTGGGGAGCGTGTATCATGTCAGGCTGAAGGACGCGGTTGGGGAGATGTTGTTCGCCATCGCGGACTCGGACGCGAGCACGCTGTCGAGTTTGGTCGGGTATGGGAACGTTGCAGGGTTCTTGTTCAATAAGGGGATTATGAGCGCCCCGCCTCCGCCCTCGTCGAGTGGTGCGGGAGGAGCGGTGGGCGTGAACGCGCCGGACGGGAAGGAGATCAATCCGATTACGGGGAACACGATGCCGCAGGCGGAGGTGCCGGAGATGACGCAGGAGGAGAAGGAGGCGGAGATGGAGAAGCTGTTTGTGCTGTTTGATAGGTTGGAGAGGACGGGGGCGATTCCGCCGAGTCAGAATCCGGTGCGGAAGGCGATCCAGCAGAGTCAGGCGTCGTAGGGGGCGCGTGGGTAGGTAGGAGGAAAGGAGAAGGAGGGGGGAGGAAGGTGAATCCGGCTGGACTTTTGAATAATAGTGGGCATCGGCACAGGGCGCCCGTCTCCATGAATGAACGACTGAACAAATGCACTATATATCTTTAATTACCATACTAATGCTTTACTTTTCTTCTTGTGCTTTTCTGTTGTTGTGAGTGTGTGTATGATTACAAGAAATCTGCGAGGTTGCAGACTGTCTTTAATGACAGATCACATACTCATAGCCTGCAATGTTGATCTTTCTGCTGACTCCTCACTAGAGATAGGCACAACTCCATAACAGATCAGATTCAGGATTTTTTTTTTCACGAATGACTCTATCTGAACTAAGTGATTCATGAAACTGTACAAGATTTGGATCATTAGACTGAGTTGGATCCTTGGATTGACTCATACACCGAGTCGACTCACTGCAGAGAGTTGTGGCTCATGGATCCACTCAGAGTATCCTCTGCAAAAGATGTCAATAGCATCGGAGACATTTAACACCAATTCCCAGTAGACCAACACGCTTGGAAGCCAGACCTCCTTAAAATCAGCCAGTACTGTCACCCTGCCTGGTAAAGGGCCGACACGCTCCATCAAAACTCCATTCACCTCACTCAGCCGCAGCCCCTCCGCGTCCAACAAACTTCTACCAAAACTCCCAACAAGTGCACCAATCCACTGGTCCCTGAGGGTCACTTGGCCAACCTTGAGAAGAGCTAGACATGATCACAAGTGTGTATGTCATATCCATGCATCATGACAAACATGACCAGACCGCTTACCAACCTTCTATTACAAATGGACCATCTTTTCATCTTATCTATCACATCTTATCACCTATCATATCTCTTCATCATATTTTATTCCTTATCTGTGTCTCAGAGATGCCTCCTAGTTACTCCTTGACATGCAATATGTTGGCAGCACTGAGCATGGTCTGACATCATGCCTCATGGCTAGCAGGCTACTACTATGCACAGAGCACAAGGAGGGAATCTGGAGTATCATAGAACCAAGGCAGTGCTTTAATGTCCTTGGAGGAAACAGGTTTGAGCAAGGAGTTAGGGCAAAGGGTAGTCAGTAATGGACATGTATATAAGCAAGTAGATTTTAGTGTAGTCTGTAGCTTTGATCTCATCTATACATCTGGCCTAGCCAGACTTCTCAACTTGCTCTTTGCTCTTCTCTTTAGTTAGATTGACTGTGTGGTGCCTGGTTTAGCCCATACTTCTATCTATCACATTCCCATCTGCTTTTCCTTCATACAGGTTATCCCGGTCTTCCCGTGCTAACACCTAGAGCAAGGTGCCCCAAGGACATACCAAAGTAGCCACTTTTGTGCAAATGAACTCTTAGCAGTGTCATTTCACTGTGAGCTGTTTGCAGGCCAATTCCTGCTCTCAGATAGACTTTGGCTACTCTCACTTACAAATGAGAGAACGTTGGCTGGGCAACTGCAAATGTACAGCAAGTTCTTAGGCTCCGTAAAACTATATAACTGATACTTATTGTGTAAACTAGCGTAGATACCTTACTTACCTTTACCTATCTTTACTATACCTTTATGATACAACTTTCCCACACCACCCTTTCACCACTACCTCCGTCACATCACCAATCACACCAACTCCTATCTTCGCACCCCTTATCCTATCACCGGAGGCATTCGCCAACTCGTTCCTTTTGGAATGAGTTAGACTCGTTCCAACGGCACCTGGACGACACCTGGCCATTTTTCGCCATGTAGGACGTCACCGCCAGATATATCGGGCCGATGAAAGACCCAGGTGATGGGGCACTGCCCTCCTCTCTCAATTCCGATTCTTCATCATTATCTTGTTATTTTTCTCTACTGCCCGTCTCTGCAGAATGATAGCTATGCACCAGATGGACGAGGCTGCTCACTTTATAGTACTCAATATTCGAGCAGATCAATCACCTCTAAATCAAACAGCCGGGCTATACATGTCTAAGAGCAGTAATTCTAGTGTATATGTACTGAGTATGTTATGTGTGTAAATGAGTAGCAATAACTAGGTTATATAAACACAATCACAAAAGATCTTTGCCCAAACAAGTAACAGGAAAACATTGACTATCAACTGTAAGGCTGAAACATTGTGTACCAAGGACTGGTGGCAGCACCAGTGACACTTGTCTTGCACGAGGGAACAGCTGGCAGCCACATTAGTAACGCCAGGCTCTACGCAGGAGGCACCAGTGCTGATATTGAAAACTACAGAGATGAGCACTAATTTGAAGTGCTACAGAGTGAATCTGGACTGGGAAGTTTGACCTCAGGCATCAATGGTCACAACTGTGTTCTGACATTGCTATTCAGCCTAGACATGGACACGAATATCGGATATGTTAGAATATATCGAATATAATTGTATCCGACATTCGAAAATATTCGAATACATATCTTAGGATAGGATAGAATGTAGAATATCATATGAATGTCAAATGTTCACTTTTGAAATAAACATTCGAAAACTGTTGATAATAGTAATAGTATTACATGTCTTATGGTATATATGAAGATTTGTTTCACATTTATAGTCACTCTATCATCATAACTTGTTAAGATTTATGATTCTATACTATGATCAATAAGAATATATATAGATATATATGGATATACTCGAATATATTCAAATATATTCGGAAATATTCGAATGTATCATATTTTCAAAGGATAGAATGTCGAATGTCTATTCGAATACAAATATCTGGCTTTGGGGTGCACATATTTGTGGTTAGGATGTAGGATACATCCGAATAGACATTCGTGTCCATGTCTAATTCAGCCAAGAGGTACTCAATGCAAGAATAGAGAATTCATTATGGGTGTGTGCTGTTATAAGTACTTGCAACTATGATCTCAAAGTCATCCAACGGCAACCTTAATTCCCAATCCTCCACATTCATTGAGGCAAATGGCAGAGTCTGTGTTGTGTGAAGCTGTCATTTTGCAAAGACAAGCATTCGATGAATGACAAGATAACAATGAGAGAGAGGGACAGTCCCCCGGAACCTGGGTCTTTGGTCGGCCCGAGATGTCCGTCAATGACGTCTTGCAGAGCAAAAACTGACCAGGTGTCGTCCAAGTGCTGTCGGAACGAGTCTGACTCGTTCCTTCCGGAACAAGGTGGTGAATGCCCCCGGTGTATCTACTCCCATCCCACTTTGACACTCACACATCATGTCTAACGCAGGCAACAACGAGATGCCGCAGCAGACCCCACACATTAATGTCGAACCCAAGATCCCCACTCCCCGCTAGACATAACCACAAATGTCTATTCAGATGTATCCTACATCCTAACCACAAATATGTGCACCCCAAAGCCAGATATTTGTATTCGAATAGACATTCGACATTCTATCCTTTGAAAATATGATATATTCAAATATTTCCCAATATATTTAAATATATTCGAGTACATTCATATATATCTATGTATATTCTTATTGATAATAGTATAGAATCATAAATTTTAGCAAGTTACGATGATAGAGTGATTATAAATGTGAAACAAACCTTCATATGTACTATAAGACATGCAACACTGCATGAAACATACAATATTTACGCCAGAAATATGATTAAAAAATGTAAAATTTATTCAGCATTTTTTCACCTGAAAAATAATAAAAATATCATAAAGAGAGGTGAAAATATGCTAAATATATTTGAATATACCAAAGTATAGTATATATTCAGCATATTTTTACTTAATTTTATCATAATTTTATCAATTTTGAAGTGAAAAAGATTTTACATTTTTTATCATATTTCTGGCGTAAATATTGTATGTTTCATGCAGTGTAATACTATTACTATTATTAACAGTTTTCGAATGTTTGTTTCAAAAGTGAACATTTGACATTCATATGATATTCTACATTCTATCCTATTCTAAGATATGTATTCGAATATTTTCGAATGTCAGATACAATTATATTCAATATATCCTAACATATCCGATATTTGTGGTCATGTCTACTCCCCGCCATGGCCGCTTCTTGGTCAACAAACCTGACATCTTCTATGGTGATAAGACCAAGTTCAAGTCATGATGGCGCATGGTGTCTACCGACATCAGGGATGCCAAGAACCAGATCGCCAATGATGGAGAACGGATTGACATCTGTCTGTCCTATATTTGAGGCAATGAGGTTGACGTCTGGGTGCAGAACTACACAGAGGAAAACTTTGATGACGATGAGGAAGAATGGGAGGTGACCTGGATCACCTTCAAGAAGGACCTATAGGCGCACTTTGTTGACTCCAACACTGCCCGCAAGGCCCAGATTGCGATCGAGAAGTTGCGCCAAGGCACTGATACTGCCGAGAACTTCTTCCAGAAGTTTGAGACTCTGCTTACCCAAGCGGGGTACAAGAAGGAGGATGCCTCTGTCGTTAGACTCCTCGAGATGAATATCAATGAGCAGATCGTTGACCAGATCTACTCAACCCAGTATGACCTTCCCAAATTCTATACCGACTGGAAGGCAGCGATCATCAGGCTCGATCAACTGTGGAAACGCCAGAGAAGGGAGCAAGAAGCTTGGTAGTCATGCCAAGTCAGGAGCTCAGCAGCCTGCTGCACAGGCCCAGACCGCTAAACCAGCCCCAAAGCCTTGGGTTCCCAAGGACCGACACGATGCCACTGGCACTATCTTTGGTAGAGCCGGCAAACCCATGGACTTAGACAAGGCACGACACAAGGGAGCTTGTTTCAACTGTGGCAAAGTTGGACATATTGGGTGAAACTGCCCCAAGAAGCCACCCCAGCAGGTTTGCAGCCTTTGAATGGCTATGTCGGAGGATGGATGGAAGAAGCTGGCAGAGGAGTTGGGTTTTGCGAAGCCCCAGCAGTAGACACAGTACTGCCGGGGCCCCCCAAGAATGAGTTGCCTGATGTTTCTACCAATAATTATGCGAGTACTGGTACTCCTGTAGCAGAGACATGTAATTTATCATTGACGACTTCATAACCAAAGACTGCAACACCAAGGGAAGGGACTAGATACAAGCCCTTTACCTCTGAGTGGATCGAAGAGAGGCTAAGGGAAGACAATTTGTCCAGGGCAGTCAGAATCCTGAGAGCATGGATGCCTGAGAAGAGGGTACGGGAAGCAACAGAAGAGAAGGTGTTGACAATCAGAAAGTTGACAACGAAGGAAGCAGTAGAAGAAGTTCATTCGAGGAACCAAGGGGCAGGACTTGAAACTCCGGGTTACTATTGAGAGTCTGGCCACCGGCTCTCAGTACACAGCAGATGCGTTGTTAGATAGTGGTGCGACGGAGTCCTGTGTCAATAAGGATTATGTTGAAACACAAGGGTTACAAACCAAGAAGCTTCCGCTTCCGTTACCCGTCTACAATGCTGATGGTACCTTGAATGAGGGAGGAGCGATTGAAGGGTTTGTAGAAGTACAGATGTTAGTTGGAGACCATGCAGAAAGGATTGAACTAGCAGTTACCAATCTGAGAAAAATGGACATATTCCTAGATCTAGACTGGCTGCAATATCACAATTCAAATGTTGACTGGGCTGAGTCCACATTGACATTTGATTGCTGTCCAGAATGCTGCGGGTACATGCCTGAGTATGGCTCTCCAGAGAATGACGATGAAGATGTAGAAGAGAAGTTGGAAGAGGGCGAGAGAATTTTCTGGATGGACTGGGATGGATACCGCAATACTAGACAGAAGCTGAGAACACAAGCTTCACCAGCAGCCACTCCTTATCTCAATAAGTTTGCCGACGTGTTCAGCAAGACGGACTTTGACCAGTTACCGGAGCAGAGACCGTGGGATCATGCAATCGAACTCACCCCAGGCTCCAAACTAATTTACTGCAAGATGTATCCTCTCAATCCAGCAGAGCAGAAGGTGTTAGATGAGTTCTTAGAGGAGAATATTCGCACGGGACGCATTCGGTCATCAACTTCACCAATGGTGTCTTCTTTCTTCTTTATACAGAAAAAGGATGGCAGTTTGCGACCAGTCCAGGATTATCGTAAACTCAACGATATGACTATCAAGAACCGATACCCACTGCCGCTGATCCAGGAACTCATTGACAAGCTGAAGGGAGCAAAGTGGTTTACGAAGATAGATGTCAGATGGGGTTTCAACAATGTACACATCAAGGACGGAGATGAATGGAAGGCGGCGTTTAGAACTAATCGGGGTTTGTTCAAACCTTTGATAATGTTCTTTGAACTCACAAACTCACCGGTAACCTTTCAGTCCTTCATGAATCACATTCTGAAGGAGCTCATAGATGAAGGACATGTCATAGTATATTTGGATGATATTCTTATTTTTACCAATACTCTTGAAGAGTATAGATAGATTGTATGACGAGTATTAGAGATACTACATAAGAACAAACTGTATTTAAAGCCGGAGAAGTGCCAGTTTGAGATGAACAAAGTAGAGTACTTAGGAGTTATTATAGGTAGTGGGAAGATTAGGATGGATTTGAAGAAGGTGTTGGCAGTGACGGGATGGAAGGAGCCAACCAAAAAGAAGGAAGTCCAATCCTTCTTGGCCTTTTGCAACTTCTTCCAACGCTTTATTTGAGGGTTCAGCGGAGTGGCTAGACCACTTACCCAACTCACTGACAACACCGAGTGGATCTGGAAGCAGGAGCAGCAGGATGCTTTTGACGAGTTGAAAAGAAGAATTGCTGAGGATCCGGTATTACTCATCCCACGTGAACAGGGCAAGTTCTGTGTGGAAGCAGACTCTTCGGACTATGCAAATGGGGCTGTGCTATCCCAGTTTGTTGACGGAAAATGACGACCGGTTGCTTTTAGGTCACAAGCACTGAATGAGACAGAGAGGAATTACGAGATTTATGATAAAGAGATGATGGCTATTATGGACTCAATGAAGGAGTGGAGACAGTATTTATTAGAAGCAAAGGAGATGATTGAAGTATTTACAGACCATCAGAACCTGCAGTACTTCAGAAAACCCCAGAAGCTTGATCAGAGGCAGGCACAATGAGTCACAGAGTTGGGTGAGTATGATATTCAGTTGACGCACAAACTAGGAAAGACGATGGGGAAGGCTGATGCCTTGTCAAGGATGACAGGCCTTGACCGGGCGGAGAAAGACAATGAGAATATTACACTATTGAAATCAGAATATTTTATATCATAAATTCATTTTTCCTTAAATACACATAGCGTAGATGCATCAGAAAACATATTACTTACAAAAATCAAACAAAGAAAAGCAAACAGGAACAAGTATGTACAAATAACATTAGAAAAGAAGGAAAAAGACTGGATAGAAACGGATGATGGAGTAGTTACATGGCAAGGACATATTTATGTATCAAAGGACAGAGACTTGAGAGGACGGGTCATTCAGGCGCATCACAACACAATGCTGATGGGACATCCGGGCCGGTATAAAACCCAGGAACTTATCACGCATAACTACTGGTAGCCAGGGATTAGCCGAGATATACGTACTTACGTCACAGGCTGTAAAAAGTGCCAAGCCATTAAAGCATATCGCTCAAAGTCCACTGGCATGCTTCACCCACATGATGCATCTATCGAGCCTTGGCAGACATTTGGGACAGATTTGATAGAGGAATTGCTAGAGTCAGGAGGATACAATGCCATCAGCGTCACAGTGGATCACTTTACCAAGCGTGTACGACTCGTGCCAACACATATGTCTCTAACGTCAGAAGGCATGGCAAGGATCTATTGCAACTGGATCTTTCCAATCCATGAACTACCACGCAAAATAGTTCATGATCGAGGACTCCAATACCACTCCCAGTTCATGAAGGAGTTGTACCGGTTACTTGGCATCGAGGGAAACTTTACCACAGCATATTATCCTCAGATCAATGGACAGATGGAGTGGATGAACCAGGAGATAGAGCACTACCTATGACTATTTGTCAATTATCATTAGAGCAATTGGGACCAGTGGCTGCCAACGGCAGAATTTGTCTTGAATGACCGAGAGCACTCGGCGACTAAGACTACTCTGTTCTTTGCCGACAATGGACATCACCCATACAAGAGAACAGCGCCGCAAATGACATCAAAAAATCAAACGGCTCAGGAGTTTGCCAATGGAATGCGGAAGATTAGGGAAGAAGTAGAGGCCGCCTTGAAGAAGGCGGCAGAAGATATGAAGAAACACTGTTACACTATGATAAGAAGAGGTCAGAGGTGGTTGAGTACAAATCTGGGGACATGGTGTGGTTAGAAGGGACCAATCTGAGCATGAACAGGCCAATGAAGAAGATGGGAGACAAGCGGTTTGGACCTTTCAAGGTAGTCCAGAAGATCGGACATAGCTCGTACAAACTTGAGCTACCGCACACATGGAAAAACATTCATTTGGTTTTTAACAAAGTCCTTCTATCCCTATATCATCCACCTGAATTCCCATTGCAACCACAAAACACACAGCCATCACCGGCAGTAGAAGGAGAGGAACCCAAATAGAAAGTAGAGGAGATAGTCAACTCTGGGAAATACCGAGGCATATTCCGGTACAAGGTGAAATGGAAGGGCTATGGTGCACATGAGCAAACATGGGAACCAATACGCAACCTAGAACATGCTGCCGAGGTTATTACAGAGTTCCACATGCGCTTTCCAGACATGCCAAAACTTCCAAAACTAGCATACATTGAGATCCTCATTTCCCAGTTTCCTACTCATCTCTTTCGACCTATGCCACAACCGGACACAGAATCTACTCCTAGTTCCATGCCAAGTGAAGCCTTAGCAAACAAGCTAGTATATAATGGAACCTGTGCTTTAAAAAAGGAGTAATGTTACAAATGGACCATCTTTTCATCTTATCTATCACATCTTATCACCTATCCTATCTCTTCATCATATCTTATTCCTTATCCGTGTCTTAGAGACGCCTCTTAGTGACATCATTCATACTCCTTGACATGCAACATGTTGGCAGCATGGTCTAACATCATACATCAGGAAACCCCTTATAAACTTAAGTTAACTTCAGATACATGTTTCCATTACCTTAAACTAAAAGCATCTTAAGACATCTCAAGATATACTCATGTCTTCAAGCTCTTAAGATGTTTACGAGATGTCTACAATTGTCTTCAGTTGAGTGCAAAAACACTCTCATCAGAAGATAACTCTAAATGCTTTAAGTCAAATGTCACTCAGGTGTTGACCGTCAGAAGCCCGAAGATGTCTATTAAACTATCATATGTGTAACCTCTTGTCAACATCTCACTCTTCCCTCAGTCATTGCCTGTAGCCCCATAGTCTTGTATGTATTGATGAGTTGATGGTGAGCTTGTTGACAGGCAGTATAATCCTCAGGATAGCGGAGAGATTCATTGCGAGAAAGAGAAGAGGGATTGGCACTTGAGACAACTGGTTAATGAGGGTATTTGAGTATCGATCAATTAATACAGACGAGAAGTGGTGCTTGGCACTAGCCTTGTGAAGACTCGTGCGATGTTTGGCGCGATGATTGGCACTGTGTTGGCGTTCCCGGGCGCGTATTTGCTCCTGCTCCGGAAATGGTAGCGATGCTGTTTGCTCACGTCGTCTATGAAAAGTGAAGATTTCGACAGAAGATGCGGGCAATAACGGACCTGCGGACAGCCAGGCGCTGTTTCTCTCGGCATGCCTCAGCATGTGTCTCTTCGTATTTCCATTCTGCGACGCGCTGCCTGGTGCGTAACACTTCATGGTTTTGTGTGGTGCGCATGGTGGTCACTGGGCAGGTTGAATCGAATGTGCAGGGAAATAGTCGGGACAGAGCTGCCCAATCTGATCGAGACAATGACGTGGCAGCACGCACAGACCATATGATGCGTGCGTGTGTTGCAGAATGAACGACTGTGGGAGCCGATGGATGAGGAGATGGAGATGGGAGGGTACACTAATTCAGGCGGGGTAGCAGTAGGCCGCACAAGTATGCAGCCCGCGCCGGCCCAACCTAAGAGCACCCTCACAAAGTTCTGCATTGCCTCATAGACGCAATGCAGCAACAATGCAAAGGTGGTGCAAGGTATAGATGGAAGGAGAATCAGATGAAGTGGCGGTCAAAGGAGATACTGCTCGCAATTGAAACGGCGGGGCTTGTGCGGTGAGAGATAGGCACGAGCTATTCCAACTTAAAATCATCCTAGATTTGATCCACTCTATTGATTTGTGAATCAAATTCCTAATCAATCAAAGATTCGATCCGTTCAGATCATTGAAAGGATCACGAATCATTAAATTTGTAAATGAATCATTAAAGGATCATTACTGATTTCTTGTATATCACAGTAATCATGAATATCTCACTTCAAATTAGATAGTGTGATCATTATTATGCCTCATACTATCTAAATATCAGTGAACATACTAGTATTATACTATATATTAGTATGAATATATCAAAAATATAGGATCATTAGTGATTCGATCCGTTCAATGATTTGATTCATGAATCAAATCATTCTAATGATTCGAATCAATATAAGGATCATGAATCATTAATTTATGGTGAGGATACTCTCTCAAAAAATCAAGGATCTAATCTGTTAATAGCTCGTGCCTATCTCTATGCGCGGTGATGCAGGCTTGAGGCGGGATGTGGGATTAGGGTTGAGGTCAAGTTCCACAATCTGGATTTATGATTAGTAGCACAATGAGATGTTGACGGCGCGCCCGGCGCCGTCAACGTCGATAAAATGGAAAAACAGAGTATAGCCAAAAAAAAAAGATGCACCAGAAGCCTAGATCCATGTCCCTGCACTTGAAGCGTGCTCGCTGGCATGACTGGGTGGCTCCTCGTCATCGCCGTCGTCAGGCAGAACGCTACCCAAAGTCCTCCATGTTATGCTGTCCGCTTGACGGGGCTTACACGGCTCGTCCAGCGTTCATTTCCATAGCAATGGCTATAGAGCAGCCTCCCGGAAGTCGGTGTCAATGATTCGAGATGACGGGAGTCGCCCTATGGGTCGTGTCGTTGATCGATGATGGTGGTAAGAGGCTAAGACAACGAGTCCAAACAGCATTTGGATTCACGGTCCGTGTCGCCGGCGCCAAATCTGACGAATGTTGACGGCAATGGCGGGCGAGTGAAGGCACTGGGGCATGGGAGACTTTGCGTAATCACTGTGGTGTCGACTACAGAGGCATCGGCAAAGTTGAACGAAATTTGAGTGTACAAGTTTGACAAATTACATGTATACTCACCAAGGCAGTTTCATCGATCCAGCGACAACCAGAACAAACTGTCCTCGTTGACGGCTGCTGTGATTTGATACTCAAACTGCTCAGGAGGTCGTGCTCCATCCATTCCGCATAAATTTGAGCAAGCCGGACAGTCTCAACAAGCTACGGAGGCCGCTGTTTCCGCAGAGGATGGGATACTTGCTATGCAAGCTCCACCCTTCTCGCTACAGAGACTTAGATATCCCAAAACAGTCGGATATGATAGCAGCGGCAAGTAAAACAATATTCCGATGCTCAAATACTAACTCCGAGCTCAACGTCGCTGTTCCGAGCGACGTGGAGCTCATTCCGTTCACGATCCGGCAAACACCGGATCGTGATCGCGAGCGTTGGCTCGTCTTTCGTTGCCTCTTGCTGCGATGGCACGTCAACGCCGACGTGCCATCCAGCCCCAGACTTATGTCTGGAGTCTTCTTGTACCCTCTGGCGCTCACCTTCTTCCCTTTGGGATGCCCGCCAACGTCTCCACGGCTACCAACAGCTGTGGATAACGTTTGGAATCATTTTGCGCATAAGCCGTCGACGATGACGCTGCCCTTAAAGTGTGGAATGACGCCGCCGACGGACAGCCCCCCAGATGCGCATATCTGGTGTGACTGGGTGTAGCAGCAGCGCGGGAGTGGTAGCGGGTGCAGGTGCAGAGGCGCAACGGTGTGTTGGGAGAGGCGGGACGGCAGCGCACTGGTACATCACCTTTTCATTTCATTTCATTCATTGATCCAGTCTCATTCTCCACCCTCTACCGCACCCATCCACTTTGCCAAATTCGCGCAAGTCCGCATGCCACCGGCACATGATGCATGAGGCCATGTATGCCTCACGTGCCGGTTGGTATAAATTTCGATCGCCCCATCATTTGGATTTGTCCACTCACCACCACCATTCGGATGTCTTTCTCAACGTCAACCCCGCCGGGCACTGCTGTTTTGCACACAGTGCCCACCAAGTCGGTACTGCCTCGCGCACACCGTCTCGCTCCCCGGTGCTGTTTTGCACACACCATGCTCAGACTGTCGGTTCCGCCTTGGGCGTGCCCCCTCAACGTACATCGTGTGCCCTCGCCGGCTCTAGGTTTGTGACACGCTCTGTGTCATTGCTTTTTTTTCTCCTTTCATTTCGCATTCTCACTATGACGACCAGGATTGGCAAGTGGGCACACGTCACCGACCATATGCGAGAACCCGACACCAACAACCAAGTGCCAATCACGGACGACAGCGCATATTATGGACCTCGACGGACAAGGATGCCACGACGCTCGAGGATAAAAACATGATGATGCTCGAGAACAAGGACACGACGACGCTCGAGGACAAGGACACGACGACGCTCAAGGATCCCGGCCTCGCTCGATAACGAGGACGCCTACCACAGACGAGGCCACACCGCCGGACGTTGATTATGTTTTCTAGACAAAGACCACACTTGACGATGCCGCGTAAGGGGACGGGATCAGGACCATGCCTGAGGATGAGCATTACACATAGTAATAACTTGACTTAGGACAACACTGATATTGTGGACGTTGGCAACAGTAGTCGCATTTACACAAACTGTAGTCGTAGCTTTGTATATTAGTTACATGCATTGAATCGATATCCAATTGATAATTTTATTCCTGTGTACTACTCGCATGATGTCTTTCAAGATCTTTTAAGACCGAATAGGGATAAACTCTTGAGGTGATTTGAGAACACTTCAAATGAGTGTAGAGTCTTACAAGAGTCTTAAGCTATTGTAAAACTAACTTGAGGGTATTGGCAGTTGTATTGACTGCACTTGAACTTGTCTTTTGAGTGCTTTCAAAGCATAGTGGGGCAGTTCTCACAGTAGTACTCAAGCAATTTAAGATAAGGTTATCTGCTACATATACTTTGAAGTGTTTATAAACTGGTTAGAGAGTCTTTCAACGTACCTTGTAGTGCTTTCAAGTACATGTATCAGATAACCTTGTCTTAAATCACTTTGATGGCTTTCCAGCTTCCACCGCTTGAAGATACTTTCATTTACCTTAAGTTAACTTAAAGTATATAGCTTTTTCCAGATGTATCTCATGGTTAGCAGGCTATTACCATGCACAGAACACAAGGAGAGAATCTGAAGTGTCATAGAACCAAGGCAGTGCTTTAATATTCCTGGAGGAAACAGGTTTGGGTAAGGAGTCAGGATAAAGGGTAGTCAGTAGTGGACATGTATATAAGCAAGTAGATTACAGTGTAGTCTGTAGCTTCGATCTTGTTTATACACTTGGCCTAGCCAGATCTCTTCACTTACTCTTTGCTTCTTCTTAGTTAGATTGATTGTGTGGTGCCTGGTTTAGCCCTGTGGTTAAGTCAGTGCTGACAGATTATACCAAGTGGAAGGCTTCAATCACCAAGCTTGACTAACTATAGAAACACAGAGAAAAGAGTAAGAAGTTTGACGGTCATGCCAAGTTGGGAACTCAGCAGCCTGCTGTGCAGGTCTTGCCAGCTGAACCAGCCTCAAGACCGATATGATGTCATCAGCACTACCTTTAGTGAAGCTGGTAAACTCATGAACTTAGATGAGGTATGATGTAAGAATACCTGTTTCAACTATGGCAAAGTTGGACATATTGGGTGAAACTACCCTAAAAAGCGACTCTAGCAGATTGCACTGCATGAAACATATAATATTTATGCCAAAAATATGATAAAAAATGTAAAATTTATTTAGCATTTTTTCACTTAAAATAATAAAAATATCTTGAAAAGAGGCAAACATATGATAAATATACTTGAATATACTAAAGTACTTGTGTCCGCCAGAAGTGAGTGATTGTACAGTTATACGGCAACTCGACTACCGCTGACGAGAAGTTCACGGTCTAATTTTGGAATGTTGGCTTGATCGGTTCCAGGGTATATGCTTCGAGTCACTGCCATCATGGTCGTCCTGTTGCCCTCCTCAAAGCAATGCCAGACAACAATGACAAGGAGGCGGTCTTTACTCACAACCGCAATCCAACGGGCAAAAATCAGTATGGCAGTACATGTAAGTCATCATTATTTCCCATGTTCAATGTGACAACTGCATGTACTGACATGTATACAGTTCCCCAAGATGACAAGATGACCCAGGCAATTCTTGCCCTTCATAACAAGAACATATGATCTGCCGATGCAATGCTCGAAAAGCTCAGTGCACAAGGTTTCAAGCTCGGGTACGCATTGCAGTGATCTTACTTGACTTACTCGGCTGACGAATATCAAGTCGAATAATTCTATTCAGATACAAACGCGAGCTCAGGCTTGAGACTGCCAGAAAACCCAAACGAACCGATGCAGAGCAGACACAAGTTGTCTTGAAGGAATTGAAGCGCAACCCTCAGCAGGTTCTTGGCCCAGCGAAAGTATGCGAGAACTTGGGTCTCAAGAGAATCCATCTCCGTCGGTACATTTTGAAGTAGACTTGGCCACAAATATAGAGTAATCAAGAATATTCGCGAATATATTCGTAATCTTATTTGTGAATATGAATATGATGAATATATTATATTTGCAAATAAGATTAAGTTGACGAATATAGATTATGAACTTCAAGTTGAAATAATCTTCAATTTATTCATGAATATATGATGATACTGAATTTTTGAGATCAAATGTAATTGCATTATCATTTATATACTGTTTGCATGACTTATAACTTATTCAGTAACTATTACTATAACTTAAAGGTGAGATTGACTGCATTATACTCAAATAATCGTGAATATTCATGAATATACTCTTGATTGTATTTGTTATTCGTGAATATAATCATGTTCAACGAATATGATTAAGAGTATATTCATGAATAACAATTATGGGGCTTGAAGGAGTGAATATTCGTGTACACGAATACGAATATATTCGATTATGTAATCATGAACATGTCTATTTTGAAGAAACTCTTCATGGTGACATCTGAGCTTCAATGCATGAAACATACAATATTTACATCAGAAATATGATTAAAAAATGTAAAGTTTATTTAGCATTTTTTCACTTCAAAATTGATAAAAATATTGTAAAATCAAGTAAAAATATGCTAAACATATACTATACTATAGTATATTCAAGTATATTTAGCATATTTTCACCTTTTTTTATGATATTTTTATTATTTTTCAGGTGAAAAAATGCTAAATAAATTTTACATTTTTTATCATATTTCCAGCGTAAATATTGTATGTTTCATGCAGTGGCTTAGTTGTTGTGTCCCCAGTGATAAAGTTGCTCAAGTCATGCAAGATTACGAGCTTAAAGACTTTGCGAGTCGTGTTCCCGGCAAAAAGGTGATCAATCGCACGTCGCTCATTTTACTCGGACCAGATAAAGAGTGGTCTATGGACAGTCATGATAAGCTGGTGAAAGCTGGATTTGGGATCTACGACATATAGGACAAGTTCTCGGGAAAATTCCTTCATTATTGAGTGGTGCCTTCAAACCGGTATGTGGCAGTTATCAGTATCCTCTTCTTGGAGTGTGCTGTGAAGTACGAAGGTACAGTTCTTGTCTATCTGGAAAGTAGCAATTGACCGATACTTGATGGATTCAGTTGTCTGTATTCAGGGTACTACAGATCATGGCTCGGAGATTTGTGATTCAATGTCACTTCATGGTGTACTGAGGTGGGACGTTGTTGTTCACGGTAGATAGAGGGTACTAACTATACACTCAGGGAATTATTTGCACCAAATCTTCTCGAGTGTCTTATTCTGTCGTGGCGTTGCATAGAAAGCTATCGCAATATCACTGTCGAACACTCCTGGAGGCCTGTGTTTGAGAAGTGGGGTGTCAATATGCTCACATTCCATAACGCTAGACTATTTGGTGGCGTCTTTGAGGCTGCAAATAAATTCCACATCAGTCTCCAAAATTGAATATGGTTTCCTCTTCTACAGCGCTCTCTTGACCTCTTTGTATATCAGCAGAACAATCACTGTGTCAGACGGCAGCAGGTCAAGGTTCTACCTAGTGGCAGGACAGCGAATGATTTCTATAACTATCCTGACAGGTATGGCGGCGAGAAATGCGGGATTCCTATCGATATTCCCTTTATCAAACAGATTCTAGACGACATGATGGTAACCAATGGACATTTGCTCCAATATGTTGATGATGACTTTGCTGCT
Source organism: Strobilurus luchuensis (assembly GCA_019915105.1). Taxonomy (NCBI): domain Eukaryota; kingdom Fungi; phylum Basidiomycota; class Agaricomycetes; order Agaricales; family Physalacriaceae; genus Strobilurus; species Strobilurus luchuensis. The sequence continues at coordinate 869,616 of JAHLMJ010000012.1, read as the reverse complement.
CTTACTGATTAAACGTATGTACTTGTCGGTTCACCTGTGATCACAGAACAAATGGCCTGGCTGGTATTTAAGGTGATGTTATAAAAGATGAGTCCATAGGTGTACACTATATATTGAAACTATTTTCATCCGTCATTGAGCTGATCGATAAGACAGTATACACTACTGCAGTCGTGATTGTCTTTGAAAACTGTGAGCCCGGTTTGACCGTCATCGTCGATACCTGAATCTCCTCCGACGCTTTGAATGATACCTCCGTGAATGGCTAACTTATGGCTGCAAAGACAAGCTAGACAGATCCTTCCGTTAGTATGGATGACAGTCGACAGTGGACACCATACCTTGCATCTCGGTAATCAACCTATCCTGCTTCGCACTGCATGAAACATACAATATTTACGCCGGAAATACGGTGAAAAAATGTAAAATTTATTTAGCATTTTTGCACTTCAAAATTGATAAAAATATCGTAAAATTAAGTAAAAATATGCTGAATATATGCTATACTTTAGTAAATTCAAATATATTTAGCATATTTTCACCTCTTTTTATGATATTTTTATTATTTTTTAGATGAAAAAATGCTAAATAAATTTTACATTTTTTTATCATATTTCCGGCGTAAATATTGTATGTTTCATGCAGTGTCGAGAACTCAAGTGAAAAGTGAGTCAACGCATCGAGAAAGTCGGTAGGTGGTGCGAAGACATCATTCAAGCTCTCGGAAGCTTGTTGGCAGATGTAAATCTACGTGATTGAACTTTCCGAATTTTGTGTGAGTGCTATAAACATATTGAGGATATAGGCATCATCTGGAACTGAGTAAGCCTCAACTGAAACACATCGAAAGAAAAGGAGAGTTACCTGGAATAACTTTACAGTTCTCGTTGCCGAGTTTCTCTAAAAACGCTTTCAGGACAGAGGAAAGGAAGTCGTGTCAAAGCAGCAGGCTCTTTGCAATCACTAACTCGCGATCTTGATCAAAGCGTACATCCTCTCCTTCATAGTGCGTAGCGTTATATACTTTCCCATCCAATGTGAGCTGTCTGATGTCAGCTCAGAGAACTTGTACAGAGACCTGAGCATATTCAGAATATTGATTGCGTATCGTTACGCTGAATAGCGGCAAGTGTGATAGACCCTTTCATCGCTTCTGACTCACTGAAGATACCATCTGCAACAGTCATCTGTGTGAAAGCTATTATAGTTGTGAGAGAGACTCTGAGCCTCGGGACCTCTGTGAAAGAGTCAGAGACGGTGGTTTTGGCTGAAGGAGACGTATGGGAAATACTTGATTCCTCTGACTTCATTGGAACACTGTCAACAGTATCTTTCCTCTCCTTCTTGACCTTCACGTCGTCTTCCATGTGCTCCTTCTTGACCTTCCCTCGCATCTTTGTACCTGTGTTCCTACGATACTTGCCCTTGCGGCTGACAGTGAATACTTCTCCATCATCGTCAGGTTCAGCATCCAAGACCTAGGTTACAAGTGAGTCTTATATAGGAAATGCTTGCAGATGACTTACTGTGTCTTCAAGAGGAACGGACATTGAGAGACAAATTTTACGGGCTACAATGTCAGACTTTCACATGTAGATGCCTGGTTTTGTGGCATAGGTCTCAAAAAAATACGCAATTGTCTGATGACCAAAATTTTCGACATCAATTTTAGCGTCTTCACCATTTCTGAACGTTCAGATTACATGATCCCTGCAAGTAATCCTCAGATAAGAAAGAAACGGAAGTGATGCATGAACATACTTCTGGATAGGTTTATCCCAAAATTGCTTACGCCACTGTCCACTCTCCCGGTTGAAGATATCGATCATCTCTTTGAGATCATCAAGTAGCATCTAGCCATCAGGGATTGAGAGCATGAACGGGATATGACACAGGGGGCGACAAACCACATCAGCCTGGATACCCTTGAGCTCCGATGGCACCCGGGTGCCTTTTTTCTGACCCTCCAGCCCAAGAAGGCGAGGAGTGACTTGAAGCATCACAGCGGCGAACCTTGACCCGGCATTACTTTTCGTGGCACTCTTCTTTCGAAGATACTCTTGTGTTGCCAAAGCTACCTCGTCGCTGGGCTCCTTTGGCGTAAGACGATACTCGCTGACAGTAGCGTGTCGAACATTCAGACGGTCCTGAAACACTTGAGTGTTCAATAATCCATTCTTCTCATCATCAGACAAGTCAAGCTCTATGACCTCCTGAGGGCATGCGGTACTTTTCGTCTGTACATGGCAGCTGAGACCTCGCAGTTAGGGATCAGCATGGGTTAGCGGGTTTTTGGTGGGTAGTGGGTACGGGTGTCCATGAGTATGGGTGTGGTTTCCACCTAGTTAACCCATTCCCAATCCACCCATCCAGAGCAACCCACCACTGATTTGAGCATGGCTGGAGGACACAGGAGATAGTATAACAAGGCTTCATATAATGTCTTGCTTTTGGATGGTCAAATTTGACACTAGTTATCCGTAACAAGCCATGCAAATATTAGCTTTGACCTGGACCCAGAACAGCCGGTCCGATCATCTGAGGTCACCGTCTGATTGCTTGATTGCTCTGCCAGCCTCTAGCTGCACTTAGGAGGTCATCTCAAAAGCCTGGGATCTCTCTGAGCCCTCTGAGTCATAGCTCCACCAGTCAAATAATAAGAAAGAAAATGAAAATTTCATTAATAGAGGAAGATCAATATCCCTCTCTTCTCTAACCCCTCATTCGTGCTCATCTCTCAATGCCTGCTCCGAAAGGACCTCCCAAGCGTCACCGACAAGACTTCTATGCAGATGGGGGCGAGTCAGACGCTGACAGCAGTCGCTAGGCCTCTAGCTCCCGTAACCTTCTCAAAACTCCTGTTGGTAGAGAGATGCGCGGCGAGCTTCTACGAGCCCGCAAGAATATAGAGAAGCATTAGTTTTTGCATCTCCCGGCTTAATGAAACCTTACTGTGGCCTACAGAACCTCTGCTGGCGAGGAGGAGGTCTCCTCTTTCAAGGCAAAGGCGCCGCGCCTTTAACTCCCCTGAACCTGCCGCAAATTCCAACAACAGTGACGACGAGGACGAAGACGAGGACGAAGAAGTCATCAGACCCGCCAAGCGCCGTCGAGTATCTAAGGTTCCCAAAAAGGATGAGGAGATGACCGATCCCGCGCCAGATAGTGAGTGCAACACGCTAGTCCAATCTGATAGTACTCACACTCTCCCAGCGGCTTGTACATCGCGTGCAGCTAGCGTAATCTAGACTTGGCCACGAATATAGAGTAAGAAAGAATATTTGCGAATATATTCGTAATCTTATTCATGAATATGAATATGACGAATATATTATATTTGCGAATAAGATTAAGTTGACGAATATAGATTATGAACTTCAAGTTGAAATAATCTTCAATTTATTCATGAATATATGATGATACTGAATTTTTGAGATCAAATGTAATTGCATTATCATTTATATACTGTTTGCATGACTTATAACTTATTCAGTAACTATTACTATAAAGGTGAGATTGACTGCATTATACTCAAATAATCGTGAATATTCATGAATATACTCTTGACTGTATTCGCTATTTGCAAATATAATCATGTTCAACGAATATGATTAAGAGTATATTCATGAATAACAATTATGGGGCTTGAAGGAGCGAATATTCATGTACACGAATACGAATATATTCGATTATGTAATCGTGAACATGTCTAGCGTAATCGACATTGACGACGACGACGACCCCAATGCACTGACAGAGGAGCAGAAACCTGGTGAGTCAATAGTCCCTGGCTAATGCACAATGACTCATCTTTTCCTAGCTGCTAAGAAATTTACCTTCGTCATCTACGGCTTCTATGCGACACCCACTGTCGAGTACTTGGATGGCCGTGTAGCCCACACATTCAAGTGTAATCACTGCAAGAGTAAAGTTCGTCGTTATCAGGATACTTCAGATCGCAACTCGCCTGATGGTCTGAAGAAGCATTCAATGACAGCAGCCTGCATGGGCAAGGAGACTGTCGACGCTGCTATGATGTCTGGTAAATCAGCAGGCGAGGAACTTAATTAGATCGAGATGTACACCAATTTAAGAAAGAGCTCACCAAAGATTCGGACGAACTTCATTCAGCCAAGCTTGATCAATCTCCTTCCTTAGAAAGATAAATGTTGGATCGATTGCAGTTTCATCTGCGCACACACACTCAATAATTATGATGAGTTCAAGATTTGCGCTGCGTTTCTTGTACTTGAGAACCTTATTTCTTGAAATAAAGTATTTCTTCCGATCACTCTTCTTCCTATCATCTTGCTGAATACCCTTCTCATTAACATTAAATCGCCGCTCGTGTGAAATATCTGCCAGATTAATCTTCCTCTCTTTGAAGTCCACTTTGGTCTGCTCCAGAAGATTGAAGTAGTGATTGACCACAGGCTTGTTGAAGGCCTTGGCACGTTAGGGTCGAGTCCTGGAAGTCGCTTTGCAGTAAGCTCCTTGTCGTGCCATTTAGTGAACTTCCTAGTCCAGTTCTTCCCCAGTCTCGCCCCATGCAGCCTCTCAGCCTCAACCCGGATATCATGCGGAGAGAGTGGATCCGCGGTGTTTGACTTCTGATTGATCCAATCAAGTAAGACAAGTTCCTGTTCGGGTGTGAGCTTCTGCTGACCGGACCGGGCCCTGGGATGTGGCTGGGTGAGACCGAAATAGCAGTTCCGCAAAGTAGTATAAGGAACACCAAAGCGCTTTCCAATACTCGCAAGAGTTTCGCTCGGATGATCATATTGGTATAAGATGGAAGTGGAGATGCGGTCCTCTTTCTCTGTTTGAGAAAGCTCAGCCCACGGTCTAACAATCTGACTGGACCCTGGTGAAGAGGTGGCAGTCGGTCTTGACTTTGGTTCCCGGGCAGCGCGACGTTTGACTCGCATGCAATCGGCAGTCTGATGCGGTTTTGATGAAAACTAACATCGCGTCAAATGATCGCTTTGACTGTGCCATGAACCGGCAGCAACAGCGATCACTTTAAGCTTGGTCATCATCACGCTGCCTTGTTCATGGACAGGCAATGCACATTTACGTGACCACCGTTGCCTTCAGTAGCAGCAAGATAGTGAATAGCGCGGGTCGGGTCCGGGTACGCCAGAGCGGACCCGTCCCCGACCCGCCTTCATACCCGAACCCGGTCTTCGGGTACGGGTTTTTTGGCGGGTTGCTCGCGGGTTGTTTAAGGGTGGCGGGTCTACCCGTTACCCGGTTCGTGAAGCACACCAAGTGTGTGAGGAGCGAATTTTTTTGACGCGACGTGAGACACTCAAGTGGGTGTACCACATATCGCGGTCAAAAAGGAGGGCTGTGGGGAAAGAGTGATGTCGGCAAGGGTGTCCAGGGCAAGAGTAGCGTGAGGCAGGCAGAAGGATGAGGAGTCTGGACAGGAATAGTATCAGTTAACGTAGACAGTATCGTTTTGACGCCGTCAGAATGAATGAACTGAATATTGACAATACCTCAGAGCACGGCAATGTCAGCAGACGTGCCGCACATGCAAAATCCCCATCTTTGCCATTGCGCCGCTGCTGTACGGCAGACTCCCATCCAGCTATGGCCTTTTGAAGGCCGTCGTCATTGCTCTTCGTCGTTTGCTGTCCATTTATAGGGGCTTATGCGCGGTCCTCATCCCGTTACTAGGGCCGCGACTGTCCAACAACGGTCATCCGATGTCGTCCAAGCCCTTTTGTGAGGTACACGGGTAATCGTCCAATGTGCGGCCAGCTGACAATTGTCAGGCTGGCGAGGTTGACAAGTTGTCAAACCCCAGTGATAGTCAAAGGAAAAGGAGTGTTGATCACGATCAGGTCGTTATCGGGCAACCGGGTGGGCCGGGTGGTAGTGTACAGTCCGGGTCGGGTCCGGGTGCCAAAGAAGTGACCCGACCCGGACCCGGCAAAACCCGGCACCCGAGGTCCCGGGTCCGGGTCACTGCATGAAATATACAATATTTACGCCGGAAATATGATAAAAAAATGTAAAATTTATTTAGCATTTTTTCACCTGAAAAATAATAAAAATATCATAGAAAGAGATGAAAATATGCTAAATATACTTGAATATACTCAAGTATAGCATATATTCAGCATATTTTTACTTAATTTTATGATATTTTTATCAATTTTAAAGTGAAAAAATGCTAAATAAATTTTACATTTTTTCACCATATTTCCGGCGTAAATATTGTATGTTTCATGCAGTGGGTCTGAACCGGGTCAGTGGCCGGGTTTTGACCGTTTGTGCTCTAGCACGGTCCCACATGCTGAGATTAACTTAGACCCAGGTATCGATCTGTTTGTCTTGATGAGGACTACATCATTGCCTCTTAGACCATGTAAAACGGTGCACATATGCCCAAGATATCAATAAATTACGTATTTTCGGAGATTTTATTAGCATTGTTTGGGATATAACGTGGTACCCTGAACTCTGAAGGCATCGGACCCATATACCGAAATGTTCGTCTCATTAAACACTACAGTTTCGGTTTCTTGATCATGTAATATAGTGCTGATCTGATTGAGATATAAATATATTACAGCAAAACAGACCAGTAAAAATACAAACTATATTCATATCTTGCTTAAATTAGCACCATTTCTCATGATCAAAAAACCAAAACTGTACTACTCAATGAGACAATTTGAGTAGTATATGGGTTGATGGGGTCACGGGTCTTGTATGCCTCAGAATTTCAGTGCATGCACCTAAAATCAATTAAATCCGGGTCTATCCGGGCTCAGATCCTGAGATCATGACCCGTACCCGGCCCGAGTCACACCTGGACCCGAGACCCGGCCAAACCCGGCTGACCCGGGCTATTCACTAGTCCCTCATGCGATCCCAGACCCATCCCATGATTTTGGTCATGTTACACTATCATGTCATTGTGTAGTTACAACTTTTCTCCAAATGAGCTCAAATGCATTTGCGAGTAATTTCCTTTTTTGGACATGTAGCCTCATGCTACTGACTTCCTTTCTCGACCTACTAGCCTCAAGGCTATCTCCCCTATCTTGGGATGCTATCTCCAATCACAGAAGCTGTCAATCATGACAGCATCTGTCAATTATTTCCAGAAGTCCACTTCTGATGCCATCTGTCAAGTTACCCACATCTCATCCATGTAACATGGGATAACTTTGCACTTTTCAAGGATCAATCTGTCATCATCTGGTCTGCACCCAGTGCTGTCTGTCAGCTGATGCTGGGTCCAGGGCGCTCCAAAGTTGTGAGTTTGATCTCCCTGTGGTTCAGCTTGCTTCCTGCCTTCATCTTCACATTTTGGCTCTGCAAGGTCTGCATACAGTATTCTTTCAGTTCTGCTCACAGAAACTGATGCCTCTCTCACCAGTGTACGCTTTGGATAGCCTCTAGTCCTCCCTGCTATCTGCTATATAGTTAGATCTACCTCGATCTCTCACTGCTGTTCCTTGCTACTGGTATGCTCTCCCAACTTGATTTTGAGTTGATGCCTTATCTTGTATACAGTGTCCAATCTCTCTCTGCTCCATCACTTCTTTATAGCATTGTCTTTGAGATTCTGTGCACAGGTGTATCTCTAATCCACTTTTTATAGCCTAAACTTAATTTTGCTTCTATGCATAATTTAGCTTGTCCTGTCTTAGTTTCTGCTTCATCACCCTTGCTTCTACCTTGTACATTGCTCTGCTCATTCATCTCTATGCCCCCTGTTACTGTCTCTGAGACTTCTCATAATGATGATCTTGATATCATTATCTCTTCTAGAGCCTCTCCTGCAGCCTCTTCTGCTTCCTAAATCATCATTCTTGACTCTGAGATCGACCGCACTCGCATCAAGAAGCTCAGTAAGAGACTTCAGCTCCTTATCACTCAGTTCTCCAATGGCACCATTGCTGGCTCTGAGTTCATGCATCAAGCCCGCCTCACTAGTGCCTGTGCCCATGAAATAGCCGGCTACATTGACCAAGTCACTCAGGTTATTGCAGCTCAATGTGCTGCTCGTCTCGAGTCTGCTCCTCCTGAGCCCGCTACAGAACCAGCTGCTGTTACTGCTTGACAAGCACAAGAGGAGCGGCAGCGCCAGCATAAGCAGGCTGTTGAGAATGCTGCTTGGGCCGCTCTGGCTGCCAACCTGGAAGCTCTTGATCCTGAGAGCAACCAGCCAGCAGCTGTTGGACCAAATGTTGGTTTCTTATCAGCAACCCTTTTTGCTAAGCTCCTCAATTCTACTTCCTCTTTTGCATCTGGAATTCCCTCTTCCATTCTTACTACAGCTCCTCATCTTGCTCAACTCTTCTCTTTATCTGATCTTTCTGAGTATCTGCAGGAGATAGACAGACTCCGCAGATTATTCAAAGCAGATAAGGATGCAAATTCTGTTGCAGATGTTCTCTGCTCCCTCTCTCATCCTAATCCATTTATTCATTCTTTTTGGTGTCTTATTGTTCAAGATCTCTATGTTGACTTTGAGAAACTCCTTGCCTCCTTTGGGTCTCATCCCTCTCATCATGATGATGAGCTCAAGGACTTTGGAAATGAATATGCCCTTGTACGCAAGGACCATCTCTCTACATATCAGACTCTTATCACAGAGTCTGATTGGACTTGGTGCTTTAATGTATGGTCTAGAGAAGTTCTTCTTGTCTACCCTCATTATAAAAAGAAGTTGGAGAAGTACAGGGCTATTATGGTGGAGATGTTCCAGGCTTCTGAGCCTGATCTTTCTTTTGCTATCTGCTTTGATCGTCAGACTAGAGAATGATATGCCAAGTCTCCTTTTGAGCTGCATGATTGTTTCCAGCTTCATTTCCCTATGCTCTCTGAGATGCTTTGCTCTCAAGCTGGCCCATCTACACTTAAGCATTCTGCAGCTAATTCAGCTCATGAGCCTTATTGGAAATTGATGCACCACACATACAATACATCCTACACCTTGAAATTGAATCTCTACTACAGTATTTTCAGGAATTTGGCAGAAATGGTTATAACAGCTTATGTTCTGTTTTATTTATTCTCACTTTCCCTTGTTATCAGCATACATCCAGCATTGAAGATGAATATCTTAGTATTGTAGAAGTGAGGCAACTCTTAGAGACTGTGCACTGCTAAAAACTAGTGATGAGTCTATTTGATGGCATTAAGCGATATTCCTGTAGCATGCTGATAGATGTAGAACTCTGGAATAATTGTGAGAAAGAACTATAGATATGTCCCTTTGTATAGTCTCAAAGCACTTATGCACTTTAAATGCACACAGTGTCCATTTCAAGGTGTTCTTCAGCCATTCAACCCATACCATAAGACATTGTCATTACTTCTAAAACTCATGCTCAGAGTTTGGTGATGCAATGCAAAGCTGGTTATTGCGATATGGCTTGTATGCAGGATATGCTTGGACAAGTGAGAGTATTCAATTGTCTTTAATGTTGCATTGTTGGCTGTCTGTTTGTCACACTGGTGTACCCTCACCCTCATATGTGTACCAGCACCACAGCGAAACACACTTGAACAAGAAAACTATGACCTATCTCAATTTGATTGTTTTTCTCCACCATGTGTATTAGCCATTTTGCTATTTGTGTTGGGTGACCTATGAGGCACTATGCAAGTATCTGAGGCATACCCATCTGCAACATGTTGATACCAGTCAATGTCTCGCAGTGCAACTTATCTCCCGTATTAGATATGATTATAAATATCAGATATGTTAGGATATATTGAATATAATTGTATCCGACATTCAAAAATATTCAAATACATATCTTAAGATAGAATAGAATGTAGAATATCATATGAATGTCAAGTGTTCACTTTTGAAATAAATATTCGAAAACTGTTAATAATAGTAATAGTATTACATATCTTATAGTACATATAAAGGTTTGTTTTACATTTATAATCACTCTATCATTGTAACTTGCTAAGATTTATGATTCTATACTATTATTAATAAGAATATACATGAATATATATGAATGTACTTGAATATATTCAAATATATTCAGAAATATTTGAATGTATCATATTTTCAAAGGACAGAATGTCGAATATCTATTCAAATACAAATATCTGGCTTTGGGGTGCACATATTTGTGGTTAGGATGAAGAATACATCCGAATAGATATTCGTGGCTATGTCTATTCTGTATCATAGCCTTCATACTGACCATTCCGGGCTATGTCAATGATGTCTACACTGCTTTGAAACCTAAATTGGATGCATGGGATAACCTGCAAGCCTTCTACATATAGTTACAGTGGCCAACTGCAACTGCAGACATACTATCTAATCACAATTGCTTCCTGCTTGCTTTTCATACTTTGTACATAGATCCCAACTCAGTAAGTCCCTATTCTATACTTAAGGTTACATCACGTTGATATAGCACAGAAACTCAGTCTTGTCAAAAATCTGAATGCTTCATACATAGATGACACCCATCTTATAACGATGTGAACATCCGGGAACATTAAATGCTGCATCTACTACCTCTCTCCACCTATTTAACTCTATCCAACCCTCACTTTCAAGACCTAGAATAGACATTATAACAGGACACGCACAACATCACACACGATACTTGAAGTAGAACTGACTGATATTCATCGTAAACATTATATATAAATTGAGAACAAGACACTCCAGTATATTCAGCTCAATGACGACGAATCATCTTTTAGAAAAGAATGTGATAAGCATTTGCACAATATGTAAGAAACAACCTCATTAAGGATCTTGAGCATCTTGTGCAAATATTTGTCCAAGAGTCCAATAAAAGCTTCAAAATACTGGCTAAACTCTTTTAGGTTTTTAGAACCGCTGCTAAGTTTCAATCATGAAAGAGTAATTACTTGAATGTTAGTGGAGCATTGTGAATCTGGATGCAAAAATTACCTGAGGAGGTAAAGAACAATATACAGTAACTTATATATGTTTTTTTGCACATTGAATGCTTGATCCCATTGCTCATATATGTAGTGCTAAATATACATTAGATACACTGTGGCTGACTATATATATTAGAATCTTATATGATGATAGAATACACTCTTGCAATTGCAAGTCAGAATGAATATTGCGGCAGTTACAGTATCTGTGCAAACCAGGCATTCATAATCAGCAAACCAATCTTTGTTAAGCTTCCAAGCTTCCTCTACAGATTAGTACAGTCACATTGTTCTTTATTCACTCAAAATAACAATACTATCTGTCAACATGTCAGAGATGTGTCACAGAAAGTCAGAAACAAGCTTACGTCATAGCACACCAAATAGCACAACTCTTTAGGATCCGTTAACAGAACTGCAATGGTAGGTATCATTGTTGGCAGTTTATGATGATAATGGATGATGATGATGGATTAATATCAAGATCAATATTAAGGCTTACTAAAGCTTGTATTCAAAATTGGCATGGATTCATACTCCACCATGTTCCCATTGAGGAATTCTTAATTCTTCTCTTGCAGATAGATGGGCTTGGTCATCCCAATTCTACATATGAAACACCTCAAACAGCGGTAGATGTGACCTACTGTCGGTACTGAGAATTGCACAAAACCAGCAAGTGCCGAAGCTGTCAATTTCCTAACAATCTTCAGCAAATGCCATAGGATTATTGTACACATTTGAAATATCCGACCAACATGCAGGACCCATCAGAAACTATGTCTTGTCAACTATGTAAAGTAAATATCATACATTTCATTGACACTCATAAATGAAACGAGCGTAAAAGAAACAATCAGAGATCACTTGTGCTGAATATACCTGTCCAGTCCTTTGATTACGTAAGCATGAATAGAATAAATTCAATGACGTGTAATAATGCTTCCAGATCCTCCTTGATTCGCATTTGAGCTCATTTGGAGAAAAGTTGTAATTACACAATGACATGATAGTGTAATATGACCAAAATCATAGGATGAGTCCGGGCCTTTATGAGGGACATGAGAGTACAAACAGCAACATGAAAACTATACTCGATGTTGCGCGATTTGCAATTTATTGCTAAATGCTTTTGAGCTCATTTGGAGAAAGTTGACACAACACACTGTAAACATGGCTGCTCAATGCCAGACTGTGCTGAGGAGACCCAGACAGTCTGAGGGAGATGGTGTGAGGTGCAGAGGCCTCTGAAAATGCTCTCTACCCTTGAAATCCGCTTTTACTTCGATCACCCAGTCCTTCTTTTCGCGACCATCCCCCGCCGACATATTCGCAGTTGTGCGCTGTTGATAGTGTGGCCTCGTCGCAACACCATGTCAAGCCCGCACTTTCCCATGCCTCAACACAACATCGCCCCTCTGTGATATATCCCAATTACGCTGTTCCTGACACGCCTATTCCCTTGAAACGCTCGGGAGCTGGCCTTACTGATGGCTCTTTACCACACTATAAGGAGGGTGCAGCTATTGGCGCCATTGCACGCACTGTTTTGCATAAACAGGAGCCCTCCTTGCTTCTCGAGCAGGATAGGAAACATACCAAGAGATCCTGTGAACAAGGAGAGCGCCAAAGTTGGGTCACGGAGCTGACCAAATCCCGAAATGACTTTCAACATTATATTTATACAGCCCACCTAACAATTGCCTAGCTGTATAGGACAATGGTGCTACTGATGATAGCTGCAGTGTCAAACAAATCCCATAGGTGCTAGAAAGCGCTCAATGCATCGTTGCTGATGAGAGGGCATTGTACGAAACCCCAACAAATACCCTAAAGTCCTCTTTCGCAATGCGTTCATTGACTGTCAGAAAAGGTGCTATCAAATCATCTTCCCATCCTGAAAAGAGCAGAATTCCGAGCAAAGTGCTCATGTTGCACGATCAGACAACCCCCTTCAACGCCATTGCCACCAGATGAGATACTCGCTATATATCAATCAGTGTCCCCATGCTAAACGTATCAATACTGCTGGGTCATGTAAGAAACGTAGCAGGACCTTCTATGCAGTTGATTTCAACACTCTGTATAACGCAAGACAATCTCCCCCTTCAAGACGTAGGGCCACAGTTCATACTGAATTCAGAATTGGTATTGCTGTCTCTTCCACCCACTTGCCCGCTCCTCACGATCCTTCCTCCGCCGGACCTACCATCTCACTCTCTCTGGACTCATATTCTTATCATCATTGGCAACAATGTGGTTGAGCAAGGCGGTTAGGGAAAAACGCCCAGATCCATCTGCCAGCAACTTGAGACCGTCCTTTCTCAGCTGCATGGCAACTGTATCTTCTGCAGCTTTGCAATTAGAGGTCAGGTTTTTGTGAACCATGGTGAGGCTGAGTGCTCAAATACAGTACTGAACCGGCACGCAATGAAGTTTAGACACAGTTTTATAAGAGTCAATTTATGCTACAAATGTTGAATACTGCTCCCATTTGTTCGTCATGTCTCCAACAATAGATTAGGCTGCTTTTCCGATATCAGAGATACAGTTTGAGATGCTTTTGCTGTTGCTGCTTACCTTTCATATGTAATTAAGAAAGACTGCACAAGCGTTCTCTCTTTGTTGAAAGTAGATGTAAACATTTTCAATAGTATTGATGACTATGCCAGGTGGTTAAGAGTTGATGACCGACAGAAAACATTCAGTCGCATCCACATAATTGCTCTATGCTTCATGGCACAGTACAGGCGATATGTTTTCCAAAAACCACTTTCGTATGTAACCGTTGATTAGTTCTTGTATTTTATGTATAGTTTAGACACTTATGCCAAGTTCAGTATTCTAGATCTCTGAACTGTCATTTCTACCTTCTCCAGCTCATGATCAACAAGCAACCCTAACCCTCTCACTCACGATTTACTCTCTGACTACTGCTATAGCATCAATCACCATAGAAAATGAAACCTTTCTTTGTACAATCACTGACTCATTATTCTCTGTACTCTCTGTATTCTCTACTTGAAGCCTGCTACTCTACTGTGTTGTATCAAATCTCATGAACCTTTCAAAATGAATGTACCATACCTGCTGTTCTTTATCATTTGTCGATTAATTTTTCACTTGATTCTCCTTTATGTAAAAGATTGCTACTCTACTGTTTTATATTAATTCTCCTGATTTATCTAAAATAATGTACATTGGCTGCTGCTCTGTTATTCTCTTATAGTGAAAGAGTGCAAGTAATATGTCTTTATTAACAATGCTTACTTTCTGTTCCTTCTTCATGATTGCTGATTGTTTTATCGTCATTATCTGTGATTGACAATATTATAAATTATGACGTCTCATATAAGACCGTTGTATATAATCAAAATGTGCTTTGAATCCCTTTCATAGCTTTTATATTGTTACGTTAGCAAGTTGAATACCCATCAATGCCTATTACTCATATGTTGCTCATTGCAATATAATATGCAGAATGCTTAACGTGTTTAGCATTCCCAAGAAAAGAGAATTGGACCATTTGTTGGGGCATACTCAAATGGGGTACCTTGGACACAGGAGAAAGGCATCAGGTCACTTGGTCTCACCAATTAGCTGTAACTCAGTTTGAAGAACACACTAATAAGAGTGTTTCTTACGAGAGTGCAAGTTACAGTGAGTGTTACAAAAAAGAAATTTGAACTATCCTTTAATGCATATACTCAGATCTTATGAAGAATGGCAAGCCTCACTATCATTGTAACTTACCACAAGAAAGGACACAATGCACTGAGACTGAATCCAGACAAGCAAAAGCAGATCTTGTATCCCGAGTAACGGCACAGAAAACCTTGGCACAAAGACAAGAGAACGGGACTAGCAACAAGAGGAAGCATAGTGATGGTAGAACATACAGCAGCACCACCACTGAAAGTCTGGACAATCCTCGCTCTTCCAAGTCAATCAACTCCAGAGCCAATGTTGGCTATATACCGCGCACATTGCAGCCCACCGGTTGGGTGGCATTTCTCTGTGCTTGTTATGCTTATGACTTGATGATTTTACTGGGGAAAGTTGCTTGCGTAATCTGCATCTCTCGCAAGTGCTTATTGATTCACACAGATGAAGTAGGCTAAATAGGCCCAAGGGCCTATAAATTACGCGGATCGTGACTGGCTATATACAACATCGAAGTATTACAAGTACATATAAGAAACTAGATATTAATATAGGGAGTGGAGGGTAGGAAAGCAGAAAAAAAGGCAGAACAAGCTAAACTGTGCACAGAAGCGAAAGTAAGCTTGTAGGCTATAAAGAGTGAATTGGGAACACACCTGTACACAGAATCCCAAAAGCAACGCTATAGAGAAGTAATGGAGGAGGGAGGGATTGGACACTGTGCACAAGATAAGGCATCAACTTGAAATCAAGTTGGAAGAGCATACCAGTGGCAAGGGCAAGCTGCAGCACAGTGTGATCAAACTCGCAACTCTGGAGCGCCCTGGGCCCAGCATCTGCTGACAGACAGCACTGGGTCCAGGCCAGATGATGACAGATTGATCCTTGAAAAGTGCGAAGTTATCCCATGTCACATGGATGAGATATGGGTAACTTGACAGATGGCATCAGAAGTGGACTTCTGGAAATGATTGACAGATGCTGTCATGATTGACAGCTTCTGTGATCGGAGATGGCATCCCTAGATAGGGGAGATAGCCTTGAGGCTAGTAGGTTGAGAAAGGAAGTCAGTAGCATGAGGCTACATGTCCAAAAAGGGAAATTACTCGCAAATGCATTTGAGCTCATTTGGAGAAAAGTTGTAACTACACAATGACATGATGGTGTAACATGATCAAAATCATAGGATGGGTCCGGAACCTCATGAGGGACATGAGAGTACAAACAGCAACATGAAAATTATGCTCGATGTTGCGCGATTTGCGATTTATTGCCAAATGCTTTTGAGCTCATTTGGAGAAAGTTGACACAATACACTGTAAACATGGCTGCTCAATGCCAGACTGTGCTGAGGGGACTCAGACAGTCTGAGGAAGGTGGTGTGAGGTGCAGAGGCCTCTGAAAATGCTCCGTACTCTTGGAATCCGTCTTTACTTTGAACTCAGGCTCTTCATTCCGGTATATCACTAGAGAATCTGCGAAGAATTATGGATCTCAGATATTACACATTCCTACAAGCATGCACTAAGGCATTCATTGAGTTCTGGAAGATTGTAGGTGGACATTCCGGTGTACAGACTCCTATCCCAAACTCTCCCCATCTCTTGCATCCCCCTAACCCTGTGCTTTATAATTCAAGGCACATGCAAAGCTGGGAGCTTATTGAAGCAGATGTTGACTGTGAGGAGGCCATCACTTCCGCTTGGAATCATGACATGGGACTTAGTCTGCATCATGTGTATTATGGCTGCACCCAGTTTGTTGCAATCAGACCGCAACAAACCATCTGCCAAATACAGGTTATCATCCCCCCCTCCCCAACCTCACGCCAAGTGTTCTCACAACATGAATTTGTCTTCCTCCTAGAGACTGTAATGCGTCATTTATGGTGTCCAGGAAGGGTCAGGATTAAATTTCGCATGTGATGTTTCGTTTCATGGTCGAGACCTGGACCATACCTTGATCAAGACGTGTTGCCCCTGCCTGATATTTGCCCCTGATATTCTTATCATCATCGCTGCCTCCGCCTGCCCGCCCGCCTGCCCTATGTCCCGCCCTATGTCTGCCCTATGTTCCGACACTCTATGTGGCTCCACCGCTATCTAGCTATTGGAGGTTTACCTGCCTGTGAATCCTACTTTGTATTTGTACTCATACAGTATGCCTTATGACAATGAAAACATGTGTTCAACATATGTATTGTATGTATCGCAGTCACTGCGTGGTTGTCAAGCGATACAGATAAGTCTGGCTGGAGTGGCATTGTTTTCTTCAGCCCCTCTCCTTTCTATCATGTCTGTCATTCGCAACCCAGAAGGCCGTAACCAGTACAAGGACTGTCATTTGTGGATTGCATTTTCCCTCGCATATTTCCAGTTTCTCATATATTGTCAAATAGCTCCTTCGGAGGATGCTGTTTTGATTGAGGCTCTGAAGCGGTACCAGCGCAAAAATGTCACAAGCAATGCCATACTTGTTGAAAAGCTGAGGACAAACGAAAACATCACCATCAGGTCAGTGGCGCCTCCTGATATCTTGAAGTGGTCATCATTCTCAAATCCAGTGTATCAATACTCAAACGTCGCAAAAAGGCACTTGGCCTAATGGGACCCCAACAAGCATCAAAAACACTCTCGAACACTCAACAGTGTCAGCTCATCATGAATGAGATGGCTGATGATCCTCTCAGTAACGTGGGCCCTCGCATGGTTCAGGAGGGAATATTGCTCAAGAACAGCATTCGACTTTCTCGGTGTGTGGCGTACTTTATTCGTATACTGAGTCTCTTACTCTCTCATCAGTTCTGTGATTACGGATGTCATGCGTGCTGAAGATCCAGATGGTTTCCAGCATCGGGGACCTGGAAGCAAGTGTATTCATTGTACACCACTTTTCTCACTGGGTCCCAATCACGAATGGAGTGCTGATGGTCACGATAAGCTAGGACCTATCGGCTTTCCCATATGGGGCATTCGCGATAAGTTCTCTGGGAAATGGCACAAGCTCTGGGTTGTACCAAACAATTGCCTCAAAGATGCGACTGTTGTTCTGTTTCTTCTACTTGTTCAAAAGCTCGGTGGGATCCCTATTCAGATGACCACAGACAAGGGCTGGGAAACTGTGGAGATTTTTGGCTTCATGAATGCTCTTCGGTGTGTGATATGCTTATTTGGTTCAAGCTTGATCTGACACTGCAATCGATAGTGAGTTCTATGGAGACCTTCCCATTGACCAGATTCCGGCTCATATATTTGTGAAAAGTATCCGAAACATCACCATCGAATGTGGATGGTTCCGCTTCCGACTCACACTTGGGGATAACACCAAGCAATTTTTCTTGCAAGGCGAGATTCAGGGTATTTACAACAAGGAGAACCCACGACACTAGTAAGAGTACCTCAATAATTCTTTTCTTTGCTGACCTGTACGGCTAGCAACGTTGTTCAGTGGTTGTGGCCTAAACTGCTCCAGAAGAAGCTGGATGATTTCACAACATGCATGAATGCTCATCGCATACGCAGAGATTCTAACAAGATACTGCCGTCTGGTTGTTCCCCCAATGAAGCATACGAGCACCTTGAGAAATGGAACGGTTCCAATTGTCTCATTCCGGTCGACACTGCCGTTATTAATGAGCTGATAGAGGAGCTTGGAGGCGAAGATGTTGTTCAGTTCATAGAGCAGGATTTTGCTGAACAATGTGAGATTGCCTATCAATCAATAGGTATCTCTACTTTGACATTTCATAATGTATGGGAAGTTTTCATTCGTCTTCTTGAAGTAGTGTACCCTGATTCATGATAGTGTATCTTAAGTATCTACAGTCAAATCTATCACTTTCTCTGAACGCAGCTGATTATCCATAGAGGGCATGCGGAATATCTGGCGTGCCGCTATAGAATACTCGTGTCTTCGCCGCTTGCGTTTATTGAATTTGACATGCCAACGACGGACAGGTTCATAGCTAAACCTCTATATGTGAATCCCATCAAAGGTCAAGAGAGATGCATACTCACAAATCACTGCACAGACGCGCCGCAGTCCTTAGGAACGCGAAGTCATTGCAATGAAACGCTGCACGCTCCCACTGTTCATCCGTAATCATGTTGATGCCAATGCGAACGCCTGTCTTATGGACCTGAGAGTTTGCTGAACAAGGATATTGTTCGGCAGAGACAAAACGTCCATGTTTGAGTGGGTACAATGCTCCCTACTCTGCCTGTCAGTAACATCACACCATAAGTACTGACACTCACTTGGCGAAGGGTATGATTCATTGAACCAAGCCAGCATAACTCCCAGTAAGACTCTAGGTCTCTGCTAAACTCATCCTCATCTTGGCCCTGGGCCATATGCTCATCGTAGAAAGGTTCCACGATCTTCAGAGCATCCAAACCCTCCCGTCCAAAAGCAGAGTAGATAAAGCATAGAAAGGGAATTTCGCGGCGGCAAATGGTTTGGCCACTGAGCAGTAGATCCCGTGCGCACTCCAGCTCGGTTGGATGCCATTCTCCACGATGTTTGACAGGCTGTGCTGCAATACTCGTGACATATAGAGGAATTGGTGCAAGCACCATATCTGCACAGAGGTAGCTTTAGGTCTCGGAGCAGAGCAGAGGACAAACGACGTGCGTGAGGCTGCTGAGAAGTCGAACGCGATGTTACGCGATCAACGGATTGCCATCTTTCCTCCTGCCACCACAGGCAGGAAACCATCATCCGGCCGTCCAGCTTCCAGACGGTCTCTGGGCCGACGCTCAAGGGACGCGCAATACAATGGACGCCCGCAACGGACGAGGACGACCAAGGTGACGACGACGGGCGCCGAGGGACGACGACAGGCGCCGGGGACGACGACGGTGGTGACGACGATGGGCGCCGATGAAGAGGGGCGCCGATGAAGAGGGGCGCCGCCGACGAGGGACGTTGAAGACGACCACGGACGACTGCCAGGCGCCGACGATGAGGAGACTGCGACAGGATCCCGGGATTGTCCCCTTCCTCTAACCACCATCTTCTCCAGCTCGTCAGTCGCTCGGACGACCTCTTGCACGCCCCACAACAGGGCACTGGACGACTTCCGAGTTGCTGGGGTGTCGCGGCGGCCCCAGCTACGGTCGTTCGAGCACGCGTAAGCTCCGCGCCCGGGCAGCACGACGACGACGGGACGACGACGATGACGACACGGACGACGATGACGCCGACGACGCCGACGACGATGACGCCGAGGACGATGACGATGACGGGGGCGAGCCTGGATGGGCACGAGCACGAGAGATACGGGATACGGGATACAGCGACGCCGTAAAACAGGTGCGTTCATTCGCTATCTCAATCTTGACGCCGTCCCATACTCACACCCTACTTCTCATGCCATCAGCAACGGGACAACGGCGAACTTTGGCAAACGACCGAACGACGAACGACTGAAGGTGAACGATGAATTATGATCGACGGCGCCGAGGAAAGCCCCTCGCGAGCTTGAGGAAAATCCAGATCGGGGTTGGCCGCACCCCACGGATATCATAGCACTGTCGACTCCTCCCTCGCTCCCTCCCTCGCCTGCAGATACTCCGTACAATACTTTAAGCGTACACGGCTAATGTATGTATACCAGAAGTGAATTATAGTCTATTTTAGCCTGAATTTCAAGAATGTTTCATTGAGAATAGGTCTGGTCAATGGAGGTGAAATTCTTGCAGGATTCTGGAGATTGTGTGTAGGATGGGTAGGTAGGGTTAGGGCTCCGCAGGTCCGGTCCGATAGAATCTTGTTCAGCGAGATTTTTGGCCTTCGAGCCCTAACCCTAGGCGAGAGCCTTTCCACCTTAACCATCCACACAATCTGGATCCATGTCCTCCTCAGTTGACAACAGCCAACACGCCTCTACCGTGGATTCCAGTTTCGACGATGACGCGGATTCTATCGACGTTACACTCAGGATACCGCAGGCGCGTCTCGAAGAAGCCTGGCTTTTTTTCAGCGGCCGCAGTCCTCTGCCAGATTTTTTGCAGCCTGCGCGTCAAGAGATACTTCGTCATTCTATGGCCCCAGAGCCATTTCAAGGTACGTTCTAACATCTCTTATCCTACAATAGCTAAGTAAAGTTTCAGGCGAGCTTCATACCAGCCCATCCCCGGACCGCGCGTCATCCTCTGACCGTCGCAGTGAATCTTGTGCCCCTCTATCTCAGTCACCTCTCGCAACGCTTCCCTTCCCAGCTCCAACCTCTGAGCGTCTTCCACCTTGGCCAACTCCGGAGATCACTCCTGAGGCTACTCCTGTCTCCAGGCATACCGTGGCTCAGTCTTTCTTGCCAACTCCCGTCTCTGAGTGTGATCTGAACTTTTTACCGTGCTTGTCACCATGTCCCTCTTCTTTGTTGATCCCATCTGGCTCAGGTAAGACTCTGAATAATCATAGGTGGCGTCTTCTGATATTAAACCTTCTAAGAGAGCATTTATAACAGTCTTTATACTCTGGAAGATGAACAAGAAGACATCTTGTCTTCTGTTGAGGCGCCGGACGCACTGGACGCGTCCTCCGACGCGTCCTCCGTACTATCTTCTCTCGAAGCTGTCACAAAGGATCAGAACATGCTCAACACCACTGAAGGGGCCAGTGCTGATACCGGAGACGACTATGTTCCTGACACGGACGACGGTGATGACTACGTTCCAGGTGCAGACGACGGTGAGCCAGCTGATCGGCGGAGAAGAGCTGCTGGAGCTGGAGCTGCCCGTCGTGCTTGTCCCAGAGGAGGCCAGGCAGCCATATTTGCTGCCCAAGGCGCCAGGCTTGCTGCTGGAGAAGCTCGAGCTGATTTGGAGGAGGAGCAGGGAGAAGGGGAGGAGGGGAGGAGGGCGGAAGCAGGCGCAGATGTCTCCAGCTCTACTGCTGCCAGCGCCGGCGGCGTCGGTGGTGGTGAGATTGAGTAGGATCAGCAGGCAGAAGAGCGTGGGTGGACAGAGTACGAAGGAGCTTGGTATCCTCCGCCGACGAACCCTCATGTGCGTGAGGTACAGACCTTGCTGTTGAAGGTGGAAGGGAGGTTGGCATGGTTAGCTTCTGTGGAGGAGCACGCTCTCGATGTGATCGAAGGACTTCTGCGCGATCCCAGCATTTGCCACGAAGAGGTCTCACGGGCATACGCCAATGATTCAATCGTCTCCTTGTCTACGAAATGCATCTACTCGGCAGAGGTGAACGCTGCCATCAGCTTTGTGAGCATGGTGTGCCATATTCATTTGGCTGCCAAAGTGGATATGTAAGTGTTCCCTTATATTTCGCCACAATTATACTGACGACCCTCTCGCCAGTTTGATCAAGGACCGACATAATCGTTGTAAGAGCCAGAGACAAGTCTACAGCAAGTTCGTCAAGAATTCCGCAAAGGGAGCGACTGTAGGCTATTCACAGTCTACCTGGGAGAAGCATGTTTCTGAGGGGAAGCGATGGGTAACCTATGCTAGAGCTGGCGGGATCTACCTGCTGCTGCTCATTGCCGCCACGGAAACAGTCAAGGAGTTCCGTGAGTTAGCTTGGGCTAACTTTGGGGTACTGTATCATTCGTTCATGAGCCCACGCTCAGGTGAGTTGATATATCCTGCTATGAAAGAAAATTAAGCTGATGTGTTGTCTGTAGCATCATTAGCAGGACTTATCATTTCAAGAACATTCATACCGGTTCTTAAGTTGTTGCGGAACAAGGTTTCCCATTTCGCTGGACACCCTATTCTCCCCAAAGCTACTTGGGGCCTTGGACCTCGATACTTCAACGTTTGACTCCCAGGACTGGCATGAATCGGATGCATTCTTCAACAAAATCAGAGTATAGTAAGTACTTTCTTCATCTCAAGGTGATCGTCAGAATCTGACGCAAATAGCACCTTCTGCAAACCAAGGGACATGAGTGTATGGGCCGATGAGGCAGTGGAGGACATCGAAATGGGGAATCAGCTATTGCATAGTACCCCTCTCGACTTTGCCTCGTATGCCCAATCCGTGCTGAGTGGGTCATCCGAAGCTGGAGATACGTGGCGTAGAGAGGAAGAGGAGGAGTCTGAGTCTGACCATTCGCCAAAGGTACAGTCAAGGGACCAGGTACGATATTGGGCCGAACAACAGGAGGAAGAGTCTTTGAGCTCAGATGGAGGAGTCGACTGTGACATTCAGGATATCGTGGACATTCTTGGATGCGCCGAGCTAGAGGGAATGCTCAAGATCACCACGGACTTTGACAGCGATGCCCCCCAAAACTCGAAACCGCCTCTCGCACCTGACAGCAAGGAAGGCACTGTCATCAAACTTACCCTCAAGGAAAGGAAGCATGCGCAGTGTGTCTCAAGAACAGAGACGCTCAAGGAGTTTGCTTCACAAGTGAGTAGGCATTTACTAGAATTTGTCTATACTGAATATACTCCAGCTTTGAGAACAGCTAGCCAAGGGTTGGCGCGTGAAAGCGACGCAGTACTTATTTCTGCCTCGACTTGAGTACGTTGATCATTGTATTAAGTACTCAGAACTGACAGTGCAAAGACCCTCACAATCTGTCAGCGTCACAGATTGCTTGGACAAGCTCATGTTCATGAAGCTCCCGCGTCTACCAGTTCGGCTCCGTGAAGGCCTCATGGGAACCGTGGATCACCTTTGGCAGCAGTGTGTCAAGGATATTGACACATTTGACAAGAATGGTGAGGCCAAGTACCAGTGTTCTCACAATACCTGGTACATCCGATCCTCGCGCCAGGTAAACACTTGTACTTTCTGACGGCCTTTGTTGATCATTTGTGTATAGGGTCACGAGGCACCCGCGAAAGGCGATATATATTGAATGGGCAAGGAGGGCAAGAAGCGGGAGGACCCAATGCAAAGTCTACCGCGACCCTCCAAGGAAGGTCAGGATCCTCGTTGGCGCGACTTTGAGGTGGCCATGGAAAGCGTCTTTAAATGGATATCTGAACTTGTAAGTGGCTCATACATTCTGACGTTTACATTCTCCTGAATACAGAACTCACAGATGGATCGTCTCTTTCCATCGGGCTCCTACTCGCACATTTACGCTGCTTGTGAAATGTTACCGGGTGGATCTCGACCTGGCGGTGTGTATCCTTTTGGCGGACTTGTAATCAACTTCAACGTCATTACGCGCATGCATCGTGATAGCAAGGACGAGGAAATCTGTCTTGTCTTGGTCATCATGAAAGGTGAGGGGGGCGAGTTGGTGTTTTTTGAACCTGAAGTCGTCGTACCCATGGACACTGGTGATCTGGTTTTGTTCCGTTCAACTCATATATCACACTTCAACCTTGACTTCAAGGGTAAGAGGTGTTCTCTTGTGTTTCACAGCAATGGGGCTGGGTGATCATGGGTAGAGGACTGTAATGGGTGGTCAAACAAGAGCTATTTTAGTTAGACTAGTATCTACATGCATTGTAAATGTAAATTACTCGTCGTCATCTGCATCGTTTATAAGACTGACCATACTTCTGGGAATACCTGATACACGGCGGTTTGTCTTCTGCTGAAACTTTGTCAAGCCCAAATCCTTACACCATTGATTGCATTTATGCTCCTTAATTCAGTCTGCGATCATGTCAGGTCCTTTATCAAAGTATCCGTTCTGCGAATTGTATTATAAAAGCTTGTCAGAAAGGAAAGAAAGGAGTAGAATATCTACATACATGGAAGTATGCATCTGTGCATCGAAAAGCACCAGAGTCTTGGTGGTCTCGTTGAAATGGTCTTATTCAGACATCAGTCTAGCCTGTTTGAAATATAAATGAACCAGCACACCTTGAAAATCGGCAGGCAGAATGCATTGGACACTGTTCTCCACAACATGATGCACATATGCTTCCATGAGATGACCCAAAGGTGTCTCATTCTCTTCAAAGTCGATACTTTCGGAGAATTTTCGAAATACAGTACCTTCCGTGGGAATGATAGGCGATACAAGAATGGAAGGATGAGGCAGGATATAACGGAGGTCGGAGGACTCAGTTAAGGTGGCCACATAGGTATCCTGGATGTTCCAGTTAATTTCTGTAGCGTATATCTGTCAATATATGTGAAAATAAAGTAAGAATGTACTCATACCATGGCAATGCGATCTCTTTCTCATGAGCCAGTTCGATAAACGATTCTAAGAAAAAATGCAGCTGATGAAGACTTTTCAGCTCATCTGTAAGATCTTATTGATTCTGGCCATCGTCTGAGGAACCATCTGTCTTGTTGAATGCCAGTGCAACAGGTTTATAAGAATCAAGACCCTTGGAGTTATGAGTACGAGTAGAAAGACTTGTATCATGTAGTAACTTACGCGAATGACCGTCTTACAAGCACCTTGGCCAAGTCGAGCATTGAGGTCAGTTCTCCAGTCTCGGGCAATCATGACGGATTTGGGATCTTGATTATCGAGCCGCTTGATGGAGACAACTGGTTTGCCACAAGAAGGATCAAGAAATGCCTCAGTTTTGGACTGAATAGGAAAAGCATCATAGGCAAGAAGACTGGCCGCTGGCCTAAAGCTACTGCGATAGGCGCTAGCACTGCGACTACAACTGCCAGTATCATGGGCTGGACATGTGAGTAATTTAAAGAAGAACATACATGACTGAGTACCCAAGTGTGTGCTTGAGGGACGCATGCTAGAGCAATGAGTGCTTGAACGACTGGAGTGATTGGTGTTGGGTTCACGACTCGTGGTAGAGCGTGCGCTGGACCAAGCACTTGACCGAGCAGTAGAACGGTTAGAACTTCGGCCACGGGAAGAGCGGAAGCTCAAAAAGTCGTAGTCTTCATCATCATTCTACAGATTATTTAGTATAAAATCAAGAATGACAAAGTTAGGTTGTACCATTTCTATTAGTGTGGAACATCCTACATGCAACTTAAGGGTCAAACTATACTTTCCATTGGCATACTGGCTGGGGGCCAATCGCGAAAGGAATTATTGAGTAAAAAATAATGTGGATCAGTTGAGACGACGCCAGGCGGGTTCAAAGAGGAATTTGAAAACTGGTGAAATGGTTCTGATGAGCCACTGCGTCATGCTATATATTACTTATTAGTCATGAAGTATCTGTTATTTGAAAAAAAATGTACTCAACCCAGTTATAGATGTCTGAGTTCTGCGACTTTCCAGCTAGACTCTCGTCATAGGTTTTTCTGACAGTCAAGACAAAATCTTTGAGTGTCTTATCAACAGCCTGATTGAACTTGCCCTCAAACAGGTAGTTAAGCTGGTCTGCCTAGAATCATCTAAGCATAAGCAGTTCAAAAATAAGTAGACACATGTACGCACTCGAACGGCCTTGCTCTGGCCAGACCCACTTTTGAACTAAAGTTGGGCTCTGAGCGCGACCTCTCCTTGCTTGGGAGGATTGCGAGTGACAGCGGTCTCTTTCTTGTGAGTTAGGACCTGGTGTGCCTTTTGAAGGCCGGCATTGAAATTGGAAGATTTGGCATGACGACTGGCAAGGTGTTGTGATGCCTTGCCTTGATCACCAAGACGGTGGGCAGTTGCACTATCCTCGGTATGGCGCCCAGCACGATCCTTGATGACCTGGGCGTCATCTATATAGAAAACACAGTCAAATGTAAGAATATCTCAGAAAAGATCTTGGAGACATACCCTGGCGCTGGATGTTCATGCATGCACCACACAGAGAGTCTGCAAGACAAGGGAAAACAATACCGCATGAGCTACACTGCGCCTTGTCCTGATTAAACTTAGACCATGCATCCAATATAGGAAAGAATGAGCATACCTCCTCAAGCTTCCGCTCGACTTGGCTCTGGACTTTTCCAATCTTGACACATTTGGGACACTCGGCATTGTCGCACTGAGGAAAGAGCTTTCCACAAGTCATACAGAGTGTCATGTTGAAGTAGAAAGCAAAGATTGCGTCAAAATGGTGTTCAAAGAGGAGAGGAGAGAAAGCCGGAGGACAGCGTAAATGGACGGACACACCTAAATACCATCCTGGTTGAAGGGTCAGTGAGACAGTGCATGTTGCGCTATCTACAATGTGTTCATACATGTTGTGTGTTGTATAATGAGCGTGCTGCAGTATGAATAACGAAGTTAAAGAAATCAACTCCTCTGCATACTGTCAGAATGTATAGGTGAAGCAACTTAGTGGAAGAGTGTGTTCCCAAGTACAGAGGTCTACGTGACTAGCAGGAAAATGAGCACCACCATTACACACAAAGCGTTACATAGACAGGTGCGGTTAGTACAGCTGCTACAGCAGCAGATGCATAATGCACGGTGCATGACCCCTACACATTCTAATACATAAAGATAATGATGTACAATTAGCCGTGATAACAACCGTAAAGGCGCGCTGTGAGACAATAGGCCAGCCAGCAGGTCAACTGAGACAGGCGGACTGAGATAGCGGTAGGCAGGCGGCAGTTGGGACCAGCGCTGCCAAGAAGAGGATAGTGGCGGCACGGGCGGCAGTGGTGGCGGCGGGGGCGCAGTAACGGCGGCAACAATGATGACACAACAACAATGATGACACAAAGGGAGAGACACATCATGGACAGGAGGTGATTGGGTCTCGACCATGAAACGAAACATCACATGCAAAATTTAATCCTGACTCTTCCTGGACACCGTAGTCATTGTAAGTTCAGTTTTGAGACGAAGCCAAAAACTTTCTAACCAAAATTCTTCTTGTTCCTGTTTCTGTTCCTGTTCTTATTCCTATTTCTTTATGTTGTGTATTAAGTTGAATCGCACTCTCATCATCAAAATAGATAAGGCTCTGTGAAGGTTTTCATGATATGTCAACTGCAAAGTTGCGACGATTGATGTCGATGTCAAGGATCTCCTCCGTCTACATTTTGCGGAACTAGATGCGCTTGGAGACGACGCATCGGATCAGGACAATGACCCAAACAACCCCGCCCTCTCTTTGTCCGCTCCTCCTGCTCTCTCTTCGTCCGCTCCCCCCGCCGACTATGCTGCTCCTTCCCTACAGCTCTCTTATCAGCAGCCCTCGCACACTCCCCCTTGTCCCCCGGACCCTGCCCCCTCTTCTCCTCCGCCTCCACGTAATCACCATGTGCAGAGATCTAAGCAATGCCGTGCCGCCAAGCGCTGTCTTGTGCAGGATGCCACTGGGAACGGGGTAAAGGGCATATGCAAGAAGCGCTGCACAGGAGCAATGGACAACATTGAGATGGTGGACATTGATGCCGCTAACCTCCCTGTCAACTCTTCCAGTTTTGGGGGGCCTTCGACATAAACCCTCTCCCGATAAATGCAATGCAATTGCCCTGCAGTACGAGGCGGAGTTTCGATATCTGAGCCATAATGGAGATAATCGAAGTAAAAGCGGATTCCAAGGGTAGGGAGCATTTTCAGAGGCCTCTGCACCTCACACCACCTTCCTCAGACTGTCTGGGTCCCCTCAGCACAGTCTGGCATTGAGCAGCCATGTTTACAGTGTGTTGTGTCAACTTTCTCCAAATGAGCTCAAAAGCATTTGGCAATAAATCGCAAATCGCGCAACATCGAGCATAGTTAGCATGTTGCTGTTTGTACTCCCATGTCCCTCATGAGGTTCCGGACCCATCCTATGATTTTGGTCATGTTACACTATCATGTCATTGTGTAGTTACAACTTTTCTCCAAATGAGCTCAAATGCATTTGCGAGTAATTTCCCTTTTTGGACATGTAGCCTCATGCTACTGACTTCCTTTCTCGACCTACTAGCCTCAAGGCTATCTCCCCTATGTAGGGATGCCATCTCCGATCACAGAAGCTGTCAATCATGACAGCATCTGTCAATCATTTCCAGAAGTCCACTTCTGATGCCATCTGTCAAGTTACCCATCTCTCATCCATGTGACATGGGATAACTTCGCACTTTTCAAGGATCAATCTGTCATCATCTGGCCTGGACCCAGTGCTGTCTGTCAGCTGATGCTGGACCCAGGGCGCTCCAGAGTTGCGAGTTTGATCCCACTGTGCTGCAGCTTGCTTCCTGCCTTCATCTTCGCATTTTGGCTCTGCAAGGTCTGCACACAGTGTCCCTCCAGTTCTGCTCACAGGAGCTGATGCCTCTCTAACCAGTGTACGCTTTGGACAGCCTCTAGCCCTCCCTGCTATCTGCTATAGCTAGATCTAACTCGATCTCTCACTGCTGTCCCTTGCCACTGGTATGCTCTCCCAACTTGATTTCGAGTTGATGCCTTATCTTGTGCACAGTGTCCAATCCCTCCCTGCTCCATCGCTTCTCTATAGCGTTGCCTTTGGGATTCTGTGCACAGGTGTGTTCCCAATTCACTCTTTATAGCCTACAAGCTTACTTTCGCTTCTGTGCACAGTTTAGCTTGTCCTGCCTTTGTTTCTACTTCCTCATCCTCCACTTCCTGTATTAATATCTAGTTTCTTATATGTACTTGTAATACTTTAATGTTGTGCATAGCCAGTCACAATCTGCATAATTTATAAGCCCTTGGCCCATTTTAACCTACTTCATTTATGTGAATCAATAAGTATTAGCATGATTTTGATGGTGGATTGCCATGATTGACTCTTGATTGTTATTGATAATTGCCTTTGCGACAAAGTTTGCTGGAAGAAGGAGATGAAGAATGAGATTGTTTGTGCCATTAAGAAGGATAAGATGGGGATGCACTTCTCCAAAAAGAAGAAGAAACATAAGCATGAGCTCTTTCCTGTCAGTGTCATTGATGTATCATATGAAAAAGGTAAAATGATCAGTCATTTCTGCTATATACAATGCAGCAACTGACTCCCGCTCCTAATAACAGTCAGGGAATTGGCGTCTGTCAAAAAGTGTATGACAATACATGGAAGGATTGCTCAAAAACCATGCAATACAACATCTTTTGAGCTTTGTTAATTGTGAGTATCATCTGGTAAGTTAACATTATTTAAGCCTTTTTTTCTAGCGCTGTTCTGCATCTACAATTCCAATATATACAAGAAGTACGTTGCTCATCAAGAGCAGCTGCATGCATTGAATCTCTATTTACAACAAAACTTTAAAAATAGCATGTTCTTCTACACTACTGTTAATAGTGAACCCGTTATCATCACTCTCTTATATATTGATAATGCAAATAAGCCAGATAGTTAGTGCATCATCAGTCCTTTTGAACTGTATAACCTCAAGTTTAGTTATCAGGTAGTATGCTGGAACTTGAAACTCATCATTGAGTTCTCTCTTAGTTGTACCACCTTCATTCCATCTGCCATTGTTGTACACTCAAATTGTTCCATTCAACCAAACAAGCAATGTCATTTATGTCAGAATAAGACTACGAGAGAGAAGCCGATGTACGAGTTGGATGGTCAGAGGGAGACAGGAGTGCGTTTATCCCAAGTGTACGTTACGGTACATGGTGGTAAACGGCAAGGAGAAAAGACGGCGAGGGTGACACGTAATCTACTGAATATGTAATACGGTCCGACCGATCCGACAGCTCGCCTGTATCCGACACATCCCCTCGAGCGGAGGATCGAGCGAAGACAACAAAGCCAATGAAAATATAAAAGAGAAACTGCATCCCTCGAATCAACAACTCTCCTCGCAACTAAATGAATCCAACAGCATCCAGTATCTTGTGCGAAACAATGATAATGCACGAAATGTGAACCATGAAGGTCTGGAAATATGAACCGGTGTGGCATGATAACAGTATCAATAAAAAGGGTGGAGTTGGAATAGGACGTGTACGGGTGGGGTAGTCCAGTCCAACAACGGTGTCAGTTAAGGGCCGTGACGGGCACATGGGCGAGCGACATGCTCAGAATGGGATTTCGGGGACAGTGTATGTGCCATGTCAAGGGCACCAGTTCGGGGGCAGAGAGAGGCATGCCGGGGCTTTCCAGAGACAGTTTGCATGCCATGTCAAGGGTATCGAGGGTTCGGGGACAGTTTTCCAGCCGTGTCGAGGGCAGAGGTTCCATAGTCAGTTTATGCCGTGACAAGGCAGAAGTTGGCGTGTGGGAAAAGAGAGGGAACATATCTGGATCCATAAAACTATTGATACGCGATCTGCGCTGGTCCGTGATAGCAGTCAACAGCCCACTGATCATCCAACTAAGCGTTAACGTCGCTCGAGACGGATCGGTATGCCCACCAATCAAGGTCGCCGTTTATGTCAGAATAAGACCACAAGAGAGAAGCCAGTGTATGAGTTAGATGGTCAGAGAGAGACAGGAGTGCGTTTATCCCAAGTGTACATTACGGTACATGATGGTAAACGGCAAGGAGAAAAGACGGTGAGGGCGACACGTAATCTACTGAGTATATAATACGGTCCGACCAATCTGACAGCTTGCCTGTATCCGACAATTTAATCATATAATATACTGCAGAAGGTTTCTTTTAATGAGTAGCAAATGATTTTCAAAAAAAAGAGGCACACCTTGCTAGAACTACTGCAGTGAAGAAGAAATAATACTGGCAGAACTGAGAGAGTTGTTAAAGGTGCAGACTTTGCTTCTTTCTTAAAATTATGTAATGTATTTGTTAACACACTTACTTATATATATATAAACTTATGTTTTTTTTATATCTGAGATTACAGTGAGTCAACTTGAGGTTCTGAAAAGAATAGTAACCATGTTTATCTGATACAGTAGTTAGTGCTGTCTCACAAATCTTATAAAAATGATAAAGAATGGTCTAAGTTTAATTTCTGAACAGTTCATTTTGCAACTGGCAAATGAAAGAAACCTGTCTTTAACTAGTTATGACTGATTTAACTGCTTTAGGAATTAAATTAGTTGAATTAGTTCTTTCAACTATATTGTAATCAATCTTTTGAGCAACTGCAGTTTAGTTGTAAGTTGTATGAATAACTATATTATCAGATTACAGTTCAGTTGCAGTTATACAGAAATATAGATAAAAAACTTAACTGAACTGAACTTTCAAATTCTATATTGAAAGAAAGTAGAATACAGAATAAGAAATTTATATATGACAGTTTATATCTTAGAGAATATTTGAGATAGGTGATTGATTTTTTTTGCTAGCTGTCCTTCGACAGTAGTTTCACCACTTTACATTATCTGAAATACATCAGAATTGCAAAAGAGAAGATTTCAAAACTTACTTCCTGATATACTCTTGCTGCTTTCTGTAGTATTCATTCAAGTGCAATGCATTGTATTTCTTTTCTGCTGTACGCATCCTTTTCTGTTTCTCATCGGCCTTAAGCCATTGTGCCTGCGCTCTCTGAAACTTATATTTATGTGTATTAGTTAATATATGGATTTTGTATGTAGAGAGCGGCTGTTCCATTGTTGATGTTGTCGGAATGGGTATATTTATGCTGGCAAGAACCTCATCAATTGATTTCAGCTTGCTGGAGAAGGCGCGGCTGTTGTCTGTGCCAATTTTGCTTCCGGATGACAATGAATCAAGCTTGTCAACCTCCGCATCAGGCACATCACACATTGAATGCAAGGATGATGTTTCATTTGACGCCGGCATCCATGGATGAGCATTGCATGCTTGTGACTTACCGCCACGACCACCGCCACATTTATGTCTCTGTCTGTCACGTTCACATCTGTGTCTAGTTGGTGAAGTGGGCCAACAAGCGCTGCACGATGCCGGTGGTGGACTAATTTAATATGGAGAACTGGACGAATCAGTGAGGATACAGCAAGTAGGGCGGTGTCAGGCATGGGACAGGCATATCACCGTATCCGACAAGGACGACAATGGCGCATCGGAGTCCAATCCATAACCTGCTAATGTGAGCAGCGCTGGAGCAAATGGCGGCAAATTTGGCGACGGTAACAGGTTGAATGTGAGATGAGGTGGTATAGCGGGCAATAGTGGCGGGCAGAACACAAGATGAGACGATATAGCAGGCGACGGTGGCAGGCTAAACACAAGATGGGATGGTAGCTGGTTTTGGGAGACATGGACGGCGACTGCAGATGTGAGCTGAGTGCATCATTGTATGCTAGGATTGGGTGTAAGGCAGAATGGGAGGGTCCGACGACGGCGAAACATGGATTGAACAACAACAAGTAGCGGAGTGCAAGCGGGCACTAGTCAAGTGGCAAGAAAGTGCGGGTTGCGTTAGACCTAATATCTGGCATGGTGAATTGAGAGAAAGTGATAAGTGATCTTACTCGCTTATTAAATATTTGCTTACTTAATTAAGCAGGCACTTTAATACATTGGATGTATATGAGTAATGTGCTGCTGTCTTTGGTTCTGTGAATAGACAGGAATGTTGTGGTGAGACAGCAAGAGCAAGAGACAGCGGAAGGTGATAGTGGCAGCTGACAACTATGCACTTAAACAATAGATTTAGTGGCTCAATCTTTGGTTGAGCTTCTGGTAAGTTTACCATGCAAATTTGCATGCATCTTATATACTCAACTATTAATTTGAATGACTGGAGGTTATTTATAATAGTAATAAGTTGTATAAACAGTAATTTAATCTCACAATCATTGTCATCTATCTATAATAAATTAATGAGAATGTGGATATACACTTTGCAGTATTACTATACATTAATCCAAACCATATGTATCAACATATTATTGTGCACATCTCTCACTTAGTCTAACATCTACAAAGATCTAAATAAACTTAACTGTAAATAATTTCTATAATTATCAACTATATAACACAGTTTTATATTGCAATATAAGTAATTGAGCTTTGACTTAATTATGCATGGTAAACTTACTTTGACATTTTTGCAGTTTTGAAGTTGAGTCTTCAATACTATACTGATGAAAAGAGAAATGTATATCATGTTGATTGTACACTATGCAACTATGAAAGATACAGTACCTTGTTCAACTCAGCCTTTCACTCTTTCTTTGTAACACAATCTTCAAACTCAATTATTTTAGATAAATGCAGTCCAACTGCCATTTAATTGACATGTGTATAGTCTATAATATTGCACTTCTACTAATCCTTGAAAATCTGTAACTCCTTAAAAATCTGTACACTTAAACAGATACGGCAGTTGTTTGTGATCTAGAAACTGTTCGAGAAAAGAAATTCTGCAGAAATGGAGGAAGTCTGAGCAGGAATGAAATTGCGGGCTATACATACAACAGTGAGGTAGCGGTGAGCGTGATCCTGCCACCAGTCACACAAGTTGGTTTCAGAAATGACCTCATCCTCAAGAATCTGCCGGTAGGCTCCCAACTCTGCCTATCAGCTACTATAGTCAGTGGTTGCTGCCTGCTGTGTCTGTTGTGCATGCGAATGCTCTTTATGCTTGCGTTAAAAGTTGGTACAAAGATTAGAGATATTCTTGACAGAGAAAATACTTTTGGAGAGCAGCATACCCATAACTAGTATTGACTGTGTTAAATTAATTAGGGAGAGAAGAATACGGATGATGTACTGCATGTCGTCCTCAAGATCATCATCGTATATGTTAAGTGATAATTTGAGATTCTTAACAAGAGGAAAAATAAGGTGATCCTTCTAGTATTTTTTCATCTGTGCACTTAGTTAATTAAAGATACAAAAAAGACTGACAAACTGACTGTACTTTCAACAATTCTTTTCATCTCCTTTATTCAATTTTTTGCATTATTATTACTCTTGACAATCTTCTCCAACTGCTCAGAAACACCATTCTAATATTCTTAGATTCAATTCAGTTTAAAATAGGAATAAATGACTTTAAATATGATAAATTTACTGCACAGAATTTAAAAAAAGTATACATAAAGATCAATAATATATGTGAGTTTTCGGTTAAACTTGACATAGTACTTCTACAGCTTGACGATACCATTATGAATAACATTGTGATATGTTTCAAAAGTGGGATCATTGAGCTTTATCTTTTAGAGAATCAGCAGCTTCTCAATAGTAGGAATAATATGATATATAGTAGCTTTCTTCTGAGAGAAAAAAAGCTGTTAAATATTCTTGATGTTTTTAAGAATTGTTTTGCAATCAAGTACGTACATCTACTTATTCTTAATAAGCTAGAAAGCACTCCAGCAAATCTTTTTAATGATCTTACTCTTGACTCAAATGATTGTAAGAGACTCAAAATAATCATCAACACTGATAATGAATTGTTTAATGATTTGATAAAGTTAGTGATTGTATTTTATCATGCTATGTATGATTCCTCATTATGTATTGTTATGAAGAATGATGGAGAGCGGGTGGACTACTTGAAGATCCCGCTGAATAAAATGAAAGAATTGAATTCACTGGTTCAATACTTAAATTTGGAAAATATTTATCATGCGAATAAGATACTTGACATTATCAACTTATTTTGATGTCAAGGGTGTGCAATGTTGCAATAACATCCACTGATTTATCCAGCACGCAATTGTTGGGGTTCTTGGGGTTGTATTCCCATATTGTCTGAGTTGTTTTCATAGCTACAGTTTTGATGATTGCCAATATAAAGTCACTCACTGCAAGATTTAGCACATGGGCAAGACATCTACATTATACAAAACAGAAGTGATGAGTAAGTTTACCATTGAATGTAAGAGACATACATCAACTAATTGGCCACTGTATTTCAATCACCAAGTTTAAGAAGGTGGTGCAATTCCTCAATATTCTGGCACATTGCTTTGTTGGGTGAAGCGTTGTTCAGTGTGATGGGTCCGAGCTAAAGTAATGACATTAATAACGCAATCAAACATCAACATCTTGCTTCAAATATTTATCTTGGAGATCTTGCAGTCAAGATCCACAATTCCACATTAAATAACAGTGCTCATGAAAAGCCGTCTAAAATTCTCTCTATTATATGACTTATGGATGTGACAAAATCTAATTACTACATGCTTAAAAGACCAATGCACTGGCCAACTCTTTTTCTTCATAATATAAATGTGGAACTTATTAATATTCAGAAAGTTCTGCTTGTTGTGCTTAGCTGACCAGATGTTCACTATACTAACAATAGATCCAATAATTTGTTAGCATTGGATGAGTACTTGTCCAATCAAACATAGTAAACTTACCTCAAACTTCACATGCTGTTCCTTCAATGTGACAACATAAAAGTTGTGTATATAGTTCTTGACTTTATGTGCAGTTGAAAACTTTGTCAAACATGTTTTAAAATGAAAGATAATCAGTTAGTTGTGGAAGTGAATATTTTTTGCAGTGGTAAAGGACTGCAGAATGTCAGATGCATCACAGTCTTTTCAAAGTTAATAAATACCTGATCTGTACACACAATATACTTAAAAATATGTTTAAAAATGTCCTTCATGAAAAACTTGCAAGGAACTACAGAGTTGAAACCCATAATCGTTAATTTACTCGCCTCTGAATCTTTTCATGCTGCTGTTGCTTTAGCAGCAGCTTTTTGCTTAACTTTGAGAACGGCAGGCGGCATAACTATTTTCAGATTATTATGCTCTTTCTTGTGTATATTTTCTTGTATAGTAGGTAGTACTAGTATAGATGATGATAAAGCGATAAGTTTTCACTTTTATAAAAGCAGTTATACTTGCTCTTAGAATTGTAAAATATATAGTCGAGATTATTCCTGGTTGATTTTAGTATGAATGAATACCATATGCCCATTTTAACTCACTAACAAGTTAAGCCACACCGGCCAACTTCTGCAACAGCTCCTTTTTTAAAAATATGGCTACTCTTAGATCTGAAAAAAAGATCAATGTCATCAGCAGACTAGGCAACCGCTACTGCATCTGCAATATTCACATTGTAATTCAAGTCCTAGATTTGGGTAAATGATAAGTTTATCATATAGTAGTAATTACACATTAGTTTACCATCAATAGTGTAAGCTATCTACAGAGAAGTAGCTGTGGCCTTCTTTTTTGACAGTGTCTTCTTCTTTTTTGTCTGTGACTTTGCCTTTTTTACTGCTTTGACCTTGGCTATTGTCGTCTCTACTTCTGCTGCTTTTTAGGATTTTACTCTTTGACGCTTTGCTGGTGCAGGTGCGTCTTCTGACTTCAACTCTAATAGCTGGTCATCATCTTTATCAGTGTTCCCGTTCTTCTCTTCTGCTTCATTAAACTCTGGGTCTAGATCAAGAGAGCGTTGCCGTTTGTTTTCGTTCTTGCTTACAGCGGAAGTTTTTGAGATAGATGCTGATAGTTGGACCATTGGGAAGATGGGAACTGGTCTGATGAGACTGCGTGTAGAACATATGTGCAAATTTAAATTTGAATTTGTTTGGCTGCAATCTTGATAGGTTTGTCATCATAATTGCCCAATTAAATTTGAACTATTATTTTCTTAGAGTCAGTTAGCTTGCTAAATAATGAGTGTCTATCATTGTTGTACTATTTCAACAGCAGAATAAATGTTTTGCTAAATTGATATGATAAACTCACCTTATATTGAATACTTAATTAAGCAATGAACACTTACTTAAACAATGAGTATTATATCAGGGTGTGCATGGTAGTAATGATTGAAGACATAAAAGGCCAGAAAATATAAGGTTTTCAAGATTGTCTAGTCTAGTGGTAAAAGCCAATTTCATTTCATGATTATGGTCAGAATCTCAGGAATCAATTTTTGTGAGGGCCATTTTGTCCAACAATGTACAGCACTGGACCGATCAAGACTGGTTCAGGCAAGACTAATCCTGACTAATTTTAACTGGTTATGAACGGTCCACAAAAATCTAGCAAACTTACTGGACTTAGAACCAAAACTATTAAAACTAATTGGACTAGTCTGACTGAGATCAGTTCTGTGCCTAGAAAGTTCAGTCCAGTTTCCCAGTCCTACTAATTTAGGGAAATCGGATCTCCAAACTTTACTTGGTAAGGATATCAAAATTAATAATAATCACACACCTCAATCAACTTCTTATCTCTAACTATGATGGTAAACAATATTATTATTAGTAAAATGACAACAAAATTTGGTTTTGATGGCATAAATCTTATTTTTGATGATATAAATCTTATTTTTGATGGCAGAATCTTGAGTTTGATCACAGAATCTCGAGTTTAATGGCGGAATCTCAACTTTAATGACAGGATTTTATCATTAATGAGCACTTTCTTGAGCTTGACCTTGAGTTTTAAAGACAGATGCTATAATTTATAATAGTCTTACATGACAATACTTTTGGAAAATATAAATTAAGAAGAGAAGCAAATTTCTAGTACTCTACAACAGTTACTTGTACACAATTGCTTTTAATATGAAAGATACCGACATAGAATTTCATTTTGACAGCTTGCTTATTTTATGCCTAATTGTTTGTGAAACATATTGAGACTTAACAATGTTTAGTGTTTCCAATAATAAATCTTGATATTATATTCATATATTGGTATCCTATTATAGTGATTCATCAAATAATATATAGTCTAACAGGCATTGTACTACATATTTAAGCTGGCCATTAAG
The DNA here is from genome assembly GCA_019915105.1 of Strobilurus luchuensis. NCBI lineage: Eukaryota > Fungi > Basidiomycota > Agaricomycetes > Agaricales > Physalacriaceae > Strobilurus > Strobilurus luchuensis. Next base: position 831,660 of record JAHLMJ010000012.1, on the reverse strand, counting down.
CTAGTCAAAGCACTAACTGTTTCCAATTATGAAGAATCTGTCTTAAGGCCGTTTTCTTAAACAACTGATCTCATGTCAAAACCATATAAAATCCTGCCTTAAGGTTATTAGCCAACTTTTACTGACTCTAAATAATGTCTGTTTAAGGATTGAATCAGAAGAATTCTTAAGATGTAAGCTGACCAGCTATAAAAAAGACTCATTTGCATGACAGCTGTACTATTAGCTCAATATTTCTCTTCTTTTTTTACTCTTTTAGAGTTCCCTTTCATTTGTTTTTATGTCTCAGTCTTTTTCTGGTGATTCCAGCTATATATGTTGTGGATATCCAGCTTATATATCAAAATCTGTAAAACCATTATCATTATCTTCAACTATATTCTTACTTATAATATATAAGGTAATCAGTACAATATTTCTGACTGTGGACACATCTTAATGATGTATAATTAGAAAGTAGCAATAGTTTCGTCTGTTCAATCAATCATGAAATCTTGTAGTGGTACACAAATGAAGTATTCACCTTTTAATAGTGTATGTATAATCTACTTTCTTTTCAAACTCATATTGACAAAGTTTAAGATAGCTTACACATTTCGAGATGCATATGTTACTTGTTGTCAAGAATATTATCAGCATGACATGCTCTTGTATGTTCACAGTCACACAATAATCCATCCTTACTCATTCATTATTCAATAATTGATTTAACCTGACTCAGGTCTTCTTACCATTGGTCCATTGTCAGTTATTCCAAGTGCAACCAGTCCACCATCATCATTCAGTGTAGCTGCCTTCATCAACCCTCTTACTCAATGGACAACATCTGAAACTAGCCGTACTACCGCATAAGGCCGTGCTGATGCCATTGTTCAACATCATACTGCAGCTCCTTGCATATTACGACCTGTTTGCAGTTTTTCTAAAAATAGGCCTAATATTCGAAGTATCTCTATATGCTACTTTGTGATGCTATTAGCAGTTGTAAGTTGCTTATATATATTATTATGAGCTAATAGCTGATTATTGATTCAAGTATCACTCTGAGAAGTTTGAAAACTACTCAGCATCGCACTCTTTCTTTATTGTTGTTTCAAAATATGTCGCTCTCTTCAGTCGTCTATATCACATAAGATTCTATTTTGAGATGGTTATTAATATGTTGGAGCAGTCATAACAGATTCAGGATAAGATCAGCGAGGGCTTTTTGCATTTAGAGAATGGGTCTGATAATATTGTTCTGCCACTTTTGTCATATACCTTATAAAAGCGATACACTATTCTCAAGTCTGGCAACAAGCCATATAGTGGCTTTAATTGACGTCTGTATATCAGAAATGCCGATGCTGACTATGTCAACTTTTACACGGTTCCTTATTTGAAGGCAGCTTATCGACGACATTGACCGCTTGAACAGCTCTTTAAATCCTCTAGTCAGCCAAATATCATTTTGCTCATCATATCTGATACTCTTCAGTAAAAAATCATTATGTTATTTAGTACATCGCATTTTCATTTAATTATTTCTATCTTTTCAAATTATATTTCTAGCCTTGATCTTTAATACCACTTGTTGTCACAAAAATTATACATATTCAGTGATGAGGGTTATGTGGAATATGCTTGATGATATAATTATTATTCTACAAGAAGCTTTCAAGAACACACATTTACTTTCTTGTCCATCTTAAATAACACTATTACAGTCATCTTTAATAATGGTACCATTATTCTTAATAATCTTGCCACTGTCTACTATCACCATGCCATCATTTTCAACAGCAATAACATTTTGTTCTATTTCTACAGAAAGTCGTTGACGTACACGTTCTCATTCAGAAAATTTTGAAGCATCAGTATTTTTTTCTGTTTTAATGTTGTGTTAACATGTTACTCAATTATTTCAGGTAATTGAAACAGTCTCAACTCAAACACGTTAACGTTGTCAATTAAATAGTGCAAACATGATAAATATCTCACATCTATTACTTTATTGTGAGTCAAGCTTGTTTTTAGTATGTCGAGATAGTTCAGCACAGCAGCTTTTGTCAACAATTCTCCATACCTCATTTTACTATCTTACAAACAGAATTTAAGAAAAATCTTATTGTTGCATTATCGTTTTGTGCTTTTGCCAGTGACACAGCTTTTATCATAACTGCTGATTCATTAGTAGTTTTAGATATAGTGTGCAGTAATTTTTTTACAGTTGTGCAAACTTAAAGCGATTCCAATGTTATTCTTCCATAAACCATCATTCATATCATTAATTTACAGTTTTTTTTAGTCATTTACTTCATAATAGTAATTGGACTGTTATATTATAAGTTTTTGTTGACATAATTGAATAACACTTAACATGACTAAATTTTATAGTGGATGCATTATTGATTCTAGTTTAATATTGGAGCTTATGACTAGTCTTATGAAATACTGCTTCAAATCAATGTCTATACAGTCATACTTGTACAGTACAACAGAAAAGTACTAAGCTTTTAATTTGACATTCTTTAATACTAATAAGCATCTTATTATACTGACTGCCTTGGATACAATGATGGCTATTGTTACTACTTATAGCGGATGTCTTCCACAATACTTTTCTCCAATCTTTTTGCAAGCTATGCTTAACAGGAGTGCATTTATTGATAATGCAGACTTTTTAGCAAGTTTTTTTTCCTTTATTTGCCAGATCGCTTGCTCGTTGAATACAACATACACGTCTAACAATCTTATCCTCAATTTCCACTTTTATAATAGATGATATGATCTTCCAAACTCATCTTTCAACATATCTGCCATAATTGTCCAATGTATAATTTCTTAAATGTATGTGATTGATTTTACTCATACAAGCTTTCTAGCTTACCATCATTGACACACTTGATCTAATTACAATTAACTAACTTTATATGCAATTTATTCAGAGTACTCTACTGGGTATTCTAGCTACGATCATCTTCAATAAACATTCTACCGTTTGAGCTTTTTATAATAGATTCAATATCCAGCCGGACAAAATATGTAACTTTGCAGAGGTAGATGCAATATCTTTAAGTTTTGAGATTAAACTAAGTTGGTAAATATTTAGCTTTTTAGTTATGTAAGCAAGATGCTTCTAGCAATGATACAATGGAAGATCATCAACTCATCAGATACTCTTATGATGGCTATTTAATTTTAGTTTTAAAACTGTAACACATTTACATTATTAGATAATGAGAAAAAGTTTAAATTGATGCTTATAAGATATCTAAGAAATCCCAACTTCCTAGACCTTTCTAATATTTGTGAACAAATTGCTTTTCAAAATTTTTAAAGCAGCTCATTCATCATCTATATTTAGAGCTCAGAAATTCTCTCAAATTATAACTGGAATATGTACACTACACTTTTCCGGCTATAAGATTTGTATTGTTGCTCAAATGGTCGTCTTTAATTACTAATTTTGAGATTATAGATCAGTTTTACTTGAGTTGCGCTACATTGTGTCATGCTTGATGGACATGTTATTTCTGAAACCGAGCTCATACTTGTGATCCCATCCATTGGCGCTTGTTCTAGAACTGTCACCCTTCATGTTAGCCCATTGCTTGCAATTTAGGTTGACAAAGTCTTGGCCGTACTTAAAGCTCAGACAACCTGACTTGATGGCTGGTTCTGTGAAACATTTGTCATACCAGATGGTTGCTCAGTTGCTTTATTTACTAATGTTTAATTTATTCTTATGTTCATATTATTTTTATGCTTATGTGTGACGCAACTTACTTATCATTATCTTTACTAATATTAGTATTTGTTTTAGTATGGAATTCTTGTAGTATAAACAATCTTTCCTGATATATGTTGATAGTATAGTATACAAGATCTGCACTCGTTATATATCAAGAATAATATATTATGTCATTAAATTATTATCTATGCTGGATAAAAACGTTCATATTTACAAAGACCATATTCAACTATAGAATTGTTAAAGCTCATGCTTGACTTCTTTAAATCTGTAAGCTTCTTATCCAAATACTCATATAAATTAATAAATGCATACTTCACCTTCATCATTGTTGTATATTCAAAACGTTTGATTGTCAATTTAGCACCCTTCTCAAGTCAAACAACCACTTCAGTCTTATCACTAATGCTTGACTTCTTTATAACATCAGCATAAACCAAGTCCACAGCTAGAAGATAAGCAGATAGCTTCCCAAAGGTATAAAAAATGGAATTCTTTGTGATTGCCTTGCATAACGCTAAAAAGGGTCAAAAGCCCGCTGGCAGATTTAAAATGAGCTTCAATAATGCAAGACCACCGTTAGTGAAGAACTGTTCAGCATTATTCATACTGTGTTTTGCAGTTGGACCGTATAAACCAGAATAACAGAAATATTGCTCCATATTCTCAGGTTTGCCAGGTTTGACAGTTCTAAATATCTGCCATGCGACAAGATCTTCAAAATAGAAAGAATGATTAGTCTGATGAAGTGTATCCGTATTGAAGAGAACACCACAAAACATGAACGCACTAAACATTCCTTCCAATGACATGATTTTTTCGAACTTAAAGAGATTGCTGATGCGTAAGATACGCTGTCTCAAAGGTGCAAGCTTATAAAATGGAAGCCATCAATCAAGATTGTGACTAGCTTCTAGCATGTAAGAGAGTGTACAAAGAGAGAATGTGCCAGGTAGAAGATTAAACACAGTATAAAGAAATGTGATGAAGTCACGGTTCAGGAATGGTACGGTATCCGAGGTGGAAGTCAATTTGACAGCCGGTAAAATGACTGCAGCTGGTATGACAAGGAGTGATGGCAACAAAGAGAATAATGAGATAGGAGCATATGTCTGAATGAATTGTTAGAAAGTCTTGAAGTTATCAATATCCTTGACAATGGGATGAACTTGAAGCGCTTTATCAAGACTCTAAAGATGGGTAATGATAAGAGTAAGTTGGCCACCGTTATAACCAGATATAAGCTTCAGCTTGAAATAATTATATATCTCCTATACTTTAGATAACAGAAAAACCGTTGAACCTTAGAAATATTGAGAAAGACATTTCAAAAAATAACCTTGACTATATAAAAAGTTGTCAGCTTTAAATCATGATGCAAGAATACGTAATAAGCTGGTAATAAGGGTGTATCTCTCAGTTTAAGTATCATGTTGAGGAAGTAATGAGAGGATATAAGCAACTGACAAATTAAAGAAGGAAAGATAATGGGTTGAGGAATGAACCAATTAAGGATTGTTCAATGGAATGGAACCGTTACAGATGAGCAGCTGAATGTTTCAAACAAGTTGACCTTGAGCAGAGGCAATGAAGTTTGATGGAACGGAGACAGTTACCAATGCAATACATATTGAGAGCCAAGTATACAAGTTGAGGTGGAACTTGAGAATACTGTGGCAGAACAGCATCAGCTCAGCCGCAATAAGATCCATCTGAGACGATATGCGTTGAATGAGTTCTAATCCAATCTTCACTACTTGCAAAGTATCTTTATGATGCGCTCAACTTTGTAGCATGGCCATTGAGCACGATACAACCTGTAACAAACCAATGAGCTTGTGGCGTGCGTTTTGCCCTAGTTTTTGAGTTGTACATCATAGATGTTCAATGTTGTCAGGCAGAGTGTGAGGATGCAGAAATATAAGAAAGAGTATTTCTAAGATATTGATGAGAGTATGAATGAGATGTACAAAGCTTTGGCATACTTGATACTGGCTATGTGCTCTTGAAAACTTTAGGATCATGAGGAATACTTGTAGGCTCAGGCAAAGTGCTTTCAGTCGCTAAGGTAGAATTATTATCTTCGGTTGTATGCGCAAATAAGGCTTGCTGCAGTACTTGAGCTGGGGAAGGTTTGTCGTCACTATAATCTAAGAAAATATTGATGCTAAAGTATATTGTAAAAGATTGAGTGGACGTACTGTTGTCATCCGAGGTAATATTCATATCTAAATTATTGTTGCACTTAAGAGAAGATATATCTTGACTCTGAATAAAAGCTTGATACACTTTAAGTACATTACGGTCTAACACTGATGAGAAGATTTCTTACACTTTGATCATTTATGAGTAGAGTCGTTTGTGGAATGTATTAGGTAGTTCAATGAGATTTGAAAGTATTATACCTTCTTGTGTATCATCATTAGCTTTTTGCTTCTCCTCAGCTCTTATAATGATGAAGGAACGTAGGGCGTCACAGCCTTGAGAATGTGTTATAAGTTCAGCAGGCATCTTGAAAACTGTTTTTGAATGTATGGACGAGGATGAAGTAGAAGAGACGAGTTGAGGCACTTTGGAGGCAGGTGCTTGATGTATCTTTAAACGTGTCAATGAAGATGGCACAGAGGAGACGGGCCCAGTATTGGATGTTGCCGTTTTGTTAGAGCATGTCATGAGAATAGAAGGTGTCAATGTGGGTAGAGCCGTTGATGTCTTATTTGAGCGGTTCATACTGCGCACAATTCTTTTAGGACTCTCGTTACTTGTCTCTAACAATCGATTCTTTTTAAGAAGGATTGCTGGAAGTCTCACATTAACATGGAAACATACTTTAAAAGTAAGCATATCAAGTTTACGCTCATCTAGCTGTGTCTGTCTTGAGCCTTTGGCAGACTTGAAACCATCCTCGACAACTTTTGAGGTAGCTTTTAACGGAGGCTTTGATTCCTTTAACTTTGTCTTTCTTGAACTTTTGGTGGCTTGACCAGTCACTGTGTGAGATGTGTTGAGTACACTTCTGAAATCTTGAGTAGGACAAGCTTACCTATGTTATTGTTGTCATTAAGCAGATGCGGTGACAATGATTTCCACTACACCTCATATTTATCGGTACACTTGACAAAAAATTGGACATGCAATGCACAGAGTAGCTAAGTACGTAAGATGACTTGCTGGCAGATGCTCAGGTTAGCAAAGTCTACAATAAATCAGTAACAACTGCTGGTCAAAAAAGATAACACACCATCGGTAATTTTTAGCTCAACCCAAACCGTTCTGGTTGGCGCCAGAGCTCACAACGTTAGAACTAGATCTCCTATCTGATATGCTTGTCTGAAAGTCTCGTAGGATACGGTAAACTTTCCGTCAAAGCTATCTTGCCGAAGAATGGAATTGGAAAGTAGAAACAGTGAACAACAAAGGAAGTCAAACTTGTCCGCACTTTCCATCACCACGTCGCCGTCAGCCGTTATATTGATCTCGCTAGTATAGCTATGTAAGGTTTTACAACTAGGACAGAAATAAGGCACAATCTAATCGCAGATGACAATTGATGTATGTAGGCTGATGTGAGTTGAACATTGTAACAAACTTGGTCGATTTATGATAACATTGGCACAAGAACTGCAACGGCCACCGGTACATACCTGGATGTTTGAATGGACACTGTATGAAACATACAATATTTACACCGAAAATATGATAAAAAAATGTAAAATTTATTTAGCATTTTTTCATCTAAAAAATAATAAAAATATCATAAAAAGAGGTAAAGAAATGCTAAATATATTTGAATTTACTAAAGTATAGCATATATTCAGCATATTTTTACTTAATTTTACGATATTTTTATCAATTTTGAAGTGAAAAAATGCTAAATAAATTTTACATTTTTTCACCGTATTTCCGGCGTAAATATTGTATGTTTCATGCAGTGGGAGGTCTTCTTCAGGTCTGACGTGTGTTGAATGGGCTTGTGAGTTGCATCTGCGGCCACATTGGTAGCCAATTGACCGCTCATAATCGCATGCTGGGGTCCCATAGTGTACAGTCCGGGTCGGGTCCGGGTGCCAAAGAAGTGACCCAACCCGGACCCGGCAAAACCCGGCACCCGAGGTCCCGGGTCCGGGTCTGAACCGGGTCAGTGGCCGGGTTTTGACCATTTGTGCTCTAGCACGGTCCCACATGCTGAGATCAACTTAGACCCAGGTATCAATCTGTTTGTCTTGATAAGGACTACATCATTGCCTCTTAGACCATGTAAAACGGTGCACATATGCCCAAGATATCAATAAATTACGCATTTTCGGAGATTTTATTAGCATTGTTTGGGATATAATGTGGTACCCTGAACTCTGAAGGCATCGGACCCATATACCGAAATGTTTGTCTCATTAAACACTACAGTTTCGGTTTCTTGATCATGTAATATAGTGCTGATCTGATTGAGATATAAATATATTACAGCAAAACAGACCAGTAAAAATACAAACTATATTCATATCTTGCTCAAATTAGCACCATTTCTTATGATCAAAAAACCAAAACTGTACTACTCAATGAGAAGTTTTGAATGGTATATGGGTTGATGGGGTCACGGGTTTTGTATGCCTCAGAATTTCAGTGCGTGCATCTAAAATCAATTAAATCCGGGTCTATCCGGGTCCCCGGGTTGACCTCGGGTCCTGAGATCATGACCCGTACCCGGCCCGAGTCACACCCGGACCCGAGACCCGGCTAAACCTGGCTGACCCGGGCTATTCACTAGCTGGGGATAGAGTACAACGACGTAGCGATAGGCCCAGGACTCAATATTCTCAATAGTCTTGATATTTGCTGGGGCAAGTGGGGGAGTCCCACCATGCCAGCACAGGCCTGAGACATCACATAAAATAAAATAACATTGAAGTAGACAATGAATATTAGCCTGAGAAGCCCATAATTCTGAGTCTATCCAATGCTACATAGAACCCAAGATCCACCAAATGAAAGCAACTGCCCTCATAATTGCTTGGCAGATCGCTGTTGTAGATCATGGTCGTATAGCTAAGAATGTCGTCACCTGCATCAATGTGCACACTGCCAAAGGCTCCCATCTCCTTCATCTCATCAACTGAGATGCTCAACGTTAGTATATGTATTTGACAAATACATGCAAACTTATCTACCGGATGTGTTGAGTTGAGGTGTGGCAAGGTTCATTTGAATGTCACTAAAGGCCGTGTTCCGGTGGATGCCAATACTAGGAGTATTGTGAAGATCAGCGGCATTGTCAAGAGCCTCCGTGAGTTTTGGATATCGCAAATTGAAACCATTAAATGCAAGCCCTGTTGCAGTCTTAACAGTATGGATCAACACAAACCTAACGAACAAAATGGGAAACTTACCTGGATGAGATTCTTACAAAACTTCAGATCCTCGTTATCATCAATGCTACTGGTATCCGTAACCTTACCACTGGCAGAAGGCCCAGAGAGGTTCTTTGGCTTCTGGATATTCATGCCCAGCGAGTAGCACCAAGTACCTTTGACGCTAATTGGGTTGAACATCTCGAAGTGAATGCGGTCGCGGGTCTGAGTCTCACAACTCCCAAGAGCACAGTTGCAGAGAGAGTTCAGTTCCTTCTGAATCTTCTCAAATGCCTCATTGGAATCAAAGTTGTGTCTGAGGCGGCATTTGAGAGGCAGCAAGATAAAGAATTGAGCAAGACTTACCGATCAAATATATATGCCTGCAGAACATCCTGATCTGGATGGCAAGTGTTGTTGAAGTCTCAAGCCCAGACCATATTGCCTGGAAGTACCTCATACAAACCTGTGCAAAAAGCTCTGAGCTTGTACATATGATGAAATGAGAAGACATACCGTGCTCCACTATCATCTTGTTGGGGCCTTTGGGAAAGCCGATGTGGTTCCTGGCATAGGCGGCTGAAGACTTTGTAACATTAACCTGCGTACTGCAGTAGATGACGACAAAATCCCTGCCAGATTGGGCAAGCTGATCAGGACGCCAGACATGAGACTCAGTGCAGATGTAGACAGTCGGCAAGTTAGGATTACAATGCACGGTGGCAGGGGTGGTGTACAGAACTGCCCTTGCAATGGCGGACAATTGTGGGCGGTCAACATGCCCATTGGCTGGAGTGCATCTATCGTTGTCCTCATCATTATTGGAGGATTTATTGTCGCTGCAGAGGTTGTTGTCATTGTCGTCCTGGCAATCCACAAGAGAGGAAATTAACTCGTCCTGATGATTGACGATGGGATCTGATGTGCCCGCTCACTTTTGGAACAAAGCCTGAAGATGGGCGGTGTGCTGATCTACCATAGTTGAGATGACTCTTGAAAGTCAGCACCGGCAGGAGAGAAGATGAGAAAATCTTCACTCACAAATTGTCACTGTACGGGTGGGGCAGATGGGCCTGGGGAGGATGGTGGGATTGAAAAGAAAGGAAATGGGCTTATTCAGCAATACATCGACTTGTGCAGAGTCAATGAATTGCTGAATAAACCCATTCTCAAGGGATGGAACTATATGGTTGTGGAGTGGGACAGCGATAAGTCCTCTTGCAATGACAATGAGATGCCTGAGAGATATGCACGTTGTGATTGATTGGGTAATGAGGTAGTGAGCGGCACGACTTGGTGAGTCATGTGGTGAAGCGGGCGGTGCAGTGGGTGGCGGGGACATTTATAATCAATCCTGATGGCGGTTTAACACCGTCATTGAGTCTTCATCAGAAAGTTACAATAATAGAAAAAAAAGAACACACTACATCGTACTGCCGTTCGACATGCTGCTCCAACTATCTCCAATCCATCCCGCCCCTCTCACAATTGCGCTGCGGCCCATTTGAATGGGGCTTACGTGTCCCATTCACATTTGTGTCCATGGCAACGGCCATGGACAAGCCATAGCTGTAGAATTTAGTCAAATATCCCTTATTATAACAGTTGAAAATCATGTCAAATGCACTGTTATAATGGGGCTTATATAATCACTTTCGATGAAAAAATAAATTACTGCTTCTGGCTAGGATTGAACCTGAGACTTTGCAATAAAATAAGACTTCTATGATCACTTAACCACTGAATCATAAGAGCTTTTCTAGTGTTGTTTCTTTAGTTATTTTATTACTACTCTCATCAAGTGTGACACAATATAAAATTGCATACTTAGAGTTAGCAAGCTAGCCCTAAACATTTAAAACTAATAATTCATCTTGATACTTTTTTATCATATATATATAAATGTCTTTGCTCTACGGAGACACCATAACTCTTACCATAACCCTTACCTAATCTACTAACCATCCTTAACTTTACCTGCTAACCTGCTAACCTATCCCTAACCTAATTATGAAGCATATATGACACTATGAAGCCTTGAAACAAAGTCAAAGTCCCTTCAACGAGTTGAGAACCATTTGTCAAACGTCCCCTGTTATAACAGGGCCCCATTATAACGGTACATTTGAAATATTTTCTAACCATTATAACGGTACACATGTCAAATGTCTACAACTACTGTTGCATGGACATCTCTTGAGCAAGGCAACTGTCCCAGGCTGGGATGCAACCGCAAGACTGTCGCAAGGGCGCGATAGTGGCCAACTAAATAGCGTGGAGGGAGATGTTGATGCTGGCACGATCCAACGTGATCAAGTGTTGAACAATCAAGTTCAACACTTGATTGAGTCTGGATTGAGTCAAACTCAATCCGGACTCGATCTGGGCTTGATCAAGTTGATTAAGCCCCGGATCCTCCAGAGTTACTCTTGACCGTTGTCGTCCACCTGGACAACCGCCGTGGACAATCCAGGAGTGCGTGCAGCAAGCATTGGATGATCCTAAAGTCCGGATTGAGTTGAACTCGATCTGAACTCGATCTAGGCTTGATCAAGTTGATCAAGCCCAGATCCTCCAACATCTTAACCACTATCTCCCACCTGGACGACTGCCGTGGACAATGATGACGCCTCAGAGTGTACGCATCGAGCATGGGACGACTGATGACACTGTTGCTAGGGCGTCGTTTGCCTGGCAATGGGTCATCCACCTACGTGTAAAGGCAGGCCCCCATCTTCAAGCCTGCGGATCGACGATGGGGAGCGCACATCAAGCATGGAACGATTGATGACGTTGTTGCTAGGACGTTGTTAGCCCTAGCAATGGGTCTTCCAAGGATATGTAAGCCCCGTACATGGGCAGCACAACTCTGATAACGGCGCTGAGAGTAAAGACGACCGACCTAGGATGATGATGACGGTATATAAGAGCTAGACGGGGCGGGGCGGGACATGGGGTGTGGTGTTGTCTGCAGACAACGCTATATAATTAAGTAAGCATAAATTTATTCTATCTATCTTGACGGCGTCGTTTGGCGCCGTCCTCACACTGATATCTTGTAGCAGCACATCCGCCGCTGCTAGTACGTCATGTTGACATCCATGTACGTCGCCACTCACCCACCACCAGATCACCACTACCCTAGCGCCATCACCACGCTTATCAGCGCTCTCGCTACCTCCTTTGTGCTCTCACTGCCTCTCTTTCAACCTTGGCGTCTTTCTGCCGCACTCCCCACCCCATCCTTGTCATCATCACTATACTCACCGCCCACTGCATAAAACATACAATATTTACGCCAGAAATATGATGAAAAAATGTAAAATTTATTTAGTATTTTTTTCACTCAAAAAATCATAAAAATATCATAAAATTGAGTAAAAATATGCTAAACATGTACTATACTTTGGTATATTTAAATATATTTAACATATTTTTACTTCTTTTTATGATATTTTTATTATTTTTCAGTTGAAAAAATACTAGATAAATTTTATATATTTTTAAATCATATTTTCAGTATAAATATTGTATGTTTCATGCAGTGCCTGTGCCCGTACTCTTGCACCCACCTTATCATGTCCGGCTGAGTTTTCATTGCCGCCGCTACCTCCATCTCCTAATTTTATTTTTTCACTCAAAAAATCATAAAATTGAGTAAAAATATGCTAAACATATACTATACTTTGGTATATTCAAATATGTTTAACGTATTTTTACCTCTTTTTATGATATTTTTATTATTTTTCAGTTGAAAAAATGCTAAATAGATTTTATATATTTTTAAATCATATTTTCAGCATAAACATTGTATGTTTCATGCAGTGCCCGTGCCTGCACTCTTGCACCCACCTTATCATGTCCGGCTGAGGCCCTCCGCGCAATTGCTTGGAGGAATTCATCAGACATGAATTTAAATTTTAAACTGTTCAGTGTTGCAGGTCGACAGGTACCCATCCATATCTGACCTGTTAAAGACCCTACTTGCAGATTGTTTCAGCTGTATGACTCGTGTCTGTCACAAGTTACGAATTGTAACTTTGGAGCCCAGGTATCTGCAAAATGGATCGCAGGTACAAATGAGTTGTGTCTTACAACAGTCTCTGGTGTTACAGAGGAACTATTTCTCGAGCGTTTGGATTAACAATAGTCACTAAACAGGATTGTCATTGAGATAGAAATCTGTGATCTACAATTGCCCAGCTATAACCTCATGTATAAATTTGAAAGCTTCCATTTATATGCTGCAACAGTGACGCATGTCCCTAGACTGCATCTCTGGTATTCCCAGAAGATGCTCATTGAGCATGTCAAGCTTTTCAACCATTAATGAATAATCCATATCTGGTACTTCTATCAGCGAAAAGTAGGATGGATGATGAGAGTTCAATGCAGCTTGAGTTCCATCTGAGAGAACATCCATGACAGTGTTAGGATCATTGTGTGCAGTATGATGACGCAGAATTAGACTTGGCCATAAATATAGAGTAAAAAAGAATATTCGCGAATATATTCGTAATCTTATTCGTGAATATGAATATGACGAATATATTATATTCGCGAATAAGATTAAGTTGACAAATATAGATTATGAACTTCAAGTTGAAATAATCTTCAACTTATTCATGAATATATGATGATACTGAATTTTTGAGATTAAATATAATTGCATTATCATTTATATACTGTTTGCATGACTTATAACTTATTCAGTAACTATTACTATAACTTAAAGGTGAGATTGACTGCATTATACTCAAATAATCGTGAATATTCATGAATATACTCTTGACTGTATTTACTATTTGCGAATATAATCATGTTCAACAAATATGATTAAGAGTATATTCATGAATAACAATTATGGGGCTTGAAGGAGTGAATATTCGTATACACGAATACGAATATATTCGATTATGTAATCGTGGACATGTCTACGCAGAATGTTGCTGTTATTGAGCTCCTGTCAGTCAATGCCATACGACCCAATATTGCCAAGGACCTCAAAATCCTCATTCTCCTGGATCTCTCCTCTTAGAAACCGAGTCATGTCCCAATGACCATTCTGAATCTGACCAAAGAAGAAGAGATCCTGTGGGCTCCGCTGACGTTCATTATGTATGGTCAGTGGTAGACATGGCCACAATTACATAATCAAATATATTTGTATTCATATACACAAATATTCGTTCCTTCAAGCCTTATAATTGTTATTCATGAATATATTCTCAATCATATTTGTTGAACATGATTATATTCACAAATAACAAATACAATTAAGATTATATTCGTGATTATTCATGATTATTTAAGTATAATGCAGTCAATCTCATCTTGATGTTATAGTAATAGTTACTGAATAAGTTATAAGTCATGCAAACAGTATATAAATGATAATGCAATTACATTTAATATCAAAAATTCAGTATCAGCATACATTCATGAATAAGTTGAAGATTATTTCAACTTGAAGTTCATAATCTGTATTTGTCAACTTAATCTTATTTGCAAATATAATATATTTGTCATATTCATATTCACAAATAAGATTAAGAATATATTTGCGAATATTCTTTCTTACTCTATATCTGTGGCCAAGTCTAGTCAGTGGATGATTGTTTCATGCCTCTGTCCATTCAAGTGCATCCTGGTTGACCGAGTCCAAGAAGAAATAATGAAGCAGTCAAATATAAGCAGATTTGTCTGCATCCTGGTTGACCAAGTCCAAGAAAAAATAATGAAGCAGTCAAATGTGAGCAGATTTGTCATGTAAGAGTCCAGCGTACACCTTTAGCTCTTCGAAAAAAGTTTTCTATTTGAAACTAAAGCCGCGAGTGACATTGTACCCAACCGCTTGATGTGTATGTTATGAACGCTCCTAGACCACAATCAGCATACTAGGTGCGAACTCGTATTTATTCGTACCGTTCCCAGATATATGATCCACGTTTGGCACCAAAGTTGATTTCCATAAAATCTGCAACACCCAGATTTTCAACACCATGGTCACCACAAAATTGGCTTAGTATTTCATGAGCAATACAAGCATCCTCAAAAAGTTGGAGAACAGTTAGTTGCACTGAGATTATTAACACTGGCACGGATACCTATAATTAAGCGTGAAAAGTCATCGACAAAGGCATAGATAATAATGCAAAAACGTATAAGTGCTAAGAATGATTGAGAACTCTATTTGTTGCAAGGATCGTAGACACTAGTAAGACAAATAAAACTAAACACCAAAGCAAAGCACAAGCATGAGCACAGATAGAAAGTAGACAGTCTCAACAACAGTACAACAGCATAGAGGGCCAGTTGTCACACAAAAGGAATCGAGTCCCCAATGATCAAGTTAGCATTAGTCTACAATGAATACAGATACACATCTAGTCTCCAATGATCAAGGGATTGAGATGGGGAATTAGGATCTAACTACTGGTCCTTATATACCGTGCTACAGCTACGCTAATGAGTCGTAATGATCTAACTATGAGCAACAATGAGTCAATAATGATGCAATAGGATGAGTAAGATAATGAGTCAGACAATGAGCAAGAATGAGCAATAACGGCGCAATTCAAGTACAATGAGTGAGCGGTGAGTAAGTCTGAGCATGTAATTGGTGAAGTTATTGATATGTGATACCGGAATACAGTCCGGAACCCAAGTGAAAATATGTGATATGCCTAGGACTTCACGACACTATTCAAGTTTTTGATCTGAAGTGTAGCGTACCGTGTTAACCATCATGATGTTATAATGCATTTGGTCCTGCTACTTGATAGACATGACGAGTGATACTACAAGTGACAAGATATGCCGGTGTACCCATGACATGCTCATATGAGGCCTGAAGATGTTCCCGAGGTATATTATGTCCTAGATGGTGCAAATGTCCTGTAATCATGGTCCACCCAAAGGAAGGGAATATCTTGAGAATATGCTGAATTACACGGTCCAACTTGTCATCACTGAGACTGCTCCTTGACAATATTACTTGGCCATCTGGATGATAGAGATGAACAAGCTAGCTTGTTTCCTCATCTTGGAATTTAACATAGATGGAAGGGCAAGGCTCAGCAAGTCCATATTCAAGCGCTTGTCAATGAACAGTCCGAGCTGAACAGTCAAAAACTGGTGCTAGACTCCTGGGGCCACAAAGCTGGAGTTCACCCTCAAGATATTCAGGATGAATCTTTCTGTGTGGACATCCAGGACAGCCAGTATATACAAGATAAGATGCCTGATATAAGATTATTAGCTCTAACTGGGTAAGTAATAGTGATAAACAAACTTCCACAGGCATTGCAGTCATCGCAGTCTCATCACGAGACAGTTCCACTGCAGAAGCTAATGCATTAAGCATTTCAGTAATGCTATCAGACATTATATGATAATTGGCAGACATCACTGGCACAAATACTTGTAACTATAGTAAAACTTCAGCCTTAATATTGAAAGAGACAATAAAGTTGAACCTCTTGAAGACTAAGTGAAAAATCTTGAACAGCTTGTTCCTCCAACTGTATACATGCAACATCGCCTACTTGTACTTGAACTGCAATGCCAACTCATCGACATAATTCTATATATGCTGCCGTCATGGAGCTAGATATAAGAAGACTATCATTTCGAAGATCTGAAGGATTATGGGAAGCTGTACTGGCATAGCCATACTGTAAGAGATATAGAAGCTCTATGATGAGGAGCAGTAGTTGGGGCAACATGGTGGGATATGAACAAGGGACCTCGGAGCAAGTTGGTCCGAAGGTGTGCCTGAGCCATCAAAATTCCCATCAAATCGTAAATTCAAGTTCATTACATCAAAATTCCATGCGGGCAGATGCTAAACATATCTGCAAATATATTCTTATCCTCCTGATTGTAGTTATAATTCAAGACTTATGCTGCTGAATATTGTAGCAAACTATAGTTCCAGCCTAAATAGATGATTCACAGAATAAATTCAGAACATAAACCCAAATGTATATATCAGCGGAATAATATCAGCGTAGAACTGTACATGTAAATGAGATACATCACACAGAATTGGGTACTCAAGATCTTTGACTAGGACATATTGTATCAAGGATAGATGCATAATGTCTAGTGTAATCTAAATATATTGACAACATGTTATAAGTATAATATTGTCCGGGGCCGACAGTCATATCTGACCTCTTTCAGGGCCAAAATTAGGTACAGCATGAATAGGGTTTGAAGGTCCGGTCCGGTCCGGTCCGGTCTTTTGACCTCTGAGGTCATGGACTGGGACCGGACCAGTCTAGCAAATTACCAAATTTGGCTGGACTGAGAACCGGACTGGTTAGAACTGCAAAAACCGGTCCTAACAAGTCCGGTCCACGGTCCTGAACCGGTCCAGGACCGGTCCAAACCATCACCAGCTCAAATTTATATTTTCACAAATTTTTTGGTAAGTTTACCATATTACAAGTTTGCCATGTATGTCAGACAGTATATAACAGTTAAGTTTATGATTACTTTGGACTTCATAATGTATTCTAGTCATTATAAGATGAGACTTTTAATTATGAGAGAAGAAATAGAGCTAAGTTTGGTATATAAGTATATAAGCCAAGGTAAGTTTCCCATGAAACTGCATAAGCGGAGGTAAGTTTGCCATAAAAACTTGAATAATGACTATTTTAGAGAACATTTAACTGGTTCTGATTAGACCCTGAGTAGACCGGTTCAAACCGGTTCTGGACCAGTCTTTACCGGTCCTAAAAGTTTTAGGATCAGCGTAGGACCTAGGACCGGGACCGGTCCAAATCATGGACCGGTCCTTTTTGGACTGGTCATGTGACCGGTCCAGTCCGGTCCAGTCCACCGGTCTTTACCGGTCCTAAGGACCGGACCTTCAAACCCTAAGCATGAAATAGACAACTGACTCCAAAGTAAACTTTTGCCCTGAAATTACTTACTCATGACCAACATCAGTTTGCCACTCTGACACAATATATCTGAGGCTCTGAGCCTATCCAACATTTGTGCTTCTGCCAGAGCACCTAGAAAGTCATTGGTGTGTCCAAAGGATGAAGCTGACACCAACATTTCACTGAGAATATGAGCTGCTTTCGACAGCTAAAACTGCTTCTATCATCCAATACTATGCTCTATTCCATTTCAAACAATGTTCATTTGTCATTGCCATGCATGTCCATTACAAGTCTAATACAGTAGATTACCTTGTTCCGCTTACAGCCATCCCCCATCTCCATCACATCATAACACACTTCTCTTCCTCCGCTTTTCCTCCTTGGAAGCCCATCTCCGCAAACGTCGCCGGTCCAGTCTTCTTCGGCGGCCCACTGGCCGGCTGAGGGGTGTTTGCGACACCAGCAGGAATACGCCCGGATGCAGCAGTAGATGGCCGCGAGCCTGGTCCTACTCAACATCAGCACAAAAATTAGGGAGGAGCGATCAGCAATACGTACCAGGAGCTGGACCCGCGCCACCCATAGTGGGCGGACGTGACAGCGGCGGAACAGGCCCGCTCGCAATGCGCCCTGTCGGCGGGCGCGACGGAGATTGTGATGGCGCCCTCGAGCCTGGGGCAGACCCAGATCCAGGATCCGCAAGCGAGTACCGATGACGCCCCGGCATTTGCTGCTGTGGAGGCGGTCGTTGCTGTGGTGGTGCTGGTTGTTGTTGTTGTTGTACAGGCACCGACGGCGGCGGCTGGTACGGTGGTTGATATGGCGGCTGCTGAGTTATCGGTTTATGGGACATCGGCGGCGTCATCTCGAGGGTGTTCTTCCGTACCATCCCCACCACATCGGTCCCCGGCCCTTGCTGCTGCTGCTGCTGAGGCCCGTTATGCGCCTTCATCTTCGCCTTCGTCCTTGTCCTAACCAACGTATCCCCCATAACCTTCTCGTGCTCTGCCCTCCCCATCCCTTGCCCGCCCTGCGTACTCAACGCCTTGAGCCTGTCCCCTGCATCCGCATTACCACGCTCAAATGCCTTCTGGTACCACCCCCGCGCCTTGTCAAGATCCACCGGCCCACCCACGCCGACCTCATCGTAGTACCCCATCGCAAACATCGCGCTAGCCAGCTCGCCCGCAGCGCGCTCCGCAAACACACGCGCCAGCCCCTCATCCCGTTCGAATGCACCCTCCGCACCACACAAAAACCACTTGCTCAACGCCATATCCGCCTCGCGTTCGCCCGCCTGGCTAGCCTTCGAGTAGTACTCCACAGAGAGGAGCGCGTCGTACGGGAACGGATAAGTCGCGAACTCGTGCGCATGCGCGAGCTTGTACTGTGCAGGCGGGAAGTGCAGCTGGGCCGCCTTGACGAGATACGGCTTTGCCGTCAGCAACGGGTTGGCGGGTAGTGCGATATTCGGAAGAGCATATGGTTCCGGCGCGGTAAACTCGCTCATGAGCAGTAGGGCGTAGACATACGCCGGCTCCGGGGTATACATCGTCGCGCCATCAGCAGCCCGCCTCAAAAGATCCATCGCCTTCAACGGGTCCTGACTGATGTCCAACTGTCCGAGTAGATGTGCCATCCCCAATCTGTAGAAACAACTGGTGACACCAAGACGCGAACCACGCTCAAAACACTCCCTCGCGTGCTGATTGTCGCCAAACTGTTCGTAATCTCGGCCGAGTCTGAACCACGCCATATGACAGCCTGCGCGCGCTGAGGCTTCGAAATCACGAAACGCTTGGCGCGGGTTTGTCGGAGCAGCAAGGCATGCGCGTAGATACACAGCTTCGGGGTTAGATGGCGCCAGAGAAGACAATATACTCGTAACGCGAGTTGACAGAGACTGCGCATGAGGTGTTCCACGTTCGATGAGGAACACGGCATCTCTACTCCAAGCCATTTGCCCCGCGGGTGTCGATGGCGACGCCGCAGTGAGATCCTTGACAGTCGGCAGAGGCGGTGCACCGTCCGACGATACCGGGGCTGCGGGTGGCGGCATCTGACCAGTAGGTGGGGGTGGTGGTGGTACATGGACACTGCCTACGCGGCGCATACTTTCCATGATGTCTTCTCCCGTGCTTGTGTGATTCGACGCCACAGCAAAGCCGCCGGCAAACCCGCCCGCGCCTCCATACATTTGGGAAGCAGTCGAGTTCTGGGCCGGCGGCTGGGCATTGAGGGTCATGTTCGCGAGCCCTTCAAGGTCGACAGCAGGATTGCTAGTCCCCTGTGCACGCGGAGCAGGTATTGGCGACGTCACTCGGTAATCAGTCGGAGGGCTGTTGTAATTTGCTGGAGGAGGCGAGCTGTAGGATGAAGAATTGTAGGACGCGGGTGGCGGCGCGTTACTATTGTACGACGAAGGCGGAGGCGGAGGCGGTCCAGCGTTGTACGAGTTCGGTGGGGGAGCGCCGTTGTAGCCGTTATACGAGCCAGCGGATTGGCCGTGGTATGGAGAGGGCGGAGGTGGGGGCGCGGGCGTGCTGCTACTGTAGTGAGATTGCGCAGGTGGCCCAGAGCTATACTCGTATGGATGATAGCGGATCTCTGGCTGGGGTGGTGGGGGAGGTGGTGGAGGTGGTGGAATCGACATTCTGTTGCAAAGATCCCAATCAGTATGGAGACTACAGAGACAGAAAGGTGGCGCACATTGTTCAGAGAGGCACGTCAAGAATCTGATCCGGTAGTTTGCTATAGGCTCACCCACAAAGGCGTTCGGTTCTTCTTTCCGGTGTGTGTACTACGAACGATGGGCTTCTGCGTGCACAATCAGTATCCATCAGAGAGCTTGATGATGCACCTACGACGAGCTCTTCTGCGCGTGCTCGGTGGGTATCCTAGGCTTTTGTAGCAGCGTGTCTATGCCTTGCAGTGTGTAAGGGGGAAATGAGTCGCCGATGATCGTCGTTGTCGTCGTTCAAGAGTAGTTCGTGAGCACTGCCAAACGGCGCTGAAACGGTGTCTCGTGTCGTAATGCTGTGCCATCGCCACGTGCCCTTTTGAGAGAGGCGCGGCATCAGGGCGGCATTTTCCCTGTACCGCCGGCCATACTTTGTTGCAACTTGCATAGCGCGCCCTTCGGCGCGTTCCGATGAATTACCGCTGACATCCAAGTGGGTATCGGCCGCCTTCTCGTAACTCTGTGTATGCAAGTACTACACCTAGGTGACCGCCCAATACATACTCTGGACTGCGAACTTGGTGACTTGGGCTTTACATCCTGTGTAGGTTTCGCCCAGCGTTTGAGAGATCAGCTGTGCACGCCCAACTCCAGCCCTCACTCGTGTCAACACTGGTCAACTCCTACCCATCTATCGTCTCAGTTGGGGATACCTTGACGTTTTTGTAAAGTTCTGTTCTCTAGTCCTCCTGTGGCGCTGTCACCAGTCAATTTTCGCCTATCAAAATCATTACCTTATGAAACATTTTTTGTGCACGCATGTCAGGACCTGACCGGCTTCCATTCATCGACTTGGGATGTGAACAACCAGACAATCCTCAATCACCGTCAAGCCGGTCTGGATGCTACCGTGTCTCCCTAGGTACTAACGTAGGTTGCAGTTCATCAGGGCGTGTATTGCCGTGAGTATTAGGATTCAGTCTTGATCACTATCGCGTTCAATTCCAACACTCAAAGTATTTCAGACGGCCATCAGACTAGAAGGCAAGATGACAGCTAGAGGATGCATGGAAACGCGAAGCCGCAGTATGATTATTGTTCTCATTTGTCTCGATGCAGTATCCCGGCCGAGGCGACTCCAGCAACTATCGACTCCAATCTTCCTCTGCGCATGCACCAAGTAGCGCCGTATGGCATGCATCACCAAGAACCACAAGATCACCAGATCTTCACTTCTCTGTCATCTTGCCTTCAACCTTAAATCCACACCTTCGAACTTCACGAAACACTAACTTGATTAAAAGGAGACGAAAAACGGCTATGTGACAATAGAAGTACAAACTATATCTACGTGGTCATACAAGATACATAAGTTACTTGAGAGGTGGAGAAATAGATGGATGAGGAGAACAGAACAAGATAGGCAGATGGCCACTATTGCACCATTCCCTTGCCGCGTGGGGCCCAGTCGCCACCATTATTACTACCGTAGTAGTAACCACGGTCGACGCCCCTCAGAGGTGCGAGGACGGGAGGCGGGCTGTCGTAGCGGGCATAGTTGTCCTGCGCATACGGCTGGTACGGAGTGGGGGGCCCGCTGGAGCTGTCTGGGCTGGGAGGGGATATGTGCGCGATGCTATGCCTCGACGTCGCCTCGTAATGTGAGTGCGAGTGGGTAAGCGGAGGTGGCGGCGGCAGAGAGTGCTGGGATAGGTGTTGTTGCGACGATTGATGCGAAAGAGATGGCTGGTGAGCCAGCGTGTGTGGGCTCTGGATCGGGCTCAGCTGCTGGTGTTGCTGGTGTTGCTGCTGGTGTTGATGATGCAGCGAATGCGCGGTGAATGGCGGCGACGGTGTGGGAGTGCTGTGTACATAAGAATAGCCACCATTGCCGTTGCTCGTGTTCTCGTAGTACGAAGCAGCGGCATTGGCGGGTGGCAGAGTGGCGTGCGTCAATGGAGGCGGCGAATCGGGCGGGGGCGAATGAGACGCGTAGACTCGTGCAGGCTCCAAGGCGGGTGGTGGAGACTCCTCTTTCTTGGGCTGGGTCGGCTGGGTGAGCACGCGAGAGATGGCAGAACGCGCGCTATTCCTGCGCGACCCGGGCGACAAGTGTATCCTGTAGCTGTGGCGAAGGGTCAGCGGCGCAGTCTATGGTGGCGAGGCTGTCATGCTCACTGTTGCTGGAGGTTGTCCTGGCGCGAGCAGCGTGTCTCGCATCCAGGGAAGGGACATTTATGGTTCCGCTCCCCGGTATGGACACGCGAATGGCGTGCTAGGTGGCCCGAGGTGGTGAAGGCCCGCTCGCAGGTTGGGCAGACATGTTTCTTTTTTGGCAGCGACGAGGAGGACATCGCAGGCGACTGGGACTTTTCTGAGGCAGCGCGGGGCATGGCTGAGATATAAAGCAGACGCGGAAATGAGGAAAGGAGGGATGAAGACGGGGACGAGTGGCAGGGTTCAAATAAGAGTTGCCGACCAGAGATAACGGGTATATTATGTGTTTGTGTTCGCTTTCTGTTGGCAAATTGTTCGTAACGCCGTTTATGTTTTTTGAGATCCGGCGTCAGATCCACAAATAATCCACATAATTATTTTCCCAATTGTGCACGTGTTCTCCATCATCCGGCCAGGCTTGCCTGCACCCGCGTCCCTCCGCCCACCAATCTGGACGCCGGCAGTCCCCCATCCCCTGCTCGTGCGTCAATCAAGCCCTAAGCACGGCTCTTGCCCGAGCTGCTGGCGTAGCTCTGCAGGCGCATTCTGCTCCCTTCGGCTCCGCCCCAGCTACGTAACGTGCACCCACCATTGCAAATTAGCTATATCTAGCCTAGCTCGATCGTGTCAAGTGTTTCATCTCTCCCACACTGTTTGTGTTGCTGCTTGCTCCTGCGGCTGATTGCGCTGCCAACTTTGTTTCTCCTTCTCTCGCTCTACCCGCCCAAGCCGCGCTCAACCGCTCTGCGCGTTTCCATCACTCGTCTATCTGCGTTCTACGCGCTATCTGCAAATTCTTCTGCCGTTTCATCCACATCAAACTGACATACGACCCTGAACCGAGATCTCCCAGGGTCTCGTCCTTCTCCTGCCTTTCCTAGATCTCCCATCATTCTGCGCCAGATTGCCCTGGCCATCCCTCCCTGGCCCCCGCCCTTCCTCCGTCTTGCGCTGCCCTTCATTCCTCGAACGCGTCGGAACTCGGATCGGGAACTCGAACTGGGGATGGAGGACCACATCCTTACGCCCGAGCTTTGCCACTAGTCCTGTTGTTAGGCACAATTCTTCCTTCCTTCTCGAAGGCTCCGCACCGGGCGGCACGGCCAGCCCCGATAACAAACACGCATCTTTCCAAAAACATGTTAGAATGATTTATTTCTCCTTGAAAAATTTCATCAACCCGTGGCCATGCCATGCCCGTGCACGACTTGTCTCGGTCAACTCTCCGCCAGAAGCACAGACGTAATAAATATTGCCTGAAGCCGCCTAGGCGCATACGTTCGGATCACGCGCCCATCGCAGGTAATCAAAATATAAACCGCCGCCACTCAGCACTGGGTATCAAAGGCGGTTGTGGCGCCGCATTGAGTCTTTCGCCACCGCCAGGAACGTTACATGCTTACGAACATTGAACGGTAAAACGGCGGTTGGCCACACACGCGCAGTTGCAGTCGTTGCGAACTTTGCATCCGTCCCGGCGGTCCCGCCTCCTGTCAGTGACGGAGAGACCCCCAGCCTGCCCCAGTCGCCCAGCGTTTGCCTCCGTGCGCCCTACCAGGGTCCCAACTGATCGACGTTGAGGGCGGGAGAAGACAAGGGATGCTAAATGAAGTCAGGGAGAGGGATGCGTCCATGCAGGTGCAAGACGAAAGCAAGATATTCGTATCAGTGAATTCTCTGCATGAATATGCGTGGTACTTCACTTCTCGGCGCGACGCCTGGACCGTTTAGTCGCCACGCCGCTGTCAGACGCTAAACATCTGGTACAAAATCGATCTTGAATGAATGTCACAACGCAAGCGTCCATGTTCTTAGGTTGTCGGTCCCGACTCCCGGTTCTGTGGCCGGACACGACTTTGGAGTGTGATAACCCATAGATCTCACCTCTCTGCGGCGAATATGGACTTGCAACAAGACCTATCACATCCCTGGGCTTTATGCTAGGGGAGCCAAAGGTATACTTTCAACCTTGACGATTCAGACCCTGATTTGCGCATCTCAAGGCTTCCCGAGCTTCCCTTAACTTCGTAGCCTCTTCTGAACCCTCCCAGGACCGACACTAACACTGACAGCGGCATATTGAACTATGCGTCATTGTACCCGCAAGCCTACCATCCATCATCAGCACCGCCATCCATACTGTATGCATAAGTGCTCCAAATGGCAAACTTAAGAGTTCTCGCACGCCTTAACAGTAAGCTTAAGCTACACGGTTATCGTCTTCTTAATGAATGGATTAAAGCTAGTCCGCTGACGCAGAACATCGCATGCGGAAGCACAAGCCCTGAGAGCTAGATCTCCTTCCGCTGGCCCTTCCCTTTCCGCAGGGTCCACATGTCCACCTTCAATGTTGACAAGAACAAGAGGAGCACAGGAGCAGTCTTGGTCGCACCCATCATGAGTCCTGCATAAGTCTGCACGAAGTCCCGAATCCGGACGGGCCTCGCCTCGCCCATTCAAAACTCGTATCCTGCAAGGGTCCCGGTGACCGTCAAAAATAGTGCTCATCCATGGACCCTGAGTACGAGCACCTACCCAGAGGGCGCGCTTTGACGGTTCCCCAGGTACCCTCTACGATTTACACACAGGCGGAATCGGTCACCGGCGGTTATCAAACCCGCCGCTGCCTGTGGACCTAGACATGTTGATGAGAGCTCGAGAGAGGTGCAAATGGAGAAGACCTCGAGCTAGGACTTACTGTCTTAGACATAAGCCGCGACATATGTGTTCTCCCTTTGGTTAGGGTTATGTCTAAAGCCACAAAAGCGTCCACGGCGACATATTACTGACGCGGGCGTCCACCGGTGTCAGATAATAAGCACCTCGACCGTACCTGTACCTCATCCTGATCACCGAACACGCCAGCAGTGGATGTTCTCTTGGTCTTCTGCTCTTCTTGTGAGAAAAAAACCGTACGTGAAGCACCGATGAGACCTAGTGTGGGTATCAAACTGGCTATCAGACTGACCGCAGCGCGAACCAGACCCTGGATTGCGGGGTCGATATGGGTTTATCCGCTGTACGTACGCACAGCGATGGTTGCAAGTTGCAACATCTGCACCGGAAAATTTCCGTCCTATCGAAGTGTGGCCATCCACTTCTATGATTTCTGACTGACTCATGACATCGGCCGACATAAGAATGCATCAGAACACACGCTCCGACCCGGACGGAGAGATGGTCACCGTGTATTATCCCAAGGGAGTCGGGGCATCACAGGTGGACATCGATACGGATCGGTGTGCCGGAGACCCGCCTAGAGTGAGTTATGTTCAGTGGTGTTACGAAAGACCACAAGAGGAGCCTTGTACGTGTGTGGGAGAAGCAAAGAGTCCTTTGCAATCGCGTGTTCTGAAAATTTGGCATGCCATGAGAACATGGATAGAAGAGACGGAAGCGAGGTGAGGAGTTATCCCCCGCAGGTCAGACACCGAGCAGAGCACACACAGCAGAGGTCGGTGCTTCATGTCGACCGGGTAGAACTTCCACAGTGCGAGTAATGATGTGAGCACTGAGCAAGTCTCCACATATCAATCCGCGATCTTGACACGCCACTCGTTGATCGGCGACCTACAACATAAGTTCGGGTGGCGCGCGCCTTTCTTGCGACAAGATGCCTCGACCAAGGACGGTGACTACAGAATCAGTCTGTGTGAACGTATGAGTCATTTTGTGAGTCCCATCACAACATGAGCTCGGTCAGTATGTTGTTGCCGTGTCTGGTTGTTGACCGTAATCCCTTCGAACTTGTCGTTCTTCTCAGAGCATGCCCGATGGCAGAGACCCAAGTACAGCAAAGTGCTTGGGATGTATGGAGACTCGGTGAGATAGAAATGCGGGATCCCAGACTCAGTGCACGAGGCTTGTCGATAACAAAGAAGACGCTTTCGATATGAATGCCAGTGTGTTGTTTAGCGCCTTCGAGAAGATCACGAGCGATTGTTGCGAGGAACACGGAAAGAAACGGGCTAAGATAGCATAAATATGTGAGCCGAACTTTCCAGTATAGACAAGGAGGCAGAAGTAATAGTCAGCAGCTGTGTCTTGGACGACAAAAGACAAGTCAGACTTGTACCTTGAACTTGAAGTTGGATTTCCAGGACATCACGAGGATGACTAACCATCAACGTCATTGGGCACTGGAAAGTTTTCGCAATCGATTAGACGACAACAAGCATGGCTCCCTCCGCCTCCAAGCAAAAGCGTCTCGCTGAAAAGGCCGCCAAGAAGTCCACCGGATCGTCCGCCGCCACTGCATCCACCACGCCGTCCGGCTCTGTCAATGGCGCCAGCAGCACCAACACCCCGCTCACCAGCCTCAGCGCCGCTACCAGCCAAGAGGATCTCTTGACCATGGCAAAGCTGAACCTGGCCACCGACAGGTGCGGCACACGAAATCCATCCGCTTTTTGTGCTGAAACAGCTACAGGAGCGCTGCAGGAGTGCTTGTCTCCGACGTCAAAGGTCGGGATATCAAGATTGACGCCTTTACGCTTTCCTTCCACGGCCGTCTTCTCATTGAAAACGCGGAGATCTCACTCAACTACGGCCAGCGATATGGTCTGCTTGGAGAGAACGGCTCCGGCAAGGTGCGCCTCAAACCACCAGAGGAACGCCTGTAGATGCTTATGATCTTTCCAGTCAACCTTCCTGCAATCCATTGCCGAGCGGGACATCGACATACCACCGCACATCGACATCTACATCGTCCGTGGCGAAGCTGAGCCATCAGACGTTAACGCTGTCGATTTCATCGTCAAATCAGCGAGGGAGAAGGTTGCGCGCCTCGAAAAGTACATCGAGGAACTCTCGGTTGCCGACGACGTCGACGATGTCGCGCTCGATGCCGCTTATGAAGAGCTGGAGGAGATGGATCCCAACACCTTCGAGGCGAAGGCGGGCAGCATTCTGCACGGTCTCGGATTCAACCAGGCGATGATGAAGAAGCCGACCAAGGACATGTCTGGAGGTTGGCGTATGCGTGTCTCGCTTGCGCGCGCACTGTTCATCAAGCCGCATCTGCTCCTGCTCGACGAGCCGACGAACCATCTCGATCTCGGCGCCGTCGTCTGGCTTGAGGCGTACCTCTCCACATACAACCACATCCTCGTCATCACCTCGCATTCTCAGGATTTCATGGACTCTGTATGTACAAACATCATGGACTTGACCAACAAGAAGAAACTGGTCTACTACACTGGTAACTACTCCACGTACGTCCGTACCAAGGGCGAGAACGAGGTCAACCAGATGAAGGCATACCAAAAACAACAGGACGAGATCCAGCACATCAAAAAGTATGCAGGCTATTTTCCCTGACGTCATTCGCCTAACTTACACATGTTTCCGACAGGTTCATTGCGTCTGCTGGTACCTACGCCAATCTCGTGCGACAGGCCAAATCGAAGCAGAAGATCCTCGACAAGATGGAGGCCGCCGGTCTCATCGAAAAGATCGAGGTGGGCAAGCCTCTGAACTTCATCTTCGAGGACATTCGCAAACTGCCTCCTCCTATCATCGCCTTCGACGAGGTCGCTTTCGCCTACTCTGGCAAGAAGGAGGACTACCTATACGAAAAGCTTTCCTTCGGTATCGAGTACGTCCTCAAGGGTTAGCTGCGCTCGTGCCATGAGGCTGACCGTCGGACAGTATGGACTCCCGTGTTGCCATCCTCGGTGCCAACGGAGCTGGTAAATCGACACTGCTCCATCTCATCACTGGCGCGCTACAGCCCAGTGCGGGCACCATCTCCAAGCACGCCGCCCTCAAGCTTGCAAAATATTCCCAGCACAGTGCTGATCAATTGCCCTACGATCTCTGCCCTATCGAGTACTTCCAGCAGCTTTTCCACGAGAAATTCCCGGAGAAGGACATCATGGTATGTGCTCTTGCTCATGAGTAAGAATTGTCTTGCTAAGTATCGTCGTTCAGGCTTGGCGTGCGCAGCTCGGCCGATTTGGTTTGTCAGGCAGTCATCAGACATCGCCAATCAAGCAGCTTTCTGATGGATTGAGGAATCGGTACGTTGTTCATCGCATACTCGCTTAATTGGCCTCCACAACTGTTTCAATACAGTGTCGTCTTTGCTCAGCTGGCCATGGAGCATCCCCACATCCTTCTCCTCGATGAGCCGACTAACCATTTGGATATGGAGTCTATTGACGCGTTGGCCAAAGCCATTAAGCAGTTTGAGGGTGGTGTCGTGATTGTTTCTCACGATTTCCGTAAGTCTCGATTAACATCGCAGTCTCAATTCCTTGTCCTCGGAATCTAACACCATGCCATCTTCTAGGTCTTATCTCGCAGGTTGCTGAGGAATTATGGGAGGTTGCGGACAAGACGATTAGGAATCTGACGAAGCAAGATATCAGTATCGTGGACTATAAGAAGAACCTTGTGAAGCAAAGTACGTCTAGTCTTCTTATCGCGCTATTTGCGTCCGCGTCTGACAAGTTCCAGGTAACGCTGCTATCGAAAAGGCCAAGCTGTTCTCCAAGACGGCACCTAAAGGCAAGACCTAGACTGTGCATATGTTTGTGTACTCCTTACGATTTGTTGTAACCACCCATGATTTACCCCACCATTGCATTACACCTACATACGTACTACTATTACTAGATAGACATGAGACGATGCATTTCATTCGGCCATAGTACGTGAGCGGAAGAAGCGGTGGTGGTGAGTCTGCTGTTCACTCTGATACTCGCCCGATCCCGATAACAATAGCACTGTCCCATTGAAGTCGGGTGTCGGCATAGTCCGAGAACTTCGAACTTCGAGTGGCGCAACGAAAATTTGCCCGACAGTTTGCATCCGACTTGATGGGATCCAACGCAACCGCATCAGAAGCATGTTTCGTTATGAGCTGGTACATACCGAAATCTTCGAACGAGCGAAGTGAGTACAAAGGTACGCTTCTCCAATTGTGTTGCGGTTCATGATCATGTTTTGATCTCAATTGCACTAGGTACAACTCCCTGAGATCCCGAGCGGCCCCGCCCAGCCCGCCTCCTTCAATTTCGGAGCAATTCAATCAGTGAAATGCATTGCAAGCTATCTCAAGAGGGGTTGGTTACCTGGAATTGCGGGCAGTGACTACTCTACATAGTGATGCGCTGACCGCTTGACTCAGCCTCGGGCCTGCACCGGCGACCGCCCGAACTTTCTCAAAGGCACCGGTTCTCACATTATGGATACCTGCTTATTCAACCGACGGCTAGCGATCGCGACAGCAAGAGTGCAAGATACGGTGCGGTGCGTATGCGGTAGTCTCGAAATCAGACTCAAAGATGTGTGTAAAGATGAGTCGTCCAATGTTTCATTTCAGTCTATTACGAGCTTGTGAACTTCAATCGGGATTCTACACTAATTTCTTTCAATGGCAGCACCCGCCATTTCCCTTTGGTCCTCTCTGAGCATAGACAGACAGTTAGTAGAGGTTCCGTAAGTAATGTCCGTATTTGCGGACTGCATCTACTCTCTGGGGTCATCCGACCTTTTCTTGGTTTGGATCCCACTTGTTTATTCTTCGTCTCACCTCCATGAGAGTTGGGGCGCACACAGATGGGGGTAGCACCTTGCAACATTCCCAGTACGCCCTTCCTACACTTTGGCAAAGAGTTCCATGCTCCACATCATACTGACCGTCAATTCTACAGCTACTTGTCCTTATTCGCTGTACTCAGTTCATGCGCACAACCATGATCTGAAACCCGACGCGGATCTCGAGTCAGAGATCGTCTGCCGGCAGATCCAACTCGTAGTGTTATCAGTAATGTAGGTGATGCGAGGTAGCTCATCAGCCGTAAGCGGCGGCGTATCGAGTAACCAGCTCACATTCGAGGATTCAAGCGCAAAGTGACCTTCATCTGCTAGATCAAGCATGATCATGCCCCAATTTGCACGTATCCTTCCTTGTGATGTCTCCAC
Organism: Strobilurus luchuensis; assembly: GCA_019915105.1. Classification (NCBI taxonomy): domain Eukaryota; kingdom Fungi; phylum Basidiomycota; class Agaricomycetes; order Agaricales; family Physalacriaceae; genus Strobilurus; species Strobilurus luchuensis. Next base: position 800,856 of record JAHLMJ010000012.1, on the reverse strand, counting down.
TGCTGTCTGATATACATCCAGTCATATGGTCTCGACTCTCCAGTGTTCATTTCCACTGGCACGTCGGGTGAGACGGTCAGTGCTACTCTGGGCCTTAAGATGGAAAGTGTTCTCACTCGGGGCTCAGATATTGCATCTCACTTGGCTGGCTGAAAATCTTCCGGATAGTGACCCCACTAGAGTCATCGAATGTTATACGTATGATATCCCTGGCGAAGGATGTATTACAAGCTATAGGTCTGTAGAACAGTCCTTGCGGCGAGTCTGCAGGCGGTATGTACGTCCACTTGTGGAATTGCGGACCGTGCACCGTATACTGTCTTTACCTCGCCCCATCATCGGGGACTTTCCTCGCTGATAACCTCCTGATGTACGCCACGAGCGTGGTACCTGGACAATTTACCCTGATTCACAGGGTCCCCATGCCATGGGCTTGGGGGCGCCAGTTGAACTTAACCCTGAGACCTGTGATGGCTGCCCCACAGTCATCTTCCATGAATCTTCGCATCATTCCAGCAACGTAGGGTCCCCGCGCTCAGCTCATCATGGATTGATGGCCTTGGCCCTTCTTGGTAGTGACGTTGTCGGGAAATCGGCTTCCAATTCAATCTGAATTCAATCACCCAACTTACCATTGAGTCGAGAATTGCTCAAGATTGTCAATCAGTGCGCACGCAACTTGACTGACTGATGTAGCAAAGCCAGTTCGAGCTCACTACGCGGGTCTACCATAAGACATGAATTGCCTTTCGTATCGTGTCCGCGCCGCGGCAGGGAAGATCATGTTCGATGATTGCGCATCCCACACATCCCACCTACCAATAGAGGCAATGGTCCGCTGTGAGATCCTTTGATATTGGGCTGGGTGGTACGCGTTAGGCGATTAGCCTTTGTCATTCCAACCCTAGTGCAATTATACGCCACGCGATCATACATCATGTACCCAGCCCGCGTCCTCCCTTCAAGTTCAGCGCAGACCACCGCCGGCAACTAGCTCACACGGCCAGACAGCCCAAGGCACGCGAAATAGCATCTGACACACATATGTAAGTAAGTGAGTACTGATCATTTCGCGTGAAGATTCGTTTCGTACATCCTCTGGTAACTTGCTTATCTCTCTTTCATGTCATACGTACACACCATCTCACCATTTTCGACGCTCCGGTTTTCTAGACAAGATAGCCGACATAGAGTCAGACCGCCGCTCTTCCCCACACTGTGTGACAATCCCGGAATATCCACTGGTGCAGCGGGCGGGATCTAACAACTTCATAACACGATCCGAGGAGGTATCATCACGGCAACATACCGGCTAGCTTGTGCCGCTGCACTATCTTCCCCCGTTGCGCTGCTCCATGATGGATCCCCGAGCGCAGAGTTGAGTCCGACGTCGTAGGAGGAAGTTGGCGACTGGACATGTTTCGTGCTCTTCCGGTGTCTTTTGAATCCCCGGCTTTGTACGTAGCACCTCAGCTTGTGGCACAGACGCCACACGACTCGCTTGTGCGGTAGACCTGTAAGTTGACAGCGAGACATAGTATCTGCGACAGGTCCCGAAGACAGGATATCTTCCAGAACGACCACTCTAGTAGATAAGTGACCGACCGGAGTCTGCCTCATATGCATATTACGCGTGATCTTAGACAGCGGTTGCAAAGGCAGTGCTTGGAAATTGCCTCTCCATTTAGAAGTAAAATCAGAATGTTTTCTTGTGGCGACAAAGATCTGGCCGGACCGCGTTCCCGTGCGAAAATGGATACTCTCCGTTCAGATACGGGATAACATACCAGCCTAGGCCATGCCATGACCCGCTTCGTCGAGTCTTCGGCTGGGGGTACAGAATGTGAATTGACGCCACACTCAGTTAGCCCGCAAATCGGATGAGGGGAGACATAGGATCTGATGGATTACCGACCGGAGTCTACCAGATTTCGTTTTACCGACAATGCGTACTTTAGTGTGATTTTGTAGAGCGTCTTGAACTAGGGAGCTGGAAATCAGCGACGGCCTACCCTCGAAATAGTAGAGATCTTGGGATGGCACGATGACGCGTGATACTAGCCAGTCATTGGACCCCGGAGACTGGATCGTTCTGTGCTTAGTAGAAATCGGACACAAACATATCAACATGCAACAGCGAAGATATGAAACCCAGGGCGTAAACGAGCGCAGCCTCATGAGATTATCAAGTGCACCACTACAACAACCCACCAAGAGGCAAGTCTTCCATCCAGCGTCTCCCTGCAACTGAGGTGCAACAACGACTGAGAGTGAAAACTGTCTGCGACAGTTCCCGAACACGACACACCAACAGAAATAAGATGAGTTACCGGCATATTTACCTGTGATTTTATACAGCGGTTTGAGATCGTCGTGCCTTTCTGCATCTGCGGCGAAAGAATAGGGAGGGATCGTTGGATGGCCGGTGTCGGTGTTGGTGTTGGGTGCGTCGGATACTCTCCTTGTCGGAGGTCAAAATGGGCACGCGCCGTAAGTCATGATCAGTAACCTAAGGGTAGTCGACGGGATGACAATCACTAGTATCTGTCACTGCCAGAACGAGGCAGCATCCAGGACAAGTCAGTTGCCGGTCCGAGTCTGCGTACATACACAGTCATTGGACCTGCACTGAAATCAGACCCTCTCATTGTGTCTCGGAGTTTCAAGATTAGAACATGGACATGTCAACTTTGACCTTGGCGCTGAAGAGAGGAACACGACTCACCGGTGTCAGAAGCCAGTATCAAGAGCTAGCTGTCAAGTCTCATCACGCATTCGAGTATTGCAGTCTTCCTCTACGACGGGGACGGGGTCACCATCCGCCGCTGCACCAGAGCCGGCGTGTTAGATACTGTTATACCCGGGATTGAAAGAACAACATTCATACCTCTGGAGATGGCAGAGGACATCAGAGCATATGTCCTTGTTGCTTCGGTCAATAGACTCGAGTAGCAACAGCGGTCTGGACGAGCTTCCGCTGGACTAGCTATCAACCGGAGAGATAGACAGAAATCAACATTGGCTATTTGCAAGAAATGAGTAACAAGACAACCGCTCAAGAATTGCTACTGACACAAATGATCGTCTGCGACAAGTCACGAAGACATCCTACCAGAATCCAGATGAGTCGCCGGCATATTTGTTTGTGATTTAGACAGCAGTTGTAAGCAGGAGATCATACATAACCGGCGGCGAAAGAGTAGAGATGGTTGGATGACCGTACGAACAAGACAAACCTGACTCTGACTGCGGTAAACAACTCAAAACAAGCTTAAGAAATAAATGCGCCAAATGGGTGTGTAAGGCGCCCTCGCGACGATGTTACTATCGTGTGCCAGTGCCTCACTAGCCAGAAGCCTTCGAGGTGAGCCGCTGTCTGTCAAGGTGATCTCGCTGCGGTGGACCTGCAGGACTTTGCCTTCCAGTCGTCAGCTTGCCGAACGTGCATTACTACACATCAAGATAGAGCAGAATTCATCTTGTGCATGGTGTGGTCTGTCTAGGAGAAAAGTGTCAGCACCAAATGCGCCATTGATTGACATGAGCAACTCACCAGAATCTCGAGCCCAGATACACGAACGAAGGTGACCTGACCAAAACCTGCACGAGGAAAGTAGAATGACAGTCTCTGTTGCTGTAGCAAGCAAGTATGTAAGTAGCCTTCTATCCTCTACCCTAGTACCCTACTTAACCGGCCTGCCTGGGCGAGGACCAAGTCACCTTGCTTGATCACCACATCCACCGCCGCACCCTTCAAGTTCAGCGCCGGCGTATTCGAATCTGGGAAAGATATCAGAACGTCATTTACCCAACAACCAAAAATCGTAGGGCAACATGCAAAATACGCACCTCTCGACGTCTCCACAACCCTATTCACCCGATCTATACTTGCGTCCAGCCTCCCCGTCGAAATGAACCGCGCCAACTCTCCGTCCACGAAATCGGGCCGAACACCAAACGCCAGCCCCATGCTCTCCAACGTCAGGCTCTTATAGCTCTGCAACAGCTGCTTATACGCCAGGATTCGCATCTCGCGTACATAGAACCGCGCATGGGGGTTGAGGAAGCGGGATGGGATGAGGTGTGTCTGCTCAAGGGTCGCGAGCGCGACGAAGAACTTGTCGTAGTGGCATTCATAGAGAGACTTGACGAGGTCGCCAAGTATAGGCAATTCCGGGAGAACGGAGATGACTTCGGGAGACGCGATGAGCTTCTTCTTGAGGTCGACGCGCGAGAGGGACAGCGCGGAGGCGATGACGGTTAACGCGATGAAGTCGTTGTACGACAGAAGCTCCGTAGCGGTGAACGTGGAAATGGCGTCAAGCAGCAGAACGGACGCCCGAGCAAACTGGCGGATTGAGAGCAGGTGCAGCCCCTTGTAGACCTTGTGACGATTCCGTCGGTCCCAGTCCCCGCCCTCCTCGATGAGTCTGGCCAATCTCAGTTTCAAAATCAGAAATAAGAGAAAGACACATACACCTCCGCCTTGTCCAGCGCCCACACGACCAGCGCATGATCCATCCAGAACAGGCCTATGCGCACCAGCGTGAGCACGATATCGATCCGGCTTCCCAGCCCAGGCGTCTTCTCCAGCGCCAGCTTCTGCGCCTCAATCGCCTTGTCCTTCTCGCCAATCTTCGTCAAAAAGTTCGCCCGCTCCCTAAGAATGTCCCCGATCTCCGTCTCGCCCTCTAATTCTTCGGCCTTTTTCAGCTTCTCATCCAGCGCCTCCAGCCCCGTCTTGTTTGACGCTTGCAGCTGCTCGAGCAGAGCAGCGTCTGTCGGCAGGAGCGAGGATATCGAGGCGTAGTACGCCGCCATTTCGTCCGCGGTTATGCTCTCGATGAGCTCATGTTTGGATTGTTCATGCAGATGTGATAGCGACGGCGACGAGAGTATGAATATGTGCTGGGGAACAGCGAGGTTCGGGATTGGGAGTACGACTTCGTCACTCATCGTTCGTTGTGGCAAAAGGTCAAGATGCTGGACGCGACGCGTAAGTTGATGACTAAGCGGTGTCCGGGCGTTCCGGGCCGCTTCCGCTTTGCTTCACACCTCGACGTTCAGAGCATGACAGGAGCATGATGGTCTATAGGCAACCTGGACAGGACTCAAAGACTCAAAAACTTCTAAGAACCTGGGCTTTGCCTTGTGCATTATGATCTAAGCTCGGCATACTCGATGCGAACTTAGCTGTCCCGATTCAAGGAGTCTCATCAGGGCACTGGTCGTCTACTTCACATGCAAGGGCTGGACATCCTCCATCTCGCCGCTAACCAGAAATCATTACGCATTCCGCTGCTAATGGAGGGTAAGCCTTACCGTCTTTGTGCTGCCAGTGATTCCTTCTCGTCGTACAACATCATCTGCTGGCGCCTGAATCTCAATGCCACACTCAAACTTCACACTCAGGAACGGGCCGTCATTGTTTCGTTCATTACTGGAAACTACCGCTGGTGCTTTGAAGTTTGAACTAGACATACCAGAGCCGCACACAGGCTGGGGTACCAGGTTTGAGAAGACTGCATGCTCGTCTATCGATCCCGACGTCTCGGCTTGCTGCTCGTCGATGGGTTGGGGGTAAGTAGCACGTCAACGGGGGCACTTGATGTTTTTGTAGAAGCTGGCGCTATTTCCACCTAGGCAGAACTGTGAAAGTCCACGTCGTATCGTTCAGGACATTTTCCGTCAAGCAACGACTGTCACGATTCGGAAGCGTTCGGCGTCTGGTTTTTGATCTTAAGGTCCAAGCTCCTGGTATCTCATCTGTGGAACCTCAAGTGGTTGTTGTCGTGAACAGCCGCTGTTACTACTGGTCTCGCATCCACGGCCTCCCAAGATCACATGCAGACAAGGACGCTCCTTTCTTTGCGTGTCTCATCTCACCATCCTGATATCCCGACTGGCTCGCGATATACGTTCACGACAACTCAGCCTTGCAATTGAATAGTTTGATAATAGTGACGGAATCAGATAGTCATATCCCGACTTGAAGATGACTGATACTGTCCGATGCCGGCTTGCATCTCCACGACATAAGTATGTGGATGGTCAACGTTGAAGGTCACCGACGATAGCATTCCATCCAGATTCCACTATGCCTACCACCAAAGTTCAAGTTCTCATCCTCGGTGCCACAGGTCAGATCATTATTCCTACCAGCTCTCAAGCGTAATCCTTGGCAGGTTATATCGGTGGCTGTATCCTCCTCCGCCTGCTCAAGATTAAAGGACTCGATATCACAGTCTTGGTCCGCAACGCCACCAAAGCCCAAAAACTACGTGACCTGCAGTATGGTATCAATATCGTGGAGGGCACTCCCGCAGATTCCGACCTCGTTCGCGACCTCACGAGAGATGCCGACTACATCATCGACACGGTACGCGGATCTGCTTCAACTCAATCCGAGCCAGAAGATCATCTATGCTTTCATCTTATCAGTACAGCAGCGATGACATGATGGGCACGGTCAACATCCTGGGTGGGTGTTAAGCAAAGTATGAGACCACAGGTCGGAAGACCGAATTGTTACATTTCGTAGGTGCAGGTCTTTCTCTTTTCTTGATTGTGAACTCAACGCATCCTTCAGAGCGGCGCTAGCTTTCCTGGAGACGACGCCATGGGCCGGGATATCCCCGCCAAAGTCTACGACGATGCCGACGTTGAAGAAATGGCGAAGATACCATACGAAAGGTTCCACCGCAACGTCGATCTGGAGTTCCTCAAGGCCGATGCGGAAGGTTCGTTCATGCGAGATCCATTGACTCTACGAGCACTGATGGCATGTCAGGCTACATCACCTCGTATCTCATAGTCCCTACAGGAATATACGGTCCCCTCTCTAACCCTCTCTCCGACGCAGGCATCCAGCTCCCCAACCCCCTCCTGTTCACGCTCTGCATCAACCCAGTGCTGGCGCTCAACAACGTCGCTGCGAACATCGGGGAAGGGAAGAACCGCTGGTCCATTATCCACATCGACGATCGTGAGTACGAGTTTCGAGGTCGAATTCCACCCGGCACTCACACGAGCAGTGACGGACCTGGTGATGATCATTTTCGAGAAGCTTTTGAAGGGGGAACGCGTTCCGCACGGCCCAGAGGGGTACTTCTTTGCAGAGAATGAGGATGTGGACAGACGTACCGTGGTACTGACCGCGGCGGAAGCACTCGTCAAGGAAGGACAGAAGGTGGAAGAACGCTCGATGACGGAGAAGTAGTTGCAGACCGTCTTCGGGGCTTGGGTGCGCTCATGTCATTCTGTCATGTCGGTCTGAGAAACTGAATAGAGATCCGGTGTAGGCCATGTTTGTCCCTCTTATGGCGTCGAACGCGCTGTGCACTGCGACACGCGGCAGGGCACTGGGCTGGGCACCGAAGTATGGACTGGCGGAATTGAAAAAGGACATTGTGCAGTTGACGCTGAGGATGGCCAACGCTGGACAGTGACAAGGGGACAATGAAATTGATTTGATGGACAGACTAGACTCACTTACTGAGGAAAAATAGACAGAAAACTTCACTGCCTACCTGATCTCCAGCCAAACTTTCAAGTCAGGAAGAACGAAGTAGATATTATTATACCGCATGCTCTACAAACACGCAGGTGGCAACACAGGGATCCGCACGCCAAGGTTATCCGGCACAGCCAGCGAATCATGTCCTTCGTCAACCGGCCCCCGAACGCCACATTCCCCTCCGCCTGCCTGAACGCCTCGATCCGTGCCTCAACCTCGGGCCGGAAATGGCGCCTCAGGCCTTGGATTGGCCGCGCGGCGGCGTCGCCAAGAGCGCAAATGGTGCGGCCTTCGACTTGTTTGCTAAAGGGAAAGGTGAGTGGGAAATAACCTGGTGGTGGTAAGGAGACCTACGTCAGCTCGAGCAACATGTCGATTTCCCGGACGCGGCCACGTCCCTCGACATGCGGTCCATCATCTTCATCATCCAGGTTGGCGAATAACGGTACTGATGAGTGTAAGAGTCGTTCCATCACTGGCGGTTTGAGGATGGATCTCTTGATAATGTATTCGTGGGTGACCATTTCTTTTGCGGGATGGGAGTGAGACATATTCCCAGCCATTTTCTATGCCCATGTATTTATAATGTGTACACGTATACCGCTTTCTATTCTTTGACGTTCAAACAGTAGTATTTACTCGAAGAGCTCTAAAGTCTCATGATGAGATTGTTGAATTGTGATGCGGCAATTAACTGAACAACTGTTAGCAGCAATTACGGTGCACAGTTGAGTGACAGTCAGTACTTGTTTCGCAAACCGTGATGGTAGAACTGCAAGGCAACTCCAAGTTGACGATGAGGAGAAAGCCTTCGCACCGCGAACCCTAACCCGAGTAAGGTTAACTTTTGAACCGGCGCGATCCGATTGGCCCAGTGCACTCCGCCTTTCCGACTTTCATGTTGAAAACGACGTCTACGCCCATGCTAAGGGCGTCGAGCCAGGGTGCGTCTCAAAGCGTACATGTACGAGGAACTGAGCGCTGAATAAACAAACAGTGGCACGGCCGTTCCGCGCCAAGCTGAGACAGGCGAGACCTGTGCGGGCCTTCGCGACCGTAGCTGACCCGCCCGTAAGGCGCTACGGCGGGCTGAAGGACCAGGACAGGATATTCACGAATGCGTTTTGCCGGCATGACCATGGGTTGAAAGGCGCGCAGGTGCGTTGTACATGTACGTCTATTGCAGTATGTGCTGACGATGGAATGACTGCTAGTCCCGCGGTGACTGGCACCGGACGAAGGACATTCTGCTCAAAGGCGACTCTTGGATTATCCAGACCATCAAGGACTCGGGGCTGCGCGGGCGTGGTGGAGCGGGTTTCCCGTCTGGTCTCAAATGGAGCTTCATGAACAAGCCGGGCTGGGAGAAGGACCCAAGGTTCGTTGGCCTTGGTCTTCAATTTGGTGACTGGTGTGCTTACCGATGCTAGACCACGCTACCTGGTCGTCAACGCCGACGAGGGCGAGCCTGGGACCTGCAAGGACCGCGAGATCATGCGCGGCGACCCCCATAAGCTCATCGAGGGCTGCCTCGTCGCCGGGCGCGCTATGAACGCCAACGCAGCCTACATCTACATCCGTGGCGAGTTTTTCGAGGAGGCGTCGCACGTCCAGCAGGCCATCAACGAGGCGTACGCAGCTGGACTCCTCGGCAAGAACGCTTGTGGTTCGGGGTATGCATTCGACGTGTACCTCCACCGCGGCGCGGGAGCGTATATCTGCGGAGAGGAGACGGCGCTGATTGAGAGTCTCGAGGGCAAGCAAGGCAAGCCTCGCCTGAAGCCGCCGTTCCCCGCCGACGTAGGCTTGTTCGGCAGTCCGACGACTGTGGCAAATGTGGAGACCGTGGCTGTGGCGCCGACGATCTGCCGGCGCGGGGGCGCTTGGTTCGCTGGGTTTGGACGGGAGCGGAACCAGGGCACGAAGCTGTTTTGCATCAGTGGGCATGTGAATAACCCGTGTGTTGTCGAGGAGGAGATGAGCATCCCGCTCAAGGAGCTTATTGAGAAGCACTGTGGGGGTGTTATCGGTGGATGGGACAACTTGTTGGGCATCATTCCTGGTGGATGCTCTGTCCCTGTCCTACCAATCGACATTTGCTCTGAGGTCTTGTGAGTGCTGCTTTTACCCTTGATGTCACTGCTTTTCTTATGATATTCACCACAGGATGGACTATGACTCGCTGAAAGATGCTCAGTCTGGTCTCGGAACAGGTGCTGTTATCGTCATGGACAAGAGCACCGACATCATCGCTGCTATCGCTCGGTTCTCACAGGTACGGCCAATCCATCAAGCAGCTTCCTTACTCGATACTTATAATCAACAGTTCTACAAACACGAATCCTGCGGACAGTGCACGCCGTGTCGAGAGGGAACGACTTGGATGATGAAGATGATGGACCGCATGGTCGAGGGACGTGGCCACGTCCGGGAAATTGACATGTTGCTCGAGCTGACGTAGGTCTCCTTACCACCACGAAGTCATATCCCACTCACCTTTCCCTTTAGCAAACAAGTCGAAGGCCGCACCATTTGCGCCCTTGGCGACGCCGCCGCGTGGCCAATCCAAGGCCTGATGCGCCATTTCCGGCCCGAGGTCGAGGCACGGATCGAGGCGTTCAGGCAGGCGGAGGGGAATGTGGCGTTTGGGGGCCGGTTGACGAAGGACGTGGACGATTCGCTGGCTGTGCCTGATAACCTTGGCGTGCGGATTCCTGTGTCGCCGCCTGCGGGCTTGTAGAGGAAACGGTATAATAATAATCTTCGTTCTTCTGGACTTAGAAAATTGGTTGGAGATCAGGTAGGCAGTAAGCTTTCTGTCTGTTCCCTCAGTAAGTGAGTCTAGTCTGTCCATCAAACTTTCCATTGTCTTTTCCTTGTCACTGTCCAGCGCTAGCCATCTTCAACGTCAACTGTACAATGTCCTTCTTCAATTCCGCCAGACCATACTTCGGTGCCCATCCCAATGCCCTGCCGCGTGTCGCAGTGCACAGCGTGTTCGACGCCATGAGAGGGATGAACATGGCCTACAACGGATTCCTCAACTTAGTTTTCCAATCCGACATAGCAAAATGTATTGAGCGCACCCAAGGCCCGAAGAAGGTCTGCAACTCCTCCTCCGTCATTGAGCGTTCTTCCACCTTCTGTCCTTCCTTGACGAGTGCTTCCGCCGCGGTCAGTACCACGGTACGTCTGTCCACATCCTCATTCTCTGCGAAGAAGTAACCCTCTGGGCCGTGCGGGACGCGTTCTCCCTTCAAGAGCTTCTCGAAAATGATCATCACCAGGTCCGTCACTGCTCGCTCATGTGAGTACCGAAAGAAATTCGACCTCAGGACGCGTGTGTACTCACGATCGTCGATGTGGATAATGGACCAGCGGTTCTTGCCTTCCCCGATGTTCGCAGCGACGTTGTTGAGCGCCAGCACTGGGGTGATGCAGAGCGTGAATAGGATGGGATTGGGGAGCTGGATGCCTGCGTCAGAGAGAGGGTTGGAGAGGGGACCGTATATCCCTGTAGGGACTATGAGATACGAGGTGATATAGCCTAACATGCCATTAGTGCTCGTAGAGTCAATGGATTGCGCATGATCGAACCTTCCGCGTCGGCCTTGAGGAACTCCAGATCGACGTTGCGGTGTATCTTCTCGTATGGTATGTTCGCCATTTGTTCAACGTCGGCATCATCGTAGACTTTGGCGGGAATATCCCGCCCCATGGCGTCGTCTGCAAGGAAGCCAGCGCCGCTCTGAAGGATGTGTAAAGTGAAATTCACCAATGAGGAACTTGCTCGAGCTCCTACAACGTGTAACAACTCAGTCTTCCGACCCGTGGTCTCATACTTTGCTTTGCACCCAGATAGAATGTTAAGCGTGCCCACCATGTCGTCGCTGCTGTACTGAGAAAATGCAAGCATAGATGATGATCTGACTCAATTCGAGGCAGATCCGCTTACCGTGTCGATGATGTAGTCGGCATCTTTCGTGAGGTCGCGAACAAGGTCGGCATCTGCCGGAGTGCCCTCCACGACATTGATACCATACTGCAAATCGCGTAATTTCTGGGCTTTGGTGGCGTTGCGGACCAAGACTGTGATATCGAGTCCTTGAATCTTGAGCAGGCGGATGAGGATGCAGCCGCCGACATAACCTGCCAAGAATTACACTTGGGAGCTGGTAGGAATAATGGTCTGACCTGTGGCACCGAGGATGAGAACTTTGGTGGTAGGCATAGTGGAATCTGCCAGGTGGAATGCTATGTTCGGTGACCTTCAACGATGACCATCCGCATACTTATGTCGTAGAGATGCAAGCCGGCGTGGGACAGGATCAGTCATCTTCGAACGGTCGGGGTTCTGATGACTATCTAATTCCGTCACTATTATCAAGCTACTCAATTGCATTGCTGAGTCGTCGTGAGCGTATATCGCGAGCCAGTCGGAAAATCAAGATAGTGAATTGGCACACGCGAAGAAAGGAGCGTCCTTGTCTGCATGTGATCCTGGGAGGCCGTAGTTGAAGGCCAGAGTGAAGAACGCCACAATGTTCATGATCATTCTAGTCAAATGAGGAGGAAAAGTCAGATGTCAAGCAAGACTTGGTGAACGCGCGTGATAGATACAGCTACTAGGCAAGGGGGTCTTGACGTCGGACATGATCTCGGCGCGATCTTGGTCGGGATACCGAGCATCTGGAAGAAGGTGGTCTTACCGGCGGGGATTCCATCGTGTCCTCACGGGTCAGTTTCTTCCCATTCCTCCTCCATCCTGCTGTAGTTTTTGAAACTTCATGCGATTGTTCGTCCCCTCAATGAATTGGAGCAAACTATCACCTGGGAAAAACCTCCCTCATTATGAAGCCCAAGTTTGAGATAGCATCATCAGGTATCTCATTATCCGCTCGTTAACGTCAACTGCATGACACCCATAACCTGTTACGATGTCCTACGTTCCGTACTAGCCACCATTCGCATGAAATGCTCGCAGCGATCGTCGAGCCGAACACCACATCTCAGGATCGATGTTACTTTGAGAGATTCTTGGCATCTGGGTGCCCTCAGAGTAGTCTGGATAACGAGCAGTATACGCATATATGTACATGAAATATACTTCAACAACTAGAAAAACCCACCCCCATCCCGCACAAAGAAACTCGTCGTCCACGAATTCAGATCCAATGGATCCGCCCAACTGATAGAACGAAAAAGAAAAACCATCAGTAGGCCACCCGCTGCAAATCTCAAAGTAGGACATACCTTGGATCAGCCACGCCCGTATCCGTATTCGTATTCATCCACCCACTCAAATCCATATCCTCCCCGAACATCGACATATCAACCTGCGGGGCCCCCCACTCCATCCCCTCCATCTGCGGTGCGTCCATAGCTCCCAGAGGACCATCGACTCCGATGTCCGGCAATGTGGGGTCCGCGACGTAGCCCGATCCTATGGCACTGACAGAGCCAGAGCCAGAGCCTCCCGGGAGGTCGGAATCTTTTCTTGGAGACATCACCTCAGTGCAGACTATCCGGGACGTGCGCTGGGGCAATGGCACCTCCAGGCCGTGCGCGAATGATTCGAGGCTTGCCCTGCACCGTGAACCCGCGTCAGCTCCTCCAAGTAAACCTGAGAGGAATGAACATACGAGAGGAAGTTGCCCATATGAAACCTGTGGTCGGCAAATGAATGTGTCAGTCAACCAACACCCCTCGAAAAAAGGAAAGCACACCCACCTCGTCCCAGCCAACTGCAGCACATTCGCACAGTATCTCAAATCCTCCGCATCCCTCGGCGGCAGCGCCTTCTTCGCTTTCAGGCTCTGCCACATGCTCATCGTCAGCGCACACCCCGCCGAGAACGTCGCCATCTACAAAAACCAAAACTCATCAGCCTTAGTAGTAGCACCAGTGTCGCGCTACGCACATACAAAATCATACTCATCACCGGCCCCACCCGCATGCGCATCTCGATGAACCGGATGCACGACCGCGCCGCACTGGTGCAGATCGCGAGCGAGGGCAGGGCGAGCGGCGAGGACGTGTGCACGAACGGCCGGTGCACGAATATCTGCAGGCTGTAGTACGCCATGAACACGTCCGTCGACTGGTTGAAGAACGCCTGCGGGCGCTCGTTCGTGTTCCATCTCACTGCAAGTTACAAACTCCATGTAGATAAGCGTCTCAAGGAAAGAACGAGAGAGACACTCACGGTGCGCAGGGACAGAGCTGAACCACGAGTTCAGCATGGAGTCGAGGAGGAGGATGTGGTTCTGCGTCCAGGTCGCGTTGCGCGACGCTTCCTTGGATTTGCGGACGCCGAACACGTTGCGCAGCGCGAAGGACGCGATCTGGGTGAGCTTGATGTAGGCGACGAACGCCTCCGTGCGGGCGGGCCCCGTCCCGAGTGGCTGCGTGAAGTTATCGGTCTCCCAGTACTCGTCGTCGCAGATGACGGGGTAGTCCACGTCGTACCTGTTAGTGAGTGAGTGAGTGGGTGTCACGGAAAGAAGGAAGGAAGGATAGAAACACACTCTTCATCAGCGAGAGAGACCGGCCGCCCATGATAGAGGCTGACATTCCGGTCCAAGATATACACACTCCAGAAGATACGCCTCTTGAGCTCGCTCTGCACAGTCGGCTTCCCGTCCCGCCGTCGATGCAAGCCCAGCTCCACCGCATGGCGCATCGCCACCCCAATGATCGCCCACGTCGCCTGCGGGTTCGACGACCCCATCATATACTCCGACAGTAGCTATCCCAACATCAGTTCCCAGACGCCAGCACGCAAGACAAAAGCGGACGCAACACAGCTGTACTGGATCTCGCAGAGCGTCCCGCTCTCAAAGAGCGTGTTGTGCAGGTACATCGTCTGCTGGACCCACTTCCACCCCGCGGAGTGCTCCGAGCCCGTGCCCTCCAGGAACACGCGCCGGTCCGCGCTCAGGCGCGACGCCAAAGCGCACACCGCGAGGACCACCGCGCCGAAGTGGTGGTCCAGGTGGTGCACGCCGGACGCGACGTCCCGGCGGAAGGTCGGCTCGTGCAAGACGCAGAGGTAGCACGGGCGGTGCTTGAAGTAGATGTCGACGAGGTCTAGAAGGATGTCGTCGTCCGGGAACAGCAAGAGCGGGCGTTTGATCGACTCTGCTTCCCACTGGCACCTTATGAGCCTTCAAGGGAGAACCACACGCGAAGCGCAACGCACCGGATTGAGCCCCCAGATCCTCTCCATGGACGGCGGGGTCGGGGCCGCGACCGCAGGCTTGAGCGCCATCATCTGGCGCATGAAGAAGATATTGCTCGACGGCCCGAAGAAGCGGTCGCTCTTCTGCCCGCCCTCGACGATGGAGAACTTCTTCATCTCGTCGAGCATCGTGATGTAGTCCAAGTCCGTCTGCTGCGCCGCCGTGCTGTCTTCCGAGGCGCTGATCTCAGCCACGGGCTCCTTCGATCTCAGCGCTGCTTTTTCGCGTCTTCAAGGTGGTGGTGGGTGGATGGGAGTTGGAGATATGGGAGAGGATCCACGCACTGTTCGGCTTGATGCAACCGCTCCTCGAGCTCTTTGACCTTCTGGTGCAGCACCGTTACCTGTCTAGAGCTGGTATGCGCGTTATTTACCACTATACCCACCCCAGCGAGCATGTGTTCTTACTAGTTCTTCATGCCCGGTTTCTAACATCCACATGAGCCGTCTGCAGTGGGTGAACACGCCACGAACCTGCACTGGTATATCATGCGTGCACGGGATATCGTGCGCTTTGCAGTTCGTACACTTCTTGTCGGGTGTTCGTTGGCTGTCGCCTGGAGTAAAGATTGGTTCACGCTGCGATGTGTTCCAAAATATAGATAACACGAACATTTCACTATATGGATGATAAGCGAAGTCCATAGCAGACTAGCAGCAGCAACGCACCTTTCCTCCTCCTACATGTATCGCACGACCCAGGCAATCGCGTTTTGTCAATTCGCGAGGGTCCTACACGCGGACTGGTACACATCAATCAACCAACATCGGCACAGCTTGCGAGTAAACGCCAACCTGGAAGATGTCTCTGGCGATGTTGCAGACTCGGACATGGATGTTGGTGGTGAGAGCAGATTCTTCTGCCGGCCCCGGCAAACAAGATTGGCATCTCATCAAGGGTGGATTATTCGAGACTCAGGGGGCGAGGAAGGCTTGTATTGCAGACACTGACAGATAGTTACAGCCATGACCCGCTCTGTTCACGAATGCTCAAACGGTAAAGAAGTTATCCTCAATACTAGAACGTACATTGGGAGCTAATCAGTACATACGAGTTCCAGTTGAAGGAAAATCTGCCATTCGGAATCGGAAGCGAAAGAGTCATACGTGACTCAGGGGCGAGTCGAACGCGACTTGGCCTTTACCATCAACTGGGCGATGAGCCAGTCGACGGACTACTTCTCGGATGACGATCCAGCGTTCCTAGCTGCGCTGGAGCGGGCCGTGTTACCTGGCGAGGAACGGGTGGATATAGGAACGACACGCCCGGATGACACGACTCAACCAGCGCCAGCGCCAGACTCAACACCCGCAGAGACGACGCTCCCAAATAACACGAGACCCGCAGCGGACGACACGCCAACGCCAACGCTCACAGCACATTCTGGCAAGAGACTACGAGACGACGACCACGACGACCCTGTATACGGCGTAGCGCACTTTGGCGATTTCGGGGAGTACATGGCACGCAAGCGCGCGAAGCTGCAGATCCAGAACGCGGAAATTGCAGGGGAGGGGTTGTTCAAGGGGTTGGAGATATATGTGCGTGTCTTGCTGTCTTCTCAAGACATACTAATGAATGCAGATCAACGGGTACACAACACCATCCGTGCAAGTCGTCCGCGAGCTGATCGTGCGGCACGGCGGCGTGTTCAGGCCGTACCTCGACAGGAAGGGCATCGTGACACACATCCTCACCAACACGCTCACGCCAGCCAAGGTGCGCGAGTTTCGGCACATGAAGGTGGTGCGGCCCGCGTGGCTGGTGCACAGCGCGGAGCGGGGGGTGCTGCTGCCGTGGCGGGAGTATGCGTATGTGAGGGGGGCCTCCTCCACCCCCGGGGCCGTCCCCCCCTACGCCTTACACCCCTCGAACCCCCACGCGCAACGCACCATGTCCTCCTCGGAGTGGCGGGCCGCGCACACGTCCGCCGCGCCGGATTTCATCGAGGGCTACTACAAGAACTCGCGGCTGCACCACCTCGCGACGTGGAAGGCGGAGCTGCGCGAGCTGATGGGGGGCGCCACCACCCCGCGCAAGGGTGGGACGGGGGACCTCACCATGCACTGCGATTTCGACTGCTTCTTTGTGTCGGCGGGGCTGCTGCGGCGCCCGGAGCTGGTGGGGAGGCCGGTGGTGGTGTGCCACGCGCAGGGGGGCGGGGGGAGCACGAGTGAGGTGGCGAGTGCGAGCTACGAGGCAAGGGGGTTTGGCGTGCGGAACGGGATGAGCCTGCAGCAGGCGAGGGGGCTGTGTCCGGGGGTGCTCACCATGCCGTACGAGTTTGACTTGTACAAGGAACTGTCACTAAAGTTCTACGGCGTCCTGCTCAAGTACGCCGACGACGTGCAGGCCGTGTCCGTCGACGAGGCGCTCATCGCTGTCTCCGACGCCAACCTCGCCGAGCAGATCCGCAACGACGTGCGCCGCGCCACAGGCTGCGAGGTGAGCGTCGGGATCGCGCACAACGCGCTGCTCGCGCGCCTCGCCACGCGCCACGCCAAGCCCGCCGGGTCGTTCCACCTCGTCCCCGCCGCCGTCGACGCGTTCCTCGCCCCGCTCGACATCCGCGACCTGCACGGCTTCGGGGAGGCGATGCGCGGCAAGGCGCGCGAGAAGCTCGGCACGTCCAATGTCGGCGCTCTCCGGGAAAAGTCCAAGGCGGCGTTGTGCGAGGCGCTGGGGAGAGTCATGGGCGAGCGGGTATGGGCGGCGGTGAGGGGGGTGGAGGAGAGGAGGGAGGACACTGGCAGAAAGTCAGTGGGGTGCGAGATCAACTATGGGATTCGCTTTGGGGGGGAGGGGGACGCGGAGGGGTTTGTCAGGCGGATGGCGGGGGAGGTGGCAAAGAGGCTGGGGGAGGTGGGCATGGTGGGCGAGGCGGTGACGGTCAAGCTGATGAAGCGGGCGGAAGGTGCGCCTGTTGAGCCGCCAAAGGTGACCATTTGCCTTTATTTTCAAGCCGAGTGTTGATTAGTAACAGTTCCTTGGACACGGCAAGTGTGATACACTCAGCAAGCAGGGGGCGCTGCCGTACCCCACTGCGGACGAGACCGTCATTGGGGACCAGGCATGGAGGATGTTCAAGGCGTTTGCAGTTGAGCCTGGAGAGATGAGGGGGTTGGGAATACAGATCACCAAGTTGAGGGAGGGCAAGGGGAAGGGCAGGGAGGGACAGGGGACGCTGGAGAGATTTGCTAGGCCGAGGACGCCGCCGGTCTTCCCCTCTGCATCAAGAGCGGTGTCGGTGGCACCCCCTCCTCCTGAACCGGAGAAGAGGGCCTCCTCCTCCGTCCTCCCATCCTACTCCCAGCTCGACCAGTCTGTATACCAAGCTCTGCCAGCAGACGTCCGCCAGGAATTGGATGAGGAATACAAAAGTCTGAGTGCAGAGCCCGGGCGGATGCGCAAACACGGCGTCAACCCGCACATGCCTCTCCGCAACCGCTCCCGGGGGCTGTTTGCTACCCGCCCCCGCGCCAACGTCAAACGCATCACCGCCCCGCACTCCGCCCCCTCCCTCAAGTCCAACTTCTTCAAATCCAAAAACCGCGCACTCGGCGTGACGGCCCGGCAGCGCCTCACCTCGCCCGACCTCCGCGCGCTCAACATCGACCCCGCCGTCTTCCGCGCCCTCCCCAAGAACGTGCAGCGCGAGCAGCTCACGCGCGCCCGGCTCGAGCGCACCGAGGGGGGCGTCCCGGAGGTGAGCGGGGTGCGCATCGAGTTGAAGCCCAGGAAGCGCAAGGGGGGCTTGGGGGGGAGGGGGAGGAGGAGTGGGGGGAGGGCGAGGTTCCCGGAGAGGGGGGTGTTGAGGCAGAGGGTGGGGGAGGGGAACAGGAAGGTGTGGGAGATGGAGGATGTGCAGGAGCTGGTGGGTGCGTGGGTGCGGCGCCCCACCCCGCCGAATCCGGGGGATGGGAGGTTTGTGGAGAGGTGGGCGGTCAAGGCGGTTGCGGAGGAGGGGGGCGGCGAGGGGGTGGAGAGGGTGGCGGGTGTGTTGGCGTGGTGGAGGGTGCTGCTGAAGAGAGGGTGGGGGGATTGCGAGGCGGATGATGATGACGGTGGGGAGGAAAGGAAAAGGATGGGACGGATATGGTGGAAGATGTATCGGGATGTCAAGGCGAGCGTCGACGCTGCTGCGAGGGTGAGGTGGGGGAGTCGGCTGAGTGGTAAGTAGCCGTATGTATAATATGAGAACGGAATGCAAACGATGGCGGCACATACCACGATATTCCGTGAAAGCTGGGTCCGGAGAAGAACGCACCGTGAGCAAAAGTGGAAGTGAGCATATGCATTTGGAGTTTGAAGGACGCATCTACTCGTTCACGGAAGAAGGTCAGAATACAACCCACCCTACGAGCCATATAAGATGCCTCAGCCCGTTCTTTACGATAGACGGCCTGAACGAGTTTCTCGTTATGTTAAAGCAGCATCCGAAGCGCGCGGCCGATTTGCCACAAGACATCTACGCAGCGGTGTGCAGTTGTCCTCCGGAGTTACTCAACTTCACCCCTGATGAGATGCCAATCATCCTGACCTTGTTTGCCGGGGCCCGGCAGCGGAAACTGCTTCGCTTCACACCACCAACATCCATGTCCGAGTCTGCAACATCGCCAGAGACACCAACTAGATTGGCGTTCACTCGCATGTTCATTGATGTGCGCCAGCCCGCGTAGTACTCCCTTGCAAACCCATGGCCACGAGACTCCCAAGGCGCAATTGTCTGGGTCGTGCCATATATCTAGGACTCGGAGACGCAGTAGTACGTTGCTCCCGCTAGTCTGCTGGTGATTTCGCTCTCTGATGCGGTTCGTGTCTTCCGGAAATGAAACACATAACAAAACCATCCTCTAGGCGACACTGGCAGCCAACGCACACTTGACAAGAAGAGTACGAATCGCAGAGCGCACGGTATCCATGCAGGTTCGTGCCCACTGCAGGCGGCTCATATGAATAGTGGAAACCGGGCATGAAGAACTAGTATGTATAATACCGACACTAGCACGCTTCAATCTGCTTAACGTTTCGGGATTGCGTAGGTTCCCGGAGGCTCTTCTCGATGTCTGTCCGATTTAGTCAGATTTGAAGGCCTCAAAAACGTGTTTTTGCTGTCCAGATTACTCGGATTTGAGACCCAGGAGCGGGAATCATTGTCTTACTTTGTCAGATTTGAGGAGCCGGACGTTCGTCGAAGGCTGGTCGGGGGAAGATCTGCAGCCACTTGAGTCCTAGTTGCACGGGAAAATACCGAAGATGAATTGAATTGCGCCTTCTCTAATCGAGCTTAGGCCACGCAGACAGGTACTTTCGACCGGTTTTTGCCCTAATGTGGCGTAAAAATGAAGGTAAATGTCACGTCTTGGCCACATTTTGCCACTGTCACTGTCCATTTTGTCAGAAAAGGGTATGTACGCAAGCTCGCGGTCTGGTACTGTAGTACCACTGCTCGGTCCGCAACCAGCACAACAATAGTTAAAGAAGATCAAGTGCTCCAATTGACATCAAAAGTAAGTCGTGTCAACACTAGGGTCCCTCTCTCTCAGATACTGCGACCCATGTAGGATCTCGAGCTCGACCAGATCGTGATCCGGCGAATACATCAACGTCGACTTTCCGAAGAACTCCTCGTGGCCCAGCCGTGCGAATTTAGCCTGGGGGAACGTTCAGATGGTGAATTTCACGGCGAGGGAAATTCGTCATACGGATCTGAAAAACCTGGCAAGACCGTCGTGTCCCGGGGGTGCGTGGATGAAGGCGCAGATGGCCTTGGAGAACTGGGGAAAGCTGAGAAGCTGTTCGAGGGCCCATCGCCCGTAACCGCGGCGACGATGACCGCGATGAACCTCGATGCGCGGAATGTAGAGAAACGGCGTCACTTGAAGATGTGTGGCTTCGTCGTCAGGCCACCCGCCACCGTTCATGATGCTGCGGTGCATAAACCCATGCGGGCCCATGATTTTATGGCCAAAGTGCGCTAGTCGTCCATCGTCGTCATTATCCTGGCAGTGGAAGTGAGCTTGTACGTGTTAGGGCCAAAGTACGAAGGGGCAGGCGTACCATGCTGAACTCATGCATATCCTGAATAATACCATCCTTTGACTTTTCGGGATCGAGGTGTTGAACGGCGATGTATCCGACCTCGACATTGTTCTTGTGGATGGACAATTTGATGTTCTGCAGAAAATATTAGCATTGGTTTTATGTACGAGATTGTGCACGCAGCGCACGGAAGAGACGACGAACGTACCTTGATGGAGGGATACTCACTTTCGACAAAACGGACGAGGTAAGGGCAGTCAATTGGGGACTCTACGACGAGCGTCAGGTCAGTGTGAGTGTTTGCCATTGGAAGGTGGGGAAGGAAGGAAGGAAGAGCAATTCCTGCCAGTGGGCCCTCGTTTTTATAAACCGACTAGTCATATTTACGTTGCTGGGTCCGACGTTGCGACGTGCAAGTCGCAGCTGTCCGATGCCTGTCATCGATCTCCAGGCAGCTGGGCATGCGCTGTTGACGCGCTGCCAAGAGAAGCGCTCAAAATGCCAGACGGTACGCAATCAGGCCCCGAAGGCTTCACTTGATGTCTGTCCGCAAAATAACCTCAAGATCGGCCTCAAATCGGACAACTTGAGCCTTCCAAGCTGTCTCTGTGCTCAATCTATTACTTAGTACTTCCTCAGGGTCGATTTGACTCTCAGCCGCCTCGCACAGTGGGTAAGATCCAGCGCATACAGTGCTACCAGTGCTATGTGCATGGAAAGATCTCTTCTGCTTTCACTATCCATATTTCTGAACGCGTCGTGTGTCAACCTCTCAACCGGCACGCTCTGAGGCAGAGACGCCGAGGATCAAGATCGCCATCATTCGCGATCGACACACAGCGTCATGCGTCATGATGGTCGTCTCTTACCTTCTCTCCACGACCATGGCAGTCTTCTCGCGTCTTTTGCCCACTCTTACCAGCGCGTTTGCCCTGCAATCTTGTACGCCATGCGCCATTGTCATGCGTCTCCCAGTCCTGCTGACCGTGACACCAACCAGTGGGCGCCCTCATCTTCGTCCCCCAGCACGAGGAAAAGTACTACGACCTCTTCGGCTCGCTCGGGTTCCTCTCCACGACCTTCATATCGCTCTACTATCCCGCGCTGAAGACACGCTTCTGGGATGGTCTGCACATCGCCATGCCCTCGATCACGTCGTTTGCTCCTCGTCAGATCATCCTCAGCGCCGCCATGGGTGTGTGGGCATTCCGACTCGGATACTTCCTCTTCACCGTGAGTGGACAACCGTACACTCCGCAGACTGCTGATGCAGCACAGCGTGCCATGAAATCTGGAGGCGACTCACGCTTCGACGAGGTCAAACATCAACCTTCGACATTTAGCTTTTTCTGGTTTGCCCAAGGTAGACGTCCTACAGCTTTCGTGGTCTATCTACCGTCGCTCACAGTTTGCTAGCGAGCTGGGTCTTTCTCGTCGGATTGCCTGTATACATGTGCAACACCCTCCCGCCCTCTCTACACCCCGCCATCGGCCTCCGTGACTACGCTGCAATCGGCCTCATTGCGGGTTCATTCCTCTTCGAGGTCACTGCCGACTGGCAGAAGTCGTCCTGGCGCCAAGCCAGAGACGCCAAGCAACACGACGAGAAATTCATCAAGCATGGGCTTTGGAGCATTAGTAGGCATCCCAAGTACGCCATATCCCCCCAGCGTACGCTGTTCGTCGAATTGACATTCAACTTTGTTGAAGTTATGTAGGCGAAGTCGGTATCTGGACGGGTATGTGGGCGTTGTCGACCTCGGCTATACAGGGCGTGTATTTTCCGCGCGGCGCGGTCGCCCTCGCTGCTCTGAGCCCCGTCGTCACTTACCTGCTTCTGCGTTATGTTTCCGGCGTCCCTCCGCTCGAAAAGCAGTCCCAGAAGAAATTGGGCGAGGATTTGCAGTGGCTTGCGTATAAAGGGTACGGATTCTCATGGCTTATTCGAACGCATGTCTGATTTTGTTTTCCCAGTCGCGTTCCGGTTTTCTGGCCGTGGTACAAAGACTATCACTGAAATGAAAATTGAACAGATTGTGATTGGATGTACTACTATTCAGAACCCAATGGCAGCCAAGGTTTTGTTGAATCCCTCTCGGACGAAGAATTGCGATGCGTCCAGCATCCTTAATGATTCTTAATCAGTAGGTAGCATTACCCGCAGTGTGCTTCTTACATGGTATGAACAAGCGAGATACCTCCGGGCAGGGTGCGATTGTAGGCAATCGAGGCTGCTGCCGTCTGGTTATCGAGCGCAGCGAAGAGGGTCGCCAGACTGGGAACTGTGGCTGTCGTCAGACCGGATAGGCCGGACGCTACGATCCTGGATTGACGCTCAAAATCAGATATCATGGTGCAATGGACGGGAAGGAGTATGCGTACGAGAGACACTCAGAGTAGATGACCCCGACCTGGTCATTGGTGGGCGACGTGGTGTTAGAGCCCGAACTAATCGCCGTGGCGTTCAGGTCTGAGGCAGCGACGCCGAACGCGGTAGCGAGGCTGTTGATCTGCGGTGTGATCGTAGCGTCGGACGCTTGGTGGGACGCCTGCAATGTGTCTGCCAGTGGGGGCGGATCAGTGTCAGTGGGAGGAATGAAGAAAAAAAGGTTGGAGGTACTTACCGATTTCGGGCACGCTGACGTGGATGCTCTGGTCGAGGAGGCTGACGATCTGCTCGATGCGCGGGTTGGTGTTGGTGGTCTGTCGGGCGACGGGGGTGGCTAGTCCGGTTGCAGCGAGGGCGAGGGCGAGGAGAGTGAGGTGCCAGTGGCGGAAGAACATCATTGGGCTGAGAGTCCCAGAACTGGGCTTGAAGAAGCGTTTATATGCGAGTCGAGCAGACAAGACACGATCGTGCACATCTTCCCGAACAGCCACTCGTCCAGCGAAGATCGGGGATGGAGCTTTTCCACCAGCAGCCAGATACACGGTACCGGGCCAAGGGTGGTGAGAGCGCGCAGAGACTACATCATTATTATAGGTGGGATAATTTTGCAGGTGCACGGCCAGGACCAAAAAGTGAATTGACGACCAGTAGAAGAGAGACGCAACTGCGTGTCATGACAGGGCCAATGAGTGAAGATTATAGCCATTGTGGGTAGAATACGCGCAGAAAAGCGAAGGCGTGTGAAGAGTGGTACGGTAACAAGCAATACCGGCTCCTTAGCTGAGGCTAAGTCAATGACAGCCAAAGTAATGGCTTGTTGACGTTCAACGTAGGGCGCAGAATCGTTAGCCCAACGTCCAAATCCAGCGCAAAAGAGTAGGGAGAGAGCGGTGGGGTAGAAGGAAAGCATCAAAGGGACTGGCAAAGCAACAGTTCGCCTCGTCTGTTTGTTCTGGCGACTGGTCCGTCGGCGGCGGCGTTCCACAAGTAACGCAGAAGAGGTATTGGACGTTCAAATCATGGCTGGCAGTGACACGATGTTGGCAGTCCTCACTGTGAGCGGACTTTGAAGTCTTTGAGATGTGTCTCCCCGAAATGGAAGTTGGGGCTAGGGTTTGCTTTGTTGATCGCTTCTTGCTCACTGTCGTCGACGTTGTACTCGCCAATCTGCCTGACCATTGCCCGAAAACCCTCTGCAATTTTCCTTATATCACCTGAGACCATACTCGACGAGCTGCGCCACAAATCTATCCGAGAAAAAGGTCCGCCAGCCAATAACTGATATATCCTGTATGTTTTATCTTTTTATCGGCGCACAGGAAACGTCACACCTCCGGTTTTGAATAAACGCGCTCTGCTCAAGGCGGTGGCCCAAAGATCAATTATAGTTCGTGTCCATGCCTGCGCCTCTTTGTCGTGCGCTGAGTCTGCCGTCCGCCCTGCGTGAACAGCCTTCCATCCCGCTATCTCCATGCCCGTCGGCCCCGTCATGATGGACAACCCCCAGCACTACCAACCATTGTCGCATGCGCTGCGCCTGCCGGTGGGTGGTGCTAGTGCTACCGTGTCGCCCTCGCACACATATATCCAGAGGCCGGCCCGCCACGAGGAGGAGGAAGACGAAGACGAAGACGAAGACGTCGTCGAGCAACAGCTCAATCGGGATCAAACCAGTGGCCCGTCAAGTCCGATCGGCAAGAGGTCTGTTCTCGCTGGAGTTATCTCAATTTGCACTCCTTATGCCCATTCTGCAGTACCGCCGACGACCAGCCCATTATTCACCAGTATGAGCCAGAGCAGAAGCGTCGCCCGGGTCGGCCACGAGGATCCAAGAACAAACGACGCGAGTCACAGCCTCCCCCGACATCCTCCAAGCCTGCTTCCTCTGCGTACCCGCCGCCGCCACCTTCTGGTACGCGCGGTGTCGATGCCCAGAATCAGCAATTCCAACAATACTACGAGTTTCAATGGAGGGTGCTGAATCTCTGCGCTGAATTCTACAGTGCTGCCGAAGAACTTGTGAAAGGCGCCAATCCTCTGGTGATAGCCCAGTGCTACTCTGCAGTAGAAAGCAAGGTCGATCCTTTGGTGATGCTGAATGAAGCGAAACGTGTCTGCGACACTCTTGTGAGCGTCCATAGTCCAGCCTTCCTCTCACAGAAGCCAACAATCCATACTAGATCGCAAATCCGTCCCGTCTGATAACGACACCACCTCCACCCATGTATCCGGTGGTTCCTGCCCTCTACCAACCTTCCGGGTCTGCCCCAGCACCACCTCCCCCTCCACCGCCTTCGACCTCTGTTCCTCCGACCATCATTAATCAGCCGCAGTCTTTCGTGGTACCAATGGGGACGACTCAGTATCCCATTTATTCCCCGTACCAGCCGGCTCCCTACTATCACTACCCTCCCTATCCGCCTCCTCCTCCCGGAGCGTACTATAGCTCACCGCCAGTACAAGCGCCAGCGCCAGCGCCGCCTCCCACATCGGCACCAACGCCACAGCCACAACCACAACCACAGCCGACACCTACTCCGGGACCTCCGCCCGCCACAACCATATCCGGTGTTGCGGGAAATCAAGGAGCCTGGTCTGATACCGAGACAGACCGTCTCAAGGCTCTAGTCGAGGAGAGCAAATCCAACAACAACACGTCTGGCGAACTCAATTGGGACTGGGTAGTGACTCAGTTCGGCAATGACAGAACCAGGTATAGCTCTTCTCTTCTTCGCCAATCTCCTCCGACTGACGCCTTTTCTTCAGACACCAAATTTTGATCAAGGCTACACAGCTGGGACTCAAGGAGAGTTCCACTCGAGCTGCACCCAGTCGGGGCGTCAAGCGACGACGAGATGGAGATGGCACCGCCACTCCACCACCCCCGCCTCCCTCTACCGCATCTCCTCCTATCTCAAGTGCGAATACCAACACGACGCCCACGGAGAGTCAAGGTCCGGCGACGCCCGTTGCTTCTTCGCCTACCATGCAGAAGCCCACTCATGCCAAGCCCAACTTACCTTGGCCTATGCCCACCGTCGCGGTAAACACCGCCTCGCCCGTATTGACGGCCTCGTCTTCGGACCGCAACAGCTATTACCGTCCTCGCCCGAGCGGTACTGAATCGTCGAAGCCAATCATGGGGCCGACGCACCACCAGTTCATGTTCCACCCCAGTTCCAACGGGGTATCTACGGGCAAGTGACCAGATTCTGGCTTCCTTCCCGTGTACTGTACATTCATCATGCTGTTACGACCACCACCACCTGCTCGCCTAACGAGATTTTTTTTGGACGCTTTCCTATCGCTGCATTCTTCTCGACTCTTGCTGCTATCGAAGTATGTATTAATCATGTTGTCCTTCGTACTCATACTTGCACCTGGTCCCTGGGATCTCCAATCATCGATTTTCTTACTGTATACCTATCTCCCATTTGCGCGCGCTGAATAGAGTCTACTCGCTACGTTAGAGCCTACTAACCTTCCGTAGGTGACTAGCTATTCAGCTCTCTTTGAGCGCTTAGCGCCCACCGGAGATTGTACATCTGAGGACGCGGGTACTTGGGGACGGGCGAAGGTTGTGCCATGCTACCACCCTCATGGGCGTCGTCATGATCCTCCCCCGGATGCTCATTGATTCTCAGGACCAGATTCATCTCCCACTCGTCCTCCTGTGTAGCGGTTAGCGATAAGTGAGCGCCAATTCGTTGTGTGTCACTCTCTCTCGAAATACGCGCCACGATACATAATCAGAGAGAAACATTCAGACCTTCGTAGGTTTCGGGAGTGAATCATGTTAGCATACAGCCTTGCAAACACTGTCACATATGGTCAGGCAACCATATATTCCCAACGCCGTAATAAATACTGGTGACGCGTCTGATCTCCTCTGACCATTTGAATTTCAACGAAGCCCCTTTTAAGTTATCTGCACGGAACTTGAACCATCACCTAGCGTTAGGTCTCGTGTCAACGGCAACAGCAAGAGCAACAAAGCGGACCCTCTTGAGTTGGAGGATGTATTAGGGAAGTGAGTATAAAGGCACAATCTTTCCCATCATGTTCTTCCTCTCCATTTCTAGACCTGCAGTGCAGACCTAGGCAGTGCTTGGACTCGTACGGCCATGTCGACTACGATCAATACACCCCAGTACGCATCCATCCTCCCTCACATCCCATGTGCCGCTCCTCTGACGATGTATTCGCGGCTCCTCTAGACAACCCCAACGGCGCTCTATACTGCAGCGCCTCTCCGGAAAACTTGGCTCCCAGTCCTCGGGTCCCTCACCTCAAGAGCGGCGGGATGCCGCCTTACGCGAACGCGGCCTAACACCGCCCAGCCGGGCTTCCAGTTGGTCGCCCAATACAAACGCGCATGCTACCGAATCACCGGACTCAGGTCCTGCTCCTGCTCCTGTGTTCCATGACGCGAGCGCTGCTAAGCGGCGTCGAGAGGACGCCCTGCGCGAGCGTGGGTTGCTACCACCGCTTCCTTCTGGAGCCACAGCAGCGGTAGCGTCTGGGTCCGTGTCCGAGCCCACATCATCATCCTCAAAGCGTCGACGGGATACCGACCTGCGTGAGAGAGGCCTCCTTCCGCCGGAGATCCACCGGCATCACGAAGAAGAACATGCAAAGTACGGCGGGGAGTGGGATGCGACCGCGCTCGTGGACGAGATCCGCATCGAGAACAGTCTCACTGCCACCCGACAGACGGCCGCTGAACGCGTCAAGGCGGACTGGGAGGCGCGACGGTCCTATGCCGTACCAGAGCCGGCGTCACATGGCGGCGTCGGGGCAGGCGCTGCACGCCCAATTTCGTGGCTGCAGCAACCGGGCAGGGTGCCGTCCACACTCGGCGAGAACCAGCGCCCACATTCTCGGAGTATGAGCAATCCCGTCTTCTCGACGGAGAGCGCTCCCGCGTCCGTGATTCCCAACGCGGCCTCATTTAGCCTGCCGAGTGCTAATCATACGAGATTGTCTCCGCGCGATCTGCCACCGCTCGCCATGGATGGGCATTCTTTCCCTCCATTGACTCGGACTCAATCGACCCCGAGTTCAACGCTCTCTGGTGAAACCCTTCGTGTGAGACAGCCATTGGACCTTCGACTGCCCAGTCCCGGCACCATGGCTGTCGAGGCAAATAACATTCCTGATGTGGAGAGTCGGAGGATAACCATGATGGCCTTCGTCTAAGTGCCAGGTTTTCAGTTGAAGCTCGTAACCTTCTTTGGTGGCTTACAATCATGCTTCTGTATGTTCTGTTTTTCGTAGTCAGACTCACATTCAGCAATAAACTCCATCGCTACTGAGTACTGTCTTAGACTGTCTTAAGGACTTGTACACATACTCTAACTTCCAGGATTAAACGAGTGCGAACAGTCCGATAGCCAGCATGGAACGGCTCGCCAAACTGATTTAAGTAGTTTTTTGAGGAAGCGCAACGTCTGTCCAACAGAAGTGAGCAATCTGCAGACGCGAGAGGGATCTGGAGACCGGGCCGGATCACTCCACGATGTGGGGTACATAAAAATTCAAAATTGATTCGCCTCCCTTACGCGCCTACGTCTACAACCACCATGGCCAACATGTTTCGTGCATACAAGTATGTTCTCTGGCCTATTCTGCGCGTCTCTGTGGCCTGGGCAGCCTTCGCTCCTCATCGTCGGCACGACTGACGGACCACCCACCCAGTGCGCTCCTCATCCGACGGCCATACATCGCCCAATGCGCGACGGCGGCGGTGCTCTTTGGCAGTGGAGATGTGCTGGCCCAGCAGGCCATTGAGCGACGAGGCAAGAACCACGACGTGCGTGTCATCCGAAGCTAGCATGCCCGGCAGCCCAAACTCATCATGATCATCTCGCAGCTATTGCGCACACTGCGACTGTCATTCTACGGCGGCGCCATGTTCGGGCCCGTCATCACTGCCTGGTTCTCTTTCCTCGGCCGCCTGCGCTTCAAGTCTGAGGTCCGCGGCGTCTTCTACCGTGTCTGGCTCGACCAGGCCCTGGTAGCACCGGTCGTCGTCGGATTCTTCTTCGCCAGCATGGCCACGCTCGAAGGCAAGCCATGGGAGGCCAAAGCGAGGGTGGAGGAGAAATATGCACCAACACTCATCCGCAATTGGGGCGTGTTCATCCCCACCCAGCTCATCAACTTCTGGATCGTCCCGCCTCAGTGGAGGTTTGGTGTCGTCGGTGTCGTCAGTTTGTTCTGGAGTGCGTCCATGTCCCCCTCTTAACTTCCGCCGTCTGACTATCCATTGCAGACACCTATCTCAGCGCCATCAACGCAAGCGAGAGCGACAGCTCGGAGCCGGTCGCCAAAGCCGTCGAGATCAAGGATACCATCGAGAAGGAAGTTAAACAGATCGCCTAGGACTACGCATACACCTAATTTATCTCTTCACTGCCGCCTCAACATCTCAACATACATGAACGTCACGACTATCACATCAAGAATCTCCATCGCCTCTGCCTCGATCTCGAGATACGAAGTGTATTTTCCGCGAAACAAGTCGCCGACCTGTCGATGATACACGACGACTGGAACGTTGTCTACGACCAGCTAAGTAGGCATTACGGGTCAAATTTGCGTCATACGCGGAGCAAGCAGAGCAACGTACTGCTACCCTCCTTGGACCCAGAGTCCAAGTGTAGTCTCTCCCATCCGACGCCGTAAAGGTGCGCCGCCTCTTCAACGCCGTCCCCGTGTTCCTCAAAAACTCCCTCGCCTTCACCTCTTCCCCTCCAAAGCGTATCATATTAGGAGTCTTGACCTGCCAGTCTATCGTTGCGAGATGCCCAAATTGCTGCTCGGATATCGCACAAGCAACGATAGTCGATCCCGCCACTCTGCCGATCGTGTGCGCCTTGTACATGACGTGCCCTTCGGGCGTCGTGTACAGGGTGTTGATGGGCGAGTCGGATGTAGAGAGGATGAGCTTCATGGTGGGTGTACGGGAACGGAATGGGCTCAATTGAATTGTGTGTCGACGTTTTCAGTGCGGAATTGAACTGACATACATCTGCATTGCGTGAAGTGATACATGCCCATCTGGTTCGAGATTACAAGGTCAGCAGGGTGACACCTGTAACCAGTTCGAAAGACTGTGAATGAGAACACTTTTGGGTAGAGTTTCGTCAGAACTGTTTACCATCTCCTCCATTCAAGTAGACAGTGACCACAGACATCCGTTGTCTACCAAAGCTGGAAGAATCAGTTAGATATCGCAGTCTGTGAGGTTTGAGCATTGCCTATCGCCTTCAATGAAAGGGAAGGCAGGCAAGTCGATATCAGGAGTTTTGTATTTCGCTCGCCTGACAGAGCAGGCTCACGTGTTCCAATCCGGTGTGTAATTCGCGCGTCAACCGAGTCCGACCATTTCAGAACCTTCGTGGCCCTACCGAACCTCACAAATAATGTGAGCTCCGTCTCTGACACGCCCTCCTGTAGGAGCGCACACGCCGTCTGAAGCTGACGCGTAGGAAGAACACACGCTGATCGAGTGTAAATCAAAAGAAATCTCCAACGCCAAACACGGACATTGTCATTTCAATGACATTTGCCTCCGTTCCTCTCAGGCTCGTCTCATTCCCGCCGGACATCATTAACAATCAAACTAAGGCTGCAGCACGCCGCGCGCTGCTCTGTACTCTGTACCGTGCTTTGGCTCTCAGTCTTGCTCACCCCCGAGTCTCACACGTCGTCTCGTCTTCTAAGATATTTGATTTCCCTTCCACCCTTTTCTTTTCTTGTTTGGATTGCTTGTCACATACTCACGGTCTCTATACGTGAGGCTGGGCTGCTACATATGCTTCTTCCTCCATCGTACAAGTCGGCGGAGTACAGCGGGCGTCCCGGAAATCACACTCTTTCCTTTTCACCCGATGACTTACATATATCAGCACACGATGGCGAGCAAGGCGATAATCACTGAGGATCTCAGGTTCTGCGGCAAGAGATCACCGCTCTGATTCATGCGCCTGAGATCCAGCGAGAGCGTCATTATTCGAGCCAGGACTGCGAACAAACGTGCTCAGGAGCTCGGGCCACTGGGCATAAGAACGTTCGACACAGCAATGATGGCCCAGACTTGACCTCGAAGTTCACCATCTGTAGCTTGCGTGATCTTTCAAGATGGCTAAGAGGGCTCGAGCAGGAGTCTTTCCAATTCCTGTGCTAGCTTGATATCTTGCCATGATCTGCCATTATTGCGGCACGCGTAGCTTTTGGTTATTACTCACAGTCTGTGACGTGTTTGAAGTCTTGATCTCCGCAGGAGTTAGCACTTCTCGTGGCCCATCCGCCCATTACTATTAGCCTAGACGACTCTTGCTAACCACATGTCGCGTTGAATGATGCACGAATCGGTGCAGCACATGGTGTGCATCTCCTGATCTTCTCTAAGAGGTCAACGACTTTGTCATCTGGTCAATCCCTGGAGAGTATAAAGCTGCAACGGTGAACTCGCTTGTATCAACATCACGGTGGCAGCCATGTTTTCCGCATACTACCTCATAACCGTGTTGTCGGTATGGCTTGCGGCTCTTGTACAGCCGTCTCAAGCCGCTCTCAAGGGAGTGTTCGCGCACTACATGGTATGCAGGTCTGATGTTCTTTCGCGCTCTTACTCATTACCACTCCCACCAGCTCGGCACGATGACCGCTGCTGAAGCATCGACGGACGTTCAGCAAGCCAAAGCTCTTGGCATCGACGCCTTCGCTGTGAACATCCAGAATGCCGTCGACTCCTGGTCAACAAACTCGATTTCCTACCTCTTCTCAGCGGCCGAGTCCCAGGGCTTCAAGCTCTTCTTCTCCTTCGACATGGCCGTGCAAAGCTCCGTGTCGTACTACCTCCCTATCTTCCGCCAATACCATACTTCCAGCGCCTACTACACGCACAACAACCTCCCCTTCCTGAGCACCTTCTACGGCGCCACTCTTACCTTTGGAAGCTCGACGCCGAATGCTGGATGGCAATCACAGCTTCGCGATGCCTTAAGCGCTTCAGGAATCTCAGTGTACTTCGTCCCTGCCTTCTCCGATGCCCCGAACGGACCGACAAACTTCTTCAGTACCTATCCCGTAAGTGGTGTTTTCTTCTTCTACAAGGTTAGATCTGGTTGTTGAACGTCCCATGCGTAGGTTGTGGATGGCGTTTTCAGCTGGGACAGTTCCTGGCCGTGGCAGAGCGATGGCCAGGTAAACGTTTCCTCTGCCGTTGACACACAATACCATAGCGGCGCGAGCAGTGCAGGAAAGACTTTCATGATGGGTCAGTCTTCATTCCCGGACGCCTGACTCTTGCTAATCTTGAACAGGCCTTTCCTCTGTCCAATTCAAACACCTCGCCGGCCAGAACTACTACCGGAAGGGCGAGCTGAGTTCGTGATATCTCATATCTACCTTCGACGAAGGTCTCAATGACATGCCTATAGACATGGGACTCAGACTCGGCCAGATCCTCAATGTGAAACCGGACTTCGTCGAAATTATCACCTGGAATGATGTAAGTCGCCTGCGTTCTGCGACACCCGAGTGCCTACTAACCTTGGCGTTGTAGGCTGGCGAGTCTCACTACATCGGGAACATCTGGCCAGAGGGTATTGCGGGGTCCGCGATACCTGGATACACGGACGGCTACGACCACTCAGCCTGGCAAACCCTTTTGGGACCTTTCATAAAGGCGTACAAGGCAGGAACGACCGATCTTACGACGTTGACACCGGCGTCCGGATCTGTCAGCGGCGCGTTCTGGTACAGGCCTTTGCTCGTCTCGGGTTCGTGCAGCAGCGACTCCCTCGGAAAGCCGAACGGTTACTCGAACGCTCAAGACGTGATCAACATCGCGCTGTATATGGCATCATCTGGTAACGCTGTGACCGTTTACAGCGGAAACAAGCAGATTGCGTTGTACAATGGGTTGCCGAAGGGGTTGGTCACGATACAAACGCCGGGGCTGGTTGCTGGCCCCGTCAGCGTCAATGTGTGGAACAGTGCGGGTACGCAGATCACGTACTCGACGTCTAGCAAGGACGTGGTCGCCAGCACATCTGGTCTCTGCAATTACAATTATCAGGTAGTGAAGGTGGCTGCTTAATCTGTTGTAGTCTCTTCGATCAACAATGTATTTCAAACTATGGATACGCAAACAGGACATGGTGACTTGAGAAGGATGAGCTTGTGTACTCGAAGTGATACTTAGTTTCCGGTCCAGACAGCTACATGACGGCGTTAATATTGAGTCTTTTTCCATAAGGCTTGAACTCACCAGGTCCGGGAATCTGTCAGAGAGAGAGTCACAAAATTCTGTCAGCAGCCGGTAGATGACTTAGAGAGGACTTACCGGGTAGACCGTAGTTGTCTGTGCTGCAGTGCTGTAGATATTGATGTTCACGCCAGGATCCGACATGGAATATGCGCCTGATGAAGAAATAAGTCTGTTGAACGATCAAGCTGCAGGCGCAAGAACCCGCATACCTGGGAGGGACACCAAGTACGAGCTGGATGGTGTCTGGGTTCCGCTACCTGTCACAGTCAACTGCGCGCCTGAGCAAAACCATTTCAGTCAAGTTTGAACGCAGAAGCTTGAGTGTGGCCACCAACATTCGGGGTAGAACTGCGGCGTGTTCGCTTGATGAAGCGCCAAAAGCTCGTGCTGCCGATGATCAAATACATATCCTTTTCACCGATTCAACGAGAACTCACTCTGATCAGATACTGACCCGGAGCAAGAGCCGAGGGAATGACGGCGTCCCACTTGAGTGTGTTCATTACTTCGCCAAGCGCCCAAGTACCGTTGTACTCCGTTCCGGAGAGGAGACCTCCGTGGTTGATCTTGAACCACTTGAGGCTAGCACTGTTCACCGAAGTGCAAGAGCTTCCACAGGCTGCCATGTAGACCATGACGGCGCCTTGGGCGTGAGTCCATTGACTGTGAAGCAGCATTCCAATCAACCCAAATTCTGGAGCATCCAGCCTTGGTCTAAGTACTTACGACCAATAGGCTGTTACGGTCGAGCCTGCGGCAACTGTGGCCGTGAGTTGGCCAGCGGAAGCTTGTCCGTTATCGTTGCAGTGGATTGTCTACGATGCATGAGCAATGGGCGAGTGCTACGCGAAGAGACTCACCGAATCAGTAGGGTCCAGGATGCTGCAAGTGTTCAGTACATTGGGACTTGGAGAAATCATTGATACACTCACGGGTTGTAAGAGCCTATGAAAAACTCGCCGTCAGTATGCTTGCAGAGCTTCTTCTTTGTGCGACGACTTACTATACGGCCTCTCAATGGAAGATTGTCCAGTAGCCGAGTTGTATGGCTGCCAACCCGCGTACGTAGTGCCTAGGTCGGACGTCCGTCAGGGTCTTTCCAGATCTAGAGGGCCCGTATATACGCACCGGCAATGGTGTACGAAGTTACGCCACCATGAGCCAAGGCGCCGGTCGCAAAGAGAGCAGGGATCAAGGCGGTCAGGAAGAACATATTAGCACAGGTTCTACAGACCATCGAAGCGGGGAACTTTGTCTTTATACCACCTGTGGGCGCCATTTCGGAACGTCATGGGCTGGTTTGAGCTTGCGAAAGGAGCTTTTTCGGCGAGGACTGAAGAATACGGAACAAAACACCAAGGTGACGCCAAGAGATATCGAGCCGTCTCGGAAATTTCTTGTCAGCAGTCAATTCAATGCATCGCGTTAGATAGGGTCCTCGCGGTGAAATATGATCTTCCTGTGGATTCAGCTCGCAAACCACGAAGATCTGTGGTTGGGATCGTGAGTGGTCATGGTGACCAATATACTGGAGGGTCGTAGCGAAGGAGTTCAGACTGTGCAGAGCGAGAGGAGAGGCAAAGAGAATGGATGCGGCTCCGATTTTCAACCGACAGCGGACCGAACCACATGCAAGAAGGTCAAAACACTAATTAGCGTATGTCATTGTGGACCCTTCGAAAGCATCAACATGACCACTTAGTAGGATTGTTCTCCAGTATCAGCAGTAGCATTTACCCCAGAATCCCCACCTCCTTCCCCGAGAAATTCCCAACGGAGATTATCGATCCTTCCAACACCAAGTGGTGCAAGCTTGCTGAAAGCGGCAGGTGTAAAATCGATGTTGTACGTGTAGGGCTCTTGACAGTCGGGAACACTTGCACATCGGTCTGTTACGGCGACAGTGACTTCATTGGTTTGTTGTGTATCGGGATCGGTATCTGGAAACGCAATAAATGGAGAGTATGAATGGGCACGTTTGACTCACACTCAGCGCGAAGTCGCCTGTTGCAGATGGGATTGTTGTTTGGATCTGCAGTTGCGCCTCTGTAGCACACGCGCCCGAGATCAGAAGAAGACGCGGACGGAGATTCGGACACGTACGGGTATGCATCGAATAGGACCATGGTGACTGCAGCAATCATGTCCTCGTCCGTGTTACTGATACCGCACGCGCCGAGGGACGCGTTGAACCATGTCCCTATCAGAGTCAACGCTAAACAGCCTGGAAGGGCGGGAGTTGTGTCTACCTTGACCAGTGTGTTCCCCCTCGATGGCGACCTGTCGCCTGAAAAGTGGTACAGCAAAGGCAAGCGAAATAGAAAGGAAAGCGAGAAAAGCGAGCATGACAAGAATCCGCCTGCGGTACTGGAGCTGGAAAGCGGGACATACGCATTTATAAGGACTTCGCGACGGTCACTGACACCGCCGAAGCGCCAAAAGCGATGGCCCGGAAAGGCGTTGCTGTGTATCGGTATGGTTGCAGCGCCGTGAAAGATGTGGTCCTTGCCGCCTTGACAAAGACAACGACAGCGAGTAATCTCCCTAAGGTGTCCGTACCCAGTTCATAATCGAGGCAAGGGTGGTTCAACGGTTGAGCAGGTGACAGACCAGGAGAGGTAGAAAAGCAACACAAGTGCATGTATATAGGGCAAGATCATACTAACAGCCAGCACTGGCTCGCAACCTCGAACAGCAACGTCGTAAGGTGATCAGATTTCCGGTATAACACAAACGCCTGGCACGCGAGAAAGGACTGAGAAAGGGCGCATGTACGACTCGGCTAATAGAGTAAGATCTGCAAATTCGGTCGGTCGGTCAAGGAGCTGTTATAGCAACGAAGCTCGGCCTGATACGCGCATACGTTGACCGTACCCGCATCTTAGCGTCTCGACGACGTCGGGGATCAGCCGTTGCCCATATGGCTGTTTTGTTGATGAAATGGTCGCGATCTGAATCACAGATGTGGGTCTCTGCTAGATTCAAGTCCTGGGTTGAGTTTGAAGCCTGGAGTCTCGACCTGCCATAGTCGTTGTGGTGGTTTGAGTCTGAGAGGTCATCGTCGTCTCGCCCGAAATTGGGTTGATCGGAGGCGGGTTCTGATTTGTCAGCGCGCCGCGCTCCTAAATTTGGGTAATCGCTCTCTTTATCGTCAACTGCCATGGCTGCATCTCGGCTGCTCGTCGACGTGCACACTCACGTGTACCTCCCGCGGTATGCGTCGCTAATGAGGTCGAGGGCGACTGTACCGCGCATCATTCCTTGGACTGGCAAGGATGGCCAACAGGAAGAACGGCTCCTCATCCTCGACCATGAACCCAGCGGTGGGCGGCCCATCGGCGCACAGTACTGGGACAGGAACGAAAAGATAAAATTCATGGACTTACACGGAATTGACGTGTCTGTCGTCAGGTCTGCAGCCATTTGTCTCGTGCTCAGCTTTGCTTAATCAAGTATAATCATTGCAGTACCGCCAATCCATGGCTCGACTTCCTTTCCCCTTCTCAGGCTCAGTCCATGGCTCTCGAGCTCAACGAAGATCTGGAAGAATACTGCTCGACCGGTCCCACGCTCTCAGCCATCAACATGAAGCGCCTGTATGGGTTTGGACTGCTCCCGCTTGTTCCCAACGTCGAGGTCTCCTCCATCCTCGAAGCCATCAAACAAATATCCAAGCTTCCGCATCTCAAAGGGCTCATCATGGGTACGCGTGGCATCGGCAATGGACTTGACGACGACGCGCTCGATCCCGTCTGGGCGGCGATCGAAGAGGCAGGCCTTGTCATCTTCCTCCACCCACATTACGGCGTGGATAACAGCGCATGGGGCGCCAAAGATAACGGACACGTGCTTCCTCTTGCCCTCGGCTTCCCATTCGAAACAACCACAGTACGCACATCTCTGCGGCTCGGCCGAGGATCATATCTCACTCTTTTTTCCAGGCAGCTACTAGGTTAATCATATCTGGCGTGTTCGACCGCTTCCCATCCCTTCGCCTCTTGCTTGCTCATTCCGGTGGTGCCCTTCCCCAACTATCCTCTCGTCTCGCTTCTTGTATTGATCACGACCCCGTCGTCGCGTCAAGACTGAAGCACGACGCGCGATACTACGTGGGCAAGCTCTACCTGGACGCTGTCTCTTATGGTCCTGAAGAGATGGGCTTCACGGCGGATGTCATATCGCGAGCATCCCGCTACGACTCAACGAGTTTGTCAAACGCGCCTGCAGACAGGAAGGCGGGCAGCAAGCAGATGCTCTTTGGGACTGATCATCCGTTCTTCCCTCCCTTGGGGCCCACGGAGAAGTGGAAGAGTGTCGTTGAGAACTTGCAGGCTATTGAGATGGTTCAAGGATGGGGTGATGTCGAGACAGGAGGCGTGAGGGGCGGCAACGCGGTCGAGCTGTTCTCTCTGGGTTCATGACATCGTGTCAATATAGAATCATGGAGGTAACGTGTTTTGTCCTCTGCATTGTCTACATCGTCTGACGTCGGACAATTAGTTCAGGTGCCTTTGCACCAACAACCTACTGATGTTGCGCTACCGTGACATATACCATGTATCTCCATACCTTATTGCCCTTGATTGGCGGCACTTTTTTTGCCATCTCGCGCCTCCCGAAGGTGGGCACTAAATGCTCGACCATTCGTCAAGACTCCGCAACACAGTGACCATTGCAGCTCAGTGCCACTTCAAGGGGACTGTACAGTACACATGCCTGGCATTTCGACCGACTCGATCCTCGAGCCTCGCTTGTCGCGATCTCATAATCCACTGACTTACACTCATCTTGTATACACAGAAAATCGTGCTTTCTTGCTTCAGTCTCAATCAACCCTTCTAGGAAGATGACATTGACAATTGACGCCTTACTCATTAAAGCAGAAGTAGCCTTCCTGGGCTGTATCCTCTGCCGAACTGTATATGAGGCTTTCGAAAACATTTGTGTCTCTCATGAGTCTTTCCCTCTCCTTGCTTCCCGTCACTCACCCCATGTTTATCTGTACGTAGCCGCCGTTCTCTTCCTCCTACACTTTCTTCGGCCCTCGCACACCCTCATTTAACGGAAAGCGCTAGAGGCTCGACCGTTTGCGAGACGCCCAACACCATTATCTTGCTCACACAGTCGTCCAGATCCAACGTCTGGCCTTGGAACCATACCTGCTGATGGTTTCAACCGTGCGGCGCCGGATTTGTCCTGTGAGCCTCGTCAATCTCGACGTAGTTCCGACTGGCACCGATTTTGAGGGCTGCAGAGTTCGCTCGTCCATTTGGTCATTCTCTCCATCAAGGGAAGCAGTGTCTTGTTGAGGAGAGTCGAAGAGCGTAGCTGATTCGCCACAGTTAAATAGGGGCCCTTTGGGCGGGGTGACGTCGAAGATAACCTGGGGGCCAACACTTGCGATTTGGAGAACCTCAGGGAGCGAGGCAGACGCGG
Source organism: Strobilurus luchuensis (assembly GCA_019915105.1). Lineage (NCBI taxonomy): Eukaryota > Fungi > Basidiomycota > Agaricomycetes > Agaricales > Physalacriaceae > Strobilurus > Strobilurus luchuensis. The sequence continues at coordinate 761,950 of JAHLMJ010000012.1, read as the reverse complement.
ATAGTCGCACCGGTGAATGCGGTGACTGCACGGCCGGTTGCCAGAATGATAACAAGGGTAAATGTAGTCTGGGATCGGGTCGCAACTGTGGATGCGGTACCACCACCAACGCGGCAGTCAGCCCGTTGATGTACTGGCTCGCTAAGAAAAGAAGGAAAATCAGCAAGACAAGCCAAGGAGCAGGGAAGGAGTACCTTACCGCCTTCGAGTTGTTTAAGAACAACGGGTTCGACCACAAAAGTCGAAGGTCGGGCGGTTTTAACGACACGACGTGTGGTTTCGTCGTTGAACTTACGCTTAGGAGGAGCCTCCTGGCCATTAATCGCGCCCAAGGTTTGGAGGGCCTTCTGGTAAACACGAGCGTTAACGTCCATCCCTGGAAGGGCAGCAAAAGGAATGTAACGAACAGAGGATGACTATTAAAAAGGTCATAAGGAAGTCGAGGACAAGAAAGAGACTCAAAAGGGACGCACTGCTTCGGCCTCTTTAGACAAGGAATTGGCGACTTGAAGCTGACGAAAGGCTTCAATAAAGGCAGACGGGACTGGTAAAGGAATTGAGCGCACGGTTTCCCCGACTACGACTACGGAGTCCTCACCGTCGCTCTCCTGCTGGTTCCAAGGTGTCGACGGACATGGCCACATTCTTCTTCAACCTTCGCCTCTATGTTGGGATGTTGGTACACCTTCTAGGGATTCACCCTCAGACGCCGACGCACCACATCGCCCATATTCTCCAACCTTTGGTGAGCAGCTGCAAGAAGGCATCTAACGCCCATTTCCCTGCGCTGTCCCCTGGTCACCCTATGCATCCGAATAACACTTATGTCAAGCCGGATAAAGTTGAGAAAGGCAAGGTACGTTTTCTTGGTTCTTTATTGTTTTTCTTGGTATAACTCACGAGGTCTTGCTTAGAAGACAAAGAAGTCTCCCGAGGTCATTACCGAGGCCATGGAGAAACGGGCCGAGACCGGAGACGGCGACGTTGAGATGGATCCCGACGCCTGTGCGCGTTTCTTTCGTCCGGAGTACTTCGACCCGAGCTCGATAGGCGTGTCTCTGCTCTTGCCTGCCCACGCCCCGCCTGGAACCCATCCGTCGCCGTTGTCTTACATTGCCGCCGTTGTCTGCCCTGTAGGCTGTTGTCGCCGTCCTGCCTTGCCGCCATATTTGCTGTAGCACCCTAGCATATCCTTTTTTCTTCGTTCTTTTCTTGTCGTCCTTTGCCACAGACACCTCCCGAGCTCGATAGGAGTGTGCCTGCCGCCGTTTTTTGGAAGCCAAATGTAGATTGTGGTACCGAGCGCGATAGTACCACTAGCTTCCTACCCGAGTGCGATAGGACAGAGTCGCCATCGAGGCCGCCAGATTTTTTCCAATGCAGGACGCCGCCCGCCTGCCCGCCGGGTTCATTTCTTACCTCACCATTGATTATCGTTTTTAAAGTTTGATGGCAATAGTCGGCATGTTCGGCTGCATCGCCGTTCTCATGAGTTGAGCCTGTTGAGGCTTCCCTTCATTCCCTTAGTCTGGATGCTCCTGTTACCCCCTTAAGTTCTACCCCATGGTTCTGCCCTTGTGCTTCCTGGTGAGCTCGGCTTCTGGGGGTGGCAGAGAGCGTGGCAAGACGTACAGATGAAGCCGTCGCTTCTTGGGTGACGACGTCATCGTGTGCGCACCTTCCACGACCGGCCGGTCCTGTGGACCACTGCCGTGTAAACAACAACAACAACAACCGGTAGCCCAGTCGACCATGAGGATGAATGTCCTCCAGCTGGTGACGCAAAGAAGTATGGTTGCATCTCGGGAGGTGCTACGAAGTCGACATCCCAAGGAACAACGTCAGGCGTCTGATTCCTGGAAGGCGACTGGTACCAATCCTAAGAAGACTTCGTGTCAGGACTCCGCACTACAAAACGCACGGCGGGTGAAAGTTCCCCGAAAAGTCACCCGCTCATCGGGTTGTTGTCACCTGGTAGGCGGGGTAGAATTACTTGGTTTGGGGTCTCGAATACCGGGTGATGAAATGTCGTCCATTTAATCCGGTTACCGAGTGATTGAGCACCGTTTACCGGGGGAGTTCTCCTCATATATCTAGCTACTATGGATTGCTTACTTGTGGGTGCACATTTGTGGTACCAATGAAATTCTATTCATGATGTAGACTACTGACAGTGGGAAGCAATGAATATGAAACATACAAACCCTACTGAGGCCTGAGGCAGTCAATCCCAGTGAGTCTAAGTCCATTGTCATAGGAGATGTCAAAGTTTGCAGAGGAACAGTACAAAAACATACCACACGGTGAATACGGGGTATCCCCAAGGTCGTCATAGTGGCTGCCGGAGAGCTGATATTCTTGATGGTCGTCCTGCAGTTACTCAGGCTCGATGCTCGTCCGTGCTCGATAACCTGTCCGTGGTGTCCTAGCACTTGTTTGCCTCGTCCTCGCTCTGTATGGCCTTGCTCTGTATGCCCTCGTCCTCGCGGTCAGTAGCTTCGTCCTCGTGGTCAGTGGTTTCGTCCTTGCACTCGAGGTCTTCGTCCTCGTCCGATGAATCCATCCTCAGTAAGGCTTTGTGAAGGTCGTCGCCTACGAGAGTCCTCGTCCACTGTCGTTTGCAGGAGTGCTCGTGCGCGAGAGTGCTCGTCCGCTGTCGCCCGCAGGAGTCCTCGTCCGAGAGTCCTCGCCTGCGCAAGTCCTCGTTCTAGCTGCTACAGTAGCTTGGTCACAGCTGCCTCTTAAGTCGGGTCCGCGAAAGAAAGAGAGTCCCATAGCGCAGCACGGCAGATAGGGAGCAGGCGACGATGTGCGTGTGGGCCATGGCTGGGAAGAGACAAGGCACGTCACTCGTGTTTGGAGGTGGTTCGATTTCGCAGTCGGCCCGAGCGGACTTTGAAATGGACTTGGTCATGTTTTTCGGTCAACCGGGCGATTCACTATAGCGGGACCTGTGCCGGGTGATTGCCACCCACCTTGCTTTCACCCGGCACCACTCGGCTACCGGGTCTCGAGTGACTTTCGCCCGCCAACCGAGTGACTGTCACCCGGTCTGGGGTCCATAGTGCCGGTTGAAAGTGCCACAAAGCTCCAAGTTATGTACCTCGAATTCCTCATACAGTCTCTGTCTCAGACCTGTATCCTCGCTCAGGTCTGCGATCAATCTCGCATTACGCCTTTGGCTGAATGCGACAAGCTCGTCGAAGCTCTTTTCAGTCAGGCTGTCCGGATTTTTGGCGTCATGCCACAAGAACAAAGATCCAAGATCGGTCGCGTATCGAGAACCGATGATCCACGAATGCGGGTCATGTCTATACGACGCGTCCACGGAATGACTGATGAATACAGAGGGAGGCGGGCTGAATTCAGTGTTCGGCGGTATGGATGATCTGTTGGCTCCAGTCGGGATGATAAATCGCTGAAGAACCGCTGGCAGGTCCGTATACGCCGCTTTCTTGAAGGTGGCCATAGCGCATATGCTGGTCGAGCTCATCTGTATGCATGGTCGACATTGGTCCAACAGGTACGCTTCTCCGGCAGGTCTTAGCTTTCCGTCTTCGCCGAAGGCAAAAGATGCACGAGCTCTGAGTTGCAGAGGGCCAATATCTGTTGTCTCATGATGTTCTTGCACTGGGTCCAGAATAGAGCAGACAGCATGCAGGATAGAGTCGCGAGTGCCATAGATTGATGCAGGTGTGAGAACATCAGGTCTTGCTGATGAAGATGGCATGGTAGAAAATCCAGAGGTTTGAGAGGTATGAGCTAGTATAGCGTTCCCAGGCGTATATATACAGAGAATTACAGGCTTTGTGCTTGATGTGGCAACTGGGTAAGGTGCACAATGTGTATGGAAATGTGTACTTTTCGACGACGGGGCGAATCCAGTCCACGTAGTCCGTAATTCCAGAATTGTAAAAATACAATCGATTATTTTTCCGACCTTCGAGCCTTGAGGATCGAATAGCTAAAACTGTGAGTTGGGTGATGGGAAACGGAACGGTTCGGGAACAACCCAAACCGTGTCGTTTTCCTGTGGGCGAACCGAAATGGAAAGGATCCCGATGACCCACTACGAGTCGAAAGCGACAGCGCGTCGCGATCCCTTCCGGGAGTGAGGCTACCCCAACCCAAGCTGTCGTGTCTGTATAGCCTTTTAGTCATATTCGCTTATCTGTGTTGCCGTGTGGCCAACCTTAATTGACTCCATCATATAAATACCATCACGGGCGCTTAAACGCTCTCATTCTCGTACCACTTCGTTTCTCTCCTGTCATGTCCACTGCCTCCCCTCTCCGCGGTCTCACCGCTGTCCGAAAGCGCGCCCAGACCGAGATAGGTGGTCTTCTCTGTGAATTGAGCAATATCCATTGTGCTCTCCTCGACGAATGTCGTGATGGTGCGTCTTCGTCCTCTTCTGTTTTCCTTCTAACCTTGTTGTGTAGAGATTCGACACAACATCGAGGAATTCCTCGTCCTCCGTTACAACGCTTCGCCTACTGTTGCTCGTGGTGAGATTTTTTGCGTCCCGTGCATTTCGTTACTCAACGTCCTCCCTTAGATCAAGCCGAGGCTTGTATCGTCCACGAATCCCCCCCTAATCCTTCTCCCACCACTGGGAACGGGGAAGTCGGCCTCCTCCTTGCCGCCTCCAACCTAATGCACTGGGCCGACGCTTTCGAGAATATGAACGTTCGGAACTTTACCGACCTGCGGTGTCTCGCATCTCTCTGTGAGTGCCCCTCTCCTCGGCGTCGAGTTTCTCTCACCTCCGTTAGATTTCACCCGTGCTACTAAGATTCGTTCGCTCCTCAGCGAAGCCCTTATCATCGAAGAGAATTCCCATGAAATGGATCTCCTCCATGATCTCCTTTCCGATTATTGCTAGTCGTCCGAATCGTCCAAACGTTGTGTACCACAAGCCTCTGTATAGTTACTTACTGTGTAGTCATCAATTCTACGTGCATCAAACCCAGAGTGTCTACGCTTCGCCAGTACCGTAAGAACGTGTCGGATGACCAGCGTCCCAACGCTTTGACTACGTCCGGGTGTACTCCTTGTAGTAAATAGTATGTCGTTCCGCCGATTCTGAAACTATGCCCCGTCATCCTGCGCATCCCTTTCTCTTTCCAAACTTCATTACACCGCAATATGAAACTCTTCTTCGTGAGCAGTTTCCTGTCGCCCGACTTATCGATGTACGAGGCGAGCGGCGTGTTGTGTTCGATTTTGTTCTCGTCCATATGCACGCATAGCACCTGGATGGGGTTTACTTGTCCCCTCTGCGCACAAATCATCACATCCTCGCCTTTGACCTGTTCCACTTTCGTGGACGGGAAGTGAATCGTCCGAGAGCCTGCATCCGACAACGCCTCTCCTACGTCCTTTCCTGTCGGATTTCTCGAGGGGTCGAACCGATCCAGCTTGGCCGAGTCCGGGAGCATCTCGCCTAGTCTTAACTGGCCAAAGAAAGCCGTGTATGCTGTCATCCTCACCGCTACGTCCCTTGGATCTGACGCGTCCAACGCCTCTTCGAGCGCCTTCAGCCGCTTCATCGTTACTGGCTTCCTCTTCTGTCCCTTCGCTCCCTTTGGCGCTGCTCGCGCCATCCCCTCCAGCACATACTTCAGCTGCGTTGAGGCCTTCCACTCCAGCCTGTTCCTAATATGAAAGGCTCTGATGCCGTGAATCTTCGCCGCGATACTCGCGCTTCCAGGTTTCTCAAGCCATGAAGCTGCGAAGTCTTCTAGTGCTTGTGCCGACGCTGGGAATCGTTCGCTCGGACGTATCCCGCTCCTGTCTGCCCAGTCCAGATAGCTGCGCAAGCCAACTCGATGCTGTTTCTGTGTGCTGACCGCCCACGCCCTATTCAGGGCTGCTCGTGTTTGTTCCGAAAGTACTGGCATATACGCCGCGTAGTCGCGTCTCACTTTCTCTTCCAGCGGTAACTCTGCACCCCGATGCTCCTGTTAGCTCCAAGCGTCCTGAACCTCGAAAGTCACGCGCCTTTCTTCTCCTTCCTCTTGGTCCTCGAGTTTCCTTCCTCTCCTAGACGCGTCTTGTAGATAGTCATTGCGCGTGTTTCTTAGAGTGTCGTCCTGATCGTCCAATAACGTAAAGATCGTCGTGATAATTGTACAAGTGATCCGAACCCTAACCCGGAAGTCCCAATTATTCTCTAACCAAGATTCTATAATTCACTGTACGCTACCGAATTTTCTACAAATGGCTTCAGGTGTCGCGGCACCCTCGGCGGGTATTGTAATAAATCCTTCTTGCTCCCAAACTCTCCTCGCGAAGGTGCGTCCGCCACATTCTCCTTCGTTGCCACATACTCAATTGTCAACCATATGTTGTAGTCCTGCATTAGACTTACAATCCTCCGTAGAATGGCATTTTGCTGTTTCCCTCTCGATCGTCCCGCTCGAAGTGCACCGATTACGCCCTGATTGTCCGACCACAGGTGAATGTGTGAGTGCGAGTCTCGGAGTATCCCGCCACCTTCAGGGTCCTGAGTGCCAGCTCGATGGCGACCATCTCTCCCCAACCAATATCCCGCCCCTCCGACTTCCAACCATCCTTCAATTTCCACGCTAACCACCTCCCGTTCAGAATTAGACCGATCCCCCACGAAGTCGAGGCGTCCACCATGATTGTCACGTCCTTCCTCACCGGCTTCGGTGTGACGCATGTCATCCCCACGAAATCCTCTCCCAGTTTGTCATACCACCACTGCAGGTCCTCCGCCAGTGTCGCTGAGACCGTGTGTTTCACAAACGATGGCGTTCCTTCCTTGAACGAGGCGCGCATCTTGTAAAGCGAGGGCATCCGCGAGCAACCGTCCACGCACACCAGGCAGACATGGTTCAAAGTACCGGCGAGCGAGTCTATCTCCTTCCTCGACATCATTGTCCCTTTCCTCCTGAATTCCTCCAACTTCGCCCTGTACTTCGTCTTCTTCTTTTCCGGGAGCTGTACCTTCTTCGACTCTAGGTCCCAGTCGAAGCCAATGTATGTGAACGCCGTGGCGAAGTCGACGAATTTCTTCCTCGCCCACGGCCATCCCACTATGTCCGCAATCGCCCAGATCAGTGTCGCGTCATAACCGTATATGAATTCGCCGTCCTTATTTCGTCCCTTCGGGTATCGAAAGAAGATGAAATCGTCCACCCACTTCAGGACCGCCTGAATCCCGTTGTGGAGGAAGATCACGACCATAGCGTCCGCAATCCTGCCGAATATGCCCGGAGAGGGGGACGCTCCAAAATCCAGAGTGAGGTTGATGAATATAAGGAGGTTAATGAGAACCATTGTGAACATGCGTTGGGAAGGTCTCGTCGGTACGTTTCGAAACGCTGAGTCCACATCGAAGACTGACACCTGCGTCCCGTCCGGTGCTTCCGCCACTTTCAGAAAACAGTCGGAGAATGTTCCCCAGTCGCATTGAAATTCGTCCGTGTCGATTACATCGTTTATGAACGTTCGTTCCGGGTCTAGTGGAATCTTCTCTAGTAAGCCTTTCTCTCCCGTCGACATTCCTTTCCTCCTCTCAATTTCCAAAACGGTGTCCTGCGGCAGGTCGATCCTCGGAAAGGAGTGATCCATCGTAATCCTCAACTTCCCCGGTCTCTGCTCTATAACGTTCATCGGAGCCGTGCGGAAAAACCCTGCGAAACCATAAGTCAAACCGAAGGTGTGATCTCCGACCACATACCAATCTCATTCTCGATCTCTTCCCTCGTGTAACCCTTCGATAGCCGTCCCATCTCTATCTCCTCGCCGTATTGTTTTTCGATGAAATCCAAGTGTTCCAGTTCCTTCGCGTGATTCGGAGGTACGAACGTCCGTGTCAGGTAGAAGTCCTCGAGTCCCAACGAGAAACCTTCCCTCATCCCCTCCGTCACATCCCTAAACTCCTCCCAACGGTCAGCCGCCGTCAACTCTTCCTCCCACCGATCCACCAAGAACGGTGTCACGATCCTCTCCATGTCCTCCCGCAACGAGGACCGCCTCATCTCCGACACCCCTCCCCCCGTCCTCCCCCGGCCCCCCTCAGAACTCCTTGGTGCACTCGAAGGCTCCATGGCCTCCGCCTCCACAGAGGGAGCACTCGTGCAAGAACGGGCCGCAGCTGTCCCTCGTGCAGTTTCCGTAGTTGAAACCGGAGCAGTACTCGACGTGAGTATGCTTGTTCCTCCATCGGCCGTTCGGTCCGTCGGTTGGGGGGCAGAAAATGCAGATGCATTTCGTGTTACCAGAGCACTCTTTAGGTCGGTGGCCGTATCCGCCGCAGGTGATGCAGCGCTTCCCCTTCCCCCCCGACTTGCCAGTGCTTTTGCCCCCTCCCCCAAAACCACCACCTCCTCCTCCCGAACCACTGGCACCTCCACTGCTAAAACCTCCCCCCCCCACCAAAGCCCCCGCCCCTTCCCTTCGACGTCCCCCTCGCCGGTGCACTGTAAGAACTCTGTGAGCCTCGGCCTCCTCTGCCAGAACCTCGCTGACTCTGTTGACCTTGTTGGGAGACCGCCGCTTTCCCCTTCTTCTCGGCATTCTTCTTCGCCTGCTCCTTGCAGGAATTCCACCTGTTGTCGTCCATGTCCTCCGGTATCAACATGCCGCGAGTGGTCACAAAGTGGCGCATCGTCTCGCCCAGGTAGAGCTTTGACGCCGCGAACGTCACGTCATCCTCATTGTCGTCCAGCGCCATCAGCTTCTTGTATAGCGTCTCGAAACCCGTCACCGTGACGGCTACCTCCCGTGCTCGCTGCTCCGAGGGCACGTAGAAATCCATGAGCGCCTGGCAGAAGTTGAACATCGCCTGCTGGACGTCCCATCGCGACAACGCCAGATCCTCGTCCGCCTTACGCCCGTCTGTGGCTTTCAGCACCATGCCGCCGTCTTCGTCGACGGTGACCTTCTTGCCCTCCGACTCCTTCCTCGCGTCGCGCATGCAGGCCGTCCTCGTGAGCTGCGAAAGATAGATGTCCTTCTCGAAGCCGCTCTCCAAGTTCTTGATAATGTAGCGAGGTATCGTCACCTCGTCCCGCGATGGGAGGTCCGTCATGCGCACTAGTTTCCCCCCGGTGTCGAAACGTCCCGAGGACTTGCTCTTGAACCTGGCCAACTGCAGCGAGGCCGTCCGATTCTTCCTCGAATGGAATGGAGAGAGCGAAATGGAGCGCTCTCTCTTACGCGTCGAGCGTCGCTTCGCCGGAGTATCCGGGGTGGACGGGCTAGCGCCCGACTTCAGGCGCTTCCCCCTGGTCGAGGGAGATTTGGCATCCGGCGTCACCAGCGCCCTCTTCTTCGCGCGGGTCCTCTCCTTCTGCGCCTTGATGCTGTGCATCAACACCTTGAACGTCGTATACCCCATCTCCTCCGCCACCTTCCTCGCCGGCGTGGTCATCGCGTACGTGTACTGGTCCTCGTACTCCTCGTCACCGTCGTCCTCCTCGGTCACCGGGTGTTCGCTCAAATAGCGGACGTGCTCGTTCTGAGCCGCCGCCTCCCCAACCATCTCCTTGGCAAGTCTCCTCGCCTTCTCCTCCGCCTCCCTATCCAATGCCTTCCTCAGGCGCGCGTCCTCCAGCCAATGAGCGTGCATCCTCTCCCTGATCGCGGACTTCTCCCGCTCAAGCTTCCTCTTGTGGGAGGCCGCCCTCGCCTCCGCCTCCTCTTCGCCTTCCTTCAACTGGCGCGCCGCCAGCATCTCCCTTTCCCAGCGCAGGCGTCGCGCCAGCTGGGCCTCGCTCGCCCTCAACTCGTGAAGCTCCCCGTCATCCTCCTTGGGGTCGTCCCGAACCGACGCCTGTATGCGGGCTGTACGCAACCAGGCGAGTTCGAACAAGAAATGCTGCAAGCAGCGATATCTCGAGGGAGGCTTCTCAAACGACTACCACGATGCGCGCAGCAAGGGCGAAGGCTCAAACGACACTTCGAAGGTGGAACGAAGGCAAACGAAGGCTGGATAAAGCACGCGAGGGCAGCTACTCAACGAGAGTATACGTCGAAGACCTTCTTCGACGTTGCTGAAGCCTCGAAACTGGTTCCTTTGGTATGGTGGGGAAAAGTAAGGTATATTTCCGACCTTCGTCGGTATTAGTATCTACTTCGGGATCTATCGAACCCGGGCGGTCTGTAAATACGGAACAATAGAGTATCCTATCTACCTTCCTTCCTCCTGTCCGCAGCCGTGGAGCCCTCACCATATGGTGGGACGGTCCGGGCAATCCTCCTGAAGGTTTCTGAAACCTCCTTAGACCTTCGGCCGCGTGCGTCCCCCTAGCGAACCTCGCCAGCCCCTTGAGTACCTTCGAGTACTATCCTCCGGGTTCCCGTATGCTATGGGTCCTGCGCGAAGCATCTCGGGGATGCTGAGTTACGGATTGGGGCGCCCAGATGCGCACCAAGCTGTACAGGGCCATCTCCCTCCTGATCTCCTCCTCGCCGGTAATCCGCTGATGTGCAGTGTGATAAAGCGGCGTGTAATCACCACTATCTAACCAACAACAAATCTACTGGTGCTTGTGATACGGAACGGTTGTCCTAATCGTGTGATCGGGGAACGGCTGGTTAAGGTAGCAGTGGACTGATACGTCCGTTTTGGTGCACGAATGCGGGTTGTTTTGGGGGGGTTGTAAGCGAAGAGGATCTACGCGAAACACCTAATCGAATAAAGACTCAAAGTCGAACAGAGCTCGCCAGGAAGACGGGGACGCGAAGGCCGGGACCGCTCAAGGGTAGATGTTCTACAGTACTGGGGCGACCGAACGGACAACAGTGCACTGACTTGTTATCTGCGTTGATGCTAGCCTCGTGCACCAAACTTACTTCTCTACTTGGGTGTGACAGATCGTTCTTTTGAGCGTCGGTCAGATACCGTGGCCACAAGACGTTCTTCGGCTGCTTAACGTCGCACCAGTTCAGGCTAACTAGGCTTCACTTTCACAAGGCGGTTGTCTCTGGGGAGACGATTGCTTGCTACTTGGATCCGTGCGGTATCTCTGGGGAGAAGTCCGGGCTCACAGAAGTTAACTGGGTACTTGACGTCAAGGGACTGCGCACGATTCTTGTCTGCGGTTCTTGAGTATCTCGCCACTTAGGCGTCTTAGGAGACTTTGCTTTGCTTAGGTTCTTGGCTGCTTAAGGGTTTGGGTGGGCTTTCAAACGTGTTGAACTTCTTATTGGGCGCGAACCCGAGTCAGATTACTACAGAGGAATGCTTTAAACTCCAGGCAGGGCCAATCACCCCCGTAGAGCTTGACCGCATTCGAAGCTTCTTCGCGGCCTATGTGAGTCCTCCTCTTTCCTTCCCTAGTGTCACGGCATTGTCTCATAATCCGCAGAAAACCATGGAGAAGTGCGTTGAAATAGCCGCGCGCCGCCACTGGGCACTTCCCGACATCCTTGACTCCGAAGTGTTGGCCAAAACCTTCATAGCGGACCTCACCAGCGGCTACTGGCACGCCGAATTCGACAAGTTGCAGGCCGACGACCTTGGTGTGGATCTGAGGCACATTGCCGCCCGCCGCCGCCACTTCAAAGCGACAAACGGCGCCGTCCAAGACTTCGCCCGTCCCCGCGGCATCTACTGGTGGAGCGACGTGACTGGGAAGGTCGAGTTTACGGGCCATTTCCCCAATGAGGCGGCCGACGAACCCATGAGGGATGTTGCTGAAGAGATTGCCGAGGGAGGGACTGGCGGATCTGATGATGAAGAGCCTGCGGACGCAGATGCCGTGGGTACCCCAGAGAACGAGGATCCTGAGATTATCGAGATTAATCAGTAGACGAGATATGTCTTGTGAAGGGTGGTGAATGGCGGCGCGGACGGGAAGAGCTCCGCTGGCGTCTGAAATACAGATCCCCTGTGCCAGAAATCCGAGAGAAGCCTCCTGGCCATCGATAAGTGGGTCCATCGATAGCGCTGATCCTATAAGAAATCCAGTTCTTGTCCCACATGGACAGCCGTCCGCCTTCGTTCTCCAAAAGTCCTTCGAATGCCTGAGACTCCCCCATCCTTCTATTCGGCTCGTGGCGCCCCGCTGTACTTCCCTTATGATGTCCTGTTTGAAGCCCGACGAGACACCTTCCCCATCAATACAGCGAACCCGGAGGAGGGATCCCCTCGTTGGCTAACGCTAGTCAGCCTCCCTTCCTTTGTCAACCTCCAAGCGTACGAGAATGAGGAGAACCAGGCTCGAGACGCCATCCTGTCTGTTTTGAACTCCCTGTATGAAACCGAAGGTCACTACCTGGTCGAGGACATTAGTCGCGCTTTCACCCATGCTGTGAGTGGCCCCCCCCCTCCTCCCCCCTCCTTCCTCCTGATCCCTCTTCCCTCCCTTCCCAGAATGCCGCTCGGGACTGCGCTCACCGCGCTGCTCACCACGGCTGGGTTGTTCCCGACACCACCCAACTGTTTTTCGACTCATCCCTTCTGTCGTCCTCCATCACCGACCCTTACTGGTACTCCCCCTCCTTCCGTGACATCCCTCGATTCGGAGCCCGTATTGGGGAAATCTTTGACCTCCGCAGCCAGAAGGAAGCCCTCCTTCGCCGAGTGAAAGAGATCCATGTCGAAATACCTTCGTATGGCCCCCAGAACCGACCCAACCTTCTTCTCGGAATTCGAGACTTCCTCTACCCCCAGATCAGCACGGAAGCGAGGCATTTCTCCTTCCCTCCCCGTATCAGCCCCCGTAAGTGCTCGCTTCTCCATCCTTCCCCTCTCACCACCTTCCCCCTTCCCAGGTGAACCTCTGTCCTCCTCCTCCCTAGGCTATCGTGGCCAGCCTTCCCCCGCATCGTCCTCCACTAACTCAGAACCTGAGCTCTCCCCCGACGATCGAGACCCGGAAGTGTACGAGTGGGAGAGGAACCCGGGTTTGATGTGACTGGGTCGATTTCGCGGGCATCGAGGCAAACGAACCCTCCTGTACCCTTCCTGGCCCTCCCTACTCCAACCCCACCGCGCCCCAGTTGTCGCCATGTCAGAGTAGAGACGCCTTAAGCGTATAGGTAGCCTTAGCAATAACAGACAGTCGTGTCTCTGGCATCACACTTGATTCCTGAGCCTGCCTACGCCACACCACGCCCCCCCTCCCTTTCCCAGAAATTCGCTCTCGCTGCGTGCACCGCCTCGAGAAGCCCCAGATGATTATCGGACGCGTGTAAGGCTTCCATCGAGAAGCGCGGTGATAGAAGGCGCGGGGACTCAATTAGACTTTTTGACCGGCGTCTTCGCTTGACGCTAAGTCCCAACTTCTCTCTCGCGCTTTCTCATACCGCCATGTCGACTGCGTCCTCGTCAACGCCCGCCCCGTCCTCCAAGCTGCGAGTGACGCGAGTGTTCACCGTGGAGGGCCTGCTCCGCTCCTTCACCTCCAACATCGATACCCGCCTCGCCCAGCTTCCACCCATTTCCGGCTTCACGTATCCTCATGGTCCCGCCACTTCTCGCCCCGCTGCCGACGCCTACATCGCTGCCGTAGCCCAGCAATGTCGTGCGGTTCATCACAACTTTGCGCGCGCTCCGACCACGCTGGGTCCAGACGAGCACGCCACCTCAGTCGAGAATGCACGCGTGGCCCTGGATCGCGTAGGCGGCGAGCTCGTCAGCAGCCTCCTCCCCGAGTGGTTCAGTCCACAGTGGATCGAGACATGCGCGCCGTGGTTTGAGGAGGTGCTCCGCGCGGAGGCTGCCAGGCGCCAGGCCGAGGAGGACGCCGACGCGGACGTCCTCAACCTCCTTTTCCAGGATGATCTCGATGACGCGCCCGCAAACGCAACTCCTCCCCACATCGAAGAGAGCCCAGATCGAGAGGCCGGGGCGGAGAACCAGGAGCGCGAGGAGGGCGAGGAAACCCGGGACCAAGACCTGGAGCATCAGACATCCAGTACGTTTCCCCACCTCCTCACTTGTTGTGGGTCTCATTCCTCCTCCAGAGCTCTCTCCAGCCCCTACTCGCCCAGACGGAACAACTCCTCCCCCTCCACAACCATCACGCCCGGCTTCCCCAGATCTCGCGGATGATACCGAATCCGCGGCTCCTCCCGTTGAGCCTGTCATCCCCGTCGAACCCGCGCCTCACCACTCCGCTCGCGTCCGCCGCCCGTCTCCCCGCGGTCGCTCTGTCGCTAAACGCCGGTTCCTTCCTTCGTCACCTCCCATCGAAACTCACGCCTCCCCTGTCGTCTCCGAAGCTGGTACCGAATCGGACAACGACGCCGAGGCGGACGAAATCGATGATGAACCCACTGGGATCCCTCTTGTCCCCTTCAGGGTGAACTCTGCCTGGGGGACCCCTCTCCTCAAGCTCTACAACCTCCAAGCCGCCGACAAGTTCCCCACTGGCGAAAAATATGCGTGGGTCGGGCAAGCCTTGAAGGCAGGCGCGCTTTACGTGAGCCCCCTCCCCCCTTCTTTCTCCCTTCTCCAGCTAAAACCCTCCCTCTCCATTCCCTCAGCAACTTCCTGACAGTGAACGTTGCGCTCGATGCCACGAGGATGATGAGGAATGCATTCTCCCTATCGGCATCCTTCCCCACCTCAATGTCAAATGTGCGCTCTGTCGCTCGCGCAAGGACCCCTGCTCCTTCCTCAAGAACGGTCGCGCCCTTCCCACCCAGCTCCGAATCCCAGATCTCCCCATCCCAAACCCGCTTCCCACGGATCTCGTGCCTCTCGTATTCCCTGCGCGTCGTAGAAGGGGGGCCTCCCATCAAGAACAAGACTCATCCGACGACGGGGTTGAAATCCTCCCCTCTGACACCGAGCTTCCCCCCCCTACTCGCACAACTCGTCGCCCGCATCGGGGACCGCAAGCCACCCCATCTGGCTCCCTCGATGAAGTCACCAAATTGACTTCGTCCCTCTTGCCAGACATCGACAAGCTCGAGCTCCCTGAGGCTAGCACCCTCGTTGCCGTACAAAGCCTCCAGGCGAGCTACAACATCCACTTCGAGAAAGTCTTGGAGTGTGATGCACAGTTGAAGGCATGGAAAGCTGCCCGAGAGCGCGCTGCCGCCCATGTCGACGACCTCACCTCCCGGATTTCACTCCTTCTCCCCACTCTCCGCCAGTTCCACGCCGACGTTACTGGCCCCTCCGAATACGCTCCCGCTATGGTAGGGTCCTCCTCGGCAAGCGACCTCGTCCCCATGAAGGTTGAGAAGGTCGACAAGGGCAAGGGAGTTGATCGTCTCGAACGTCCGTCCCCCGCCTACGTCGTTCCCCAGAAGCGTACCCACAATGACGCCGCCTCATCCTCCCGCAAGAAGGCCTCGGCCAACGCAGCGAAGCGCACCAAGACCGACTCCTCGTCTGTCTCTCCCGCTCAACCCCTCCGTGCCTTCGGTCCGGGTCCCGCGTCCATCAAGAAAGCAGTGAAGAAGAAGAAATAGGAGGGGGGGGGAAGGAGGTCCTCCCATGTACTTTTATCCAGAACTCTAGCCTCCCGTGGCATTAGTGTGCGTTCTTCTAAGTCGTCCATATTTGTAGTCCGTAGTATATCGCCAATTTTGATCCTTTTCTTGAATTGAGTGACTAGAGCCGCCGTACCTCCATTCCTTCGATGGAATTGTGCCGCCCCGGAGTTCGAATTTAGACTTCTTCCCTCTCTCCGGACTCCCCCATCATGAACGTTTTCTACCCCAAAGGAGAGCTGCCTGACAAGCAGCTATTTCCTGCGCAGCTTCACATCTCCCCTTCCGTCCAATATCGCGGTACGTCGTCCTCTCCCGCCCCTTCTCACACCTCGCCGTTGAACTTTATCTTCCCTGAATCCAGAATTCGACAACTGGCTAGGCGCTGAGCTCGCGCCCTACGACGTCCATCCTAAATCTGGGGCTGGTCATCACGAATGGGAATCGCGCTGTCGGGCCGCGTTTGAGGATGGCTTGATAACCGCGCGTCTCTCCCCCTCTTCCACCTCTGGCCCCCATTTACCCCCTTATAGGACCATACCTCCTCGCTGAGATGCTGCGATAGCTGTCGGGCCGTATGGGGTCAGCCATTTGCTTGTAGTGTTCCTCGATACGCCACGACACCTAGCAGATGTGCACGCTGCCTGCGAACCAACAGACACTGTTCCTTCCAGCGTCTTCGTAAGTACGCCGGCGCATGGCAGTACGAATCGGAAGTCCTGGTCGCGGAAGACCTCCACTATCAGGTTCTCAGCTACTCCCCATTGACACTCGGCCGCTACACCTTGCGTGATCTCCAATCCCTGCACGACACCCTTCAGGACGCTGTCTCCGCCGAGCGCAATATCCTGGCGCATGCCGACGTGCAGATCCAGCACTACGAATCCTTGAAGGCTAGAGAGCTCGCTGCTCTTGATCGTATCCGTTCCCTTGTTCCATCGTCCGAGCAGGCAGGCTTTGGTGCCTATATTGAAGGGTCAGACGTCGACGAGTGAAGTGTAGCCTTGGCGCCGAAGAGATCCATATTTGTAGTCGATTCCTCTTGTTGTAACTTCCTGTATCCTGCACCGCTCCTTTATCCTGCGCGAGACGAAGTCTTGATGTGTGTGTAAGTCACTTCCTCCCCTCAGGCAAAAATGTTGCCACCCCCCCTTCCGAGAATATCCCAACCCGGAATTTCCGATGAAAGGGGACCTCCGACCGCTGACCAGAAACGGTCCAACTCCGAAACCAAGGGCGAACCTCGCCCGACCCACGACGAACCTCGTCGAGAAAACCAGCCCCGCCTAACCACTGACGGGGCGCAACCAAATCCAACGGCGAACCTCGCCGGGACCTCCGTTGAGAAAACCCAAACCCCGCCTAACCACTGACGGGGCACCCTGTAAACCTGACATGAAGGAGAACCTCTCCCGAACCTCAGAGACTTTGAACCCAAGGGCGAACCTCGCCTAAACCACGACGAACTTCGTCGGAAATAAAACCAGCCCCGCCTAACCACTGACGGGGCACCCTTTTTGACTGAGAAAACCTCGATGAACCTCACCGAGGCCCCTTCCCTTGCCTAACAACTGACGAAGGGAAGGCGCACCGACTCCGCCTAACCACTGACGGAGCCCCCCCTGCCTGAGAAGAAACCTCGGTGAGCCCCACCGAGGCCCTTTCCCTCGCCTAACAACTGGCGAAGGAGCTCCTCTATCGCCTAATACCCGACGAAAGAGGGCTAAACCACGAAACAAAATCCCGTCCCTCCACGGACGGAGCGCTTCCCGACGACAAAACCATGGCGTACGGGAGGCGGTGAAGGAAAGCGAAGGGATGGTCCTTCGCCTCCCTCTTCCAGGCGACCATACCGCACTCCTCGAAGGCTAGACCCCCTCCAGGGAGGGCATCGTTTGCAAACTCCTGAATGCCGGAAGGCTCGCTCCAGGCTCAGACCCTCGGAAGGCGCAAAACGGAAGAGAGAAGGAAGCTAGAGAGGGCACGGGGAGACCAGGGGAAGGTTGCAAAGGCAGCAATAACATAAAGACGGTATATAGTACATGAAGGCGGTACTGGAAGTAGTAGCCAGCCTAATCTTCTCCTTCCTCGATGGACTCCTCCAGTTGAGCCAGATCTTCTGGTGTGAAAGCCTCGTCCACCAGGATAGCAGGTATGGGAATGTTGGTCCTGTTAACATAGGGCATAACTCGTCGCGCTGCGACAGGTCGAGAGTAGGGCGTGCCGTCTAGGTCAACAATGATATAGGCACCTCCCCGCGTGCGAGACAAAACGAAGAGAGGACCAAAGTAGCGTTCTTGAAACTTCCCGCCAATCGTGCCATCGACCTTGCTGTTACGGAGAAGGACCACATCCCCACGTTTGAAGTCAAAGTCGACTATCCGATTGCGATGAGTGTCGATCCAGCGGTCGACCGCTTCCAACCGAGCTGTGTGCACTCTGGCCCGAAGTTTCTCCAATTCCTCTCCTCTGTACTGTAGTGCCGAAGCCCGAGCCGCAATTAGCTCAGTCCGCGAGAGAGGCTTGGAAGGAGGGTCGAGAAGGAATGTGGCCTCGACATAATCGAAAGGAAGGATAGGTTCAACTCCCGTTGTAGCCCGATAAGGGCTCACGCCAAGCTGTCGAGACACCGTGACCCGCTCTGCCCATAACATTGCGTGCAGGCAGCGATGCCACCACTTGGGGTTACCACGAGCAATCTTGAAAAGCCCTTCGCGGACATCGAAGTGCCGATTCTCGATAACCCCCTGGGCCTGCGAGTTGTACCCCGAGATACGAATGTGCTTGATACCATACCGCCGTTCGAGAACCTCCAAGGCCTTCAAATAGGGAGGTCCATTGTCCGTGACAATTTCTCGAAGCGAACCCCAACGAGAGATCAGCTCCTCATAGATGAAACGAGCAATGGTTTCTGCGTTCTCATTCTTGAGAGCACGAGCCTCGGGCCAGGCCGTGAGAGAACACCGTGCGTGAATGACCGCTTTGTATCCATTCGAAGGCTCCATAAAGAAGGTATCGATGTGAGCTTTCGTGAAAAGCGGGGCGGGGTACGCCACAACTGGAGGAATGTGCCAATGTTGCGTCTGCCGAATCTGACACCAATGACAAGAGCGGACGAACCAAGCCACATCAGCCGTAAGATGAGGCCACCAGAAACGAAGCAATAGGTGCTGTCGCACGGAAAAGATTCCCTTGTGGCCAAGCTCGTCGTGAGCCATTTTAATAAGCCGGTAGCGGCGGGCTTCGGGAACAACCAATTTGTGCCGTAGTTCCGGATCGCGACGCCACAATTCGCCATCCATCAGGAAGAAGTCACTAGCGTACCGAATGAAGGTTCGTACTTGAACATCCTTCATCCCCAAAGGCATCACCAGGTCGTCAAGGAACTGGCGAACCTGCGTGAGGCGGGCCTCCGCGCGGCGTCCTCGAGCCGAAATAGGAATAACTGGGGTATCGTCGGGGTCTGCGGGGTCCTGAGGTAGCCCGCTAACCGCCGTTTTGAAAGTTGAGAAAGGGAAATGAGAGAGTGCGCAAACACGAGTACGCGAGCAGAAAGGGAGTGGATTGAGTATGTGGAGGAATGAGTAGCGATGATCCAGCCATTCCGGATCGTCAGGCTCCGAAACTTCTCCCGGGAACGGTCGACGTCGAGAGAGACCATCAACACCATGAGTGACGCCAGGAACGTGCACCAACTTGAAGTGAAACAGCAGAATCCCCGCAACCCAGCGGTTGATAGTGGCACTGGGGTTCATATCCGGATTATTGAGCATTCCCTTGATGGCTGTTGCGTCGACCTCTAGTACCAAGTTTCGAACCCCAATTATCCAGAGCTGGATCGCCTTCAACGAACGATAAACGCTGTAAAGCTCCAGTTTCGGTTGACTGTAGTTGGATTCCCGTGTATTCATTGCGATAGACCCGCAGCGGTTGAGATAACGAATCTTAGGGTCGTGTAGGTCCTCCTGAAGCAGAGCGAACCCCACAGCGATGACGCTCGTGTCCACTGCCAAGATAACTGGGGCATCAGAAGCATAGTCAAGAGGTCGTAAGGCAGGAGAAGCCTCAATAGCGTCTTGGAGGGTTCGCTGGGCTTCGGTATGCAGGGGCAGCCAGATGAAATCCGCGTCCTTCCGAGTGAGGTCAACCAGAGGACGCGAAATAGCTGCGTAATTCCAGATAAAGTTCCGCATAAGACCAGCGGTGCCTAGGAAGGCACGGACGTCGTGAACATCACGACACGGTCCCCAGCTAAGGATCTTGGCAACCTTCGAGTCGTCGGGAATACGTCCCTCGTAAGTGCACGTATTCCCTACGATGACGGCTTCCGGCACACAGAGATAGGCCTTCTTGCCCGACCAGGTACAACCAACGTACTTGATGCGCTGAATCACCCGATTGAGGTTGAGGAAGTGCTCCCAGACGAAACGGCGAATGCCTGGGTTTTCGGGATGACATTCGTACCCTCCTTCCGGCAATTCATAACGCGTCGAGGGTCCCTTGACTCCGGCGTCATCGAGGAATGGTATCGTGACATGAGGAATCTCTTCCTGGAGGGTATAGGTGACATCGCCATGTAAGACCTGTACCGAATTGGTCCATCCCATGGGTAACTTTGTCAACCGAAAGGTTCCCAGAGGCGTTTGGAAGGTGGTATAATCGCGGGAACGCCAATGAAGGGTACGCTGGTCGAAGGCAACATAAAGATCCAAGACGCCGTAGCAAGCACGGGCTCCGAAGGACTCTGCTAAAGTTTCGACAAAAGGAATGACCCCCGCATCTCGGATAGTGACCGCGTTGAGCGGTTGGAGATCATGAACAATCCGCAGGGAGGTTCCGTCCTTTTTGAGAACGGTGAACCATCGAGAACGGTAGGATGAATTGCTGGGTTCATAGGCTCCCGAGGCGATCTTATCGCGGACAATTTTGATAATCTGTTCGTACAAACCAGGCGGAATAGGTATGTTGCGATGTACCCAGGGTGTGTGTTCGGTAACAGGCATGGTGACAGGTGGAAAGAAGTCTTCCCGAAAGTGCCCCTTCTGGGATTCGTCCCAAGCGAAGGCACCTTCGTGCTGCATCATGAGGCTGTGCATGAGCTTGCGTTCCTCCGACCAGAGGAAGCCTTCTGGGTGTAGACCATCGATAATAGCTTTGTTTTCCGCGGTGTAACGTCCAGTAGGAATGAAATCGAGAGGGAAAGGAGAGAGTTTGGGGAGGTCCTTCAGAGGATCTCCCGTGATGTTTCGCTGGACACGGAAGTGTTCAGGAAGGGTAGCAGGAATGGGTTTCGTACGGTCTGCGACCTTCTTGTACTTGGCACCAAAGATGCCGAATGGGGTATGTGGGCCTTCCCCTTCCTCGTAGGGGTTGAGGAGGGTTTCCAGTGCCACTGTGTGGACTGGATTTTGAACGAGCATCGATGCATACGCCTGTTGAAGAGGTAGCTCGGTGAACGGTAGGACAATTCGAGGGCCGCAATGTCCGGTACTGGGGTATCCGACGTCGTCCCAGCCCCCGAAGGTGGCTGCAGCGAGGACGAACGCGCGATTCGAGAAAGAAAGAGAAGATTGGTCGCAGGAGAGGGAGTCAGAGACGAGAGATTGAGAGAGAGCTGACAATGAAATAGAGAAGCCAGGAACCGAAGCCGTATCCTGAATGGAAAACGGGTCGGTCACTGGCTGTGCGAGGTGAGGCGTCCTATTCGAGGTTTCCGAGGCGAGTTGTTCAACCGATATTACAAATCCAATTTCTTCCCCATCTTGTAGATCCATTAATGTCTAATCGGGGGTCGAGTGGAGTGAATGTGTGGGTTCGAAGATACGTGGCTGGTTTCAGCGCGATCCGTGAAGTGAGGTTCACCCCGATCGTGGGTAGGGATAGTAACCACCGCCGCTGAGTTGGGGTCCGTAATGGTGAGAAGCTGGTCGCCATCCTGGAAATCCTTCAGAGCACCCTCCGTAAGGATGGTGAAAGGCCTCCCCAAGAGTACGTCATACGCTGCGCCACGAATGACATGCACCTGAAGGTAGATGGTGATTCCTGCGATGGCGAAGGGAACATTATGGCACATCCCCAAGGACCTATCGAACTGCCCGTTCGCCGACTGCACCTTCACCGTGATGGTATTGTCGAGGGCGCAACCAATCTTTCGCCAGACGGTCTCAGACATGGCGACTAGCTGCGAACCTCCATCGAGTACCGCCTCCACTTCCCAGAGAGTGTCGATGATAGGGGTGACCGCCTGAAGAGAAGCCGACTCAGCCGCCACAGTGATGGAATCCGGAAGGGAATGAAGGAGCGAAGTGTAGTAATCCTCAACCTTCTCAATTGCGGTACGGTCGTCCACAGCGGCTGACAGAGCCTGGCCTTCCTCGATGGTACCTTCGGGTGCCTCTTCGTCGCCCATTTCGAGCAACTCTGAGATGAAGGCCCCCAACCGGGCGCCTCCTGCCTCCGGGTCTGTACGACGAGGCGTGATTTTATCACGAAGTTGACGTCGAAGGTCTGGGGAAACCGCCAGTACATCAGCCGTGGTAAATTCTGACTTCCGATCCAGGATGGCGCGGATGATACGTTCTGCTGCCGTGGGGTCTTCGATAGGTGCAACCGTCCGGTACTGTTTCCCCAGCTCCCTCCCCGGAATATTCTCTCTGGTGCGGGGCCCCGCCTGCACAGCCTTCTCTTGTGGTGAATGTTCACCAATAGGAACCATCCGGGGTCCTGAGAGGTCACGCGAAGGCGCTGCAGGACCCGCCGTATGGTGACGGGGTTCAATGAGGTGCCCCGGATGGGGTGGAATGACCTGACGACGGTCTCCTGAAGGTGGAACCTGCCTTCCTGGATGTCTGGCAGGTACGGGAGGTGCAGAGGATTCCTTTATATCCTCCTTGCGGAGCCGAGGTTGACTGTCGGGCTTATCTGAGTGCGAGGCAGGGGGCTCGAAGGCTTTCCCCGCCTGGGGAGGCTTCGCTCGACCAGCTGCCCTCGTGACAACGTTGTGTGCTGACAGGAACCGCTCCTTGCCTTCCGCCACCTGCTGACACGTAGCTTTGAAGGCGGCCATCTGTTCATCCCATGGCGCATTCGAAGACATGCCGAATGTCGAGGCTGCAAAAACGTCCGCCGGAATGCTTTGCGGACCAGTGGACGTTGGTCCTCGACCCGACTCTGACGAGGGTCCGATTTCCACTAGGAAGGACTGCGCCGAGGGTCCGTTGGCGCTCGAAGCCTGATTGCCATTGTTCGGTGAAAGAGATGCTGAGGGTGGCGGGTTCCTCTCATAGAAGGCGCGAATTCGAGCAAAAGGAGCATCCCGCCCCGGTGGGAAACGGCTTCCATCCCTCATGACTGCACGTCCATCGGGACCATTGCGAATCAAACCCTCATTGTTCAGGGCCTTGAACTCATCGCAGCTCTCCCAATTGGCACAGTTCTTTTTACGGCAGAAGCCACAGGAGGGCTCGAGTGGGCTCCTATAAGGTCCTCCGCGCCCGCCCTGATAACCTCCTCCTCCGCTCTGGTATCCACCATTTCCTTGGAAGCCACCGTTCTGGTATCCAGAGCCACCGCCGTAGTTATTTCCTCGATAACCTTGGTTCTCCTGGGATGGGGTATTCGCTAGTCGTTCGGCAAGGCTATTGACAACAGCGCCCAACTTTTCGATAGCCAGGACTGAGGCATCCTTCGGTTCAGTCTTCACTACCACGGGCGCTCGAAACCCCGAGGAAGGCAATGAGGAGTAGGTGGGATTAGGAACTGCGACTGCATCGTAGGTTCCTTCGGATCCTGGAAGGAGCCAATCCGCGGCTGCGATAATTTGGGTCATCGAGTAGGGTTTCGAAGGCCGGTGGTCGGGATACTTAGTGGTGAGGCGTTGGCGTACCTTCACCTCGAGGTCCGATCCTAAACCAATAAAACAACAGCGTGATTCGTCGGCCTTCGATATCTGGTCATCTTCCGAAAGGGCATCGACCATATGTGTGAAGGTCCGGGTGAAGGCTCCCAGCTGTTCCCGAGTGGTGATAGGTTGGTCCTTCGCCTGACGTCGAGCATAGGTCTCGAGATCGGCGGGTTCATACCGTGATGTGACGATGGACCCAGGATAGAGGGCATGGATGGCAGCTTTGAACTGCGCCCAGGAGGGAGCAATGCCCGCACCTCCTGCCGCAGGTATGGTCGGACGACTGCATCGTTCCCACGAACGACGCTGGTCCGCCTTGACATAGTGGGTAGCCCACTTGATGAAGTCTGCATCATTGGTGAGAGACTTCTCCCGACAGGTAAGCTCAACATTTTCCAAGTAGTCTGAGAGATCTCGGGGGTCATCCGAGAAGAAGAGGGCGTTCCTCGAACCTCGAATGGGCATCGACATAATTGAGGAAGCCTGCGAGATAGGGTTCGAAGGCAAGGGGAAGGATGGGATTGAGTTTGGAAGGGATGTAGTTTGAACCAAAGATGGGGGAGGAAAGGCCCCAGGGATGGTCTGAACTGGTGATTTTGGTGTGGGAGGCTCTGAGCGTTGGGAATCCGACGTTCGAGCGGACTGGTCTGAAGACGAGGGTTCTAATTCAAGGTCTCGAAAGAGGTCCGGGGTTGTTATGCGAGGTTCTGATGAAACTTCGAGACCTTCGAAACCAAACGCAAGGTCGTGAAGTTGTGCTGCGAAGATTTCCTCTGCAAGCGAGTTGGGAACCGATGGTTCGATACCTGGAGAGGGTTCGAAACGGAACGGTGGGTGAGATGGAGGAAGAGGGAATGGTCCTGAAGCCTCTGGAACAGGAGCAGGTTCCTGGCTAGGCTGCTCGTTGTCCGTTGACAAGATTGCCGGCGGGGTCTGCTTGAGGAAGCGACCTCGAGAGTCCCGTTGAGGGCGCTTCGGGGCCAGAGCCTAGCAACAAGGTGGTGTGTTGTAGTTGAAACCCCCTCGCGGTGGGCTCCACTTGTACGCAACCAGGCGAGTTCGAACAAGAAATGCTGCAAGCAGCGATATCTCGAGGGAGGCTTCTCAAACGACTACCACGATGCGCGCAGCAAGGGCGAAGGCTCAAACGACACTTCGAAGGTGGAACGAAGGCAAACGAAGGCTGGATAAAGCACGCGAGGGCAGCTACTCAACGAGAGTATACGTCGAAGACCTTCTTCGACGTTGCTGAAGCCTCGAAACTGGTTCCTTTGGTATGGTGGGGAAAAGTAAGGTATATTTCCGACCTTCGTCGGTATTAGTATCTACTTCGGGATCTATCGAACCCGGGCGGTCTGTAAATACGGAACAATAGAGTATCCTATCTACCTTCCTTCCTCCTGTCCGCAGCCGTGGAGCCCTCACCATATGGTGGGACGGTCCGGGCAATCCTCCTGAAGGTTTCTGAAACCTCCTTAGACCTTCGGCCGCGTGCGTCCCCCTAGCGAACCTCGCCAGCCCCTTGAGTACCTTCGAGTACTATCCTCCGGGTTCCCGTATGCTATGGGTCCTGCGCGAAGCATCTCGGGGATGCTGAGTTACGGATTGGGGCGCCCAGATGCGCACCAAGCTGTACAGGGCCATCTCCCTCCTGATCTCCTCCTCGCCGGTAATCCGCTGATGTGCAGTGTGATAAAGCGGCGTGTAATCACCACTATCTAACCAACAACAAATCTACTGGTGCTTGTGGTACGGAACGGTTGTCCTAATCGTGTGATCGGGGAACGGCTGGTTAAGGTAGCAGTGGACTGATACGTCCGTTTTGGTGCACGAATGCGGGTTGTTTTGGGGGGGTTGTAAGCGAAGAGGATCTACGTGAAACACCTAATCGAATAAAGACTCAAAGCCGAACAGAGCTCGCCAGGAAGACGGGGACTCGAAGGCCGGGACCGCTCAAGGGTAGATGTTCTACAGTACTGGGGCGACCGAACGGACAACAGTGCACTGACTTGTTATCTGCGTTGATGCTAGCCTCGTGCACCAAACTTACTTCTCTACTTGGGTGTGACAGATCGTTCTTTTGAGCGTCGGTCAGATACCGTGGCCACAAGACGTTCTTCGGCTGCTTAACGTCGCACCAGTTCAGGCTAACTAGGCTTCACTTTCACAAGGCGGTTGTCTCTGGGGAGACGATTGCTTGCTACTTGGATCCGTGCGGTATCTCTGGGGAGAAGTCCGGGCTCACAGAAGTTAACTGGGTACTTGACGTCAAGGGACTGCGCACGATTCTTGTCTGCGGTTCTTGAGTATCTCGCCACTTAGGCGTCTTAGGAGACTTTGCTTTGCTTAGGTTCTTGGCTGCTTAAGGGTTTGGGTGGGCTTTCAAACGTGTTGAACTTCTTATTGGGCGCGAACCCGAGTCAGATTACTACAGAGGAATGCTTTGTGGGCTTTTCACTGCGGGGCACTAAACTACTGTACTCTACAGACGCGACGCTACTTATACACTCTACTAGGGTTTTAAAGTCGAGTCCTTACAACCGGCTGTAAATCACAACTCAACCCAACCTAGGTTGTGGTTGAAGGAAATTTATGCAAAAGTAACAACCCTACAACCGGTTGAGGTTGCAGTTGCTTGACATTCAAGATATCTGAACAACCGATCAGAGACCGGTTCAACCGGTTGCAACTCTTCTGAGTCAGAATAAAATGGACCCACCGAGAATTGATCCCGGGAGTCCTGACCATTTCATAGCTCAGATCATCACTTCACTGAACATCTTAACCACTTGGCCAAACGGTCACATCCGTTTGACGTTTGCAGTACCTATACTCCCTACCTGATACAGACATTTGACATATTAATATGACGGCTCACAGTGGTGCACTGGTTCCCTGAGCAAAGTCATATTCCAATTTGCAATTCTATTATAGGGATCTCGATCCTTCCCTCCTCTTTCTTGTCTGTCTGAAACCCTCATGCCCAGAGCCAACACGACTAAAAGCAGTGATGCTCGTAGTACCGGCACCCGCTCCAGTACACGGGTAGCCACAAAGAAGTCGCAACCCTCCCTCCCGAAAGCACAGAAAAAGAAGGGCAGGTCGTCGTCGTCAAAGACAGTGCCTACACGCGGTCCGTCAAATTTATCAGGATGGGTTCAATCAAAAAAAAAAGCCAAGGCCAAGGCGGCAGCAGAAAGCTCTAGCTCGGAGTCGGAGGACGACTTGGCACCACCACCGCAAAAGAGAAGAAAGACAACTACGGAGGAGGTCGAGATTGACGACACGGCAGTCGAGGTTGAGACTATCACAATAGAAGGAAGCTCTGACGAGGAAGAACGGGTGAGTGGCTCTGAGATGCGATATAAAGTGGACTCACCCAGTGTTAGATCTTCGAAGACCGTCACGACCCGACCGTTGTAGCCAAGAAGGTGGTCAAAAGGCGTCCCGATGACCTTCTCACCATTTTCTCCGAACTCGTCATCGTCGTCTTCAAGGACAAGGCGGGCGAGGCGGAAAAGATTAAAGGTCGTTGGTGTTCAATCTGCAAGTGAGTTTAGCTTGTTCTATGTCAGTACCATAACATAGCACTGACATCGCAACAGAGAGCTTGCAGAGAAAGGTAAAGGTACTAGTATTCGCAAAGCGTTCCTGCTCGGAAGCACAACAACGTGTCGCGGCCATATTGCATCCCATCACTATGCAGAATATCAGAAGCGGTGTAAGGCAAAAGGCATTGAGGAGGAAGATCGTGCAGTTCCGAAAAACATTCTTGAGGAGCGAAAGGCGGTTGTTGCAGCTAAGGATCCTAACGCCGGTACTTTGCTTGCCATGGGTTTTGTAGACCGTGTTGGACCGACGGAGTTCTCGCGGGAGAGTATCCTGGAGCACGCATCGAAGTTTATCGTCTGTCACAATCAGGTAAGTGATTGTTGATGAGATGTATACGGCACGCACCAATAATGTTGCAGTCTTTCGCCACTGCAGGCAACCTTTACTACCGGAACTCTCTCTTTGCCATGCGCCCCAAGACCGTCGCATCGGAGTTACCCTCGCCTCACCAAGTAACAACCTACATTCATAACGAATATGTTGATGCTGTTGAGGCGGATCGAAAGGAATTTGCGGTAAGTGCTTCATCTCATGCAAGACGTTTCCCACTCACGATTGCATCAGAAAGCACTTGGCGATGTGTGTAATACCGCGGATACATGGTCGTCCGACGTCAATAAGGCGCAGTTCCTGGGGGGCACAAGTACCTGGGTGGTTGTCCGAAAGGTTAAAGGCAAGCGCATATGGCGGCTCAAGACTCGCGTGATCGGGTTCAAGGCCCTTGAAGGGAAACATGACGGCGAAAATCTTGGTCGGTATTTTGTGAGCATGTGCGTACGCGTAGGGATCATTGATCTTGAACGCAAGATCTCGAAGGTAAGAGGTCAACATGTTTGTTTGTGCGCATTGACTGATGCCATGTGTGTGGCTTTAGCTGGGTCCGTCGACCTTTGACAATGCGTCGAACAATAGTACCCTCTCCGAATGTGTCGAGGATCTCCATCGCCGCCTAGGCCTTCGCCCTTGGAACGCCAGTGAGAACCAATTGATGTGAGTCGGTTTCACAGGACAGCACATGGCTTGCTTCATGACTGATATACGCTCCCAGGTGCTTGGCACACGTTCTTAATCTTGCGGTCGGCGATTTCATGGCTGCAATCACTCAAGTCGCAGTTGTCGAAACAACACAAGCCATCTGGGACTACGATCCGAACGATCCAGATAACCATGTACTTGGTGGAACGCTGGATGTGATTGCGATGCTCCGAACTTTGTCTGTAAAGGTGCGTTGTTTGTGTGATTTGATATTCTTCCTCACGCAACCGGCAGCTACAATGCTCAGGCCAACGCATTGACGAGTTCCAAAGATTGCAGCGGGAATGTGGCATCAAACCCGTCCTTAGCCTGATCATCCATGGCAATACACGATGGGGTTCGGCTCACGGTATGATGGACCGTGGATACACAATGCGAAAGGTATGTAGATCTTCGACATCGCCTTTGCTACCTCTAACACGGACCAGGCCGTCAATCGTTTCATTTCCGTGGCAGACGATACATTCGGCCCTATCACGACACTGCGCAACAAGGGCAAGATGGTCAAGCATATACCTTGGACCGCTTTCCGAATTGACAACGATGGATGGCAGCGTATTCTTGACTGCCGTGACATTCTTGCAGTGCGTACTGTATGCGTCCTTCTGGAAACTACTGACCTTGTCTTTAGGACTCCAACGACATCCAGCAAGTATTCTCGTCCTCCGCGTACCCCACAATATCGAGCGTCCTGCCTAAGATTGAGAATTTCATCTCAAGATGGGAGAAGAAGCGCACCATGCCAAAGTATGCGCTCTTCTGGCCAGCAATCGATGCAGGACTCGGGAAGATGAGAAAGTACTACCACAAGTTTGATGGCAAGCCCGTCTATATCCTTGGAATGTGTACGTGCTCTTTGTCTATTTGCACTCATCTTGCTCATCTTGTCTCCAAGTCATACATCCTTTCTATAAGCTTACCTGGATCGATCACCACTGGGGCGGCGCAGTCGAGCAGCAAGCCGAAATTGCGGCTGGCAACAAGAAAGCCAAGAATTGGATTGCCGAGGCTGAGAAGGTTGTCGACGAAGCCGTACGTTCTCTCCAGCTGAGTGATGATTGATTGAAAGGCCTATTCTGTCACTAGATGGCAGCCGCCTGGCCAAACCGACTCACCTTTGACGACGATGAAGATAACGACAGTGACGATGAAGAATCCTCTGGTGACTCTGACGATGAGTCGGACTCCGAGGCGGAGAGAGAGCCTGCTCACCCTCCTACTTCTCCCTCTGCGGCGACCTCACCACCTTCCAAACAAGGCAGCGACAAGGCCAGAGATTCGGACGACGAAGACGACCCCGCAACTTCGTTCCTCAAGCACCGTGCCGGATTACTGAAGGCATCGACAACCACCTACTCCGGCTGGGAGGCGGAACTTCGGGCCTACAAACGTGATATTCCCAGAAATGTAACACCAACTACGGACCTTTGCAAGTATTGGGAGGTGTGTGCTCTTCTACCCCATCAGCTCTTCTCTCTGATACAACCATTCTCCCAGAAACACTACCGGAAGTATCCCACCGTCGCTCGCATTGCACTCAACGTAATCCCCGTTCAAGCCTCGTCCGTCCCTTGTGAACGGTTGTTCTCCGCCAGCAAGCCGGACGCAAATCAACACCGTGCTCGTATTGGTCCTCTTCGGTTTGAGCAGGTTCAGGTTCTGAAGGCGCGGTGGAGGGAGGATGCGGTAGATTTTGCGAAGGTCAATCAGAAGATCGTGGAGGTGTATTCGATTGGGGAGTACGAGGCCCGCCTTGAAGAAGACCAGGAGATGGCCATGCTAGACAAGTACATGGTACCGGCTGCGATGTAGATACAAGGCGTCGAATGTGCAACAATCATGGAAGGCAAATGTTTGAGGGTCTGCACGATTGATAGATGAGAGGGTTCACAAGAATAGATATATGTATGACTGACACTCTTCAGAGCTGTGAATGGCGAGAATGGAGAGGGTGGACTCACCACGTAGTCTGCACGCACCAGTCACCCGTTCATTCTCGCACTCAGCCTACAAAGAAGGCAAGGTAAGGAGTCTCGAGGGCATCAAAAGATATTCCCATAGTATGCGGCTCATCCATCGACGAGCCAAGTGAGGAAACAAGCAGTCTGTGCAGCATGAGTCTAGGATGGGGACTCACCACGCAAGTCGCTAGCTTGATCGACTGATCAATGATTACTACTGGCTTGTCTTCCTGCCATCAGTATTGCGCACGCTCACCATGGCCCGAACTAAGGACGCCCTATCGTACCTTGTCAAATTTGAGGGCTACACGCGACGTGAAGCCGCACATTATCTCATGGATAACCTGCCTGCGGAGGAGCGCCAAGCACTTGAGGTCGAACGGCAAGACAGGCGACGTGTACTTGCAGAGAAGGAGAGGCTCAAGGCGCTGGAGGAACAGCGTCAGATCTTGCAGCTACACCGCCAGCGCCTAGCAGAGGAGCGTATCCGTGCTGAAGAGGTGGAGAAACGGAAGCTCGAACGGCGGCGAGCAACTTGGCGTCAAGCCAAGGCAAAGTACGTGTTACCAAGTCCTTCATTTCTTTGTTCACAGGTCCTCTAGGAAACGCGCTACCATGTCGCAGGACCCAGAAGACCATGCCGCGCACCGAGCCCAGCAAAATCAGTACGCCGCCGCGTACCGCGCTTCTCGCCGGCCAACGCTGCGCTCCAAAAGCCAGCAGCAGCGTTATGAGTGCGTCTCGTGCATCTCTTTCATCTTCTCAACTGACACTGTCATCCCAGGGCGAATCCTATGCTTTTACCCCGCAGCGGGCAACTTCAACGACCGGATGAGTACGACGATTCAGCAAAGCGTGTCCGCGGGTGGAACAACGAGCTTAAGGCGGAACGGCGGCGACGTATTCGAGCGGGGGAGCATCACGACGACGTGCAATAGAATTTTCATACACCACGATATCTTGTTCAGCTCTCTCAGAAAGGGCATTTGAATTGTACATGTAAATATAAATATATGTTCTACCTGATATGAGTACCTACTCAAGCCAAGGATGGGCACCTACTGCCGTCGTCGCCCGTTCGTCGTCATCGTGTGGCCGCCGCATCCTCGCTGCATTGACAGGGTCCGCCACATCGCATTCCGTTATCCGTCATTGGGCCGTCGCAATGCGGGCGACCCATTACTGTCACCCACAAACCATCCACAACCCGATCCAGATCTTACAGATCTCGGATGGACGGCATGACAGGTGAAGCGAGGTGAAGGAGGCAAGAGCCTCCACTAATCGTCGCCCGTGCACGAGGGGGTCGTCACCCGTGCGTCAGTGCACGGCGGTCGTCGTCGCCTGCACGTCCATGTCGTTGTCCTGTTCGTCGCCCGTCGTCCTTCTGGTCGATTCCTCTGTCGTTGACTCGTCGTCTTCCTGGTCGATTCTTCCGTGGTCGTCGTCCGGTCGATTCCTCCATCGTCGTTGTCCGGTCGAGCCGTCCTCAACGTCCAGTTGGCCGTCGTCGTCTTCCAGGGCGAGGAATGGTTTATAAATAGAGATATAGAAAACTCACCTGCTTGACAGACCCCAGCAAGCAGTCTGCCAAGCCCCGCACCCTCTCTGCACGCGGGAAGTCGCATCCGCGGCGTCATCCTGCCCATCGTCCCGGTTGTTCAGTGCTTACACGCCCGCATGCGGCAGTATGGCCACTCATAGTCCAGCGGTGGTGGTGGTGTGAAGCAGACATTGATCAGATCACGTACGCGGACGATCGGACCGGACTGTTCAATGCGCAAAGTCCAGGCTTCACGCGAACTGCACGTGCAGCGTGTTTGTCTTGTTTTTGTTTGCTGGTTGTTTGTTGGTTACCAGCTTGTCTCTCAACCACCACCAGCCCGCCGCAGGTCTCTCAATTTGGCGCACGGTGAGTTCGATTCTTTCTTTTATCTTTACCTTTCATTTTCTCTGTCTTCATTTTCTCTGTCTCTCTGCGGGCATGGATGGGTGGGGTCTGTCGACTCCACCACGGGACGCGCCCACCCATCCGTGCTTGTTGAGGCCTTTGTTCCCTCTGATTTCTTCTCTCTTTTCTTGTCTCTCTGTCCCATGCTGACTCACGGCACAGATGGCACGCACAACGCGCTCGGGCGCGTCTTACAGCCCCTTCGCTATGGGCGACGCGATGGTGTTTGACGTTGACGCCGAGGATCTTCTCAAACGTCGCCTCGCGGAGCTTGACTCGATGGGCGATGTGGATCCGGAAGAACTTGAGGAGGACTTGGAGGATGAGGCGGAGGACAACGCGGTGCGTGCTACGCGTTCTTCTGCATGGAGATGGCTGACTGTGTCCCTTCTCAGAGCGCGCCGCCGCCCCCACCCACAACGCTCGCTTCGCGTCGCGCACGCGTCCCACCGCCACCCATCGACGTTCACCGCACATCGCCGTCCTCACCCCACTCGCCACCCTTGTCGCCGCTCACCCCGTTGAGCTCGCCTCCTCTGACCCCCACCACGGATGCGCATGGCCCCTCCACTCGCGTTCCCGCGGCTTCGGCTTCTTCGACGGCCCGCGGGAAGCAGGCCCGCCAAAACGCGTCCCATCGACGCCGCAAGACCAAGAGAAAGCGTGCGGCAGACGAGGGCGGCGAGACTTTCCTCAAGGAACGCGTCAAACATCACGTTGATGCAGCTAAGAAGGAGACGCTGGAGTTCGACTTGGACGCCGAGGATCTGGCCGTCAACTCTTCCGGATTTGGCGGACTCCGCCGCACGTTTGTGAAGGACCGACGCAACGCCGACGCCCTCTGCGCGCAGGCCGGTTGGCGCCGTCTCCGGTATCGTGAGGGGGACCCCAGCGTCCCTCTTGTGGATCGCAAGCGGCGCATGCTTGCGTGCGTCGGTGGCCTTCCTCAGGATATCGCCTCCTGGAAGACCGAAGTCGTTGAGCCTCTGGCAGACGCCATTGACTCAAGTTCACGCGGCGTTCACTTCTCCAAGAAGGAGCGCCATCACAAGCGCGGCCCGTTCCCCGCCACGGCCATAGGAATCTCCCATGGGGGCGGCGAGACGGTGAGTACGCGCGCGTTCTTTTCTTCGTTCCATTCTCTGATATCTGCTTGTCCAGCGCCCTGGGAATCGGCGCCTCTCAGTCACGGCCAAACGCTACATGGAGGGCTTACTGCGGAATCCCGCTATGCAGCGCGTTTCCGGATTCATGAACAGTACGTTGCACGTCGTTTCTTTTGCTTACTTCCATTCATTGCCGGCATTAGGCCTCTTCCAGGCCTACAATCCCACCATGTACCGCACCTACGCGGAGCATCAATCCATACTCCTTGCCTCGAACGCCCGCCTACGGCGCAATTTCGACAACAGCGTCTTTTCATGTTTGACGGTGAATAGCGGACCACAGAGCACCACCGATCCGCACACCGACTCTGCGAATAAGCCAGATGGATGGTGTGGTATCTTTTGCGCCGGCCCCTTCGATTACAAGCGCGGCGGACAATTGGTTCTCTGGGATCTCAAGCTTGTTATTGATTTTCCCCCTGGCTGTGTTATATTCCTTCCCTCGGCACTTCTCATTCACTCCAACTGCCCCATACAACCCGGTGAACGTCGT
The DNA here is from genome assembly GCA_019915105.1 of Strobilurus luchuensis. Taxonomy (NCBI): domain Eukaryota; kingdom Fungi; phylum Basidiomycota; class Agaricomycetes; order Agaricales; family Physalacriaceae; genus Strobilurus; species Strobilurus luchuensis. Next base: position 728,403 of record JAHLMJ010000012.1, on the reverse strand, counting down.
TATTCGGTCACGCAGTACACCGCTGGGGGTCTCTTTAGATGGGTCGCCAATGACTTCCAGACTCAAGAGGCTTTCCTCCGAAGCGCAACAGAGGAGCGCCTGGCGCAATGGTGGCACGATCGCGAGACGCGTTGGCAGCGCGGTCTCAAATTGTTTCCCGTACTTCCTTGAGAGTCTTTTCTTGAACACTCTATTTACTTGACGCTAGCTTGACTTGTATTGTTGCATTCTGCATGTATTTCTTGTAGTACAGAGGTAGTGTACCAGTATAAATACTTTGAAAGTGTGTGAACGGTAAGCAAACAACCGGTTTCAACTGGTTGAGACCGCCTGCAACCGTTGAGAGTCTCAACCGACTGAAACTCTCGGTTGTACTTAGAAAAAAATTGTCAACCGCACAACCGGTTGCGGTTGGCAGTTGGCAGAAAATGTGATATCTGGACAACCGGTTGGGTTTGGGTCTTTGTCCCGAGAGGGCAAAAAACCCAACCTGACCCGACTTTAAAACCCTACACTCTACAGACTCACCCCGGTAAGCTACGTAACTACTCGACGGCTGGATACGGTCCGTACAAAACATGAGTCCCTACTCAGCCTGCACGGGCAAAGGTCACCAGACAGTTCCCGCTGGCGCATATGCCAGTTCCTCTACGTTCAGATGTTGCGTAGACCACCCATGGACTCCGAGAAGCAAGGCGCTGCGTGCTCAGGTAGGCGTTTGCGTGTACTTTTACTTAACCGGGCGCTTACCGGCTTATCCAGCCTTTGCACCAAACTTGGGCGTGAGCCCATTCAATCGCGAGCTACCGCCAGTGCGCATGCACTGAGATGGTCCGTGAACTCGAATGGTGACGCGCTGAAGCGTTGGGCAACTTATCTGGATGGCTGATACCACATGTAGTACATGAGGCGGGTCTTCGAGTCATAATCCATATGGATCGCGCCTCGCTGCCAGTTTCACATCAATCAGACGCGTCGACCGATGAAGGTGATTCTCTTGAGATAACCGCGAATCATCCCCGTTCGGGGTTTTGACACTGGTTTATTGTTGTCCGACTTTTGTCACAATGAACAATGTACCGTCCGCTTTTGGTAATGAACTCCGGAGGTTGTGAACCCCGCTTCGACTCATTCAATGCTGAGGATCATGTTGCTGCTGGTAGAGCGCCGTCGGAAGCGACGGCTGGTCATCCCTGATTCGGATGTTGCTTGTGTGGCGCAGTTACGCGTACAAGGTAAAAGGGACCTCCTCGGAGGGGACAACTGGGTTTATGATATTCAGCCCTGGCTACTGTCATTCTTTGACTAATAGTTACATGCTTGGAGTTCTCTCCTTGCCCTAGAGAGCGTCTCCGTGATGACCTTTGTAGCGTATCCAGCCTTGCTCCCGCTTGGCTCTTAGTTGCATATGGCTGTCTAGAAATCGCAAAATTCTGGATTTCTGGCCATGTAATCTCAACATGCATATCATCTCCCCTTAACTTGAATGATGTCGTCCGCGACATTCCCGGATAACCCTAAGTCCATTCTGATCCATCGTGTTACTCAGCCTTTCGTGCCGTTTTCACGATACCGATCGGTACATGTCTTCTTCATGTTTCTTATGTGTGACATCCGGCGCCTCAAGGCCTCCTCCGTCTACGGTTTATAAGGCGTTGACGAAGTACGAGACAGCATCCTACTTTCATCGGATATTCGTCTCATGGCTCCTTCTAAGCACTTCACCGGTCTTCGTCCTCTTGTTCCCACCGCCTTGCCACAGGTCAACGCTCAGCTGTTGCAGAATCGTGCCGCCTTGGTCACGAAGCTCAAGCCCCTGGTCTTGGAATCCGAAGTTCCCTCGAACGGGGCGCCCAGCTTGGCGAAGCTTTGGCCTGACCTTCAACAAGCTACTTGGAGGTTGTTGGCGACATCGACACTTCCTCGTTCGCTTCCCAACATACAACTGTTGGCCGAGAAGTTCGATGGTGTCGCTGGCGTTATCGCGGTACGTGGACTTGTTGTTCTTATTTATTTCGGCTGGTTAAGCCCTACTTCAAGGCGGCGAACCCAACTCTCCAGAGCAAGGATCCAAACTTGGTTGTCCCCGATTGGATGCCAGCAGTCATCTGCGACCTTCGTTCGCTTCTTGGATACATCAGCGCTGAGTGTGGTGTCAGCCCTCACACTCCCGAGCTGAACCTTCCCAACCTCTTGAACCCGCTCCTACAGACTTGCACCAAGCGTGGCACGCTCGCCCCCGACTTGTATCTTGTCGAGGAGGGTCACCCCATGCATCCCAAGTTCAAGTACGCTGCTGTGGCTGCCAGCGCCCCCGCTACTGCACCTGTTACTCGTAGTAAGGGCAAGGGCAAGGCCAAGGTCGTCGTACGTGTTGTACTACTCAGCCGCCGAACTTTACTGACTGTTCTTATACTTTCTAGAAGAGCGCCGTGCTCATCGACGAGGTTCTGGAGGCCGTTGGTGATGGCACACTCCGTGCGGTGTCTTCAAACACCACCTCGCCCAAGGCTGTGGCGCCCGCGGAAGACATTGGTAACTTCTTCCAATTGACTCCTGGTTTTGACTGGGCTGAGGACGTCGAAGCTATGGACTCCGATTCCGGTGAGGATGAGTCCTCTGATGACGAGGTCGAAGTAAGCTTATGTCTACGCCCCAGTCAACTTTCTGATTCGCGAACTGCAGGAACTTTCGGTTGCTTCGGGCCCTTCCGCTAGTTCTGCGGCTCCGAAGGTATGTACTACTCAGCTGTCTTGCTTCTTCAGCCGGCTGACTTGTTCCTTTCAGGTGAAATACCTTCCGTTCGTTGAAGTGCCCGGCATGGACACTAACAACCGTCTTTTTATCAAGGCCATCCGTATCTTGGGGACAGCGAGTGGTTCTGGTTCTTCTGCTAGTACCTCCACCGCGAGCGCTGCGACTGAGGTCGAGCCGACTCCTGTCAAGCGCAAGGCGGCCGTGAACCTGGAAGGTTCCCGTCGCATGGCCAAAGCGCTTCGCCCTTCGGTCTTCAACATCGAGCCAATCCTCTTGGACCAACTCAGCAACTGTTAGTGCTTCCCACTTGTTGGTGGTTGTTTCTGACATGCCTAACAGCGTTCCAGCACGTCAATGGTTACAGCACCGCCATTTCCGCCATCGTGAAGCGCATGCACATCCTTAACAATGCGCCCGAGGTGACTGCTGCTTCTGCTGGTGTCATCGCCGCCGAACACTCCTACCGTCACGAACTGTCTGTGACGCTCAACCGTATTCACGGGGAGATACAGACCTTCCTGCGTACTCGCGATCTGTATCTGGGCGCCACAGATGCCCTGCTCTTCCCTGACCCTCGGTAGTTGCGCTGTGCTGGCGTTTTATCTTCTTGTTCTTGTACTCGCGTGTAGCTACTAGGTAGAAAAACTTGTCATTCGTCGGACTAGTAGCCGGAGGTTTTCGTTTTTGTACATTTTTGGACATTTCTTTCCGTACAAAACGTCTGTAGTTTTACGACCGTCCCCAATGTGACATAGACTTATTGCCAAGGGTTTAGTGTGAAACAACAGAAGCCTCGCGCCTGAACAGAACCCTTCTAGCCTCGCGGCCAGTCGTCAGTGGTGTTCCGTTGCTTATCCAGCCATCACGAATCCCTAAGTTACTCCGTTTGCTTCAGGTCTCCGTGACGGTACTACCCGTCTTAGATGTTCCTTTCATCTTATAAAAAGGCGTGTCTTCGCCTCGTCTTGCTTCAGTACATCATGCCCACTCAGTACATCATCCCTTTCGCCGATCTTCGCTTGAAGAGCGTTCGCAACCTCACGGTCCGTCAGTCCGCTGAGCGGGTCTTCGCTATCGAGGGCGAGTTCGCGCTTGCCAGTGCGCTGGACATCTTTCATCGATCCTTGAGGTTCCCCATCGTCGAGCGTCAGAACAACGTTCTTGCGTTCGTCGATTGCTCGGTGGCGTTGGACCGCCCTGCCGTCGAGGATGGTCCTGATGCGATGAACGTCCCTCGTCTTCAACTCGGCTTCCTGGAGCGTCACGATGCTCCGACGGCTCGCTACATGGTACATGTCTTGGTGCGTGCCGACTACTTCTCATTCAGCCTTCATACTGATGGCTGGGTTATTGTTTGTCTAGCGCCGCTATGCTCGTCTTTGGCAGCATCCGGGTCTGTTCCTTCCGGGATCCAAGGCGAATTTCTTCGTCATGTTTCTTACTTGTGTGGCGCAACTGCGCAAGTGGTTCACGGGTCCTCATCCCAAGAGCCTCGACGGTCAGAACGAGACCAATTTCCTGGCCCGTCCCTTCCTTGAGCCCTCGGTGTTCTTCCCCGATGTCCACAGGGAGATCTTGGACCATTTCTTGGTGAGTTCATCTTCGACGGTGTCCACGAATGGTCTAATGCTTGTTCAGCTCGAGTCTGTCTTGGGTTCTCACGAAGGCGTCTACGATTGTGTTCGTTGGCTGATTACGCCTCGTGAGGCTGACTGGCTGGCGACTATCGTTCCCGACCTGGGCGGCTTGCCTGGTCCGGTTCGCGAAGTCGTCACTTGGTGGCCTCTCTACCAAGCTTGTCACCCGGTTTTGTTCGTCAAACCGGACCCCAAAGTCTACCATCGCGACTTCAGTGTCCGAGAGAACATCCCATACCACATTCGTGAGTACGGCCCTCGGTGAGTCTTATCTGAGCTCCACCTTCTTGGCTGATTTGTTGTTTCTTATCAGCGCTGTTCCCGAGATTCCTGGTGTCTTCGAAGGCTTCTGGGAGATTCGTTGGGATCAGGCTGGCTTGTGGGAGTTCGAACAGCTCCAAGAAGTCATCGATGGGCTTGCGCCGGGTCTGGTGTCCGACTTCTTTACTCGTTTGTACGCGTTGGAACATCCGCCTCGTCTTGACTTCTACACCAGCTTGAACTACGTCGCTTAGTGTATCTGTCCCCTTAACTTGCATTTGTACTATGCCCTTAATCCATCTCTTTTCTTGTGTGCAGCGCTTACAATCTCACACTTAAAAGGGTTGAACTAAGATAAAATTTTTGTATAACGCCGACTAATAAGTCCCAGTAGATATCTATATGACTATCTACTTTCGCTTCTTTGACTTCGATTCGTATTGTCGGCGTGGTTTCTGGGTTGGAGGTGGAGTGTCTTCCTCCTCCGTCTCCTCTGCTTCCTCTTCTTCGTCGTCGCTCTTGTCAGCCAAATCTCGTACCTTACGCGTCAGCTTTGCCACCTGCAGCTTCAACTCTTCGAGCTCCTTGTTCGAAGTCGTGGCTGCAGCCTCAGCTCGAGGGGCGCGTTTGCGCGACGGACCGCGTGCTTCCTCGAAGGGAACGACCAGTTGTCCATCCACGAATGCTAGCCTGCACTTGTGGTTTTGTTTGACGCACCGGTCGCACTTGAGGATCCCTTCGCTCGTTTTGCGATTGCGGGTGACGTTCCGTTCCCGCTTGCAGTCGTGGAGATACCAGAAACACTCTGCACATTTGAGAGGTTCCTCCTTGGTATACGGCGGGTTGCCGTGAGCGCGCGCGATGGTCTTTCCTGCTTTGACGCGTGGTACCTGACTCTCCTCGATGTGGAGAGTACTCGATGAGGCGACAGGCTGCTCGCGATCTTCTTCAGCCGCTGGACGAGGTCGCTTTTGGCCAGCCACTGGGTTCGGCTGCTTAAGCGACTTGGGGGGTGCCCGCTTCTTCGTCTCCTTCTGCTTCTCCCCCTGCGTCTGCTTGGGCTTCTCCGGCGACGCTCGCGTACTCGCTGGCAGGACCATTCTTGGAGCCGGCGGTGGAGCTGGTGCAGGCACCTGAGTCGCGATTCGAGGGGACGCGGGTGGAGGGGTGAGAGGAGATGGACTCCTTGGTGGCGACGGGTGCGTGTCCATGTTCACATCGCCTTGCTCGTCGTAGTCGGGCGTCAACTCACGAGGGGTCAACGGTCGCCGAGGTTCTTCATCCTCGCCCTCGCTAGCGTATGGCGGAGGGGGCTCAGACTCTCCTCGTGTCGACATCGGCTTGGGACTTGCTAGCGGTGCGCTATCTTCGTGGACCACTGGCGGCGAAGGTATAGCTGGCGTCGCTTCCCGTGCCACTGGTGGCTCAACTGCTGCTGGCGGGGGTGGCTGAGTAACGGCCACAGCCTGCACGACTGCCGTTGCCGGTGTCTTGGCGACCATCTCGATGCCCGCGGATGTGCTGGCTGCTGGCGGTACTATCTTCGTCGACGCTTTTGACTGCTTTCGTCGACGCGCTGTAGTGGGCGATTCTGGGGGTGGCAGCTTCGTTTTCTTGAAGAACGGCGTTTGTGGAGGAGGTGAGGAAGGGGGGCTGGACGTCCTTGCTGGCGACGATGACTCCACGACGACGAACCGGTTATCTTGGATAACGAATTTTCGGTTCGTCTGCTTGTAGCGCAGCGCCGTGGTTCGTCCCTTGTCGGACTTCAGTCCTCGTACACCCAACACCCGCTTATCTTCGTCGTCCAAAGATAACGCGCAACGCCACAGAGCGTCGTCGAGCGTCTGCTGTGCGGACACACGAAACGTTTCCCTGTCCACCACCACACCAAACAGTTCGAAGATACGGTCCCAGATTGGGTGTACCTTCTTGAACCGTTGACTTGCGCTCCACTTCGCGATGTCGATGGGGAGTTGTCCTGGTCGTCGCAGATAAAGCAGGGCCATCGCTTCGCTGTACTGGAACCTCATGGCTGGCGGGAAACTGTCCCGCATCCAGAACCTCAACTCTGTCTGGTCCTGGGTGTAGATCAGCTTCTCCTTCGCTCGATCCATGCCCGGGAACTTCCTGAACACGAAGTGGACGAAGGTGTCGAAGCGGAACGGCTCCCAGAACACTCGCTCGATCATCCCCTGCTGGGGCATTCGCTGAAGGCTGACTAGGCGATTGCCCAACTCAGCCCACCACGAATACACCCTCGATGGTCGATCGGCGACGCGGTAGCTGTTGAGCAGTAGGACCAGGCTGAACGGCTTTTCCCATATTCGCTCGATGAGTCCCGTCGTCAGCGTGATCCTGTATTCCAGCTTGATATCGGTGCAGAAGACGAAGCCTCGCAGGTTGCGTCTTAGGTAGACCTGTGCGGCTCGGTCCCCATGCGACCACATATTGCCTGGCTCCGAATCGTCCTTCGATATCCAGTTTCGAAGTTCGAGCCGTTCGTATTCGACGCCGAAGTTCTCGCTGGGCATAGACGGTGCGGGGAGTTCTTCGGCGGCGGGTTGAACTTGCTGGTCCTGCTGTTTATCCTTAACTGGGTTCATCTTACCACCCATTTAAACGACATACCTTTCGCCTGCCAGCTGCTTTTGCTGGCCCTGATTGCCTGACCTGCATTTTGACTGGTCTCGCCTGTTTCTTCGTTAACAAGCTTGAACATCATTGGATGATTCTTGTCTGTACTGACCTTCCTCGGCTTCACCGCTTGTCTCGTCGTTACTTGCGCCTGTGGGTTGTCGATGTGCTGTTCATGACGCGTCACCTCAGGCCAAGTGTCCGCGGACTCTGGTGGCGGCGTAGGCGAGCCAGGGAGGAACAGCGGGTCGTGGACTTTGTAGTCCGGAGGCTCTGGTCCTTCCGTGTCCTCGTCCCACGGCACTTCGCGTAGCTTGCCCGGGAAGATGTTGTGACTGGTCTGTTTTGCTTATCTTAGTAACTGACTTGGCTGGTTTGCGCAGTCCACGTACCATGAAGTCCTTCGTCAACTGGAACGTTTCCCAGTACCATGGCTGCGGTACCCAGTTCTCATCGTACGCCTCCATCATTGCTTCATAGAAGGCGATATCCAGCTGCTTTAGCGTGTCGCCGGATGTCTTCTTGATTTCATGCCTGTGGCAGTAGGCCCAGGGCACGACTGTACCGAAGAATTCGTGGCGCGTGATGGCCAAGCGACCAAACCAGTTGTACAGCTTCTGCGGATAGTCGAGGAAGTGGTCCAGATAGTCAACGACCTCCTGGCTGGGCACATGCAGCGCGATTGGTGGCATGTTGGGCGCGTATCTGCCCAGCCCGTCGTACGCGTCGGTTCGCTGCGTCGTGGTGTCTTTGGACGGTCCTGCGATGTTCGACATGTTTGACGGCGGGTACGTGTGCTTAGCAGTGGCGGGAAAGAAAGAGTTTGTTCAACTCGAAATCTCCGTACTTAACTTGCCCTGAACGTAAAATCTGCTTAAGACCGTCTTCTTGATCTTCGCCCACAGCCTCCGCGTAGCGGCCTGTGCTTCTTCTACCCAGTATTGTGGCATATCTGTACAACACTTGGTCCCTAGCCTCACTGTGTTTGCCTCATACAATGCTGCCGATCTGCATTTTTCATTTTCCAAATACCCTTTTTGTTCAGCTTTCGCATGGCTGAATAAGATTGATTCGAAAAATTCTCTGCTACATTATATGGTATTGGTACCCCATTCACTCTTTCTTTTCTTAGATGGTGTCCGCACCATCCTTGTGGTTACTGTGAATCAGTTTGAAGTGTAACGGACGCGTTTTGTGTCCTGCAGACTCGTTCGTACCATTACGGTTGTTCGGCCCGGTTAGCTGAGTAGGCTGAGTAGTGGTTCGAACTTCGTCTGAGTGGTTCAAGACTTTTTCGCCAAGTCATTTACCACCTTTACCGCTCCCTCTTTGATTCTTTCTAGCCGTTCGAAGAACTTCTTTCCGAACGTACTCTTGTCTTTGCGCGAGTAGAAGGGGATTACTCTAAACTTCGCAACTTTGTCCCTTAGGACGGTTCCATCCAGCTCGCAGAGCACGTAGTTACCACGGGTCGTTCTAGCTATCACAGCGTACGGTCCCATAAAACGTTCCTTGAACTTAGCGTTTAGTTCTTTCTCGATGCGAGTGTTTCGAACGAGGACTAGGTCGCCCGTGTCGAAGGCATGTTCTGGCATGGAATTGATGTATTCATCTCTGTACTTTTCTGCAGCTCGTTTCTTCGCCACAGTGACCCTCTTTCGCATCTCCTTTACATCTTCCTTATGCTTGATGAGCTGTTTAGCACGGTACGCGATGAGGTCACTATGTGACACGATCTTGTCTGGGGTGTCGATCAACCAGGTTACCTCCTCAATGTCCAGCGGTAAAATAGGGTCACACCCAGTTACCGCATAGAATGGTGAGGTCCCAATCGACCTTTTAACGGTGATCCTTTCTGCCCATAACACTTCGTGCAAGTATGCTGGCCAGGTTTCGGGGTCGCCTCGACACACTTTGAACAGTGACTGGCGGATGTCCCAATGGCCTCTTTCGACCTTTCCGTTTGCTTGTTTGTTATATGGGGTGATCAGGATGCCTATGACACCGTACTTCTCTTCGATGTGCCTTATTGCTTTCTTGATTGCTGGCCCGTTGTCGGTCACAATCTCCTTCAAGCATCCCCACCGGCACAGGATGTCCTCGAAGATCCATTCTCCGAGTGTCTCTGCTGTTTCGTTGACCAATGCTCTCGCTTCAGGCCAGCCGGTGAGTCCACATCGTGCTACTGTTACAGCGTTGTAGTTCTTGTACTTCGCATTCTTATCTTTTGCACCTGAGTTAGGCATCTTAAACGTGTCAATGTATGCTCGCTCAAAGATGCCCGGCGTCGTTGTGATGACGGGCTCGATGTGAATGTTCTTCTTCTGTCGCTTTTGACAGAGTAGACATGTGCGTACATACCATTTCACGTCTGCCTCAAGTCCTGGCCACCAGAATCGCTTGCTAACCAGCCGTTGCACTGAGTACTGCCCTTTGTGGCCACTCTTGTCGTGTAACATTCTGACGACTCCCATTCTGTGGTGCTTCTGGAGAACTCTCTTATGTTCGCCGTCCTTATCCAGCCGATACAATCGACCGTTGCGCATGAAGAATTCTGACTTCCACCGCTCTAGTTGTGACTTTTCGAGGTTCGACAAGTGTTTTGACTGTGTTATGCCGGTCTCGAGCAGCGTTGGTAACTCTGGTAGAAGTCGTTCCCATTGCTGCTCGCGATCCGATCGTCGACCGTCGGGGAAGGTGTCTGTTCCGACCCATTCCTCGACCTCTTCCATAGCCATAGCACATTGACGGAGGCCAGAGAGCTTCGTTCTCAAGTCGTCAGGCATTTCTAAACCTTCACTCGAAGTCACACTTTGCATGAATCCTGTTCGAGTGTCGATCTTGTCCTTAAAACTATCGAATTCCAGCGGCTCATCCTTTGCCGGAAGGTCCTCTGGCGCCTCGTATTCGAACGTTTGGAGTTCGTCAGCTTCTTCATCTGCTGGTTTCGGCACTACTTCGTCTTGGTCGGTCGCAGGGCGCCTACTTAGGCCATCCGGGCCATGTACCTTGCCTGGTACATGAACTAGTGTGAAGTGATACATCAGTATCTCTTCGGCCCATCTCTGCAAGTTGGCGTTGGCCAGCGAGTCGACGTTCGACAACATTCCTTTTATGTACTTTGCATCAACTTCAATCTTCAACTTTCGGCATCCCAACAGGTAATACTTGCAGTATGCCAGCGCTCTATGCAGTCCGTACAGCTCTCGCTTGGCTTGCGAGTATCTAGCTTCACGGTCATTGAGTGTAATTGACATGAATTTCGCGAAGTACTGCTTCTTGGGATCGCCAGGATCGAATTGTGACAAGTAGAAACCGACGGCTTGATAAGAGGTGTCCACGGATAGTATGATTGGTGTCGACCACTCGTACCGTAACGGTTTCAGCATTGGACAAGTTCGTATGGCCTCCTTAAGTGAGTCCATGCTCGCTTGTTCCGCTTCTTCCCATTGAAACTTAACCAGCCCTTTGGTCAGCCTAGTTAAGGCATATGCCTTCTTCGAGTAATCTTTCACGAATGCCCTGAAGATCCCTGCTGTCCCCAGGAATGAACGGACCTCAGTGAGGGTCTGACACGGTGGCCAGTCCGAAATCACTTTGACTCGATCTTCAGCGGGTTTTCGACCTTCATATGTACAGACATGTCCAACTACTACGATTTCTTCAGCACAAATGATCGCTTTGGTGCCCGAGAAAGTTCCTCCAGCGTACTTCATTCGTTGTATGATGCGCATCATGTTTGTACAATGCTCCCATACGAACCGTCTGATGCCAGGATTCTCGGGCAACGTCTCAAATGTACCGTCTGGCTGAATATACCTGCTCACCGGTCCCTTCACTGGTACATCGTCGATGTAGGGTCTCGTGAATGCTGGTATTTCATCCCTTAAGATGTATGTGACATCGTCATGAAAGATGGGGACGGAATTCGTCCAGCCCATGGGCAGTGTCCGTAATCTGAGCGCTCCGTACGGTGTCGAGAAAGTTGTCATGTCCCTCGACGCCGTAGCTAGCATCCGCTCGTCGTACCCTACATACAGATCCAACGTTCCTCCACATGAGAGGCCCGCGAATGCTTCTGCTAGTTCTTCTGTAGCAGGGGGCAGTCCGGAGTGCGCGATGGTGACCGCGTTTAACGGTTCTAAACTGTGCACTAGTCGCAGTTTCTTGCCATCCTTCTTGACCACACAAAACCATCGCGAGCGATACGAGGAGTTCGATGGCTCGTACACACCCGTGTCGATCTTGTGTTTGATGATCTTGCATACTTCTTCATAGATGCCTGGCGGTATGGGGATGTTTCTGAGCACCCAAGGTGTATGCGGGATGACCGGCATATCAACAGGTGGGAAGTATTCCTCCTTGAAGCTCCCTTTCTCATCTTCCGACCAGGCAAATCCTTCATTCTGCAGGCACATTACTTGGTCTACCAAGTCGCGTTCCGCCTCCCACAAGAACTTGCCAGCGTGATCAGCTTGTAACTGGGTTCTTCGTTCGGCTGTATAACGGCCGGTGGGCTGGAACTTGAACGGTAACTTCGACAGTTGGGGCATGTCCTTAAGTGGGTCCCCATGAATGTGCCTTTGAATGCGAAACTCTTCTGGTAGAGTTCCTAGGTGCGACTTTACTTTGAGGTGCACCGGTTTGTACTTCTTGGTAGCAAACACCCCTCGACGCCTTGATAAGCGTTCGGCTTCGAAGAACTTTTCTCGCGCTTCTCCCATGTAGTCCCTGGGCATCGTGACCGTGTAGTCGTTGAACATTTGACTGAGCCCAATCGGCACACCGTGAAACAGATTCATAGTGACTCGGGAGACATGTTCGTCCTCTTGAACATCTTTGGCGATTTCCTTCAAGTTAAACAGCTTTCGAAACCCAAAGACGCGACTGTCTTGGTGTGTCTCGATGGGGTGCTTACTTTCAGGCATCGGGACGGTGTAGTTCGCGTCCACTGGCACCGTATACGCGTACTTGTTGCGTAATGGCTTAACCAGCCTTTGCACTTTCGCAGCCGATTTCTTCAGGTAAAGGCTGGATAGCACACCGCGGTCAAACACTCCGTCCTCTTCTGCCGGGGTGTATGTTTCTTTGACGACGACATTGCCTTGGCTATCAGCTTCGAGAATGAGTACCACCTCTCCTTGTTCTTGCTTCAATTCCTTGAGCGGTTCTGAAAACCCGGCGGGGTATCGTGTGAACCTTGTGGTAGCAGATTCTTGGGCATTTGACCCCGTTTGTAGGTTGGGCAGGTCAATTTCTTGCCCGTCCCAGGGTCCTCTATCGTAGCGATCACATCACCATTCGCAGTTGAATGCAGACTGATCTCTGACACAACTTCGAATGGTCGTCCGAGTAGGACTTCGTACGCTGGATCCTTAAGAATGTGCAATTGGAGATAGTAGATGATCCCCTCGAAGTCGAACCGCACGTTCCTGGCCAGGCCAAGGGTCTGTGTTCGACTCTTATCCGCGCTCTTCATGGTTATGGTGAAACTTGGATCGTAGGAGATCCCCAATTCCAGCGCTGCCTTCAACGACATCGACGCGATCTGCGATCCCCCGTCGAGTAGACTCTCTTTTCGTCCACTCTTGTTGACCAGGGGCCACATTGTTCGCAAATCCGCGTTTTCAGGCGCCACATTCGATCGTGGTACATGATATGGACCCGTATAACCAGTTTGGTTGTAGAATTGCTCTACTGGGTCTTCAACTACGATAGCGCCTTCCGGCATGTGCGCTGTCTTTTCTGCTGTGATTTTGAATACAGCGTACGTCGGTGAAGCATCCTGTTGGAGGTTCACCTTCACGTTTTTGGCCTTCAGCGTATCGAGCAAGTTCTTCTGCCACGCGGTGTTAGTAGCCAGTAACGACTCAGGTAACAACGCCTTCCACATCTCCTCCCATTGTGGGTTGAGACGGAGCAGTTCTTTGAGCTTCGATTCACGCTTGTAGGACTTGGTTTTCTCTTTAATTTTATCAGGCAGAGTTGAATCGGCCGCCTTCAGGTCGACTTTCTCCGGTTCGGGTTCTGGCTGGTTAAGGGCGGCTTTGAGTTCATCAAGTTCGTCCTCTTCCACTTCCGATTCTGATTCCGAAGCGTCTTCTGTCACTATCTTAGGTGGCTCCTCTGCAGGAGGTTGCGCTGGTTGAACAGGCGCGAACTTGACTCGTCGCGGAATCTCAACGACAACTCGGTCCTTCTTCCAGCTGGTACCAGGTCCTTTTTGAACTGGTACGTCCTTCGGCTGGTTAGGGACTTCTCGGGGACTGCTTCGTGTGCGTACAACGTTTTGGCTCTCCAGGTACTGGGATGTAGGTCCGAGTCCTCCTCTCATCGAGCCTAGTTGAAACCCTGTTGACCTCCGTTTCCCATCGCCGTCAAGAACACTGCTTGACCGTCGTACGTGAAGTCATCCGGCGCGAAGTAGTCCTCTTCGTTGCCCATCGCGTTCTGCGCGCGAATGTTCTTGAGCTGTTCTTCCTTGAATCGACGAACGAACTCACTGGGCTTCACACCAGAGATGGCTTTGCGTGGTATCGATTTCCCATTCTTCAGGAAGAACCACCGCACGTTTTCTGGTTTGAATATCCAGCCTTCTTGTTCGTCCTTCTTACGCTGCTCACAGGTCTCGACGAAGTGGGCTGGGTCTTCACAATAGAAACACCCATCGTTCATGAAACCTCGAGTCCCCTGGTTGCCGTGACCCATCTGCATGCCTGGTCCCGGTCGAACCATGTCTGGTATACGGCTGCTTTGAATCGCCATGTTGTACATCGGTTGCGGATAGTAAGCAGCCGATGGTTCGGCTGTATAAGCCTGTTGGCGTGATTCTCGTTGGTTCTGCAGCACCAACTCAAGCAGTTTTTGGACCATGTTGGGCGTCTCGTTGAGCCGCTTCTCTTGTGCATTGATGGTGTCCCTAAAGCTAGACAACAAGTTGTTCATATCCTGTAGATCTTCGAGTTTGACTTTCGTCGTACCCGGTGGTAGCAAACTGCGTCCGAACTCGCTTTCCTCGATTTCGGTCTTCACTCCGGCATACTGAATACCAGAATTGAAGTAGGTGCTAGTAGCCACGACCACTTCATCAATCGTGAAGGTGATTTTCTCCGGAGGCGGTTGTGCTTGCAACGCCTTCGTGCGGAGGCCGGTGAAGACAGCGTCCCAGACGACTGGCTTCAAGCATCCTCGAATGTGTTCTACTGCCGCTTTCTCCGTGATGTCCTCATTCTTCACTAGGTACTTCAGGATATGGACGACTTCTCGCTGACATGCCATCCAGCGCGTCTTCGTACCAGCCTTTTCTTCCTTGTATTCGGATATAGCGTCACGCAAATCATGAATCGAGTACTTGATGTCGCCCGGACCCTTGCTATAGCTCGCGAGAACCGCCTTTCGGAACGCTTCCCACTCACCAGCGATGTACTCAGGCATCACGAACCATGCATCGCGGTTATCTGCGCCGGCATACAGCGCAGCTAACTCGATTTTGGCCGCGTCATCCTCTATTTCATGGTTCGAGAACAACAACTCCATGTTTAAGAAGAAGTCGATGATACGACTCTTTTTGAAGACTGGCGCATTCTTGCTTTCTTGCTGGGGAATCCCCTTTTTCTTGATCAGGGTCTTCGTCTCGGGAGAGACGAACTTGTTCGGGTCTAACGTTCTCGGTGGCATGATGTCTGATAGTGTCACTGAACGTTCTTTGACTGGTGTTAACTGGGGTGAATCAGGTAGTGGTATACTCTCTGGTTCGGGTGAACTTGGCAGTGGTATTTCTCGCGGATCTTCGTTAAGATCGGAGAAGAATTGACTGTCTGATTCGGGTTCTTCTTGCTTGATTTCGAAATCTAAGGTCGCGTTGTCTGAATCCGGTACTGGGGTCAAAGGACTTTCTGGTCGCTCTGATTCAGGTGGAGGAGACGGTGACTTTGGTTTCGTTTTCTTCTTGGACTTTCTCTTGATTTCAACGTTCTTTCCAGCAAGTGCTTTGATGGCTCGCTCTTTGTCGGCTGGATAACCGTCTTTGAGTGATCCCGGAACGTGAGGTCTGGTTCTTAAAGTTCGCGCTGATGTACTTGGCGAACTTGGTGTGAACTGTTCGTCTTGAGAAGGTGTATATCGATCTGAATTTCGAGGCTTGGGTCTAGGTCTTCTAGCGTCCAGCCTGTGCTTTCACTTCGATGTCTTGTACTTGTGTTTGGAGATCGACAACAGCAACTGTACTGTGTTGTCAATGCTTAACCCCCCTCGCGGTGGGCTCCAAAATATGATGTGCAGTGTGATAAAGCGGCGTGTAATCACCACTATCTAACCAACAACAAATCTACTGGTGCTTGTGGTACGGAACGGTTGTCCTAATCGTGTGATCGGGGAACGGCTGGTTAAGGTAGCAGTGGACTGATACGTCCGTTTTGGTGCACGAATGCGGGTTGTTTTGGGGGGGTTGTAAGCGAAGAGGATCTACGCGAAACACCTAATCGAATAAAGACTCAAAGTCGAACAGAGCTCGCCAGGAAGACGGGGACGCGAAGGCCGGGACCGCTCAAGGGTAGATGTTCTACAGTACTGGGGCGACCGAACGGACAACAGTGCACTGACTTGTTATCTGCGTTGATGCTAGCCTCGTGCACCAAACTTACTTCTCTACTTGGGTGTGACAGATCGTTCTTTTGAGCGTCGGTCAGATACCGTGGCCACAAGACGTTCTTCGGCTGCTTAACGTCGCACCAGTTCAGGCTAACTAGGCTTCACTTTCACAAGGCGGTTGTCTCTGGGGAGACGATTGCTTGCTACTTGGATCCATGCGGTATCTCTGGGGAGAAGTCCGGGCTCACAGAAGTTAACTGGGTACTTGACGTCAAGGGACTGCGCACGATTCTTGTCTGCGGTTCTTGAGTATCTCGCCACTTAGGCATCTTAGGAGACTTTGCTTTGCTTAGGTTCTTGGCTGCTTAAGGGTTTGGGTGGGCTTTCAAACGTGTTGAACTTCTTATTGGGCGCGAACCCGAGTCAGATTACTACAGAGGAATGCTTTGTGGGCTTTTCACTGCGGGGCACTAAACTACTGTACTCTACAGACGCGACGCTACTTATACACTCTACAGACTCACCCCGGTAAGCTACGTAACTACTCGACGGCTGGATACGGTCCGTACAAAACATGAGTCCCTACTCAGCCTGCACGGGCAAAGGTCACCAGACAGTTCCCGCCGGCGCATATGCCAGTTCCTCTACGTTCAGATGTTGCGTAGACCACCCATGGACTCCGAGAAGCAAGGCGCTGCGTGCTCAGGTAGGCGTTCGCGTGTACTTTTACTTAACCGGGCGCTTACCGGCTTATCCAGCCTTTGCACCAAACTTGGGCGTGAGCCCATTCAATCGCGAGCTACCGCCAGTGCGCATGCACTGAGATGGTCCGTGAACTCGAATGGTGACGCGCTGAAGCGTTGGGCAACTTATCTGGATGGCTGATACCACATGTAGTACATGAGGCGGGTCTTCGAGTCATAATCCATATGGATCGCGCCTCGCTGCCAGTTTCACATCAATCAGACGCGTCGACCGATGAAGGTGATTCTCTTGAGATAACCGCGAATCATCCCCGTTCGGGGTTTTGACACTGGTTTATTGTTGTCCGACTTTTGTCACAATGAACAATGTACCGTCCGCTTTTGGTAATGAACTCCGGAGGTTGTGAACCCCGCTTCGACTCATTCAATGCTGAGGATCATGTTGCTGCTGGTAGAGCGCCGTCGGAAGCGACGGCTGGTCATCCCTGATTCGGATGTTGCTTGTGTGGCGCAGTTACGCGTACAAGGTAAAAGGGACCTCCTCGGAGGGGACAACTGGGTTTATGATATTCAGCCCTGGCTACTGTCGTTCTTTGACTAATAGTTACATGCTTGGAGTTCTCTCCTTGCCCTAGAGAGCGTCTCTGTGATGACCTTTGTAGCGTATCCAGCCTTGCTCCCGCTTGGCTCTTAGTTGCATATGGCTGTCTAGAAATCGCAAAATTCTGGATTTCTGGCCATGTAATCTCAACATGCATATCACCGCGCACCATCCGCGGCGCGCACTGTGATGGCGCCCGACTCCTTGTCCACGGAGACGGCACCCGGCGGGAAGGCGGCCTGGAGCGCCGTCCACTCCTCCAACGGGATGTCCTCCCACTCCTCCCAAACGTCGGGGGCCTTGCCCTTCCCCTTCGACCCCGTGACCTTCGCCGGGCTGGGGGCGTCGCCCCCGTCCTCGACGTCCTCGACAGTGGTCCTCCTCGAGACCATCGGACCTTTCGCGTGCGCTGGGGGGTGCGTATCCCTGGCTTCCCCCTCGCGTTCTGCCAGGCCTATGGCAGGAAATCAGCGACGAACGGTATGTCCAACTACCGCCGTACCTTTCTGGATGGCGGCGAGCCGCACATCCTCCTTTGATCCTTTGCGCGACGGCGCGCCACCCTTCGCTGCCCCTCCTCCAGTTCCCGCCCCCCCCTGTGAACGGGTGGTTCGAGTTCCAGCTGAGGGCGCGTTGGGCAGCCTGCCGCTGTATGCGCGAGTCTTGCGACCCTCCTCAATGACGGGGGAGGGCAACAAGGTGCCTCCGCCCGCCTCCACAAAATGGACCCGCGACTTCCCGTCGCGTCCGTCGACCTTAGTCGAACCCCCAAGCCCCGGCTTGGATGACAAAGCGGAAGCCGAAGCAGCTCCCGAAGAAGCCCCCCGCTTCGCTGTCCCCGACACCGCCGGACCAATCCCAGCAGCCGCGTTGGACTGCAGCGCGTACGCGCCCTCCCCGCCCACGGCGCCCATCTCCATGAGGCCCGTGTGCTCGCGGCGGAATTGCTCGCCCTCGATGTCCTCCGTGATATCGTCCGCACGCGTCTTGGGCATCTGCGGGCCAACGTCCTCGATGGGGTCCTCGTCGTCGTCGTCGCTCGCGAACTCGGAGGTCGAAACGTCTTCGGCGTCGTCATCCGACACGTCCCCGCACGCCTCCAACGCCCTAAGCGTTTCCGGAGTCACCGGTTCCTTCTTCGCCTCCCGCGGCGCCGCCCCGACGGCCGCCTTGGCGTCCTTCGTGGTCTTTTCCGGCAGCGTCTTGCTGATGGCCTGGTATGCCCGGTCGTCCAGACTGTCCGTCACGTCCGCCAAGTTGCTCGTAGAGCGCGTCGCCCTGCGCGTCGCCGGAATACCCTGGGTCGTTCCCCCTCGTTTTCCCCGGCCTCTGGTCATCTCGCCCGATAAAAGTCTTGATAATAGTCCAAAGAAATACGAAAGTATTGAAACGCTGGTCTTCAGAAAGAGCCAGCGCGAGATCCCAGATGCGAGGGTAGTGGGAGGAGCCAAGTGACAACGGTCACGTGTCCACGATGCGCTGCGTGAAACCACGCCACAATTCCTCCTACCCGCGCCAACCCCCTTGTGGCTACAAATTGACAGCAGCAAAAGACAATGAACGCCAAACCAAGACAAGAGATTATGATGGTGGGAAGGAAGTTGCGAAGGCAATACTATGTACGCGTTTCCTTGGTGCATTACTCTGGCTTGAATCATTTGAACTGTCCGTCATCACGACCATGAGATTAGATTTCTTATGCCAGTTCTTTCATGTCGGCCATTGTTCCTTTCCGTCAAAAGTGCACCAAATACACGGATGCCGTCGGCCGAGATACTGTTCTCAATACAGCCTAAATGTTGCGTGCCCGTACAGATCATTTTCGAGTCCTTTTGTCTCGTCGAGTCAGGCTAGTTTCACTATTGTTCGTTAGGTCTTCTCTTGTTTGCTTGATAAGTCATTTTGTACTCTACGCAAGCTCAACTTCAGCTTGTGCTTGAATATTCACGTGAGAATCGGAACAATCACTCGCAGCTCTATCTTGAGCTCTCAGAACTTGCAACTTGATGTTCGAACGATGGAAAGTACTTCAATCTCAAAGAGCTCAGGCCCTAGAGGCGTATTGACGGCAGATGCCGATATGGTATGCCAGGCGGCCCAGGCCAGGGGGTTTCCAGCCGATAAGTCCGTGAAATCCACTGGTCGTGGGGGGTACCCTTAGTCAGCAACCCCGGTCCACGCGCCAGAGCCTGAGCGCCTCTGAGCGCTTGCTTCAGCGCCGCGAAGTTCCCCGCCGTGAATGTAAACGTCAATTTGAGGTGCAGGGGAAATACTACCAGTGTCACCTTATGCTGCCAATTGCGCTATGCTTCTAAGAGAGGTTCAATCTCTGGTCTAGGTGGTGATACATTGATGACAAGGCCGTTAGCCTGTCTTGGGCTGGGAAACTCGGTTACACTTCAATGTATGAAATTCTTCAATTGTATAGACTAGTATGTACCTCTAAGGAGGAGCCAAGAAAGCAAACACTTGCAAGAATATGCAGACACGGCCAAAGGACCCCCAGCGTAACCCTAATTTCACGGACTTACCGGCCGCAAGCCCCCCGGCCCAGGCCTAGGACTGTCATGCCTCTTTCTCCCAAACGGTCACACCTTCAATGCATCCTTCTTACTGATACCCAATACTTTATATGCATGGAACGACTGGAGTCTCGATGGCATCAAGATAGCTGGACACGATCATAGAGCGTTGTCTATGGCTCGACTCATCGGCGCAACACGGACGTGATTCGATACGCGAATGGAACAATCAATGGGTGCGTCGCTCAGCGACTCGGTCTTCCTTCCTGGTTCATTTTTATCGCAGGCTAATCCAAGGGAACTGTAGCAAGCCTAAGTGTCACTGCACCAAGTCTCCTGACTCCGCCTGTCATCATATGCGGGGCCCGTCATGGCGACGACCGTTAATCCCCAGACGAGAACGGCGCGCTCAGGAGAGGCGATGCTAACTCTGATGTGGATTGCCGTGCTCGGTGATACGCAACACGCGCTCTTACCGTATAAGATCGATTCCTTGGAGGCAGAGAATGCTCAGAGAACCTGGTGTTCACTCACATACCGCTGGACGGCCCACCCATTCCATCTGATCATGTATCCTCGTCTCATCGCCCTTGTCATTCTTGCCGTCAATGCAGCGACAGTAATGTCTCTCCCCAATCCCAATTCTGGCGGTCTAGGTGAGGCCAGTGTATGTGAACCTCGCTTTACACCAGACTACTTGCTGACATGTCTTAGTTGGTTGATCGCGCAAAGGGAACACATACAGGCAAGACAAATACTGGCTCAAGCAACGCCAATACCGGGAAAGGCAACACTGGGAAAACCGGTACTGGGGCCCATTCTGGCACCGGAGGCACCAACACGGGAGGCACCAACACGGGAGGCACCAACACGGGGGGCACCACCACTACTGGCACCAAAGGGAGCGTAAGTCAGACGGCACTGCGAAGGTATTACTTCAGAATTGACCCTGTTTCGCCAGAACCAACGATGTACTGCTCTCAAGAGTACACTTGAGGCAACCAAGATCACGCCTGTCAATGGGCTATCTCTCTGCGGCGTAGCTATCACTCGGCCTGCGGTTACCCTGTGCACGTCAAAGTACAGCGGCTCTGCGCAGGCGAACAGCAAGCGAGTCAGTAGTTTCAGTTTTACGGGAACATGGACTACATCTGATACACGCACTCTCCAGGCTTTGAAGTCGAAATCTGGATCCCATTCCAAGACTCATGGTCACGGAGCGAAGTCGAAAACCGGCACTTCTTCATCTCATTCCACCACCCATGGCCATGGAGCGAATGACGGCGACTCGTACACCCCCATGACCAATTCGGACAAGCAGAACTCGCATTTGGAAGGTCTTCTCACCAAATCCAAGAGCGGTGTCACTGGGAGCCAGGTCTGCGGTATGTCCATCTCTACGTGTAACAGGCAATTAGAACCGACCTTATCTTTGACAGACTACGCTGTGGATCCTGTCATCCTCGAGAAGGTCTTGTATGACAGCATGATCTGTCAAACCCTCGACTCGTTCGCGCAGCAAATCTCAAGCAAGTCGAACAACGTCAAGGCGGCGTGGCTCAATAGCACCATCGCGCTGATCAACAACCCGCAGAAGAACCTCTGGTCTATTCCAACGACGCTTTTCAACGAGGTATTCTTCCTTTTCGCATCATCCTAACGCGTACTCAAGTTAGGTCCACGCCATCTAGAAATCGAACCAAACCTCCAAAATCTTCAAGGGCATCAAAGGGCCAGGACCAGTATCAGATATCGAGCAACAGCCATCATCCTCCGATGACGAAGTGCACAGCTACCTGACAGACAAGAAGGTTGCTGCTAGCATCGACAAATTCTCCAGGTCGTTCAAAGAAGTCGTCTGGGGTGCTGTCTCGAAGGCGGCGAAGGACGCTTCGGCCTGCGCTGCTACTCCTGCCAAGAAGAAGAAGATCACCGACCGGATCGTAAGTCCCACCAAGTTATTACTTGCAGGATAGTATTGAAGAACATTTAGGCTTTGCTGAAGAAGACCCAAGGCGGCGCCTTGAAAGAAATCCCTGCTGGTGTCAAGCATTATACAGCGGAGATTGCTGGGACGGCGGCAACGGATGGAGGTGAAGGCGGCGACGGTGGCAAAGACAACAGCGACGACGGCAGCAAGGACAATGGCGATGACGGCGGCGACAGTAGCGACGACGGGGCTGGCACCGACGACAACGGGAGTGACGGCGACGAGGATGGGGATGACACCGGCGACGATGGGAGTGACGATGGGAGTGACGACAGCGACGATGGCGGGGACAGAAATGACGATGGCGGGGACAGCAACGACGATGGTGGCGATAGTGGGGGTGACGATGACGGCGGAGATGGAGATGATGGTGGAGATGAAGGTGATTCCGGTGAGGGCGATGCTACTGGTGACGATTAGGCGTATACTGTGCTTGGAGGGATGTAGAGTTACAAGTATATGTTTCTTCAAGTTGTGCTTTCGATCACACAACACGGTGTTCACAATCGGGTTCACAGAAGACGACATGAACGATCGTTGATATTATACAGTATTGACACTGGCAGAGGCTAGATCACGCGTAAGATACTGGCACAAGAGCTTGAGAGTCCGGATCTGAACATTTATACAGTAGCTAACGTAGACATAAACCACATAGCAGCAGTCGGCTCGCGATGGGTTAGGTCGAGATGTGACGAAGAAGACTGAGGTTACGGGGAGGTGTATGGAGGAGGCGGGGAAGAGTAAAATACATGTGCTGGTGAGGTATACTCGCAATTATCGTAAGCGTGTTCTAGCAGGGCAGAATCCAGCTGGCAATTAGAATAGATGACAGATGATCTCAAATCTCTGAAGTTTTCGTTGTATGTGCTCCTCGAACTTCTCGTGCCCGGGGAAGGTTGGGGATATGCGAGTTGATGTTTGGTAGGCTTGGACTGCGAGGAATACGTCGTAGGAGATACGGGGGAATGCAGATAGGTACTGAGAGGAGGCGCCAATTCCTCGGAAATCGAGGACAGCATCGGGGACGGAGGTAGGACGTTCTGTATCCAGTTCATGATTCTCCGGTTGGGATTCGTTCGTTCCTCGCTGTTCGGCCCAACAAGTCCAGAACAGAGAGCAGGTCCAAGTCCCTCTTGTGGGTATCCTCGCTCCTTGATCTGGTCCAGAACAGCACAGATTGAACGACTTCCCAGTCGATCTTTGGGAATTTGCTCGTGGCATCGTTCGGCCAAGTCCCAGAGCTCGCTGAACAAGGGGCCAAGATTCATAGGTCGCTCGGGGCGGCGACCGTTGAGAACTTCGCTGATAGCTCGGGAGTCGTCTTCGATAGTGGAGAATGGGTGATCTCCTGTGAGGATCTGTCATCAGGTGCTCAGTACGATACTCATCAGCGCAAGGAAACCTTCCTTAGCTCACCTCGATGATGAACATGCCAAAGGAATACGTGTCGCGGGATCGGTGCCAATTGTAATCGAATGAGGCGAGGTCGAGGGCTTCAGGCGGCTGCCAGCGTACAGATTCTCGTTTGCGATAGGTCATCCAAAGAAATCCTGTTAGGAGGACGGTACCCCTCTCGTCGACCATGAAATTGTCCTAGAGGTAACGTAATGAGTTGACAAACTGCCGAGTCAAGAAAGTAGCCTACGCCTCTGATATCACCGTGCACAAAGATGGGCTGACTCATGTGAACATGCTTCAATCCCTTGGCAGCTTGTGTGATCTGGAAAAATGGTAAGCAAGGTGCAATGAAAGGTCATGCAAGCGTACAATATCGAGCTGATCGTGATGCCCATTCATATACAGGAAGTGGTTTACATTCGTGGTAACGTTGGGAAGTAGCAGTCGTGGCACAGACTCCAAGTCCGCAACGCCCATGACCTCGAGTACATTGTCGTGTCTCTCGAGCTGGGTCCATTGTAGTGGCCTTGCGAGAAGTAGCTACATTTGCAGTAGCATTAGTATGACAGTAAGAAAGATGGTAATCTAAAGCCCATCTTCACCTTGAGGGCACGTTTCCGCTCGTCAGATTGGACTGGGTACATCCCGCAAGGAACTTCATACGCGACGAATTCCTTACCATATAGTCGCCCAGTGCACCCCTAGTATCCGCATGTTCGTATCAGTACTTGTCTATATACGACATCACTGTAAGAAGCTTACCGAATAGTCGAACTGAACGTTCCGGTGATCGAAGGAGGATGGGTATTTGCCATGCCGTTCAGAGACTTTCAAGAGCCTTTTTATGAGCGTCATGCGAGCGTCCTCGCCGCAGCGTTCTGGGATGACTTTGATGCACTGCAAACTCATCAAAGGCTGCTATGAGACAGAAGCAAATTGAAGCATACCTCGACCAGGTCATCGAGTATGAGGCGAACACTAGAGAGTCGATTGTTCGAGGGACGGAGATGACTGTTTGTGGTGGCCATAAAGGCAGTGTCGTCCCCAGTCACGTCTGATGCGCAACGCTGTGGATAGCGGGATTCTGATGACTCCTCGAGTGGGCCTTTGTGCGTAGAAGAGCTAGCAGACATGGCAGAGATTACCTAAGTTCTGACTGGAACGGACGTCCACCGTCGAGAGACACTTTATATCGGATAGCAAGCTGTATTAAACAGCTCGGAAATCGAGACGATCCTTGTTGCTGTGGTGACGTTTAGTAAGGCAGCTGTTGTATCATTTGAGTGCTAGACAGCCTGGACCCACAATTGACCCACTGATGAGCATAAGTAGAATATCTTCACGGGTAGAAGCGCTTAGAGAGAAAAGAGTGGTTATTGATAGAAAGCAGATCATTCTTCATCACCAGTCAGAGCAAAGAAGGCGGATTGAAGGTCTTGTGAAGGAAAGTGTCAAAAGAACGTGTGTAACCGAGTATAGCGTCAATGAGCGGTATTTGCCGGCCAGTCAGAGTCTTGCGTAAGCCGATCCTGCACTCAGAGCCAACTTTGAACTTTTCTTCTCGACTTTGACTACAGAGGCTAAACAAGCAGGTAAATTTTTCTTCACGACTCTACGTTCCAGCTGCTCCGAGTCACTTCACTTACCGCAGTCAAGCAGTGAAATCCAGTGCAATCATGCGGCTCCACCATTCTACACTGCCACACGCCTCCTTCGCCTCTCACGACCAACATGCCTTTGCTCAAGAAGAACAACAACAAATCTATGATCCCGCCTGTTGAATCAGAGCGCCACGCCAGCCCTGCTTCGAGCTACCGATCAAGTGCATCTACATACGTCGCCAGCCGCGATGGCGATCCCTACAACGATTCGGGTCCTCCTACTTCTCAGGCTTTCCGCGACAAATACAGCCGCAACAACGGCGTCGGCGACGTCTACACTCGCGGCGAAGCTCATCTCGACCGCGACCGCGACGAGCTGTTCTCCGGGTACAATCCCGAGCGATCGCAGGGGTCGGGGCGATTCTTTGATGGGCCAGGTGTAGGGCGCGAGCCTCCACCAGGCGAAGAGAATGACGAGGACGTGGAGGGGATCAAGCAGCAGACACGATTTGTCAAGCAGGAGAGCGTCAACTCGTCGCGCAACGCACTGAGGATGGCTTTGGAGGCAGAGGAGACGGCGAGGAACACGATGATGAAGCTTGGAGATCAATCTGGTATGTCGTCTCCCCTTCATTCATCCATACACCATCTCACCATCTCATGATCATCTGCACAGAGAAACTTGCCAACACGGAAATGCATCTCGACGTCGCCAAGGGCCACTCCACACGTGCGAGCGATAGGACAGACGAGCTTAAACAGCTCAACCGGTCTATCTTCCGCCCAGTTATCACTTTTAACAAAGATGCCAAGCGACGCGCTGCGGAGCTCAAGGTGCAGGAGCGATATGAGGAGGAGCGGAGCGAGCGTGAGCGCGCCATGCGCGATATCCGCGATACCAAGACTCGTCTTGGGCGTGCGCAGACTTATGGAGTAGACGACGATGGCGAAGGCATATCACGTCCAGGATCAGGTGCCCGTGCTGGTGTATCGACGGAGGAACGTAATGCCCAACGGTCGCGGTATCAATTTGAAGCAAATGCCTCTGATGATGAGCTCGAAGACGAGCTCGACGGCAATCTAGACCAGATCGGCGAAGCGACGAAGCGGCTCAAAGCGCTTGGCATGACCATGGGGCAGGAGCTCGAGGCGCAGAACGGGCGCATCAGCAACATTGGGGACAAGACGGAGGGGTTGGATAACAAGTTGTTTGATGTAAACCGGAGGGTGAGTCGTTCTTCTAGGATGGGATATGAAGACTGGGACTGATGGTTGATTACAGCAAAGGAAGTTCTGAAATATATATGTTCGTGTGCGATCTTATCCTCGGACTCGGATTTCTCTTGTTGTACTATCTACGCCTCGTCATAAATGTTCATGTTTGATTATCAATCAATGTATGTACTGATCATTTTTTGGGCGCGTGGCGCATCATATGCTCATTCGTCAATCACTGGCTACCCTCGATGTTCAGATCCTTGGAGTATGCTGCCCCAAAAAGTTAGTCAAAACGCGTCAACTTCTGCTCGTCGTCTGGCCACTAAGCAGCATCTTCACATCCCCGAATCTTCTGCGTGTTTGTTTGCTGGAACGACGACTCGGATGAATTTCTAAGTTTAATGGAGAAGCCATATCCCGTTCCGGTCAGCGCGTCTACCAGCGCGTCTACCAGCGCGTCTTGTCGTCGCGGATCCTTCTCTTCGAAGAGGAGATACACAAAGTCAACCGTGACTGTGGGACCAATCGGAGTGGTGTTCCGCTGATGAGGCTTCATTGACATAAACTGAGGACCCTGCGAGAACCAATGCTGAATTTTTGGTCGACTCCCTGTCTTCAACCCTGATAAAGCCTGATTACGGTGTCCAAACAAGGTTGGCGGCGGGCTGCGGCGGGCGGTAGCAGCCATTCTGGGATTTCGACCATCGATTGTGGTACGTACCCGACCGTTTTCCTTGGTCTGGGACCCTGGGTTATTCTTGGCAGTGTTGGCCACGCTAGTAGTTGCTACGCAAAGTCACAGCTAGTAGCCACGGGCCAGCGTGATTGATCAATGAGTAGCTTTGATGTAGCCGGACTGACGGCGCTATTCGGCATCACCCGGCATTTTCCGCTATAGGTCAAACTTCTTTGTCGACGAACTGTATGCAGCTGCGAATGCTCAGTCTTTGTTGAATATGTCTCTAATAGTAGTATATATGTATATGCATGTAATCTGACTACAACAACACCGATTTGATACTGTCTAGAAGGCATAGTGTTCGACATCTGGGTCAATTATGCAGCTCTCTGTTCATCGAGATGGACAGACCAGCAATATCTGCAGTAGCGCTTCGCTTTGTAGCTCGACGTATCGGAATAGTTCGCCAGCTGCTTCAAGACTGGGTCGGTCGCAAAATGGTGAGGATGATGAAGGAAGTGTTCCTCATGAAATTCCGGGGGTTTGCGGGTATGAGCACAGATCGGACCAGTGAATGACATATCGAAAGGTGTATTGAAAAGATTTACAACAGTGTGGGGGGAAGAGACAGCATGGGCATGATGAAAATGACTAAAAAGTGGTATAAACGCGGTCAAGAGCTGATTGATCACGATTGATCAAGGTGTCACAGGGCTAGGGCGGTCTACCGGCCCGTGTAGCTGGCGTGTGTCCAATGGTCCAGCTATCCGGCCAAGTCACCCCGACTGGAGCTATCACCCATTTTTGGTAGTTGGCTAGCTACACATCGCTACTAGCCGGCCAACACTGATTCTTGGTGTGTTGGCAGAGCCTCCTGAGCCTGCTTCCGCATCCTCTCCTGAAGCTTCCTAATCCTCAACATGCAAGGCCAGTGCAAGGCCTTCCTGACGGTGTATTCACTTACAGTACTGGCTATACCTTTGATTGTCATACGAATGAAACTTTCAGATGTATTTGCTCCTCTTGTCAAGATCATGGCCTCTGCTAAGGGAGGCGCCGTACCGCGATTCCCAACGTCAAGGCGGGTCATGATAGCTTCTCCTAAACATGGCGACGAACGAAAGCAGGTCATCACTTCCACACGAAGCACTAGTCTGGCAGTATGACCATCTCAGGTTGATCTCGGGACTATCTCCTAACAGCATTCAAGGAACTTCACATGAGGAACGCGAGAAGGAATTTCAAATCCAATTTCATACTTGTACCAAGGCATTGATAGCACGACGGTCGCTACTCAAGCCATCTCTCTCTCTCCCGTAATGCCTCAAACTCAGATCAGCGCCAGCAAAACTTCTCCAATAACGTCGGAAACGAAGACTCCACGGCCAAAGCAGGCGGAACTCCCGATCGAATTCGTCATTGTGGGGGGCGGTATATCTGGTTTGTCTGCGGCAGTCGCTCTTAGACGTGTCGGTCACCGCGTCGTTGTCCTAGAGAAAGATGAAAACCTAGACCGAGTCAGTCAAATATCGTTTTGTCTTTCATGTAGCTGACGAGCTGCTGCAATTGTAGCCGACTGGGACCTGTCGGATGCCCCCCAATCTTACGAAGATTCTATACCATTGGGGCTTGGAGAAGGAAGTCCGGGATATCGGGCTAGTGTCTGGTGCAATTGATATGTTCCTCCGTGCGTTCATATCTTCACCCTTCGTCTCTTTGCTCATTAATGTCATCCACCCATTCGCAGAGGAGACGGGAGAACTGTTAGGCCAACATGTGTGGGACGAGGAAGTCCTCCGGGAGACGCGAGGTGAATTTGTGTTTGCCTCGGTATGTGAGCGTGCCTCGTATTGCCATTGACCTAACTACTATCGCTCTCAAAGATTGGCGATTTACGGCGGCTGTTGTACAAGACAGCGGTGGCCGCTGGGGTTGATGTCCGTTTGAACACACGGGTAGAAACAGTCGAGTCCAAAACAGGCACGGTGAATCTATGTAGCGGGGTCGTCGTTCGAGGAGACGTGATTCTTGGATGCGATGGGTTGTACGGAGTGACGCGACGGATAGTCATGGAGTGCAATGATGAGAAGGAAGGAGCTCCCGTATTTGACTTGAGCGTGTACAGGTCAGTCTTGGACAGTTTTGGACAGCTCAGGTCCCAAAGAGCTTGACAGTGCAACCGTACCAATCTCTGCTATGATGAAGGACAGTCTTCTGAGACCTATGGTCGACCGCGACGTGGTACGTCTTCCTCCACACATTTACGTATGTCTCAATGATGAGTCGGTCTCTTAGCCGACATTACTTACCTGGGTGGGAAATCAAAATGCAGTGCTCGGTGTCCCGACGGTGCGGGCTTCCTTTTGCGAATGTAGAGTGCGACTGATTATCTTGGATAGGGAGGAAAATCGTCTTGCTTTGGACTCATCCGTTACTGCCCACGAGATCCAAACGAGCGTACCTGGAACGACAGTGTACCTGTGAATGGTATATTGAACACGATGGATGCTTCAGAGCCAAGGTACATCCATCTGTCCTGCGATACAGTCCTCGCCCAACCGATCATTACCTTAGGCTTCGACGACTTGCCGCTTTGGCAAGTGATGTAGCTTGCACTTGTGTGGCTCTTGGAGGCCGGCCTCCCTTGGAAGAATGGGTCGATCATCGTCTGGTAGTCATGGGCGCGGCAGCGCATTCATTACCAGTACGCGGTCTTGCTGATATGATAGCTGAGAGCTGTACTGACGTGACGCGTTTTCCCAGGCTGGCGCAATCCAGGAATTTGCCCTCGCAATCGAAGATGGTGCGGTCCTCGCGAAGCTCTTCTCCCATCTCCATGCAAAAGACCAGATCCAAAGCTTCCTCTGCGCGTTTCATGAGCTTAGGCACCCGCGCTGCTTGTCGGTATACCAGCAGGAGCTGGGTAATGCCCAATTTATGACGGCACCCCCCGGCGAATTCCAGCAAATGCGCGATGAGTCCATGCGTTCCAAACGTGACGCTGGGAAGTACATCTTCGAAGCCGTCGGCGACCTTGAGGAGACGCCGGAGTGGATTGAGATCAAAGAAGTGTTTGGGTATGACGCAGAGGATGAAGCAGATAACTGGTGGGTTGAATGGGGCCTTTTGCGCGAGCGCGCGCGGACCACTGCCGGCATAGGTACTAAGACTGCTCTGCTGACGGATGTTCAAATATTTCACAGTAATACGGTGTCGCCTTGAGTTCACGAGTCTAGCGTGTGTATTCATCGACGTTATCCCGTGTCCTTGTAGAGATTTATTTGTAGGCCTGCTTGCTATCGTTAGTCTCAATCACCCATACACGATTTCATGGTACTTACACTGTGAACAGACTGTGAATCATCCGGAAGCTTTCAAGATTGTTTTCAAGGGGCCTAGATGGGTACTAGAGATTCCGGGCCGTGTAGTCACTCGATTTCAAATTCCCTGTGTCCCTTAGCGTCTTGAGCTGTCATTACGCCACGGATTTCTCGGGTACTTCGTGTGTACATGTACAAGGGATACTATGTGCTTTGCAATACAACAATCTGCGTTAAGTGCTTTTTCATTGCGGATTGTTGACACTGTGTCATCATTCGGAAGACAACGACACGAACATTTCACTTCGAATGTTGAACAAAAAATGAATCGGCAAGTGAGTTCTCGTGTACAGTGAGAGGCAAAGCCCGCAGCGCTCATTTTATCCTTCTGAGAACAACTCACTTATTAGACGTCCGCAGCTCCGCTGGCCCGCAAGGGTAGCTTCAGACTGAACTTCGGCACATTTGGGAAGACTAATCGCTACGATGAGCGACTCTGACGCCTGGTGCCAACATAGGTGTTGCTCCTGGTGACATCGCGAAATTCATGTTCGGCTACGACCTCGAAAGATGAAGCGCAGACTATGACCAGTATCAGAGAGATATCCGTTCTTGTTGAAGGATTGCTCCCCAGGCTTAACGAGTTCACATCGTCGTGTAACCTAGAGGCCATGCGAACCATGCAGGGCATAGACTGATAGAGGGATGATGGTGCAGAAGGCCAAGATGCTCGGGGGACTGAGTGTATCCAAGTTCAAGGCAACGCCGGATAGATACCCTTAACAACTGTCTTTGCGTTTGGATACTATTGCACTTGCATGTACGGAAGGGTTCATTTCGAGAACTCTTCGAGGGTAAGCCGTGAATTAAGAAAAGTGATCTTCTCGACATCCCAGTCTACACCACTATGTCAATAGTCACCTCGGAAGCAGAGTCACAGACGCACCATCTGTTATCATAGTGATGTTATTCCTCTGAAGATGCAAGACGCTCTGTGAGCTCGGCGTATACTGTGTCCAATTACCTAGATCGAATGTAAGAGCAAAGTATCCATGTGACTGTCCGCTCTGCACCTACCGCCGGGGTTGAGGTCCACGACAAAATTGATGTAGAAGTCCATCCACTGGTTTGTAAATTCCACCTCTTCGGGAGCAGGCTCTGTTGGTCCCAGAAGTAGTACCAGCTCGGACGCATGCGCCACTGAAGAATATCAATCAGCACTTTTGTAACGCCAGATTGTCCAGCTCACCACCAAACGTAGGATTACTCCCTGGAATAAACTCATTATTATAGTATCCCCAAAGCGGCTGCAATCCGGCCGCCTCCTTGAAGAATAGTCTTCTTGGGGCCAAAAACATCTCATCTGTGTACCACGCTGCCCCCCTATCGAACAAAGAGTCGCCGGTATTGAATGGCGCACCCAGACTCGTGTCGTTTGCGCGCCACAGATCGCGGATATCGCCCAAAACACTTGTGGTAAGCGTACTGTTATCAATAAGCAGTGCACGAATGAAATTATCGAACGCCTCGTCTTCCAGTGCGCCAGTGAGACCTAGGTTGAGTAAAGTACTGGCAAAGGTGTTTCCCTCATTGACGTTTGTCCCGGCCAGATACGGCAGATGTAGAAAGTCGCGTTCCTGAATCTTGACGGATGCGCGGACGGGTACGATGCTTCCCGACGGACCGACGGAGGGCTCCCAAAGCTGACCGTTGAGAGTGTTGTCAATCATGGTGTTGCTGATATTGAGGAGCGTCTACGATCAAACCGCTTGCCTATTTAGCTTCATTGACCAGAGAACGACGGTTACCTCGAAAGGAACTTGTCGTAGACATTCTAGGGACGATGTATCCTTTGGGCAACCCGTAGCAGTGAGAAGGCGATCGAAAGGTTCCCCGGCTTTGTCGTATGTGCTAGCGTTGGGCGAATTTTTGCTTTCAAAGGCCAAACGTCAATGCAGCGACGAGTTTCGTATAGAACGTGCATACAAAGGCCCCGTCGAACTCTCTGCGATCCCAGCCCTGAACAGTGGCTCTGGAGCCGGAAACACGAAATGGGATTCGACACTTCCAGCTCCAGCAGACTTCATTTCGTAGTCTTCAAAGCACCGAAACGTGAACAAGAACTGGTACGAACCTGCCCCCAGATTGTGACTTTATGAGAATCACCCCCAAACGCATGTATATTTTCTTGTATCCATCTAAGCGCCTGGCGCTGATCGAGAAGTCCAGCATTCAGGTCTTCTGCAGGTTGATGCTCGCTCGATAACTGGTGAAGCAAGGAACCGTCAATCAATATATACCAAGAAGAGTCACGAGAGTGGAACCCACAAAGCCGAAGGTGTTGAGTCGATAATTTCTGGATGATGCGTCAGTGGGAGACGTGCCTTCCGGAACTCGAAGGTCTCACGTTGATACAAATATGATAGGCTTCTCGATGGTGACGCTTCGATTCAACAAACCTTTCGGGGACTCGTTTGTCAGGTATATACTGCGTATAGAAATGCAGTACTCACGAGTAGGATCATATGCAGCGATGGATGACGCGCTGATACACGATTACAGAGGTACGCTAACATCGGGGATAACATACCCGTTCGTGTATGCACCGCCCTGTGCGAAAAGTCAGCTCCAGCACCAAGCCGGGCATGGCAAACGACTGACATGTATCCATAACAAAACAGGCAGTCCACTAGCACTACTAGAAACCAATTCCGGTTTCCAGACCTGTTATTGCTATCAGACCAAGCAAATGAGATTTCATGTAGTCCATTCTCACGTTGAGGTATAAACAATCCTCACTAATCGGCGCGCCCAACGCGGAACTAGCAGGTTGGGGACACGCATCGCCGAAAGTCGATGCTGAATGCACGAGGTTTGGCGTGTTTTGCGTAATGGGCACTGGGGCTTTGAATCGTAAGCCGCCTACCGGAGGCACAGCAAACGGGATTCCCAGCCACTTGCCGCCAGAGCCGAGGTACGTGCCCGAGCGAAGGTGAACGGGCTCCGCTGAGCACAGCCAGACCGCGGAGATGATGAGGATGAGCTTGAGGAGCATGGAGGTAGGGAGTGAGTTGAGATGCACCCCACCGGTTGCATTAAATGTATCCCACTTTTCGGAGTTGGCATGTACCCCGCCGGTTAGAGTCATTTTTGCTGACAGAGCATGAGAACACGAAACGAGGCTATTTTCAAGCGCTATAATGCCGAGAGAAGACGAGCGACTCGGCGAACAACAGCTGCTAGTTCCCTTTGCCAGGGAAGGCTTGGTTGAGGTCACTTCGCTGCTTTCTTTGTCCGATTATTATTGAAGCGCAACGGCCAGAGTTGTGATATTATCAAAAAGGTCCAGTGTGAAGTAAAGCAAGGAAAGTTCCAAGGAACTTGATGACATTGACAATGATGATGAATGGGGCGGGGCACACGTGACCTTCGGAGTTACGAAACGAGTTCAACGACGCGTCGTGTTAAGATTTCGCGTCTTTCGTTCCATCCTGGAATGGTGAGTCAGTCTTCACTGAGACCTGATAGCTAAGTTTGCTCGCAAAAGACAGTCTGCTGCATCTCATACAAGTCGCTTGCATGACCAACCTCCCCTGATCCCCGTCTTGAGCGTGCTATACCATATGACCTCCTCATCTCGAACATCTCTCCTTTACGTTCTCAAGATCCTCGAGGCTCCCCAGAAGCGAAACGAGGTCCTATTAAAGCGGCGGTCCTTATTCCGCGATAGGTCCATGTGAGGTCAGGTCCAGTAGAACATAACCGGACAACTGTGTTCCGCATTGTGATATCGAGTACAGATCATCTTGAGCGCAAACATCCCATTCCAAGTAAGTAGCAATAGAGAGTGTCGGTAAGGAACGTGTAACTAATACGTGATTACGATTAAAAGGTAGCACGTTGGGATGGTGTAGGGATAGGTGGACGTGCATTCGTGAGGAGGTCGTGTAGGAGGTGGAGAATAAGATTAATGCTATATATAGTGTCGATGGATATGGATACAGTTGTGTCTTTTCCAGAAAGATCAAAGTGATGCCAGTGGAGAGCGTTTACGCTGGGAAGGAAGCGGGCGGGAGCGCGTGGCAGCAGAGTCTCTCCGCCGGAGAGTGACGGTGGCCACGATTTGCGACGGCGTGAGGACAGCATCCACAGTGTCGCAATCGTCCCGTACGCCCCGCTCAGCAAGCTGCGCACCCAGACGCAGGACGAACATCCGATCCTGCTCCTGCAGGTCCGACTCGTGATCGACCATGCGCGCGTCTAACCCGACCTGAACACTCCTCCTGACAACGGTCATGAACCGGAGGTCGGATTGTTTCATGTGGGGCAGACGCTTGCGCGGCGGCGACAGGGGTGGGAGATGAGAGGCGGGCGCGAGGAGATTGTGATGCACGAGGGCGCGACGGGCAGCGGGTTTACGCTTTGACACGGAGGATTTCCTGGTGCGCTCGGCCGAGTCCTTGCGCGTGCGCTGCTCCTCGGACAGGGACGACCGCGGCGTCGCCTGCAGGGACCGCCGCCGGACCTTGACCCCCACATCAAGCTGGGCGGAGTCTAGGTCTGTTTCTGTATCAGAGTCGGACGAAGGAAACGGTATGACGTTCATGTCGGCGACGGAGATGTGGGCGAGAGTGTCGGAGGTGTGGCAGGGAATGTTATTTATTGTCGCACATTCCAGCGAGATGGTGCAGGTCGGCGCTGACTTTCTCGAGCTGGACAGGGACAATAAAGAAGACAGGCGACTGGAGCGTCTACCGGAAGGATTGAAAAGGGAATGTTTGCGTTTGTTGGAGAGGCTGGCTGGAGCGGCGGACGACAAGGCGCAGTCGTCGTCGCCATCGACAAAGACGGAAACCATGGCAAGAGCCTACGAAAGGGTTCAGGAACCACCGAAGAGATGAGGCAGGGATGAGCAGGACAACGGGGCCGACGACGGAAAAAGCGGCGGGAGGCGCTGGCGGCGGCGGGAGTCGGGGCCTTGTCGACGATGGAACTGGAACTGGGGAGAGGGGAAATGCGGCGCCATCAAACGAACCGGTTTTATGAATTTGGGTAAGTACCTCACGTGGGCATTCCGCTCACACGTGTCACTGTTTTCCTTTCATTTGCTTACCTTCTCTAGCTCAAGTGTATACAGCCTTCTCGGGGCTATGTAGGCGTTCCGATTGACTTGTGGATGTCCAGCTTACTTCGCCGTCCGACTGCCTCTCACCTTTGTGCCTCCTGACTGTTTTCTCCCGGGCCTTTTATCTTATTGTTCCTTGTCTTTCGGCACTTGCCTCCTCGAACATTCAATACCACCGTCCACGCTCTGGCTCTTGCTCCGGACCATCATATGCCTGTCGATTCTCTGTTCCCATCCACCAGATGATCTGGCACAAGTCCATAGCTTCGTCTTCCTCGGCGGTAACAGATTCGCTCACGACTATCAGGTCGCCGCCTTCATATTGTCCGCAGTTTAAGTTCTGCCTTCAATGTGAACAGACTGAAGCTACCCCACGGGAAGTGTGAAGACTACTCCAAGGTTCTCTTTGAAGAGTGTATCTACACTACGGCTTGTCACGACCCCATGGTCGTCGGTCCTCATTGGCACCGCTATATATACACCGAAGCATCAAGTGGTGTGGGTGACTCTGGCGTTACAGTACACGAGGCTTTCATCCTCGAGGCTCAGACACACTGGTTTACAATTGACATATATAGGCCTGAATACACTCAACGGGACGAGAGTGGCTAGGACTGCCTCATGCCAGTGTTGCGCCTCCAGTTGGATAACTCAGGTGCCCTTCAATGCACCCTGGGTCGCCATCGCGTAAACGTTCCCGGGGGTGTTCATCGTGAAGTAGGCTCACCCTCAGCCTGACATTTCCACGCCTCTGAGTGCCGAATGGAGCGAAGATTCAAGTTGTTGCAACGTGGCCCGTCACACCCTATGGACCTTTCTAGTAGTATGCCCCGGGCAAGTTGGCATAGCAATCATGGTTTTTGCAGAGCAAGGCGCTTTCTCGGTGCTTCTTTGGATCTGTGATAGTCTCCGTGACCGCTGGTCTCCTGCAAGCGTATATGACGGAGCTGGGAAGTCATTCGCTGAGCTTCTTGCTCTGACTTAACCTCCAACTGAGACTCTGTACAGCACTCAAGCCAAGTAACGTCGCTTTTAGCTGCTCGAAGGTGTGGCTGGCGAAGACGTCGTGTACAAGAGCTACATCTGCCATTTTCTACTCGACAACGGCACCTGGACTGCCTTCAGTCCGGGAGTCAGATTTCAAGCCGATCTTCTTTCGTCTCAGCCCGTCAACGATACGACAATCTTGGGAGCGCCTCACAAAACAAGCGACTATCTTTTGGACAACCTCCGATTGTCCTTCAAAGTGGCAGTCAAGGACCAGAAAGTGTACGGATCATGACATACTAGGCCTACATACATATGAACCTGTCCTACCATATCACGCCTATGAAAGCTCCTAATGAAACGTCGTCTCAACTCAAACTCCTAATGCGACACCGTGTGAGAGACCTTGACATCCGTCAAAAGAGCATGTTTTGTACCTGCGTCGGCAGTCTCTCGCGCGCGTTCGCGCAAGAGGCCCCATTCGACCCACCAATTATCCGCATCATCCTCTGCGTCATACCCAAACACTTCCTTAATCTCGATCCACTCCGGCGTCTCCTCGAGGTCGCCAACAGCTTCAAGAATACCCTTCCCGGCGTCACGCTTGGCACGCATGGACTCATCGCGCATCTGCTGGAATTCGCCGGGAGGTGCCGTCATAAACTGAGCGATACCAGCTTCCTTCTGGTATACCGACAAACAGCGCGGGTGCCGAAGGTCGTGGAACGCGTAGAGGAAGCTTTGGATTTGATCTTTTGCATGGAGATGTGAGAAGAGCTTCGCGAGTACCGCGCCATCTTCGACGGTGAGGGCGCATTCCTGGATGGACCCAGGCTGAGAGAACGCGTCATGTCAGTACAGCTGAACCTGTCGGTTAGAATGACCGCGTACTGGCATAGCATGTGCTGCCGCACCCATGACAACCAGGCGATTGTCCACCCATTCCTCTAGTGGAGGCCGGCCTTCAACGGCAACACAAGTGCAAGTTACATCACTTGCCAAAGCGGCAAGCCTTCGAAGCCTGAGGTCGCTATTCAAAGGGAGTTGAGAACAATGACACAAGAGACAACGTACTTGGGCTCTGAGGTTCTCATCGTGGTCAAGAATCCATCCACAGGTGCATTGTCGTTCCATGTAACTTCGTTTGGGTCTCGTGGGCAGTACGCGTTGAGTCCAAAGCAGGGTGATTTTCCTCCCTATGTATGTATGGTAATTAGTCGGGCACTACATGTACAGGGCAAGTCTCGCACCGTTGGGAAACCGAGCACTGCGTGTTGATTTCCAAACCAGGTAAGTAGTGTCGGCTTTTGAAGTGAGAGAAGCATTATCGACATCAACGTAGGTGTGTAGGTGAAGACGTACGATGTCGCGGTCAACCATAGGTCTCAAAACCTTGTCCTTCATGATGGCAGATTCGGGTATAGTTGCGCTGTCAAGCTGTTTGAGATCCGGGCGGTTCAGCGCAACCTGAGACTAACCTGTACATGCTCAGATTAAGTGTTGGATCTGCCTCCTCCTCATCATTGTTCTCCATGACTATCCGCCGCGTCACTCCGTATAACCCATCGCATCCAAGAATCACGTCTCCTCGAACCTCCTCCCCGTTAGATAGATACACCGTGCCTTCCTCGGAATCGACTGTTTCCACCGGTGCATTCAAACGGACATCCGCCCCGGCTGCCACCGCAGTCTTGTACAACAGCCGCCGTAGATCGCCAATCTTTGAGAGCAATAACAAATAAGGTCAGTGGCGATACAGTCGGGCCCGCTCACATACCGAGGCAAAAACGAATTCACCTCGCGTCTCGCGGAGGACTTCCTCGTCCCACACATGATTGCCTAGCAGTTCTCCGGTCTCCTCTGCGAGGGTGGATGGCGGTCAATTATCAGAGAGACGATGCCCAGAGCCATGGACGCACGGATGAATATGTCGATTGCACCAGACACCACCCCGATAGCCCGAACCTCCTCCGCCAAGCCCCAATGATAAAGAATTTTGGACAGGTTAGGGGGCATCCGACAGACCCCGGTCGGCTACATTTGCGGCAATCGTCAGCGCGATGGAAGACAAAAGGATGGTGGACTGACTCGGTTGAGGTTTGCATCCTTCTCGAGGACAACGACGCGGTGACCGACCCGTCTAAGAGCGACTGCCGTAGAGAAGCCCGTAATCCCGCCTCCCACAATGACAAATCCAATTGGGAGATCCGCCTGCTTTGGCCAATCACTCAATCCAATTCCCTGCAATACAGGTTTTGCTCCCGTCAATGAAGAAAAACTTCCGCGGGAGCAAAATGGACCGACCGGGATACCAGCCATTACGATGGAGGATACGTAGCGACTGTCGTGTTACAATTGACGTTTTGGTGTGTGTGATAATGCGGATGACCTCTTTTTGAAATTCCCTTCCCGTTTCTTATACCTCCAAGAGCCGTCAGGAGGGCGGGGGAAATAGAGATGATTATCACCAAGAGGGTTTAGGCGTGTGGAGATGGGTCTGCTTCTGTTTTCGACACTGAGAAGATGGCTGTGGAAGGTTTGACATCGGGAATCGGGAACCCAAGCTGCAGATACTGCGCCCCGTCATTTAAGGTCATAAGTAGAGGGGAAACGAGCATAGTCAGAGGCGAGCAAGCACTCCCGCATGAGTTAATACCGCTTTTGAGCTTGGTTATTACTGGAGGCTACTCTAGAGAGCAAACAGGGCTGAGGACGAGAGCAGAAGGACGGATGCAAACGTGATTCGAAGATCCGGAGCTCTCCGAAGAAGCGCAGCCGATCGGCATCAATAATTCATTGTCAACAGAGTGGCTGTACATGATCGACTCGTCTGACCCACTCTGACGTGTAGCCAAGGGAGAGCTGTCTTAACTCAGAGCTCAGATACAGTAGAGGTAATTACGGGCCGTATCCTCGCCATAGTCCCACTGACTGTCTTACCTGATCTCTAGGGCAATCATCACCGTTTTGCATATTCCTCAGGTATGTGACTGCGAAATAGTCGGAACAGGACCCTTTACATATCCTGTATGAGGTTAGCTCGAAATTTGGACTCTGCTCGACTGAAAGGTCAGGACCTTTGTCCAAGCTGCGCGCCTCCCTGGTCAGAATGTCTTATCTCGCATTACCGAAATTGACATTCCCTGCTGAACTTAGTGGCATGATACTTCTGGGCGGCCTCTTGGCGGGCTCGGAGGGCCCACCTTTGGTCGCCGGGATTTCTGATCTGAGCCGCAGAGCTGCCATTCGACGTTCCGGTTTCAAACAGTGGAACACTAGGAGCCACTAGGGAACACTGCGCATTTCCAGAAGTTGTCAAGGCAGGTGCGACAGATGTATCCAAGGTACAGCATGGAGTTGTACCATACGGTTCGCTGTTTCCGCTGGTAGTAGGACAGGCCCCGTCAGCGGCGATAGATTTGCAGGGATTTAGGGACTTTCGTGCACTAAGTCTGTTCTGGTTCAACCGATAGATTCCTAGCGTTGAAAATAAGGGCCAAATTCTGGCCTCATGCCATTGCCAAAGCTAGCTTGTCGAGGAACGTGTTTTTTTCGCCTTGTCCGTCAAAGAGGAACTGCTGTCCTTCCAAGATATCCGCTGCAGTATTGCCAGTGCACATCGAGGTGACTTTTTCCAGGTTTCTCTCCCGTAGTAAATCGGTCGCTGCCATCCGTATTACGACGCGCTCAAGAAATCCTCATCATCTGTGTTTTGAACTAAGCGCAAAGACGTCGAGATGAGCGCCCTGGCCAGCCATTCTTACAAGTGTCAAGCAAGGCAGGCATTCCTTAGCTCATTGGCATAAATGTCTGTGCGGAGTTGACGCCGCAGATTGATCATCACTGGCGAGTCCTGTGGCGGAGCCAACTTGAAGGTACCAGCGCTCGCTGGATGGCATACCTCAGTCGCAGCCCTCCAACCTGGAAGCTCACTGCATTAGACTAAGCACACCCCTCCGAGCCCGTGAACAGCTTGTAAACACCCTTGCAACTTTATGGCACTTCAAATCCGGAGAAATGCGCGCGCGGCACCACACTGATATTCAAAGCCACCATCGCCAAGCCCAGGGCAGCCAATACAATTTACCTGAGCGAGTTGATCCTTTCAAATCTCTGCCCTTCCACATCTAGGCGTCCAGAATCTTCTCTTGTTATGTACTCAAGCAGGCGCCAGACTGTCTTCTAAGTTCTAACACAAGTCTCCTTGCTGTGAGTGTGCGCAATCCAAGTCGATCCCAGATGGCATACCTTATCTCCGTCAATTCTCTATCCGGCTCGGAGCGCCTATAATTATGGTCATTGATCCGTGGCGTGCTGACATTGACGATCATAGCTACAATTTCATCACTACAGTACATGAGTAGTACATGCATGACGTGGGAGGCGAATCTACATGGCAAGACATACTGCCTAAACTCAGCTGTTATGTACCGACAGGTAGAATGCCCCCAGTGTTCCTTCGTTCGAGCAGACACATCTTGACAAACAGACTTCGATGTATTACTGATTTCAAGAAGCTCGACTCTTCCCGCTACGACGTGAAGTAATTGATGAGGGAACGGGTAATAGATGTTTGCGGGGATCTTGAACTGCTTCACCATCGAAGTCTAGTGCTTCGCCTTTTGAGCCTCAGCTGATCCGCTCAATATCAAAATCTCTCTATCGCATTCCGCAAGGAGCCCTCTAGAGGCAAAATCCACGCAACCAACTCAGCGAAGTCCTACGTAAGTACGTGCCGCAATGTAAGTCCATTACTCCTCCTTAGAAGCCTTGCTGCTCCGCCGTAGCGACAGGATGATATCTCCGCCTAACCGGTACATTGTCATCGAGGATAATATACACCAAACACTAAGAAGAAAGACGCGTTTTACGTGAGCGGTGCGTCGGTTTGGCGGACATGCGACGTACATGTTGGGTCCAATCCAGTAATACAGGACGTCCTTGAACTCATTGTGCCCAATTGCACACCAGCCGCAATAGTATTCCTGCGTGAGGTACAATATCGTTTTGGCCAGCGTGACATTGGACGCGGTGTACCCAAATAAGGGTGCAATGTCGGATTTGCAGACATGCAGAAGCACTAGATACGTGATCTGCGGATGAAATGAGGCCGGGGATGCAGAGTGAGCGGCACGAAGAGGACAGTACCGCCGCGAAGTTTTCGAGAAGGTTCAAGATTGCTGGAGACGTTGGTTACCGGATGGTGAGAAGACATGCGGTTTTTGGCGAACGGGCGTCGTACCTGCGGCGTTAGCAAACCCGTCGCCATCTTCAAACGCTTTCACGCCATAGACCTGCCAATATCAGGTGCGCCCCCGTGAGAACAAGACCGCATCCATACCTTGTCTATTTGCCCATAGAAATCGTATAGTTTCCATGCCCAATGCAAATCGCCACCCACCATGGAACGCGGTCTAGATAATGGGGCGACAACGCTGATCAGAAGAGCTGCCACTCGAGAAGGGTGGAAAAAGAGAAAACGAGCCTCATCAAACAGTACCCCGCATCCCAGATCATCAGCGGCGCCGTCAGCATGAACCATAGGCTGATCCAGGTGTAAACTCGCGGAGCCATAGGAGGGGGACGGAAAGCGAGGGAGGAGAGCAGTTGGAAAACGAGCCTAGGCGGTCTTTAAACCATCAAAACCGAAAACTCAGCCTTTTGAAGGTGCTTCCAATTCGAGCTTATCCAACAGCGTTTAACGGATCTGAGGCGCCTTACGTTACGTACGGGCCATGAGGCCACCAGGATTGATGAAAAAGGCATCCAACGTCCGATATATGGACAACAGCCTACAGGCAGGATTTCGGTGAGCCGTGTGGGAAACCGCTTTCCTATATCGCGCGGATTAGAGGTGAGAGTGTGGGTGGGGCACTGGGCAACTCGGTGCTGGCATTGTGGCGACCGAAGAAGAGTGCAGCGTTCATTCTGGTGCCTCTTGTCGCGTGAATTCAATTCAAGTTGACAAGCAGCAACCACACCTTCGGGTCCTTGGCATGATCACGACTGTCAGTGTCATCGTGATACAACACCTTTTTTGTAGTGTCTGCACGGACCCACCCCGGCTTTCAGACTCGAAGTTCCCGGACGGCGGACAATCGTGGCATTCTCTGTATACATTTATACCCAATCGCTTGAACGGACGACCTAAGAATAGTGGCTGGGCCGGGAGAAGGATAATCTGGCAATACGTTCGTGGTAGTGAATGACGCCTGTCAAACACAAATTCAGCATCCGAGTTTTGCTATCCGTATCACGAAGACGTACGCTCTGCCTTCCACATATGAGCAGTGGCTTTCAGGTAAGGCTCGTAATAGGGTTTCTTCAACTGTACCTGCGGATAAGTATAATGAGCCATTATCATTCAATGCACAAGGGAGAGTAAGAGCTTACATCGAGGAACCATTCCTTCGTGCAGCTCCATGCTTCATACAGCCTGACAGCCGTTTTGCCTGTCCCGGGGATCTCGCTGTGGCTCACTTCAAAGAGCGTGCATTCCTGCTCGGTCAAGCACCCATTGTACGCAATTGACAAGCCCTCGAAAAACTTGTCAAAGTCAGACGTGGCGATGGTGATGGTCACGTCGACGAAGAGAGACATTCTATAGTCGCGATGATTCAACCATCGCGGCACCTTTTATGAGCGAAGATCGTCCTGCTTAGATGGACAAGCTGCTTAGTGAATCGGAATCCCCGAGGCCCTTATCAAAGCAGGTTTGTCATCCTGCCGTGCTTGGCAAGTCACTGCGTCTGAAATTTCCGAGTTCATGAGACTACACCGACAGAAAGACGAGCATGATGGTACAAGATTCAAAAGCTGCATTCCTCATGGTCACTTCTCGCTCGTGACATTATGACGGAGATCTGAGGCTGAGCCTGACACATTCTGCTCCAAGTCAATCTCCAGAATACTATGCGAATCTGCAGTACCGGATCTCCCAGACCGGGTTGCAAACCGAAGAGAGTGGCTGCGAAAGACATTGCTGCGCGACGTTCCAAGTTCGAGTCCGTCTGACAAGTCTTCAAGGTCACTGTCCTGCTTCAGCCGCGTATGGCCTGCTACAACGCGTGCCAAGATCAGAGTGGGTGCGATGCCCTGATAGGAACGAAAAGACGAATAAGCCCAAGCACAAGCAAAAAAAAACTCATCAACTTGACATACCGTTATAGCATACAATAAGCTTCGCACATACGCATAGCTCATGTTCATCCCAGAGGGGTC
This sequence comes from Strobilurus luchuensis, assembly GCA_019915105.1. Classification (NCBI taxonomy): domain Eukaryota; kingdom Fungi; phylum Basidiomycota; class Agaricomycetes; order Agaricales; family Physalacriaceae; genus Strobilurus; species Strobilurus luchuensis. The sequence goes on along the minus strand of JAHLMJ010000012.1, from coordinate 685,153 downwards.
GTAGAACGCGCTTTTGGCAAGTGTCCCGATGTAGACGATGTACGCGATAGAGTACAGCGCGGCGGATTCGACGAGGATCTCGATGATGCCGCGATACGTCTTTGAACGCGAGCCGCTGACGCGCAGAATCTTGAACACGATGAGGAATGTGCAGATGCTGTTCGTCGCGAGCGTCATGGAGAAGTAGATAAAGTTCCAGTTGATGCTCCAGACCGTGCGTTCACCTCCGGCAGTGAACTGTGACGCAACGAATAGCCCCCCGCTGACTGTTTCAAGTGTCAGCACGAGTTCGAGTCGAAGGGACGTGCGCAAACTCACTCGTTCCGACGATGTTTATCAAACACGGTAGTACTATGATGAACCAATTGTTGCCCCATATAACCCAACATCTCCAGATCTGACACCAAGTAAGCTATATTGAAAGGTCAAACAAGGAGGGCACATACGACTATGGCGTCAGCGATGAAAACGTTGATAACAGCCGTTACGCCGCTCACGATGCGCAGCGACTGGAAGTCGAGGTTGATGAAGCTCGCCTCGAACTCGTCCACCCGGGTCGCGCCATTCTTGATAAACGTGAAATTGAGCTCGTTCCAGCGCAATCCGGCGTGGATTGAGACCATGCTCCACATGAGCGTCACAAGGACAGCCATTCCCGCGCGCTGTTTGAAGCCCTTCGAGACTGGATTAAGCAATGAGAACAAGTCTGATAGTGCACGATGAAGAAGACGCACCCAACTGCCCCATGGTGATGAAGTACACAGTTGTGTAGATTCCGTAGACGAATATCTCAGTGATGTTGGTGTTCAGCGTCGCAGACATCACGCGTTTGACGTCCGCATCGGTCAGACCAAAGTCAGCGGGGGTGGCCATGGTGTTTTCGCAGGAAGACGAAGCGAACGGTAGGATACATATACAATGTGTTTGCAGGGTGGAAGTATGGGCGGTACCAGTGCTGATGCAATCTCTGATTGTGGTGGCGGAAGGCATCGCATTCTTGGCATCACCGATGTGTATACTTACTGACTCCGCATATTGCCTTCACAGAGTTTCCACGACACGCGCTCGGCCTGCAGTGGCAAGTAATGAACGCCGTTCGTCGCCTTGGAAGGGAGAGATTCTGGAAAGCGTCAGTGTAGTGCGAAGTGGTGGTGGTCACTCACCTAATCCCAAGGTACTTCGTCATGGAGAGAACGATCCTGTTGAGACCGAGGCTGGCATGAATCGCGCAGAGAACTTTGGCTTGATTGTCTCAATAGCACAAAGAGTCCGTCCTCTAAACCTTTTCTTTGCCGTGTCCTTGATGTCGTGAATGTATCGTCGCCGGGAAGGCCATGATTCGTAGAATTCAGTCCCGGAGGGCGAATGTCCCCATGATGAAGCGGCGAATCTGACCTGGAGCGATCTGACAAGCTAAAGGGCATGTATACCTTAGCCGGGACACGACGAAGAGCGCACAAATGCTGACATGAAATGATAGATTATTGGCTAGGTTATATTTCTTGAGGGACAGCGGCAGACTCCGTCTGGATACCAAGCAAGAAACGCCAGAACGCAGCCATAAACGCAGGTGCGTTCTCGCAAAAGAACTCGGTCAGTTCTTTTTGCATCCGTCTGGGATCTGGTGTCTGGTCAAGTCAATGAAAGTGAATTTGGGGAGAGAGCTGGGGTCGTACTGGGTACGGTTCGTTTTCCAGCACTCTCATGGCGAGATCTGCCAGCACTTTGTCTTCGAATCCCACGAGCTCGGTCACTTTCTGCGAAATCCATGGTTTGATAACGCTTATGTTGACTTTTCTCAGATCAACCTGTTCCACGGGGGTCAAGCAGCACATCTGCGAAGGTGGAACAATCGATACTTACTTCTTTGTCAAAGTCGGCGGGAAACGTCCTCGGGTGCAGGAACGATTGCCTGTCTGCGACGGTTACGAGGCGCGATGGCAGCAGCAATACATGATGGTTCACCAGTGCTGGCCATGATGAAGGCGAGAGCCAGTGATGGTGGTGTTCGAAAGACACACGGTTGGCATCATGCATCACTCCTTGTCACCTGCCTCCATGATCTGCCGGCTCATCTCGCCGCGTCTCGCCCTCTGTGATTACTCCCAGTGCACACTTCTTTCCTCAGCTGGATAACAACGTAGCAGCAGGCGCAACACGGCGTATCACGACCACCGCCGGACCCATCGAGCTCGATTACTCCCTCGTCGTCCCCAAGAGCGGCAATGAAACAGATAAACCGCTCGTCATTCTGCACGGCCTCTTGTGTGTGTCTGCATCTCATTTCCACTATTACCAACACATGAAATAGCGGCTCGAAGCGCAACTGGACCTCGCTCACCAAAGCCTTCGCGCGCGACCTCGACCGGCCCGTCTACGCTCTAGTCAGTCAACCCACTCCGAGTCTACACAATTCCTGGCTCATCAGACGCAGGACCTGCGCAACCACGGCGAATCTCCGCACGCGCGACCGATGACATACACCGCCATGGCCGCGGACGTGCGGCACTTTCTCGAGTCCAAGCGCCTCACGGACGTGTCGCTGCTGGGGCACTCCATGGGTGGCAAAGTAGCCATGTCACTCGCACTCTCCCTCTCTCCCTCCCCTTCTCCAAACCCTCTCCTTGCGAACCTCATCATAGCAGACATCGCGCCCTCGCATGGGTCCCTCTCTCCCGAATTCAAGCACTACATCCAAGTGATGCAGCGTATCGAGGCCATGCGACTTGAGACGCGCAAGGCTGCCGCAGACGCAATGCGCGAGGCCGTAGAGGAGCCGGAGGTCGTGCAGTTCCTCCTCACCAACGTCCTCGCGCCCCCAGCCTCCCCCCACGTCAGGTTCAGAATCCCTCTCGACATCCTGGCGGACGCCATAGTCGAGTTGGGTGCGTTCCCGCACGCGCTGGGGGAGGCACAGTGGCCTAGCCGCACGCTGTTCATCAAGGGCACCAAGAGCAAATTCATCAATCGGCATAATACACCGCTGGCGGAGCAGTTCTTCCCAGGAATGAAGATGGAGACGCTGGATGCGGGGCATTGGGGTGAGTTTGCTTTACTGTGAAGCGTGGTAGCGGCGTGACTGACGGCGGCTGTAGTGCACGCGGAGCGTCCGACGGAATTCAGGCGGTTGGTGGAAGAGTTCTTGCGGGATCACTAATTCAAGTATAGCTCTGTTGTAAGGTAGATCTAACACTCAGCGCCCAATTGACTATCGAAACAGCGAGAAGAGGACGAACCAAGCGCGAGTGGCCACCCTCTCGGTGGATAACGGTTCTGGTGCTTGAATTGCAAGTCATCGCTGTCGTGGCGTCCTACCTGACTGCAAGCTCGACCGAACACAGGTTCAGGTCTGCAAGACCGAGCTGAGAATACGGCATTTTCAGTCATACTGGCTACTGCGATTCTCATACACTTGCCTCAGTGGCGTGAGTCAAAATCACAGCGACAACGGACAAGAAGGATCGGATACTCCGTTGGGACCGGTATGATATCTTTAACAATGAGGGCATTGCATTGCCTATAGCTATGGGGTTGACAGCTGATACCCGTGTTGGCTGTGCTCGAGTTCGACCAAAATCACGGCTGTACACCTCTCCTCTGTTCCTCCACTAGCGTCACCCACATAAGATGCGGCTTCTCACGAGACAGGACTGGGAGGACATGGGGGCGCATGACACGGCAGCATACGATCTCGCAATCGCAGCCTGTGCATCGCTTGACTGGCCACAGCTAGAAGACGAAATCAGGAGTTATTGGACGCAACGAGACATATGGTTTGTGTACACATCGATTTTCGTTCTTCCCAGATTTATGTCGGGATTGAGCAACGGAAAGCTTGATGATGACTACGGTGGCAAGACTTCCAAAGTGAGGTGTGCAAGCTACCAGGATTTTCTTCGGGTGTGGCAACCGCGTAGCCAGTCGTTTGATATAGAAACAACTCTGTTCGGAGAGGAGTTTGGGCTGGAGATCACATCGAAATTATTGTGGCGCGACTCACTATCAATGCTACAGTGCGTAACACCCGTTGCCTGTGCTGACCACTTGTTTGATCAAAACTGCAGGGGACACGATAGTTATCAGAGGTTCAACTTCGACATACGCACTCTCCTGCCATGTCAAAATGAGATGAACACCATCATTCAGCAAATCCTCCTACCGCACTTCAACAGACTGCAGGCTCAGAGCTCCACCATCGGTGTCGCAATCTGGCCGGCAGCCTCTGTCGCATTGACAATCGATCTGGAATCCACTTGTGATGTTACCAGCCCTCTCCTACTTGGCCTCGACGTCGCGGAAAGCATGTTTAAAGCCCTTCCCATTGCAGGGCCTGTTGTCGAAAGCGTGTGTGCTACGGTCAAGAAGCTGATATTGGCTGCAGAGGTATGCACACTGCAACGCTGTTTGACGGCACGAAACTCAATCTGGTGCAGGGCGCGAAAACATGTAAAGAACAGTGTACTATGATCGCTGGTCATACAGCGCGAATGACTTTGGTGGTACTGAGGAACATGGCTTGCTCATCCACCGGTGTCAAAGAGAAGCTCTTTGCGCTGCAGGTGTACGTTATGCAATCGTAATTCCCAAAACTAGTATGACTGACAATCTCCGCTTCAGGGTCCTTCGCAATGTTGAGAGAGAGCTTTCAAAACTCGCAAATATGAAGCGGTGGAAACGCATGATCAAAAGCGATGACCTTCAGGAAAGGGTTCAGCGTCTCAAGGATATCCTCGCCGAGGCTTACATGACCTTCAACGTGAGTTTGTTCTCTCAACTTGAGCATCCAGCTCACACTGGACTCGGTCAGATCGAAAGCAATGTTACGGAGATCCAGCTGCTGGAGGATTTGCAGGCAATGCAGCGCGCTTCGCATTTGCGTCAGGAAGAGATACATGGCATGCTTCAAATTATGGTTGGTCTGTCTTGCATGGGCCTCGAGCAAGTTCTGAACTGTGCATCACTAGATGAAGAGTCTCAACTTGGAGCGGAGTCGCGGTACCCCCGGAGGTGGCTATATTGAGGAGGTAGTGGAGGGAAAAGGTCACAGTGATCATAGCGACTGGGTCGGGGCCAATGGCGTGCATGCTGAAGCAGAGCAGGAGACGGACATTCCAAAGAGCATCGACACAGACGACAGTGCCAGTGACATGGTCGTCCTGGACCTGCCGGTGGAAACTGATACCAGTGTTGACCTGGTCATAGCGAGTGGAAGTCCCGAGCCAGTTCCAGGCTTGAAGAAAGAGGTGCTTGCTGGGGTAATCGAGGAGGGAATCAAAGTTGTTGAAATGGAGAAACACCATACGGTGGACCTCGTCGAGGCTGAGTTTCCAATTCTTTCTATTTGCTTAGGTTTATATGGCTTGATAGTTCTTGTTGTTGCTGTATTTCTGACTCGTCTTAGTTGAAGGGCGTTTGTAGTCCTAGTATATACCTTGATGTTGTCCATGTTAACGTCCTTCCATACGGAAAAGTGTACCATTGCAGCCGAATCAAACGGGATCGGCCAAATTCCGTCTCGACTACGACCTTGCTTCGATGCATTCTCAGGCATGACACCCAAATTAGTGTTGCCAAGGTTCGGCTAAGTTCGACTCAGCTCGGCTCAGGCCGGCTTTGGTAATTTCCCCGAGCCGAACGGCTCGGAGATGCCAGTTCAGGCAGGCTCGGGCTCGAGCCAGGCTCAAGCTGGTAACTGAAATCAAAATTATTCGATTGTAATATCTACTGCTTGCTCGCCATTAGCTCCTTGATAAATGAGTGCATATCGACAGGAAGTGCAGTCAGAGCTTCTACGTATGCTTCGAGAACCTTCACCTGTGACTCTTCATCAAGACCAGCCGAGAAATTCAGCCCACCATGTAGCTGTGCATATTTCAACATCTGCAACGCCTCCATTGTCTCTGGTGCTAGTCGATTCCGATCCTCGGTGTCAGTATCAGCAGCACTTGAGAAGACACGCTCAGAAGGGACAGATGTTCCTTGAATTGGCGTGATATCGAGTGCAAGCCGGAATATCGAAGAATATCGATGCTGATTGTTCTAGAAAACTGAAGCATAAACAATAGGGACATGCCAACCAACCAAGAAACTGACCTCCCAGTACTTGATAATGGCATCTTCGCCACCTTGTAGAAGCGGTTCACCGAAATATAGATCAACCTCCTGCTCTAAGCTTGCTGGTATTAGTGTGTCCGCGGGCTTTTTGGTCAAGCGAAGGAGATCATTCGCACGTTCAAGCGCTGTTCTCGGACGTGCTGTCTCACGATGATCTGATACCGGTGTCTGGATATTTTGCGCCTGCCGGTATTCACGAAGCTATTTGTTTGGGGTCAGAAAAGTTAAAGCTGACTATGAATTGACATACCGTGGAGATGAATAGAGCCTTCACCTCGTTGACACGATCAGGCATATGCGTCCGGAACCACTCCAGCTTCTGTGATGGATTCAGGACTGACAAGATGTTAGCAATCTCACAGTATGTTGAATGCGTGAGACAACAGACGTATGGACAAAAAGTAAGCGGGAACTGATTCAGTGTAGGAATGATAGTCAGATAATTTAGCAAGACCAGCTTCGATGATATTGGCAAGATGCGGTAGATCGTCTTGTAGAGATCTCCATACGTCCATCATTGCCATATATGCTGGGAGACCGATGCAGAGCGTTGGAGTCTTTTGAGCAGACAACACTTGCTGAAATGCATGAGGAATCTGATTATGTGATTAGAGAGACGAATTTACAGTGACAAAGAAACAAACAGCAAGAACTTCATGTAGATCTTCCAACGCCTTCCATTCCGCATCACTCAGCTGATACTTGCGTAGATCTTCTGCAGCAAGGAGTTTGTTGATGGCTCGACGAAGGCCCAAAGCACGATCAATCATCAAGTACGTAGACGACCACCGAGTGATAACATCCCGAAGAAGCTGGAGATTTCTTGAATAGAGAGCCTCACAAATCTCTTTGAAAAGCTGCCGCCGAAGAGATGAGCTACGAATCTATGTTGCACCAAGTTAACAGACATCTATCTGATATGAGTGATGAGAACTTACAACACGAACGAGACTTCGCACAATGGCGATCGGATCACGTTCAAGAGCATCGGTAAAGTTTCGAGATGGACGGTGATCATTAGCGGGAACAAATTCGACAGCATTTTCAGCTGCATAGTCCATGTTAGTGACAGCCTTGAGAACATCTTTACAAGTCAGGTTGACGATGTGTGCAAAACAACTGTCAAGAGATAAGGGTCTGTTCCCACAAGTGAATGTACAGTACTCACCGAATACGTCGTGCAATCTCATCGAACAGAATATTTCGCTCCATCAACTCAAGTGCGAGATAGTACATAAACGTATCATTGTTGGATGCATTATCGAGGGTCAGCCAACCTATCTATCAGAGACTCAGAACGACTCCTTTGATAGAGGAAATTCATCACCTTGTGTGTAATACCGACCCGATCGGTACAGAATAAAAAGGTATGAGCAATGTGTTCACCTGTATGATGACCAGGCATATGATGAAACCCGATGAGCTCGGCACGAAGGGCTAGTTGATACGAAGTTGTGCCATCCGCACGTGTGACGAGTTTGGTCTCGACCCAGTGCCCGGTGATTGCAAGAAACGGAATGAGATTTTTGTTCGTCCAAAGATCGAGTGTGAACGATAGCAGGCCAAGAACACGCTAGGACAAGACTGAGCTCAGTGAGATAACATAGAGTAAACTCTGACAAACCGAAAGTTCTGCCTCTAGGTCGACGAGATAGGCTTTCCATGCATCCATCACCCGATTGCGAATGGTTGTACGATGAGGGATCTCCGAGTCCCGTAGCTCTTCACGAAGCAGTAGGAATATCCGACGAAGACGAGGAGATTCGATAACATTGAATGCCTGAGATCAGATAAGTAGGAGACGAGGTAGCTCTATGTGTGATTCACCTGGTCGTCAGTGTAAATCCATTCAACGATTGCATCCACAAAGGCATCATGCGAGAATGGCTCGCGAGAATCTTCCTTTCTACTGGAACTACCCGTCTCGCCACGGTACTCGGCAACCTTCTCCAGAACGGCATCGGCAGTGATGGGAATTTTGGCCATGTCACACGCTTTGACCCAAAGTTGGCCATGACAGTCGACGAGATGACGACGGAGAATACCTGTCGATGTTGTGGGACTGTATGATGTTGCTTGAGAAGCGTCATCGTTGTTCTCAACCCTTGTGAAACATTAGACAATGCCAGAATGGGGAACAGAAAACACGTACGTGCAAAATACGCAGTAGGATCGTCCATCATTGAAGGCGTCCTTGAAGAAGGGGTCCAGATCTGGTGTCCCTTTCTTCTTTCTGGTGGCTTTGGGCGGTGGTCGATAACGTGCACTGCCTGGAGGCGGTAGTGGTGCATCATGATGAGCAGGAGTAGCAGGCGCATCACTCAGATGGGGCCGACGAGCATCGTCCGATGGCGAAAAAAGAAAGGGATCACCCGCAGGATCAATTTCGCCCTCTACAAATCTGGCGCGCAGCACGGCAGGGTCAGTTGCCTGAGGAGATGAATGGTCTGAAAGTACGCCTGGCTTAGCACTAGATTTCAGAGAACAATGATACACATACCAAAATTCACAGAAAATACGGTCTCAAGCGCACCAGAGGAGTGAATGATTGGTGCATTGCGAGTTGGTGCGCCTCTTCGAGTACGTGATCGACGACCAGGAGCAGGTGTTGGACTATCATGGCCAGGTGTCGGACTGGATGAGGATGAGGATACAGATGCGGGTGAATCAGGAGGGGTTTCTGCCGTCGGTGGAGGAGCACCTCGACCACGTTGCGCTGCACTTCGTCCGACTCGTCCTCGTCCTCTTGCACGAGTAGCACGACCACGAGCACCAACAGCTTGACCACGCATAGCAGTCGTTGTGGGGTCAGCAGGAACAGAGTGAGCGGTCTTTTTGCGAGGCGGCATTCATCCGATGCAGGCAAACAGATCAAGTAGAGTGAGCTGTGATGGTTGGAGACAAACAGACGAGCAGGCAGGGTTTAACGATGTCGGCCCAATTACTGAGTGCAACATTCCATTACTATGTTTGAGACTCAGCAGATGCAGATCAACAGGGCAAGGGTACGCACCTCTAGCAACCAAGAACGAAGCGCGCGCGTAACTGCCTCGAGGCATTACTGGATCACAAAGGTTGAGGCTGTTTGTATGAAAGCACAGCTGCATGGCACATAAGATACTCGCCAGAGTCAGATTGTGAGGTGCTACACATTGCAGAGGGCAGAGGATAGTAGGGAGACGTCACTAGCTCGGTGCACGTCGTGGTAACAGGGGAAGCCTGAAGCGGCAACGAGTCTGGCTCAAGCCTGACTCAGTTGATTCGGAGCCGATGAGAGCCCCGAGCCGAAAAGCGGTTCAAGTTCGGCTTTGAGGGCTCAGCTCTATCGGCTCGCCGCTCAAAGCCGAACTGGTGGCAACACTACACCCAAATCCGAGATGTTCGAGGGCAGGTATTCTCGTGACACAATGAGGGTCGACCATATCGGCGAGCATGAAAGACAACATCCCGTCTTGGCGGCAGGGAGACCTCATTTATGTCTTCAATACGACCGCCGTGTTTTGAGGATTGTGATGACGACGACGGCCAGGAATGGAGTGTAAGGATTTAGAGATTGAGTTCGCCCACGAGTACTACAACTACACGACTTGGAATCAACGGAAAGTATACCTCGATAGGATAGCACGATACGAGTTGTAGCATGTCCAGTGTACTAGGCTCGGCTGCAGTGTCGGAAAAGTTGCAACAAGATTTTCAGGCATGATGACGTCTGCCAGTGCCAGTACCGTTTTGTCCATTTCTCGACAAAAAGTCGGCTTGATCAGGCAGTTTCAAGCAGTTTCAGGCGATCAAAAATCCTGAAAATATGTGGAAACAGGCAAAACGGTACTGGCAGGCCTGAAAATCTCTTTGCAACTTTTCCGACAAGGTGTGGCACCGCAACGATCTGTCTCTTGTTGAGCAACCATTACACGAGTAGAATAGACAGTCACTATAAACATAGATAGATAGGTAAATGCACGTAAGTATTTCATAACAGCGCGAAAGCGAAATAAATAGGACGTAGTCAGACATTCCGTTAGTAAAATCATATCCTCTTTACCATCATCATCATCATCAAGACTCAGAATGTCGCTTTAGCTCGCAACGTTCTCCTTTGCCCCAAACACCTCTCGTCTTGTCGCCAGCAAACCCGACTTTAACTTCACTGGGGCCTCCAGCTCGAAGCTCAAATCGCCCAAAATACTCCAATCCTCCTCTGGCACCTGGTCGAGAAGGCTCGGTAGCTTCGCAGGGTCGTCTCGCCTACTAGGACGTTTCGGCGAGGGCGAAGAAGTATCAACAAGTCCACTTGGCGCACCCAGCCCAAGTGAGTCGACCATGCTCACAAACGAAACCAGCGCCCTGCGCTCGTCCTCCAATTTGAGTCGCATCTGACAGTGACGGCAATGAGCACGATGAGAATGGGGAGGAGACCGAGAAGGACGAGACAAACCTTCTTCTCCTTATCCAACTCCCGAACGAGCTCATCCGCCCACCGCTCTTTCTCTTCACGCTTCTGAATCTCTTCCTGCAGCATTTTCCGCAGCTCCGCCTCTGTTCCCTCCAAAACCTCGGGTGGCGGGATCGCAGCTTCGAGGGAGAGGATCTGCATCGCCTGCGTCTCCAGCTGGACCCTTGCGGCCAACAGTTCTTGCTGAAGCTAAAAGGAAAAGTCACACATCGGTTGTTTGTCCGAACACTCGTAAGACCAAACCCACCTGATACGGCTCCATATCAAAGTCTACCACCTTGACAGGACTTCCTGGCCTTGATTCCCCGCTCTCATCCACCGTCGAGCTCGTCAAGATCAGCTTCGTCAGTTGCTGTATCCTACTGTTGAGATCCTTCATGGCCTTGTTCTCGTCGCTCTTTTCCTTAGCGGAGAGTCGTCGCTCCAATTTGCGCGGGGAGTTCGGGTCCAGCGCCGTCTCCTTTTCAGCAAGACGCGCCTTGAGCTCCTCAATCTCCTTGCGGTAGCGTTCAAGGAGAGCGTCTGTGTCGATGACTTCTTTCTTCTGTGCGTTCAACTGTGGAACAGAGTCAGAAGGAGGGCAAGAAAAAGAAGGAGGGACAAACCTTGACACTCTTGATACGCTTGGCGAAGAGAAGAGTGCTTGTACTTTCGGTAATGGCGCTGACATCTGGGTTGATGGTGCAGATGACACTGATGCGCGCGTTTCCAGAAAGCGAAGGTTGCAGCATCCGCGTAAGCTTTGAGTTTCGATAGGGTACATGATCGCTGATGGACAGTCAGCATTTAAGCCACCTAGACAGTCATGATGCTCACTGTTTGCCCTTCGCCGCGTTCTCCGCCAGAGTACCAATCACGCTTCCGAGAGTCAACAGACTGAGAGATGATTAGCGGATTTGTAGTAAGACAGCCCAGGTCTTACCTGGTGTTTATGTATTTGCCTTCGCGAGTCCGGTCTTTGTCCGATGTAGCTTTTTCGGAGCCAGCAAGATCAATGAGACTCTGTTGCATTTGTTAGACAAGTGACACATATGATGGCACGACACTCACCAAAACAGATGACTGGACACTCCGGCCACCGATAGCTTGAAGGCGAGGACCTGGGGTTTGTCGACCGCCGAGTCCTGGAGTCTGCCGTCCTGAACCACCAGGGGTGGTCCGTCCATCCGTAGTAGTGTTGCGCTCTCTACTTTCAATGACCAAGCGGAAGACACTGTGGCTGCGACTACTCCGGTCGTTCCAGTCGGTGCATGCCGTCCGCCTATGACTTTCACCTCGCTTCAGTACCTCGTGTACGCCCTTCAGACTCGTGACGACCTCCTCCCTCAGTGGCGCAAGAATGATTTCGCCGCCCACGCCACTCTGGAGACCAACGGCAGCACTTCCAACAGGAGCCAAGAGATCGTTGATGGTTTCATTGTAAATTTCGAGATAGGAGCATCGTAGGAGATACTCGCGTGAATGGGTTCGCTTGATGAAGCGGAATACATCCTTCATGGCGCGTGGGATAATGCCAGGCTCGTCGTCGTCGCCAGAGAGTGTGTAGGTTTTTCCTGAGGCGGTCTGACCATACGCAAAGACGACGGCATTGTAGCCTTCCATAGCAGCAGAGACATGGGATTGAGCGACGGAAGTATAGATGGGTTTGTTGGGAGAGCCAGTAAGGACTGCATCAAAGTCGAACTTTGCGCCCTCCGAGTTGCCTTTGGCGTGGGAGGTATTGAGGGAGATGGAGGCAGAGCCAGGTGAGGTAACCCATGCAGACTGATTGTCTGATGGCCGAACACTATTGAGCGCGGTCAGAAACTGATAATTACCGAAGAGCAGACGGTATACCGAACGGAGACCATCACTTTGTCCTGCTTGCCGTTTGTCAGCTGGTTGGCCCGCAACCAGGCCTCGTCGAATTCACCGGAGATATCCGCGGGATCAACGGTTGCGAAATCAACCAGCGCCTCCTCGGGGTCGACGTTGCTGACATCCATTTTACTGGGGTGCTCATCGATGCTCGGTGTGTTTGGCCTGGACTTGGAGGGCGTCTTCGAGCGAGCTGGAGAGCCTGGCACCGGCGCCAGCTTTGTGCTACGAGCCTCTGTGGAGACGGACGCTTTGTAGCGTTTCTGGGTCGAGCCAAGCAAACTGTTGGTCGTGTTGGACCGGGCCATTCGTCCACCAGCATCGCTTGACGACGACGACGGTATCGAGCTTGTCGAGGACGACGTCGACAGGGGCCGTTTCGGGGTGAAGAGACGACTGCGCAGCCTACTGGCGGGGGTGCTCGGGACAGACATCGTCGCTCGTCGTCGTTGTGTTTGTTGAAGACAATGCTTCGTGAGAATTCCAAGTCGAACCGTGATCGTGGTACGGTCACGTGGGTAGTGAGACCGGACCGGGCTTGAAGCGCCCATAGGCGTCCATCGATGTCCATTCAATCCAGCGCCGATCAGGCTCTGATTCTACTCATCTCAGATTGTTGTAGCGAGCTCTCTTGCGAGTTGTCAGATACGATAGCAGATCTGCTCTGAGTTGACACTCGCAATGGGAGCGTGCGAGCTACCCTAGGGCTACTTACACCACCTAGACACGCCTAAGTCATTGTGATAGCGGAGGGTCGAACCCTCGCGCAGCCGGGAGAGACACATCCCATGCTTGTCCCATGCCCAGCTCAACCTCTCGCCTGCTTTCCTCACACTGACGATTGTCTGACGAGACTGGAGGCCTGACCCGCCTACATATCTTGGCCCTGTCGTAGCTATCCCTGGTTTCGTCATTCCAAGAACGTGAATGACATGCGCCGCGGTGTCCTCGGGTTTCAAGCGAGAGTTCAAAGTGACTCAAACGCCAACGTTCCCTCAGCTAATCGTTCTTCGTCTGACGCCTGAATGAGTTATGTACAGGGATGTAATAAAGACACTCCACACTCCTCTTCGATGAAGGGCTTGCTTGATGCAGCACCGGTAAAAGCCTGTACAGTGCTTCTTTTCTCTTCATCCGAGTCTCGGAACTGACCCCGCCAATCATTTCGTCGGAAACCTTCAGCGCTCGTTCCCCACCAAGACTACAGCCACTACGCGCAGACCTGTCTTGACTTTGTGGAACTGGTGGGCCACCTTGAGTGTCAAGTAAAATCTTGTATCTCTGGATCCTCTCTGTTTCAGATCTAAATTTGCTACACTTCGTCCGTCGCCGGTCCGTCGGGCGCGTCACTGATCCGCGGGTATTAGACCATGAAGCTGACTCACTCACAGGTGATGTGGGTCGGTTATGTGACCGACGCACATCACCTTACCGAGCCTTCAGACCGTTCATCAATCACCCTTGCATAACTCATGTCTTAGCTTGCAGAGGATCTCAAGTCGCGTCCGATGGCGCAGGCAAGCGCTGTGATGAGCAGCTAGCCCAGAGGCTCGGAAACTTGCGGAAACACCTTCGTTCTCGTACTGATATGAATCTTTTGATGTCGCCAAAGTGTATCAGCACCCGATCAGCACAGATTTGCATACCTGTGTGTGTGCGCTGTAGTAATTCACAACTGAGGCGCGGTCCGCTCCACAGGGCAGGGTTCTCGAGGGCCAGGTTTCACCAATCCTTGCCTTGGGCCCTCGCTGTTTATAAGAAGACATGCGCGATCTTTCCTCTTGACACCACCCGCGACTTCTGACGACTTTCATCACCCACGACTCACTGTATTTGAACATGACCAAATGCCCTGCCTCGAACGACTCTACCTCTAGCCATGGGAACATGTGGACTACGAAAACATGGGATGCCCATCGCGTGGAGTGGGTCATTGCCGGAGTGTGCTGCCTCATCGTGTGTACTCGCTTGAGATATCATTCCCCCATGTCCTGGCAGAGCTGATCTCATCTCCAGACTGGCTTCGTCAGTGCACGAAGCTTATACCTCCATATACGGTTCGTGTTCTTGGCCTTTCCGTTTCACAACGCAGGCTCACCCATCAATCCAGCAACTATTCCGTGCCCGTGGAGCAGCGGCAAATGTAATCTTTCAAATTTCTCCCTGTCCTGAACGCGATCTCTAACTGCTGACAGTCTACGAATCCTCTACATGCCTTTCGTATTTTGTATTGTATCTTTCCTGACGTTCAACCACTACAATGGTTACTCTTATTACTCCCTGATCCAAGCTGGTAGGTTTTGGCCTATATTGTCTTTTCAACTTATAGACTCAACGCCGTACCATTCTAGCATACGAGGTCGGTGCAAACTTATCGTGCCTGACATACGAAGACTGATTGGAGAACTATCAGTCTGTTGCTATCAGTGCATTCTTGTACGTAACCCACATGGATCGCCTACGCGCCAACACCGCTGACGCCTTCGTAGTCTTCTCCTTGTCCAATTTGTTGCGGCAAGTACTGCGTCAGGCAGTGTCACCGATGCATTAGCAAACAAGGAGAAGCGCAAGCTTCCTGTTGTACGCAGTCTCAGCCGCGTAGCATTCATTCAACGTCTGACCTATCGTGCATAGCTTGGTTGTTTTCGCTACAGGCCAACAAACGTAAGTCGCTCTACCCGGACTCGTGATGCACCTGGACCTCGACCTCATTTGTTCTTCAATGCAGCCCAACTTCATGTACACCATCAAATGGGCAATACTGCAATACGTCTGCATTCGCCCACTTGGGTCTGTCGCTGGAATCGTCACTCAGGCGTTGGACGTCTTTTGTGAAGACCAGGGCCTCAATAGCCACTATGCATATGCCTATATCCAAATCATCACCATTATCAGCATGTCGTACGTATCCTTCCCCACGAAACCGTCATCATCGCGTTGACCTTGTTCGTCAATCACAGGATCGCACTATATGGCCTTTTCGTGTTCTTCTTCCTCGTCAAGGACCAAATCGCCAATCGTGCACCTATGAAGAAGTTCGTCAGCGTGAAACTTATCGTGGCTCTGCCGAGCTTGCAGTCCTTGGTTCTGTCGGCATTGAAGAAGCGCGATGTCATTACTGGTCATGATGGTTCATATCTCAGCTTGCAAACGGGCTGACGGCTCACAGATTCGGGCGGGTATACCGCGACCGAGATCGTGAACGGAATCAACGCCTTATTGATCTGCCTCGAGGTTCGTCCGCATGCACTAATCCCTCGTTATGACTTCACTGACACTCGACGTTGCTTAGACCGTACTCCTCAGCTTCCTCATGACAAGCGCATACAGCTTCACCGAGTACAAAACTAACGGCCTTCCCAAAGGGAATTTCCTGAAGGCGATCTTCGACTCAATCAATCCTGCCGACTTCATATACGAGATTCTCACCTCGTTGCGTTATCTCTTCGGAGGCAAGACGGAGGCCCGACCTGACCGCGTCACGTTTGGGTCAGCGTTCCACGTCGAGGCGGGGGTACACGACCAAGTCCTGCTGGGCCATTATAGGTCAATGTCGAACGCGGCTCGTACGCAGCAAACACCATATTATAACTGAACACCTACCGAGGGATAGGCTTGTAACGTCGATACTGAATTATCGCGTCAGTACAATATGCACATATTTGTATCCTTGACTCGGACATGTATTTACTTGATTATATACGGCCTCCAACAGGGGATATGCTATGTATTGGAATCGAGAGTCGAGAACGAGAATGGAGTCAACGCGTTGCTTATTCGGATTGTCCTCTTCCTCAGCTTCCTCGTGGCCAACGCCTACAGCCCAGTAAAATATCACCGATGGCAGAATATAACCCACCCCTTCGAGGCCCTCTTTGACTTTATTAATCTCGCCGACCTCTGTGTCACTGGCCCGCTGAATATTGCACACAAATACGTTCCTAGCTACCACAATAGTACGAACAATTGCATAGGCCCTGCCGAGGCATGAGGTACATGACGAGGAACTGTACATCGGAAGAGAGTGTCAGTGTGATCACGGTGGGACATTATGACCTATTATGATAAATACAGTAGTCGTGCCTGCTGTACTCTAGCGTCCGGCGATCAGTAATTGGTCCGTGCCGAGTATGAATGAATGAATGACCATGTTGGGTCTTGAGAGTGATTGAGTGAGAGATGCATCTGTAGCCGTGCAGCAGATAACTTAGCCCTGCGCTACACTACGTCCATAGATACATATTGACTTGGAACTTACGCCAGCCCATGCACTCAATGTCAGAAATGGTTTGGGTATACAACATGAAGTTCCTCATTGTGAAAATAACACACTCTATGTACATACTTAGTGTACATATTTATGCCAAGTGAGAGTCTTGACTGGAATAGTCTAACAGCCAGAGGGGACGGTGGAGCTGTCGACATAGCTGGCAGCACCAACACCGAGACCACGGCTGGCAAAGGCTTTCCAGAGGATACACTTGTTAGCACCTCCGTATCGGTTGGCATCGGCCTGGATCCAGGCATCACGAGCAGTGGGGACTATAATCGCAGGTGAATCACTGGAGCTGACAACGAAGTCTATCTTGACTTACAAGTGGGGTTGCAAGGCTGGAGCGCAAGAGCGTCAACGAAGAGGTGGAGCCAGACATTGTTTCCAGCGGTGCCGGTAGCATCGGTCTTGGCGGTGGCAGACCAGCCGTGAGCTGTGACGAGGGCAGCGTAGACGTTGTACAGCATGTTAGCCCACACCTCGCCAATGTCTGAAGATTGTCAGTCATGCTCCAAACTTCAGAGCGACGATACGCACTGTGAACTTCGTTGAGGCTAGCAATGCTAGAGTAGCGAAGAGGGTTGGTAGTCGCGGAGGTAGAGTACGGGTGCGTCCTGATACCAGCCGCAGAGTTGTAGACCCAGTCTCCCATGGTATAGTCGGGAACGGTGGCATCCTTCTGCTCACTCCATCTAATCGGAAATCAGCCCCTGGACACTCCAATTCGCAAGGCAAGGACATACGCAGACATGGCGTCGGACCAACCCTCGCCCATTCCACCAGCTTCGGTAGTCTGGAGGCAAGTTCCTGTTCCACCACCCGTCATCCTGTTGGTCAATCCGTGCGTGAACTCGTGGACGATGATGTCGTTCTGGAGAGCACCATCTCGGTTGGGGGAGGTGATAGTCCAGATGTACATCCTGCAAGTTCCTGAAGAGCCGCTGGATACTAATATCAGGGTCTGTTCATGGCAAAGAACAGGATGAAAGCTTACTCGCGAGGTGTGGCAAAGTTGGCGTTGTTCGTGCCGCTGGAATCCTGGACGCTCATCAGGACACGGTCACCCCCGGCACCACCCTTGCCAAAGTTGTCGGTCTGGAAGTTGTACGATGCCTCGGTCCAGCCATACTGGTAGAGGTAGTCATGGACGGCGTTGATGATGTAGAACGCGTTGACGCGGGCGGCGTCAACGTTGTTTCCACCGGTAGGCGACAACGACGTGTTGTAGGGATAATCGAAGACGCCTGACGAGGATTGCGAGGTAACGGAGGATGAGGATCCCTTGTACGCAACGACGTTGTTTCCGCTATAGGACGGATGTTAGACTGCTGATCGAAGTCTGGAGAGTGGACTTACGCCGTGGTGGTGCTGGTAACCCATCCGTTAGGGGAAGAGGCGGTGTTCTCGGGGTCCTTAAGGAGCGCCTGTCCCTCGGTCACCGCGTCTTCTGAGATGGGGGTGACCCTGTACTATTGAACATGAGGCTTAAGTGAGGACAAAGCAGGTGGATCGGGGATAAACGTACACTGAGCTCAGCAACGAAGTCAACAACGCTGAGAAGTTCCCCGGAGTGCGCATCGACATAAGCCTCGAACCACGAGTTGGTCTCCTCGTTCTGGACCTGGATGGCGTGCGTGAGGGCAACGCTACCGTCTGCCAACGACAGATAGTTGAGAGCGGTGTAGCCGTTGAATTTGCCATCCAGCTGGTCCTCAACAGTGGCAATCACAGAGTTCACATCGACGGTAGGTGTGGAGTCAGCGATTTTGCCTACAATATCAATCAGATCAATGAACACCCGAGCAACAGTAGACACTGACTGGTGTCGACGAAGGAGGCACCGAACGCAACAACCTTGTTGTTCTTGTAGGCAACGTTCGCGACGGCGTTAAGGAACTCGACACCATCCTTTCCGGGGGTCAATATCTCTGTCATATACAATGGAAATAAGAGGCTTACATGGACCTGCTTTGCGTACGCATAGGTGACACCGGAGTCCTGAGAATGGCCGCTCGTGTAGCTGACTTTGTCAGAATCTATGCCGAGCTCAGAAGCGATGAACGCCGCCGTCTTGTCTTCGATAGACTGAGCCACCAGCGAAGATGGGACGCCTTTGCCCTCGGTACCAAAGGTCTTGAGGCGACGTCAGCATAATGAGATAGACATTGCAGAAGGACACACTAACCGTGTAGGTCGACTCTGGGTGGTAGGTCTCCAGCGTCAGACCGCGTTTGCCAACGACGCGCGTGCGGTGGGTGGCATGCTTGGAAGACGCGGGGAACGGAACGGCATGTGCGGACACGGCCAGGAGGACAAAAGACAGGAGCTTGGTGAAGGAAACCATCTTGGGAGCTGGGTCTAGGTCTGAGCTGGGAAGACTTGCACTGGGAGAGGGGGAAGCCTGACTGTAAGGATGGCAACCCTCGACTTTAAGTAGGTAAACGAAAGATAGAGAGTATGAGGCGCGTCATATGGGTAGTATCCCCAAGAGGGCAGTCCGATTACGCGAATCTCGCGGAAGGTGATGTCGAGGCGTGGATCAAGTTGCATAGAAGCATCCTGATCGTACACTGCATGACCTCAAAGAGATAGGAGAAATTAACAGATGGTGTGGGGGGAGATCTGGACGCGCCAAGAGCAAGAATCGCGTGCATGTCCAAAGCGCCCATACGTGTGCTGTAACGAGAGGGCGGAGACAACCACTGGCGCATGGGCGTAGGCGTAGTCTTCATCGGTGCCTGTTACTGTAATGTATTGTCGCATCATAACCTGTAGAAACGATCAGGACACTATGCTCAAAAAGTGGTTGTTACGATGCTTGATACCATACCTTCGAATGCGAATTTCGGAGCTTAGCCCCCAAGATGAAGTTGAGGCTAACGAGCCAAAATGGCGCATCGCGTTCATGACGCGTATGCCCGAGTCCCGGACATCATTATCCCGTCCTGATGTAGACCGCGCCAGTGACAGCCGGTTGGTGGCAGATGCACTGTGGCGGGCCTTCTTGGTTGCATGCGCATGCTGCAGATAAGACCCAAATGCAAAACGAGTTCCGAGGCGAGGTTGTACGAATATTTACCAGACGTTTATTGACACCTTCTCGAGCACGTTGGACGTGCTCTGATGTTTCTGAACTGCAGGGCAAAAAATGGCGGTGGTGGAACAAGGCAAGCCGAAGAAGACTTGGGCTCAAACGATCAATACTGCTTTGTAAGCTTACTTCTCCCGCAACTTGTCAGTCATTGAGTCAACAATTGGAAGCAATTAGTGTCTGCATCGAGCTATTAAGTGTGCGCGGTATCCTGTAGCTACCCAGTACACCAGAGCGCGGACGGATCCAAACTGTATTGTAAGCCAAGCTAGTGCCAAGCCCTCGGTCCATTGATAGCGCAATAAGATCTGATGATGGTCCACATCGCCACAGAAGCAATAGACAACGCAAGATAGACTCCGTATCTTCTGATCCGCCCTCAGCGTCCGGGCGGTCCGGCTGTGGCCCTACATATTCATAAAACATATCACTAACATAACCCCCGCATTCACAACTGACACTGACAATAGTTGTCATGGATATACTACGCCACATCGCATAATCAACTTGCAGAAGGACAACGATCCCCCATAGCTGCAATCATTTCACGTAGCTACGACCAACTCACGTAGCTCGAGGACCATCGTCGATAATCACATTGTACACGGCCAGAAGCAGATGGTACGCCATGGGGAGTAGGCCCCGTAAGCAGCGTATCCGGGGAGCCGTCATGCAGTTCAGAACATGGGGGCTCCTAATTATTGTTCCAAGATCACCGTGACACCCGAGTACTTCTACCTACTGCCAGAAGAAGTTGATACCATCCCGCCCCGGGACGGAAAAGCGGTTACGATTATGGGCACGACTTAGCAGTCGTGTGCAGCTCAAATATCGAAGTATGAGATGCATATGGAGACGGTGCGTGGTCGGATGAACAGAAGTCCGTGGTCCTCGTCTCCATCATGTATCTTACATCGTAAATTAATCGCGGGTTCTCTTTTCATACCTAGCAATTGCAAGACATACATTTATGATTTCACTCCCTCCGGTAGTTTACTAGAAATGAACCCATGCAGCGCGTAAGGAAACAATGATGTTAATATTGAGCGCACGTTGAACTAGCCGGGTAGCCGACCTTCTGTAATGAGCAAGCACTCCTGTATCGACACTTGCTCATACTGAAGGAGGCCAGGTTATCAGGCTAACCTTGAACGACTGGAAGTCCGCGCCACATCTCCTACATCCATATATGGGATCGAATGTACAAGTTCTCCCCTTCTAGTCCTCTGGCAATGAAAGAACTCAGCGCGTAGCGAAAAAAATAAGTGGATAGATGTTCTCTACTCATACAGATTATACATCGGGATTCCATGATCTTCTCTTTTCTTGTCTTCTCGTCCAATCCTACAAACAAGCCTCTTCTTCTTCCTTCCCTCATTCCCTCCTCTAAATCGCCAGACTCTGCACCTTGGAGATGATGGCTGCGCGAACACCATGTCAGCGTACGAACGTGAGTTTACATGACAAAGGAATACTCACACTGCGGGTCCAGATTCTGGTACGGGATCTGCTCCCACAAGCCGCCAGAGCCCTCCTTCGTGGTACCCATGTACCCATACTTGGGCGTGAACCCGCGCTCGAGGAGCCAGGTGCCGTACTTGGATCCAAGGCCGGTCTTCTGGTTGAAGGACTCGACGATGAGGACGAAGGGGGATGCGCCGACTTTGGCTAGGACCTAGGCGGGGGTCAGTTGATTGAGACGAGAAGAAGGAAAGACAAAAAGCGCACCTGCTCGTCAACGATATTGAGCGTCGGCTTGTTGATCAACCCGACATCCAACCCGCCCTGCCTCAGCCGCAGAACAGCGTCATACGACCTGTAGAGCATCTCTCCGAACGAGATGACGTATCCGGCTTTGCCTTCAAGGATGATCTCGTCCTTGCCCGGGACGAACTCGTACCCCTCGTCGTAGAACTTGCTCCCGTCCTCTTTGAGGATGAACGGCACCTTTGAGCGCGTGGAGAACACGAATCGCACACCGCGCTCGAAGAAGACACGCTTGATCACAGCGGTCATCTGGTTGGGGTCCGCGGGGAAGTAGAGCCAGGACTGCACATCCGACAGACCGTTATCAGCGAACAGCGAGTTGATCCCGAAATGACATGTGTTGTCCGCCATCTCGTCGACGCCAGAGTGGGAGAAGTGACAGAGGACGTTGCAGTGGTTGAGCCGCGCCATGGTGATCTCAGAGACGACCATCTCGAGGAAAGCGGAGAAGGTGGAGAAGACGCCGAACTTGTCGTGGTCGAAGCCAAAGCCAGCGGCGGCGGAGAAGTTGCCGCGCTCCATGATGCCGGAGGGGACGAAGACTTCGGGGTGCTTTTGGTGAATGACCTTCAGTCCTGTAGAACCCTCCAAATCCGAGTCGATGACCATGACCTTCTTGGCAGCCTCCTCCTTGCTGAGCGTGTCCAGCACCTTGTTGACTGCCTCGCCAAAGACGACACGGTTGGCACCACTGTCTTTGGAGCATCCAATGTAGAGATATGGCTGGGGGTGGCCCTTGATGTTGAGCAGGATGTCGTCGAGCCCGGTGTATCCGCGTTTGTTGAGATAGTTGATAGCGGCCTTGACGGGAATAACGTCGTGGCCGTGGGTGGTGCCTTCAATGTCGTCGACGCCAGGCGCCATGAGACGCTTGGAGATGACCGCGGCGGGGCCGTTGTAGGTGACGATGCTGCTCACTGCACCCCAGAGAGCGTCGATGTCCTCGCCGTCGACGGTGAAGACCTTGAGGCCATGGCCCTCTAGTGTCTTGGCGACGTCGTAGCCCTTCAGGTACTCGGAGGGATGACCTGCGATGGTGACGTCGTTGTCATCGATAAGGAGCTTGACGTTGAGACCCTGTGCGACGGCGAGGCGGGCCGCCTCTGCGTCGTTGCCCTCCTGCTGCGAGCCATCTGATCCAAGGCAGAAGACAGTCTTGTCCTTGTTAGCGAGGGCGACGCCGTTGACGAGCGGCCACATGTGTCCGAGACGGCCCGACGAGAACTTGACGCCGGGAGTGAGGCCGAGCTCGGGGTGGCCAGGGAGCTTCGAGTTGGCTTCGCGGTAGTGGAGGAGGTGCTCGGCGGGCATCGCGCCTTCCAGCACGGACAGGATGTACTGCGTCGCGACGCGATGGCCGGCTTCGTCGAACACGATGGGCACATACGACTCGATGGAGTGGTTGAACAGCGCCAGCAGTATACACACCTCGGGCACGGTGTCGAATGCGCCGCCTGAGAGGCGTCAACGATCGACGACAGCGACGACAACAGCAGCGTACCAGTGTGTCCGCTCACGCCGCGGGCGGCTCCTGTCGCGGTGAACAGCACGATGGCATCGCGAAGCAGCTGGATGTTGGCCTTTAGCGCTGTCTTCTCCTCGTCGTTGAGCTGCGGCTTTTTGGGATCGAGCGCGAGTCTACAGATGATGAGCTTGACGGCGACGACACTGAGCAAGACAATCTACTTTTTGAACTGCGTGAGGTCGATGGGGAACTCGCTCTCTGTGCCAGGCATGATTGTGGTGAGAGACAAGAAGGAACGTGCCTCCTTTTATATCAGACGGAATTAGCTCCAGTGCACTCCACGATCCCCGTTGTTACAGTCAGCAACGCAATAATTTTATTCATCTATCTACCACCCGGTCCGGTATCGTACTACTCACGCATGTCGTCGTACATCTGCAAGAAAGCGGAGGTGAGAAAAGGTTGCAACGAAAAGAGGACACGGCAGAAGGGAATCAGAGAACCGGGAATCGACAGAACGTGCTCCCGAGGGAGACGTTTCGGACGGCACTTCCTAATTGCTTCGGTTGAAAATCGTCATGCGTAGAGAAAGAAAAGGACTAGACTGGACGCGCAGGAGACTTGGGACTCACAAGGAGATGATTGAATGTGCCCTGATGTGAGGGCCTGGCATATGACCGCAACGAGCATAGTACCAGAACGGCCTATAGATCGAGAACGACTGTCGCGCTCGACCAGGGATGGATCTCGTACTCTCGCCGCCGTTCCATCGCCTAGGATCCCATGCGGCCCATACGTGGACCATACCAAGACCACGCCACAGAGGCCCTTTGGGCGACGAGACCGAGGCTGTCGGACGATTAGGAGGAGAATAAGCGGAGATGATGAACGAGCGTACCCTGTCAATACAACTGGAAAGCAGCGTCGGAGAAGAACAACATGCGAGACGCTGACTGAACGGAAGACAAGAAGCAGAGCGAAAAAAATGGCCGCATAACCCGCGTATTAGAGCTCCGCCATCACTCGGCAGTTCGGCTTGCTTGCCACGACCGATGACATCGAGAGCCAACAATTAACTTACGAAGTACCCAGACATCGGCACCCCAGGCTGTAGATCCTACTTTTGTCTTTGTGATATATCTGCTTGTGAAACCTGCCAGTGTCAAGAGCCTGTGCACCTCTCGTTGTTACCACCCCCGTCTTTTCGGATATGCCCCCTCTCCTCTCTGCGGATGCCGATAATCCCGCCGACGTTCGCTGGGCGACAGCCCCCGCAAGCGTCGCTGTGGATGTAGTTGAGTCCGGTACAGAGGCGTGCCCACCCTCTCTTCCCTTTGCAGACGCGCCCTCTTCGTCCCATGCAGGCGCTACGTTCACCTCCTTGGGGGGATCATTTGAGGCGTCCTCTCTTTGCCCAGAGGCCCTCGCCGAAATCACAGAACCTGCGGTCGACTTGTCGCGGAGGTCGGAGTTCGGCTCAGAGAAGTCATCTCGTCCTTCTGCAATTGCAGATACTCTCGCTGCTGTCAGGTGGGAGAAGATTGAAGTGCATGTGTCTGCAAGCACAGGCACCTCGGTCACCGCCTGGGCAGAGATGAAGTGTGGCGGCTTCAACCTCGTTCGATTTCTCCATTTGGACGCCGCTCCGTACATTGTGGCCGCTCGTGTCCCTCTCCACCATTCCGCAGATACAGAGACCACCCTTCGGGACATGATCCTTGCCATGCAGTTTGTCTCCCAGAATACAACCATCCCCCTTCCCCGGGTCATTTGCTACAGCACCTCTGCTGCTGACGCTGGACGGCCTTATGTTGTAATGACCAAGGCGGAAGGGATTGCTCTCGTCAAGGTCTGGGACAACATGCCGGATGTTCCTCGTGGGGTGATACTTCGCCAGGTTGTTCGCATACTGCTCGAGATGTCTTCGCACCGCTTTGACATGATTGGGCCTCTGAGTCGTGAAGACGGCTCCGATGCATGGCGCGTTGTCCCCACTTGCTCGGAACAGCAGAAACCCGTGTACAAAAGTGGTACGGATTTTTGGATTGCAGCAGGCTTACGCAGGCTGGCGTCTCTGCGCGCAAAAGCAGGTCCCTTCGCCCAAGAATGTTATAGTCACTTCTGGTGGATGTGTGGCCTCATCCCCCTCCTCTACGACAACTCGCTCGACGCCGACGGCTTCCCCTTCATGCACGCCGACTTTCACTCGCAAAACATATTCATCGCCGATGCAGATTCGGAAAACCCTCGTATCAGCGCCATACTTGACTGGGACGCTGCGGGAACGGTCTGCACAAGCTCCTTTGCTCAGCCCCCCTTCTTCATCATCGACAACCCCTTCATGGATCCTGATGAGGAGAACACACAGGCGAGGGCAGCTAGAAATTCACGCGATAGGGATGTCTTCAACCGTCTACTGCAGGAGGAGCAGCCCAATTTCCCTAACTCTCTTCCAAGGCTCTGGGATGCATTCCAAAATTGGGAGGGAGTCTATCTATTTGAGCAGTGTATCGGTGGCGACGCTGCCTACGCCGTTCTTTGGGAAGATTTTTACCGTCGTATAGTGGGTGCCGATGATGCGGCTGAGTTGGCATTTTATACGTACTTGGACTTCGTACAACATGGAATTCTCAAGCCCATCATCACGGAGCTATCAATTAACGATGGCACTGCAGGATGATTGTTGCCCTTGTGTTACTGTGGATGTAGAGCCGTCAAATAGGGTGGCGATGTTTAAATTGTTAGTCTATCAGGGCAAAGGCGAGAATATTGAACATATAAGCCAGTCTATACAAGTACGGCAAGAGGTGGTGGTGGTGAATACTAGGCTGGATCATGCGCGCAGTAATGAATATGTGTAGTCAGCCCTCAGCCCCGGCCATGGTAGGCAGAATTTGCATGATAGCTAGAAATTTACTGCTCATTCTTTGGGCGGTTGAAGCCCGACAGTTGGGCCGTACTGCCTTCCACTCTCAAAGCGACGGGGCCAAACTCATCATAGTCTTTCAACGTAGCCCCACACTCAAACTTGAGCTCCGAGCTTCTTCGTATCCTCATCCAACGCTCATCAGTGTCAAAGTAGAGCCACCGCGGCACCCGAATCGCTCTCAGCTCTTGCCCCATCCGCCCCTCCAACATCTCGCAGATGGCTCCAATCTCTGAGCTGATATTGCATGGGCATTCAGGGATGTCGAGGAAGCGGAGACGAGGGAGTTGTGTCGTCAGCGCAATAGCCAGACTCTCCAACAATCTTCTATAGGCGGCGCGAAATTGCAAGACCTCCACATGTGGTGCTGTGGAAAACAACCGAGTGAGCTGGGCTCCGAAGTGGGCAGGATCACCCGTCAGGAAGAGGGGATGTTTGAACACAAGGCTGATGTTTGTGAGCGAATTAGGCGCTGAGTGGAGGGCGGGGAAGATGTACAAAGAGGGATCTCTTTCGTGGTTGACTGATACCTCAAAAGTGATGGTGAGCGATGACAGGCGCGGGGCGTCAAGCGCTGAGCAGTACTCTTTGAATGTGTTCAGAGGCCACGAGGCTGCACATATCGAGAGGTAGGAAAGTTGAGGGAGCGTGACAACGGCGCCGTCGATCATATCTGACGAGAAGTAGACCGCGATATCGAGGGTTTGCAGTGCAATCAACCCGCGGAAAGGCATTACCCAGTTACAGTCATCCAGGATGGTAGTGAGGGACGTCAGCTGCGACCAGGGCGTATCGCGAAAGGCCCTGCTATCATTCACCTCGAATGAACAAAGAGCGGGTGCATCCAACTCTGAGAACACACCCGGCGCCGGCGCTGACTCCAGCGTGCCCTCTAAGTCCTGATAATCAGCCCAACACTTGAGTTCGCGAAGTGCTTGGAATTCGCCGCCCGAGAAGAGGCGGAGGAAGGACGGGCCGATATCGCGAAGGTGCAACGTCTCCCAGCGGGGCAGGCTGGCTATGAGAAGGGGCAGAATAGGATGGCATCGAAGGTCACCGGGAACCAGAGAGCAGAAGCTAACTTGGAGCGGCTGATCTTGTGAGCCGGCCAGGCTCAGAGCAAGTTTTCGTGCTTGGGAGTGGGCCACGGTCAGAGGGTCTTTCCGTGCGGCGCGGATTTTCAGTGCGGCGTGTTCACCGGGAAGCACGTCGACATCGTCGGGCCAGAGTATTATGTGCACCCACAGCTGGGGAAGAGCACAAGATATCTCTCGCCAGCGGTGGGACACGGCAGCTAATGTCCATGGGACGCATTCAGGCTGGACTGGCGCCTCTCTCAGCACAGGCCAGTCGTATTGAACACATAGTTCGAAGATGTTCACGATGAGCTCAGTGGGGAGGGAGGAAATGAAAGCAGAAGAGGGCACGTCACGCATGTCGGCCGGGTCGACAATTTCGACTCGCATTGTTCAGATCCGAATGGCAATGGGTGTGGGCGAAGTTGGGTCGATCACCTTTCAAATTGCTCGACGATCATGGCATTATATTTATGTACTCTACCAAACAAGAAGAAACAACATACGGCTCTTAGCCTCCTACCATCACCAATACCCTCAGACAGACTGTATCCATTACTCTCCAATGGCTTGCTGGCTCGAAGCCGTCGTGCTTGGGTACCAGATTGTGTTGGCTCCTGCGGATGACCTCACGTAAACGGCGGCGCTGCTGCTGAGTGTTATCAACGCCCTCCTGGTTTGACCACAAGGCTCCCGTCTGACTGCCTCGAAGCTCAGCCCTTTCTGCCTTAGAGTTTTACTTCGTCTGATCCACGATGCTTCAATCTGAGGCTTGTGGTTGTAGCGAGATGAACATCTGGGAGGCCAACTCCATGTCCGCAGCGTATACGCCACATGTTTGCGCCGCCGACGAGCAGACACGATGCTCTGGAAGTATCGTGGGGACGAAGGTCTCTGTGACAGGGATGAATGTGATTATGACACACACCGTCTGGGGAATACGACCTTTTTCGACGTAGGACAGACCGTCAACACCTCGAAACAATTCAGCGTCGTCATCCAGTTCATCACTTCGGACGGGACGGCCAATGGCGATCTCGTGGAAATCAAGCAGCTATATTCCCAGAGCGGTGTCATCTACGGGGACTCGTATCCTACCTGCCCTTCGCTTGCGTCCGCCAGTTCTAGCAGTGACTCATACTGCGACGCACAGAAGATGCTTTTCGGGGAGACAAACTCTTTCGAGGCACGTTGGGGCTCTCGAGTATGGGAAACGCTTTCGAGAGTGGGATGATCTTGGTTTTGAGCTTGAAGGATGACGATGTGGCGGGCATGCTTTGGCTAGACGGTGTGTACCCGCCCACGGAGAACGCCACTTCTCCCGGTGCTGCGAGAGGTACATGTGCGCTATCTTCCGCACATGTCGAGTCGCTGAGCCCGGACCCGTATGTCAGCTTTTGAATTTTCCAATCATCAAGTACGGACCGTTCAATACGACGTTTACTCACCTTCACTCACACGCCCATTGGTCACAACTGAACCGGTGGCTATGATCATGATATCCCCAGGTTGCTACTTTGCAATGTCAATTTCTGTGTCTCTGTAGCGCATGTAGCTCGATCCTGCAAGCAATCCAACTGCTCATATCTTTGGTTTAGTATTTACTATGGCTGTGTATGTTCATAATAGAGACTGAGGCTACTCCTTTGTCGCTTCGAGAGGCAATGTAAAGCTCGAGTAGAGCTATGTATATGGACAACACTAGACAATGTTCTAGTGACTGTACACCAAAACGTCAAGCCAGCAATACTGGGAGTCGTCTTCTAAATAACCAAATCGAGACATCGTTGACTGGACGTAGGTATAGATATACTAAGTTAAATGTACGAACAATGACAGAAATAAGTACACAGCGATAGATGTTGAAGTATGTCCATGATCGTCAATACAACACCGACAGAAGTCCAACCTAAAGTCCACGTACTACGCCTCTAGGTTCAAGTAGGTCCAGTACACGGCGCCGTGGGAGTCGTGGTGAATATACCATTGTACTCGTCCGGATAGGGACATCCTGAAACGGTGACAATACCCCCTGCGGTATCTTTGTCGTCAAACCAGCCAGAGACATTGAAACCAGTCACAGTCGGACCAGCGGTCAACGTCGTGATGGTCCCAGTCGCGGTGTACGTTGGCAGGAGGGTCATCGGGACGTTCAGATTCGAAAGTGTCGGTGGCGGCCACGGAAATTGCGCACGCGACGTCGATGGGATCGAATCCGTGGTGACATCACCCGTCTGCCAGGAAGCGTACGTCCCATTGAATTGAGTTCCTACAGACCCCAACGCCTCACACTTCCCTTTGAAGACCCTGGGGTCTTTTGGCAGCCAGCCATTCCTCAAGCCCAGCTGATACGTCCACAGAGGTGTTTCAATCTCCCCGGAGGTCTGCGAAGGACCGATCTTCCACGTCCAGAAAAACCAATGCGTGAAGGCGTCCATACTGGCAAGAACGAGGTTTTGTATACCGTCCTTCATAGTCTGGTTGTAGTTCCGCCAGTCATCGTACAGTTCGCACTGCGTGTCGGTTGAAGTCGCGTTTACACCGAGAAGCCAGAGGCCGCAGTTGTTGGGTGATGCGGCGAATTCGCCAGCAATTGTCACACCGAATTCGGTTTGACTGAGAGGGAACTTAGTCAAGCGATACGAAGTAGTCCTTGAAAAACTTGCCTTTCATTCGTACTTGAACCCCAAGAGTCGCATGCCAGCTTCGGCCATATACCGCCAGGTAGACCGTCGTCCGCCTCTGTAGCGATGGGAGCCTCGTTGATACCACCAAACGAGAAGTATGGGTGCTGGTCCATCATCATCCGATCCGCACCTTCCAGGAATCCGTTCCAAGGTGTTAATCCTTGGAACCCATTATGGATAGCGATGTACTACAAAATCATTTCAGTCAAGTATCACACCACAACGTGAAAGCACACACAGCACCGTTCCCTTCTCCGAAGCCGGTTATGTCCCGAATCATATCGTGTGCCTCCAGATAGAAGCTGGTTATCGCGTCCATCCCGATAATGCCCACAAGTGCTTCGTTGACAATTCCAAATATGGGTACGAGGTTGCGATACTCTGGCTGCGATATGAACTCTGCCAGTATTCTGATATAGTAGAGCGATCTCTGCGCATTGGCCATTCCCATATTACCATTCAGGAAATTGACTGGTGAAAGCCTGTGAAACGAGTATCAATCCGCCAAGCCCGAGGATTACTGTGTTGGGACGAACCTTCCCGAGTGATTGAATCCTGGATATCAAACATCTATCAGAGGGACAAACAAAACGAGCACAAGGCGACATACCATTCTGTGAGCCTGGAAGCGCATGGAGATCCAGACAGACGCGAAGACCATACTTGCGTGCCCATCCTAGAACCTTGAGGAAATAGCTGAGAACAAGATCAAGAGGTGTATCTTTTGTCCAGAAGATATGGCCGACTCACGTCCACGAAACCCCTTCGAGGAAAGGCTCGCCCTCCCAGGTCTCTATAGCCCAAAACGCGATTGGGACGCGAATCCAGTTTAGCCCGGCACCTGATAGCACGACGTAAGTCTTAGCCCATATCAAGCACCAGACACGCGGACATACCAGCTATCTCAGCGATATCCTGTTCGGTCTGATAGAGCACACATAAACATCTTGACGTCACAAACGAATCAGAGGGACGTACGATGAACGTCTTGTAGTGGTCCTCCAGCTGATTTATCCCACCGTTCGCCGTATCAGCGCGCATGGCCTCGCTGAGCGTCCATTCGTCGACGGCAGTCGGGTACCGCTGGAAGATGTCGGGTGTGATGAAGGGTTCCAACACGAACAATCCGCCGAGGTTCACCCCGTACGCGCTGTGCGTGGTCCAGTCCCATGTCGTGTTGAGAGGCGGCGTCCACGAGTTGGGCTGGGCAGCGTAAGTGTAGGGATCCGAAGGATCATCCACCCCTGTACACACGATGGTCAGAAATCTCTGGCAGCCCATTCTGACTGTCGTAAAACCACGTACAGAACCCCCCGAACTCGTTGATGTATGTGAACTCCGTTCCGTTCTCCAATTTAACAACGGTCCCATTTCCACCGATCTGTAATGTGTTGTCTGTCAGCGCGCAGAACACCTGTTCGATAAAAGAAAGGCGCACAGTCAAGGACGAGCCAGAGCCAGAGCTGCCGCCAGAAGATGAGCCGCCCCCGGAAGATGAGCCAGACCCTGAGCTGCCATGACCGTGATTCTTGATAACAGTGAAATAGACGGGGATGACAACCGCGACGGCAACGACGACGAGGGCGATGAGCCCAATCGCAACAAGCCCAACGCGTCTCTGGTACCAAGGCGCCTTGACATTGCGAGTCTCTGGCTCCTCGTCTATCGTCTCCTTGGCCGTTCCAGCCTTCAAAAGAACCTGTGAGCCCGTCGCTGAGGATCTGAGGCTATCCATGGGGGCGGGAAGACGATGGGAAGGAGAAGAAGAGACCTAAAACTTCCCAGCAGGAGTGGGAAAGCCTAGGCATATACATAGACGAAGGCCAAAGATAACCGTGAAACGGTCAGGATAACATATTCTGATGACGTCGAAAATTGGCGGAGAAGGGTATATATTGCCTTGAGGCATATGTTCACAGAAGCCCGAGAAGTTCTGAGGAAGGGCGTATTTGATGCTTCAAGACGAGATATGAGTACAAAAGGGTTCTACAACAAGAAAAAAAGGCTGTACAAGTACATACACACACCATCGGGGTTTTTTATGGACATATGCACAAGAATTCCTCTCCAAGGCCGCTTCAAGACCAATTCCGATTCTGGCATACATTCCGCCTGTTGGTCCGCCCCATGCAATCCATCTTCCCACAGTCCCGGCACGCGTTCGAGCAGAACGACCTCCCACCCTTGCCCTTGCAGTCCGCCGAACCGCATTTGGAGCAATGTCTCGGGCTTCGTTTCCTGGGGCCGTCCCCGGAGCCAGGGAGAACGGTATGCTCGACGGCTTCCAACGTAAATGCCCCAGGGTATGACCTCTTGTCATTCTGCATATCGACATCAGGCGGCGGCGGGGGAGGGGGAGGAATGTGATTGCTAGGACCGGCGGCGGTATTTGGGATGGCGGGTCCAGAGGAAGGACCGCCTTTGAGACTTGAGGGAAAGAAGGGCGGATAGCGAAGAGTGGGTGAATATTGGTTTTGGGAGGTCGGAGGCGGTTGCGGAGGGCCGTACAGATATGGAGGTTGACTCTGCGGCGGGCCAGTGCTCTGCGTATTAGAGACAGGCGTATCCGGTTCGACAGACGCATGATGAACCTTCCAAGGCTCATATGCCTTGTACTCATCTGGCTGATTCTATGGATCTTTAATGATGATAGAGACAGAGAGGGTGAAAGAATTACCTCTGGCTGGGGAGGCGGCATCGTGGCAATCGGAGGGACAGGGTCTTCCATCAACTCGTCAGTTGGTTCCTCCTCTTGTGGAGGTGGCGGCGGTGGGCCCTGTTGTTGTTGTTGTTGCTGCTGCTGCTGCTGTTGCTGTTGCTGTTGCTGCTGTTGCTGCTGTTGCTGTTGTTCCTGTACCGTAGGCGGAGGCTGATCCCCAACGCCATGTTGGATGGACATGATGATCTGTAGAATGACTTCTTTCCGTACGCCCGATTTCAACGAGCCCTGGACCATGTTCCATAAGGCCTTCGAAACACCCACTGCCTGCCAATTCCAGACATCTTGTCCGCTTCCCATATCGCTGTCGAACTGACGCAGTCGAGCCGGCAACTCATCTGCGAGTGTATTGGGCAGCGAACGGAGAATGGCAGGATCAGTGCTGGCGTACTTGCGCCCCTCTGGCGACGTCGCAGTGACGCATGTTTGGCTCGTACAAACGTACTCGCAGCCAATGATGAAGAATGGCTGTTCGAGATCGTAGATTTTGACAGGGCCCGATGAGATTCGACCACGATTGACGAGGGGTGTTGTACACGTCGGACAAGCGATGCCGTTGAAGACAAGTGGCTGGGGATCCCAGTACAAGAAGCGGAACTCGAGGATGGGCCGTGTAGCGTTTGACGCGGTGAGGCAAAAGTAGGTGGGGGAAGTGGGGAGCCAAAATGTGCGCAACACCGAGTACAGCGAGGGTAGCGTCTGGTTGGCGGGGGTGACAAGCGAGTTGACATGGGTTTTGAAGGCGTCCTCGACGGTGCCAGCGGGCGAGGTGGGATTCGGTGCGGACAGCAGACTGATGAGCGTGTTGATGAAGATGCCTGGCTTGGTGCGCGCCATCTCGACCCAGTCCTGCGCGTCAAAATCGCCCTGGAATATATTGAAGATGGGCTTGATGTCCTGGTGGCTGAAGAATTGGGCCTGGACGGCAGTCAGCCGGGTGGAAGGAAGAGGAGAGGGGCACATACGCTGATGGACAGCGCACCGGGATCAACCGAGGACGCCGTCTTCCTCGACCTCGAGGTCGCCACGGATCCAGCAGGGAAGCCGTCCTTGCGAGGCCGGCCCACTGGTCGCTTTATCTTGGGAGGGGCGCCGTCGGGGTACTTTTTGCCGCTTCCCTTGGGCCTGCCGGGCCGCCGTTTCTCGGGCACGGTCGTCGACACCGCCATGCCATCCGGCGACGTCGAGATGGTCTCATTCTGGAAAATAACCTGGTGGCTGGAGGAGCCAGGGTGGTTATCCATATTCACTATTAAAAGCAGAATAAATATGGGTTTTCGCGGGGAGAAAAAGATTGTATTCGGGAAAGCGCAAATTAGCAAAATAAAGGATTTCTGCCTCACATTTTGCTGCCAAAATTCAGGAAATTCGGAGGAAAATCCTAGGCCCGCTCCCGTGTGCGCGTTGCGCCGTGACGCTCGCAATGTGCAGCGTGCAGATGGTGGTACTGGGCGGACAGTCGTCGGGAATAGGGGGGCTTGCCAAGCTCGTGTGGGAGAATATCAGATAACCATGGCGTGGGAGTATGCCGTGTCCTGCGCCTTATGTCTCTCATCGTCTTCACCGGACCCTTCATGAGCCTTGCCATTGTTCCTTTCGACGTGCACAATCTGCCTGTCAGCCCTACTGGGGTGTTTCTCTTTGTGTTGGCAGGTTGGACATCGTGTATACGCCAGCCATAACTTGGTGTAACCGGTCCGGGATAGCCGATTTTCTATTTCTTTCTAAAGTCTTTCCTCGACATAACACGTTAGACTTAAGCACGACTCTATGATTGATCCACTCCACGGCAGACCTTAATCACGCCACATGTATCCAACTGGCTCGACGTCTAGATTTTCACAACTACTAACCACAAACTATCTTGTCTGGCTTTGACCCTGCCCCGACTTGAAGGAAGTCAATTCATTCTCTATGCTGAAGACTCACTGACACTCGCAGGCACCTAGAAGACAGTGGTAATCATGTACATTGCTGGCTCTGGTATAGCAGCATGGCTACCGGCTCGCGGCTCTGGCGCACATGAGATCGGCTCGTATAGCGCTTGTACCTGTTGATCTCAGTAGATCCGGAACTCAATCTCCGGGCATTTAATCAACGGGCTTTATTTCACTTGTCAACGACCATCTTCCTCCCCTACTCGCCTACCATCTTGCTGACATGAAGCTCGTCACCATAGCCCCGTTTTTTTCTGCGACGCTCCTCACTACAAACGCCCTCCGGCCCCCGATCCAGACTGTCGTTAGCAACATCAACGCGACGGAGGATGCGGTCCTACTATTTGACGGCATGTCGTTCGTGCGGAATCAAGACTTGTTCGCGAGCATACCCGCCTTCGTGTACGACGCCGATGTGGACACCTCTGTTCTGGCACAGGTCATCGTCGCGGCTTTCAAAGCGTATAACGTCTCAAGTGGATATGATATTCACGCCGTCATCGACCGCGTGGGCCTGCTAGCCGCTGTCGGGATAGCCGACAAAATCCCCGTGCTGGAGTTTCCGAGATGCAGCGTCAAGCAGAGCGCGCTCCCTGCGACTGATTCGACTAATCTAGGCATGTCGCTTGGCACCGTTGAGCTCCGCAGATGTTCGACCAATGATCCCACCGGCGTCTTGTCTGTCAACGCGTCTGTCACCGACACGGTCTACACCATCTCTCCCACTGGCTTTGGTGTCATCTCGGGTTAGTATCGCGCATATCTTCGATATCGTGTACATTGATTTTTTTACTCCAGATATCGACGACACGATCAAGATCACCAACGTCACCGAGACCCGCGAACTCATCTTGAACACCTTCGTCCTTCCTGCGCGGCCCGTCGCAGGCATGCCCGAGCTTTACGCGTCTCTCTCAAAGTCACTGCACAACCCCGAATTTATCTACCTCACCGGCTCACCATGGCAGTTCTACCCGTTCATCCGCGATTTCATCCACACCTCCTTCCCCCGCACCCGCGGCCCCATCATCCAAAATAACCTCACCGTCACCGACGTGACACAGGTCTTTGCCGACATCGCGACGCTCGATACATACACGTACAAGGTGGCGCAGATTACGCGTATTCACGGGATGTACCCGCGGAAGACCTTCCTCGCCCTTGGTGATTCAGGCCAGACCGACCCGGAGGTGTATGGTGAAATGTGCGTAGCCTCTCGAAATGAATGTGGCGTATACGTATCTGACCTGCTCCGCTCCCCAATTAGATACAGGACGTATGGCGACTTCCTTGCATGTATCTGGATTCGCCAGCTTGAGGGCACGAATACGACTGCTGAGCGGTATGCAGCGGCTTTTGAGGGCGTACCGGAGAGTAAGTATAGGCTTTACTGGGATAATGATATTGAAGGCCTGGCGGACATCGATGTTGCCGGTGGATTGTGCTAGCTATCATAAATATTCAATACGACGCGACCCTCGATCTTTGACATGCTCACGGCGAGTTAGGGCATAACTCACGAAATGAAACTGGCAGCACAGTGGCAACACAGGGTCTGCAAGCATTTTGCTTTGATGCATGTGCCTCAGGAGCCCCAGTGTACAGTGGGCAAGACTCAAAAGTAAATGATAGCATTCGAGTACGCTCTTGAAGCGCTCCAGAGATGGTCAAGGCGGCTCACGTGGTCGTCTACATTGGGAGCTGTCAGTGTCATCGCTCGAACGGCCACCATCCACCCACGAATCACCCTCTTATCAGCATTCGATCACCGTCCATATGCTCGACTCGAGTCAGAACTCGACAACCGCCCTGAGCATAGCCTCTAGCATACTTCAAACGGCCTTCTGGATTGTGATCCCATGCTCGATAAATGGTTCCTCAAGCTCCTCCAGCATGGGATCTCTCCGCCGAGCAGATCAAACAGGCTTGCGCGGACGCCATTGAGGCGAATCGCGTAGCTCTCGACAAAGTCGCTTCTTTGACTGAGACTCCCGAGCAATGCAATTTCGAAACGGTAGGTTGCCACAACGCCTTCGAGCTGTGAAGCCATATTGAACTATACCTTTGATAGGTCTTCGTATGTGCTTCCTGTTCTCGTCGCGTTCTGGCTCGAAAACAAACCTTCGTCTTAAACAGCGCAGTCTCGCGATCGCCGAAGGAGATTTCACCGCCATCCTCGAACCTTTGGAATTCTACCAATATGTGTCTACGGATGCGGACATCCGGGACGCGTCCAGCGAGGCTAAGGGCACCATTGGAGAATACCTCGTCGATTCTAGGATGCGCGTCGATGTCTTTGCCGTTCAGTCGCTCACAGCCGAGGGTCTGAAAGCGGATGGCTCTTGGGGGAAGCTCACCAGCGAAGAACAGCGACTTGTGGACAAGATGGTTCGCTTTGGTTGCGGCACTGCTTCAATGATGGTACTGACAAGAAGACCAGATGTTAGAGGGGAAGCGAAACGGGCTGTCTCTGCCTGAGGATCAGCGATTGAAGCTTGCCGAGTTCAAGAAGGAGCTGAAAAAGATCTCGGCTGAATTCATGGTGAGCACCAGCCACCTACTCTGTGACCACCTTGAGGCTGAGTCCACCAATCTTGTAAGAAAAACTACAGGGTGTCGCAGACCACGGTCAGTGATTTGCCAGCTCGACGACCCCACCCACTTTATCAGACTTCCGCAGGGATCCATTAAATTGACCCTCGAGGAACTGAATGGAGTGCCCTCCCAATTGATATCCGGTTTCAAAAAAGACATGGCGGATGAAGATGCATATGAAGTACCTCAGCTCATAACGTCGCGGAAATTGTAGGGTAATCTTCGAAAACAAAGAATTGCTATGCTTACCGATTCTCCAGCTGAAATTCGCGAAGAATCCGACAACGCGTCAGCGAGTAGATGAAGGGTCCGAGAACAACTTCGCCTCCAATGCACCAGTCTTGGATCGCGCTGTGCAGGTCAGGACGAAGATAGCGAAGATGCTTGGATATGCGACATGGGCGGATTACGTCGCTGAAAACAAGATGATCAAGTCGACTGCAGCTGCGAATAAGGTTTGCTTCTCCTCACGTCTCTGCCGCATCTGCGCCGATACTAATGAGACCCCAACTAGCTTATGGTCGATCTCCAGCAACGCCTCACGCCCATTGCCATTGAAGAGAAGAACGAGATGCTTGCCATGAAGATGGAAGAACACAAGGAGCTCGGTCTGCCTTTTGATGGCGAACTCTACGTCTACGATCGCTTCTATTATGAGCGCAGGTACACCGAAAAGAATTTGAACATGCCGGGACTCGATAACAAAGTGAAAGACTACTTCCCTGTGGAGTTCGTCCTTCCAAAGTTTCTCGAGATCT
The DNA here is from genome assembly GCA_019915105.1 of Strobilurus luchuensis. Lineage (NCBI taxonomy): Eukaryota > Fungi > Basidiomycota > Agaricomycetes > Agaricales > Physalacriaceae > Strobilurus > Strobilurus luchuensis. The sequence goes on along the minus strand of JAHLMJ010000012.1, from coordinate 647,435 downwards.
ACGAGACGTTGTTGGGACTACGGTTCGAACCATTCAATGGGTCCGTGTGGCATGAAGGTATGGGATGTCGTTGTACTAACTCTCACTTGAAAATCACGACTCTGCCCTAGACGTTCTGAAGTATGCTGTATTCGAGAAAGACAGCATAGGCGGTGAGGGCTTTGTTGGTTACTTCTATCTTGACTTGTATAATCGGCGTATGGTTCTCCCCACGTCTTTCCAAGCTAATGCTCACTACCTCCCTTGTTGTCTAGCAATGAAGTTCCCGAGCGCGGCTAGCTGGCTACTCCACCCAAGCTATATCAAGGCTGACGGTGATAGGCATTTCCCTATCGCGGCAGTCGTAGCAAACATCCCGCAGCCATCGTCTAACGCGACTCAGCCCGCAACGATGAGCCATGCCCAAGTGGTCGTACTTTTCCATGAGATGGGTCACATCTTCCACAACATCTTGAGTCGAACGCAGTTCTCCCGTTTTCATGGCACGAAGTACGTACGCATCGTGCTGCGTCGACCCGGATGCTGACGTGTCAATCAGTGTGGCAGACGATTTCATTGAGGCACCGTCCAAGATGTTGGAAAACTGGTGCTGGGATGCAGGCGTATTGGCTATGATCACGAGCCATTATGAGACGAAGGAGCCCCTTTCAAAAGACCTTATCGATGCTATGGTGAGAAGGTGAGTACTTTCCAGGTCTGAACACGTGGAATAGGTCTAAGGCTGTTACCAGCCGATATGTGGCAGTCGGATTGTTCTTCCGCCGTCGCTTGTTTTACTCCCAGTTCGATCTCAAGCTACACAGCGACCCTCGTATGTTCGGTCTCATGTCTGTACCAGTGTGTACCCTCATCGCAATATGCCAGGCGGCACAAGTGACTCGACAGCGCTCTGGAACGAACTCAAGGAAGCCTTCTACCTGATGAAGGTTGGCAATCCAACTCCAGGGCAAGGTATGTGTCATCGTCCGTCAGCTATCTAGCTCATTCACTCATCATCGGGAAGGCGGATTCGGGCATCTCTCAAGCGACTCATATGCAGCCGGTTACTATGGGTGAGAGTTATTCTGCCGTTCTCTGCGTTCTTCCTCTGAGACACAACCGCTGCACAGATATCTGAACGCCTTGGTGTACGCCGAGGATATGTATGGTATGCGCCGGGCCTCAAAAGCTTTGTGGCCTTCTGACCGTGACGGCTAGATACCATATTCCGTTCCAATCCGCTCGACCCCGCTAGAGGGAAGCTTTACCGTGATAAGATCTTGCTTCCTGGCGGCTCTCGAGATGAAATGGAGTCCCTGAAGGTACGGTGCTCCAATGTCACGCTCAGACCACACTGATTCACCGCTTGCGATAGGACTTACTGGGGAGGGACCCTTCGATAGGTGCATTCTTCAAATCTCTAGGCCTCTGATTGGGAAACGTTCTCTAGGGACGCGGAAACTGGGCTTTGAATGTACTTGTATGCAGTACATAGTTGGCATTGACGTTGTTAGTGTACAACAAATCTCTTTCGCAGCACAGTGCCTGTATAAGAGTCTCTGAGTGGCGTCGTCACGAATTCCTTAAGGACATAGACTAACTGTTTCTTGTTACATTTTCGCGTCGTACGTACGTATACGAGCTACTTTCACTCGCAGTACAGCTCATACAGAGTGGCGCCAAATATGTTGTGCTAGCTGGAGTACTAGTTAAACCAGCTGTCTCTCAAAATGTCTTGGCATATGACTGACAAGGAACGGCATATAATGATTGATGTACATTTGGAATACAACTACTGCTCGTGAGTTCATAACACACGTATCTCGTCGTCGCATGAATATTGTAACGCGTTTAGCAACACTATGCATCTATGATTCAATCAGCGTTAAGAACACCGGCTTGTATCTACATTGAGACGTACCATTGCATCCTTCACATGTGCTGTCCTTGCAGCTGAGCAGCCTCCGGACCTCCTCGCGGTGGTGCACGTGTATGTGTTTGATGTAGTTCAAGTTGCCGAAAACCTCGCCACAGCATCTATGCGCAGAAGTGGGTAGAGGGTGCCCAAAGATGGCATTGACGTTAACGGGCGCTGAGTCTGAGGCATCGGAGTCTGACTCAGAGTCATGGGTCCTAGCGGGAGAAGTCGAAGATGGTGTCACGGTCTGGGAGGGTTGCCGTGGGTAAGAGAGGAGAAGAAAAAGAACTTTGCGCACGTCTCTTGGCCCTTTACGAGAGGAGATCCCAAATGCCTCAATGTCGTCAAAGTCCAGTTGACGGTGGGAGGATGAGGCTGGGGCGGCGGAAGTGTCCATGATGATGTGGTGGGGGGCGATTGCGTTAAGGATGTCTCACAAAGCTATAGCTTTATACTTGCAGCTTGATGGGAAGCAGTGAGTGATGTTTGATGATGCGCGGCCTGTCTTATGTACCTACCATCCGAGTGGCCCAAGATCGTGACCCATTGTCGTCCCGGAATGGCTGTCAAAGACCTCGTCGTGATCACAATGGAATACCGGAATAGTAATTTACTTAAGCGTACATGAATGTACAATGGAACATTATCTAGGGGGGATCAAAGTAGTGTATCAATGCCGCCTGTTGAAGGACCGTGATCTTTGATGACTCTGCGGCATTGGCAGGCGTCGTGGTAATGATCGTTTAGCACGCCTAAAGATGCGATGATGGTCAGTTGGGATCAAAGCAAAAGGAAGTTGCAGTACGGACCGTGAATAATCATAGGACCGACGACGGACACTGGCAGAGTCACCAAAGATGGTCGCGTTCAGCACAGGCATGAGCGCGGTCAAGGACGGATCGGGCATCGTCTCATACGAGTCCTCGAAGATATCGTCCTGTGCGCCATCAAGAAAGTTGTATCGGTCGGTGTATATTGGGGGCGAGTAGGTGCCTTCAAACATCTGCCCGGCGGTCAGCGAAATTTACAGGCAGATGGGGTCTAAGATGTGACGAACATTGTTTTGCTCTCTCTGGAACCAGTAGAACGGCTGTTTCGCCCCATATGTGCAGTTGCTGGGGACGGGGAGCTCCCTGTTGTTCTCGACGTCGGAGCCGCATCGTCGAGCAAGCTTGGATTGCGCAACAGGTACAGTGGATGTTGATCCGGTGACATTGCATCTATACCCATTCATGTAGTCTATCGGGAGCCAGAAACATATCAGATCAGTCCTAGGCAAGTGCAAGAATAGCGCACTTTGCTCTCCGCCGCTATCGGGCTGAATGTTCGATGTGAGTAGTGGGATTTGAAAATATTCGGGAAGGACTGACCGAATGAATCCAGAAGAACGCGCAGATGCAGCCACCTTCAGGGCACGGAGGCATCCGAGCGGGAACCTGGAAGTCCGTGAAGCGCGTCCAGACGCACGTCTGGTTTATGCTGAACACAGTAAAGTCTGCTGGCTGCACGTCGCGGGCGTCATTCTTGTACGCGATCGCCATCGCACATCCTGTCAGGTCGTTTATTCCCTTGGTGTGATAGGCGTCGGTGCCAGAGTTCGGGCAGACATCATTGGGGTTGTCTGGTTCACGGATGTCGCCTCCTTCTGAGGAGTTGAACCACGTCGTGGCACCTTTGTTGCATGCAATCTCTGCGGTGGCGGGCTGTCCGGCGGGGAGTGGGAAGATGTCGCCGTCGTTGGGAGGGTAGTCCAGATGTCCGTGAAACCACCACTGGTCAAAAGTCATGTTCATGAGGGGAGATACGGGACGGTTGTCGTAGGAGAACGTCTGTTGGGTGACGTTGAAGCCGCTGAGATAGATGAGCTTGAAGTCAAACTGTCAAGGTCGGAATCGACTTACTACATACTGGGATGCCAAAATGCTTGGATAGAAATGAGTTGAATGCCAGTGGATTTTAGGTGATCTTACCAGAATGTGCCTCCGCCAGCGGAACAATGAGAAGCGTAAGAGCCGACAGCAAGAGGTAAGATGAAGGCATGATCAGGTCGTCAGGATTCGTGTCTAAAGCAAGTCAAGGCCACCTGGGCTGAAGGAAGGAAGGAAAAAGTTGGGTGTTATTGTCATTGCGAGAAAAAAGTGCCTTTTTGTAGTGCTACCTATCCCAAGGCACGTCAGAGAACAATACGAAGACCCGTCTGGGCCGCTTTTGTTTTTCGAAAAAGGGAACTGATGCGCGCGGGCACGTGATGAACCTGAAGCCGATCAACAGAACCCTGATGACAGACAAACTCTTTTTACACTCTTACGCCCAAGTTATGCGCCACACCTTTACCATTTTGCCTCGACTTCTCGACAGGAAAACGTGATTTGGCTGTTGATAGTCTGTTTGAACACTGTTGTATTGACAGCAACGGCGACAGCGACGACGAGTGACGGCAATGCAGCCCTCACCCAGCAAGATGGCCCCATTGACGATAAATGTTCCTTCCAATTCAAGGCGGTCCAGTGCGCTACAGGTCTGTACACAGAGCCCGCTGTTGTGCTCAGCGCTGACGAACACAGAGCTCTGGTGGCTGGAACTCTGCCAAAATTGTCGCTGACAATGCGTCGGTCTCATAGTTCGTCCTTGCCTAAGCTGAACATTTACGGCACTGCTAACGACGAACACAGTACGCCGGATCCCGACACGAGCTACACCTTTGGGATGCCCAACCCAACTACTGTCCGCGTATTCCCCCCTGAGTCTCCGACAACCAAGCAGGTCGAGGTCCGACAGCGGCGCTACTCACAGGCAGAGGAAGCCTTGGCCGTCACTGCGCAGCATGCACTGTCAGAGGTGTCGCCCCGAGAGCTGCAGATTCGGACATTGCGACAGGCCGTTGCGATGCTGAACGCTCGGGCCGATGAAGCCCGCTCACGCGCCAATAGCATCCGTGCTCTCCTCAATGACCGTAGCACCGATCCCAAGGAGTTCGACTCCTTGAAGCGGGACAGATGGAGAGAAGAGCGGCGGCTGGCCATGGCCGAGGACGAGATCAAAGTGGTGTCGCAACAGCTTTCAGCTCTTACGACGGCCGACGCTAATGCTCCACCCCCTCCCATGTCCCGGATGCAGGCCAATCTGCTGCATTTTCTCTACACGTCCAAGACCCGACATTCCGTCCAGCCAAAGGCCAAGTCTGCTCGACACTTGAAGGACGAACGGGCTTCACGGCGGGTCACACTGAGCGAAGTGTCGCCGATGCGTCTCCGCACGTCTATACCACCGCATTCCCATCTACGATCCATCTCTCTCGACATTAAATTCCCAACTGCACCAACCTTGATGTCCTCCTCCACCAGCTCTTTGATCACGGTGGCGACCGTCCCGCCACGGGTCGTTCGAAGTAGCTTTGGTTCGTCCTGCGGCACTATCATCGAGGACGAACCAGATATCAACTCCGAGTCTGGTACCGCAATCATCCACAGATTATCCGCCCCTTCCCGCTCTTCGGCTGAACTCCTCGCGGACCTTCCGCCCTCCTCTCTCCCTTCATACGCCCTCGACCTGCTCAGTCAATTTGATGACCAGGTCCACGAGCAGCCAAGGCTCTACCTTCAAACACCGCGCCCCCGCCCTGCTACTCGACCCTCACAGGAAGCCCGGCGGCCCCGACCATCTCAGGAATGGGAGGTCCTACCCACAGAGACGTTATCGGCTCCAAACGGTGGTTCGAAGCTCCGCCGTCCGCTGTCGATGAGGTTCTTGAAGCCAGGGTTCGAGATGTCGCGGTCGTCGTTGAACTTGCATTTGGGCGCTATACCCGAGTCGCCTGGTTCGTCGAGGACGCCTTCGCCAGTGAAAGGTGCTACGCGCCCTCTGTCACCTGGACCTGTGAAGGGTTCCGCGTCCCCTGTGAAGAGTTCCGCGTCCCCTGTGAAGAGTTCCGCGTCCCCTGTAAAGGGTTCCGCTTCTCCTTCAAAAAAGCTACACAAGAGGTTCAGTTTCTTTTCTTAGTGGACGTTATTACCTATGATTTATGATACGATGCTTTGCTTTTTTGAGAAGGTTTGTATACAACTGATATGTACATATACTTATGCCTCATTTAGTCCGTTGGTTTTGATGCTTTTACTTTGCTGCAGGGTTCAATATTTAGGTTCGTGTAGTATATCTTTTGTCCAGGACTCACTAGTACACTACTTGCGACGTTACCGTCGCGTGTTCTAGTCATGCTGACTGTTTACGCATACAATAGCCACATACCTTATAGTGAACGAAAAGTGGGCGCCGTACTGCTCAAACGCTGTCGCAACCTTTGCTAACTCTGTCGGAAAAATGGAATATCTGTTATAAGGCTTGTTAGTTGGTTACATACTTGTAAGATGCTTATACTCATCTTGTACATGGTTCATAAGTCAATTACAAGGTTACTGTAAGGACTTATAAGGGCCTACAAAACAGCTGACCTCTGGCGCGCCAAAGCGGAGCGTGTGCCGTGCGGATTCGGCGAGCTTCCGAATCCGGGACGTACACGCGGAAGCCGACGCGAACGACGTCACCGACGCGAATCCTTGCAGACAGCCATGATAGCTATCCCATTCTATCCACCAGCAATCCACATAGCGTCTTACTCACTGTGAAACATCACTTTGAATCGCGAGCAGATCCCGAGAGCCGAGTATGTGTCCGTGAGACTATGACGCAAATGCTCCAACGCTGGATATATAAACTGGTCGTCTCTCCAAAATTTTCTTAGACCTCAACCACCACCAACAGCCACAAGCCACCCGCCACCGAGAATCTACGAGGTCATGCGAGCTATGTCATTCAATGCGCCTGCGACGGGATGCATACACGCGGAATCCGGCGCGACGGCGCGACTGCCCGCCTTACTCGTTAGCGAAGGGTCGACTCATCTAGCGACGGTTGCCGGCTACAGAAGAATGGGCGCATTTTCTGGAGCGCCTTCTTCGTTGCCTTACTGTCAATATCAAGGTCTGACTGCTATGCAGTACATCTAGCATCTTGGATCAGCAACACAGATGGGCCCATGTTCGTGCGTTCTATGGCGTCCCTGCCTGCAATTACATGTCTCTTCCTTGAGCCCTCGGGGTGGCAGTTTATCATTCATGTGCGTACCTCTCTTACTATTGACTGACCATTCGCATAGTCGGATACTGTATCTCGGTGGGCTATGCACGACATCTAGCGATACGCGCGGGCTCTTGTATTATATAGCTCTGAACATGACGTTGCTTGATATCATGCACATTGCTTGTTGCGGCGCGCGAGCGCCCATTTATATTTTTTTTGGGCCTGCCACGGGGGCCCCTTATACGTACTTATAAGTCCTTGCAAACGCTGTGTTCCTTTTAAGTCCCAAAAGTCATTACATGTCCTTGCAGCGTTGTATAATGATGTTTTAATTATTATAGGGCAGCTGGTCACCTTACAGACTTGTACGAACGTACACCTACTTACGGTACCTTGTATCAAGGTTTCGATTTTTCCGACATCTAGCCATCGACGATCTTGTCCGTCACTAACATGATCGGTGCTAGTCCAGGCCGGACAAGTTGAACACACTTCTCGCCTTTGCATGGCCATCCATGCAACAAGGTATTCAGTGGTCTGATAGCACTTGGGCCACGATCTATACCACTGAGACAGGCTAAATTTGCAGCACGAGGCCTGGCTCTTGCCTGGCTACTTACTTGCGATAATTCTTGTGTACGTCGATGATCCAGACTACATCAGCGCTGGTTGACCCGCTCAATTCGTTGTCAGGTCATGCAGATTCAACGTTATGTAGACGACGTTCCTGTTAGAAATTTGGTCGAATGCTTCAACTTGGACCAGATCCATCATAAGCACGTGGCGTCCTTCAAGTTTTCCTTCGAACCACCATCACCTCATGGAGCCCTCGAACTTGAACCCGATTCCTAGCCTCATTTTGGTTCATCTCAAGTCGCTCATCGAACGCTAGGGTGGCTCAGGACCACCTCCGTTTCTTTCGCCCATCGCAAAAGCGGTACTTGTGCACAGATGCCCTAGTTCGTCATCTACAGATGCACTGGATCGATAGCTGCATGCACTTCACCTGCTACTCTCCTTGAGGGTCCTACGGCTGCGTCATGATATGATGCTTGCGCGCTAGCGAGCAGGTGCCAATCTCGGACTGGCAGGCTTCGTACTCCACCAGGCCGACGCTTTCAACCCCGCCCGGCGATCTCGGGCAAACTGAGGAGTATATAAGCCTGTCTCTCATTCTTCAAGAGTTGACGTTTCTCACCTTCTCGAAAATGCGTCTCATTGGTCTCTCCGTTCTCCTTCTTCCTTGCTCAGCCCTCGCGTTTGCGGTACACGCCGGGCGCAGTGGTGGTAACGAGGCCTGTCCGTTTGCCAGAAACGCCACTAAGCGAGCGTCGATGTTCGACCCGAGCCTCCTCGTCGATGTTACTGGCGAGCATGAGTGGCGAGCCCCGCTGAAAGGCCAATTACGCGGGCCATGTCCAGGTACGCTGTGTTTAGTGCTCTCCCAAAGTTCAGGGCGGTCACTCAAGGCGACTTTTTCTTCCAGGCCTCAACTCTCTCGCCAATCACGGTGCAAGTTGATTTCGACTCGCTCTGCCTTTGGCTTACTAACGCGACGAACAGTATCTCGACAGATCTGGGCTGACCACACTCCTCGGAGCTGTCGAAGCGACAGGCAAGGTCTTCAACATGGGCGTTGACCTCGCTGTGTTCCTCTCTGCCATCTCTGTCATCTTTGTAGGCGATCCGGTCACAACACAGTGGTCGATTGGCGGTCCACCTCCGCAAAGTATTTTGTCCCAGCTGGGTATTTTTGGAAGACCGACTGGGCTCAGCGGCAGTCACAACAAGTATGAATCAGACTCATCGCCTGGCCGTGGGGACGCGTATCTTCACGGTGGTGATGCGAGTACACTCAATATGGATAACTTCCTGAGTCTATACAATCTGGTCGATCCCGGTATGTAGTCTTTGAGGGAATTGCCTGTCGCTAAGCTTTTTACCCAGACACGGGAAACTACGATTTCGATGTGCTTAGTATTCATCGCGGCCAGACCTTCGACTACTCCGTTCAAAACAACCCGGACTTCTTCTACGGACCTTTCAGTGGTAATACATTTTGGCAAGTCCTCTTTCTCGAGTTTTCTGACATTCCCCTAGGGCTTTTGGTCACCCAGGCAGCGCACTCCTTTATCCCAGATTTCATGTCTAACAACACCGAATCTGGTCCCTTCTTGAGCAGCCACGTTTTGAGATCCTTCTTTGGTGTTGAGTTAGTTGTCCCTGCTTTCATTCGTTCAAGATTCCTAATGCAGTCTTGCAGCGACGACCTGCAAGTCACTCCGGGACTTGAACGCATTCCAGAGAATTGGTTCCATCGACCTGATCCGCACACGCTCACTGCTGTCGCTCTCCGAGGGCTTCAACTGCAGCTAAAGCATCCGCGACTACTGTCCGTTGGAGGAAATGTATGTTGTTATCAGTATTGAGATCATCGAGGCCATGCTCATGCAATATAGACGGGCAAAGTCAACTCATTTACGGGTGTCGATATTGGAAATCTGACGGGCGGCGTTTATAATCTCGAGACCTTGGCCGAAGGGAATAATCTGCTCTGTTTCACGCAAGTCCAATCTGGTTCCTTCGCCGTCTGACCGTCCTAACGTGCATATCTTGTCAGGTACCAAGTCCTCCAATCCGTTATCCCTGATGTTGTAGGTGGACTTCTGGGCAACGTCGTAGCAGCATTGGCCCTAATGACGAAACATGTAACACCGCTCTTCGAGGATTATGGATGCCCACAGATAACGCAGTATAATCCTAGTCTGTTTGGGATATATCCAGGAGCCAAAGGAATCTAGGATAGTCCTTACATACTCGCTGTTACAAAACCCGACTCTGCTAGATACCGAAATCAATTCCTCTTCTTTATTGTTCTCGACGTGGATTCGAACCAACGATCACTCTCGTTAGGCTGAATTGGCATCCTCTTCTTTATTGTTCTCGACGTGGATTCGAACCAACGATCAGTGATCACTCTCGTTAGGCTGAATTGGCACTCCTTTGTCACCTACCACATCCTTCTATCTCTATCTCCAATTTTCCTCATCTCTACCTTCAATTATGTCGCAAAGGCTGGAACCTTGCGCTAGCTACTCCTCTTCGACATCATCGAACGCGTCGAACTCGCTTTTTGAGCTCAAAACGTCCTCGGACTCACAGACAGACAGCTCGCCACCTCTTGCCGATTATTCCGAGGAGAAACGCGACTATACCGCTGGGCGAGGTTCGTATATCGCCCATCCAATCAGCCGAGGACGGCCGAAGAACACGCCTGTACTGGTCGAGGAGGACTTGGACTACGACGCAGAGCCGGAGGAGGTCAAGGAATCGCCTTTGCGGAATCGTGGCATCAACAAGAATTACACGAAAAGGCGCGCCAGTGGAAGGCGACGCTCGTCTGCTCGATTGGTATCTGCCAACTCCAATGTAAACAAATTAGTCTGGATCCTTGAAGCGACTCGATTGATTTGTTGTATGCAGCACTTCCCAGGACTCGGTCTTGTCCTCTCATCCGAGCCTGAAGAGCAGCTGGACACGCCCAAGAAGCCTTGTCTTGTCGCCACAATTCTTCCCGACTCGCCATCCCCTGTCATTCTCCCGGATCGCCTGTTCATCCCGAAAGCAGCACCTTCTCCTCTACTTCTCGACTCTCCGTCCCTTCCAGGGACAGCTGGTCTCCTTGACGGAACCCAAGCTGCGCCTGGGCTGGGACTGGTGTACTTGCCGAGCCAGGAGTCAAGCCCGCCATCCTCCTTCGTTGATGTTCCCTTGTCACCTCCCACTTCGCCCCTCAGCTACGCTCATGTTTCTCTTTTTGACGCGCAAGACACCCTCAAGAACAAGAGCTGGATGTACAGAGGCGTGGCTTCTGGATTGGCCGTACCCAGAAGCGAGCAAGGGACCCGTGGGGTGTCTGACCTGCTGGACAAACTGTCACTGCTCTAATCTTCACACTCTACCGTTGTCAATCTTCCATATGCTATCTATTCAGTGATCGATATGGGATCTGTCAATTGTTCTATGCGATGGCTTTGCGTGCACTGATTCTGGTAACATTGGACTGCCTGCCGGCTGACCGATTTATCATGCCTTACTCCAGTGTCCACGGTGCGTGGCGCCCAGAGCTTTTTGAAGGAGTATCGAGGGAGGCATTTTGGAGGGACGCGACGCAGTCAGACTGTTGCATTCGATTTTCACGGCCTGAACCGATGCTAACTTCGATTGCGCGGTGCCTTTCGACTAGGAACCGGGCTGGCATCCTGGTCCTGGACGGCCTCTTTAAGTTTCGTTCAGATACCTGACCCTGTCATCATTGCAAGCGCGCTGCCGCAGTCCTGAACTAGTCCTGAAGCCTCAAGAGAAAATATATCACTGCCGAAGCCATGTGAGTGAGATTTGTATTCATGAAAAACATCCGAAGACCTGATGTTCAAGACTGTTCAGTATGTGTGAATGAATCAGCTAAGAGGTCCTGCTGAATTATTTCAGAAAAACACAAGTGACTTCCGCTCGGAAAGGCCCTGATCTTGCTCGAACATCAAAGCGTCTTCGATGTGGACGAATGAGTATCGTGTCCCCTCCAGGGCGTGCTGGTAGATCATGGGTTGATCAGCGCTTCTGGGGAAGGTTCAGGCTTGGCGCTGGCCCTTGCACAATGCCGCAGGCGAATGTGAGCGTGGCGCTGTCTACTATGGGCCGTTACAATCAGCGCAAAGTCGATCTGTTGTTGCAGTAAGTCCCCCTGCAGCTACAGACCGTCTCTAACAGCAATCGTAGGGAATCAGGCGGAAAGGCATGTTGTACGCGTTATGTTCCGCGACATCCATCCGCGCACCGAGTTTCTTTGTTTGTCCTTGAAACACATTCATCTCTTGGACTTGGCCTATTCAAGTTAGCCTGTACGACTACTTTCCCCAGTTATCGGATAGCAATTTACCGTCTTCCTGCAGTATCCATCGATTATCCTTTGATAGATCATCTATGGCAAAGGATGGTCAATGACACACGGTCAGCAAACCCTCTTTGCGCGTTCCACTTTCTCCATTTCGGAGCACGAATGGCTGCTTGGGCGCGCAAAACAAACCTATCTTTCTGGGGACAGTATGCGCATGTACTCATCTACCCTCATTCGATGTACGAGGCGGTGCGGGTAATTCCTGCCTGAATGATCAATTCCAAGAACGGCTACTCTTCAGTCAGCGCGTGTCAAAGTGCGCCTTCGAACTAAGATTAGTCGCTATCATCTACGAACGATGATGGACTACGCAAGTCACTCGCCCACCACCTTCCAGCATGGTGCGTCATTAAGTCGCCGCTACTCAATGACCGACTATGCTTTGATGGTTGTCGTCTTTGGCAACGCCACCAACTTCACTCGCCGCGAGCGTTGGAGGACGCACTCTGGGTAAGTGTGTCTTGTTATTTACGTGTTTAGGTGATATGTGATGCTCTTGATGGTCGCCCATGATCCCCATACACTGTTAACGTCGCTATCAGAGGCTTCAGAGTCACCATAACGGTCGTGGTATGTAAAGATGACGAAGGCATGACTTCTTTGAAGGTTGTCGGCGCGACGGAGGTGAGAAGTTCATTATCTAGGTGACATAGCCTTCCCCGGATACTGGCGGGAACACTATCCCGGGACAGATTTCATTACGCCCTCTTGGCATCTCGTCCGGATTGTTAGACACTATATTGAGAGCCACTAGAGAGCCACTGAACGTCCGCTTGCTTATCGCATCCAATCGAGTGTATCATTATCGTCCTTTGTCTCGGCAAATCTGCTTTAATGCTCGCGCCTCGACAGAGCGTCGTTTGACATGTCTCGTTGCCTGGAATACAGCTGAATCAAGGTTCCGTACCCCCGCTCAAGCGCTCAAGGTTACCACAATGCTGTTCATTAAGCAAACATAGAATAGAACCGCCTGCTTAATTGCGATAATGAAGCAGTCCTTCGCCGTCCTCGGCTATTGATAATAATATGCTCTCTGGTCAATAAAGCCTCAATTTGTAAAGGACCCGGTTCAAAGTCGTCGATATGGATGCAAACTCTATCGGGGTGTGCTAAATTGCCATAGTCATGGTCACGGGAGACTATTTGTCAGTCCGCGTGGAAGTGCTGGCTGCAAAAGAGCAAGAACAAAGCAAAGAGAGTACTGCCGGCAGCGAGCTGCAGACGTTCGTCGTTTGAACGGGAGGTTCTTTGAGGTTCTGCGCCGGCATGGAGCGGCAAGCATCGAGATTCTGTCCCTGAGCTGTCAATCTTGGTTGCCTGTTTCGCGCCCTAAGGTTCGGCATCGGAGGTACGGAGCGTAACACCGGGAAACTTGACAAGCGTGACCCTGTTGGTTGCCATCGGTCGGTGGCGAAACAGGAAAGACAGCTGCGGGCAACCGTTGTTCAGGTCTGCGCCTGCCATTCCGTCCAGGATTCGTGTGCTCGGATTTCTCGGCCACTGGTCGCCAGGAGGGGCCGGGAGGGAGGCGAGGAGGGCGAGGAGGGGCAGAATGCGGACAATATCCTACAATAGCCGACATCTTTCCTTTCAAGCGTTCACATCTGTGCAAGACCGACCACAAGCCGACCAGCTGCTTGACGCATCAGACCAGATACCGACTCGCCGTATTCCAATCAAGGATCGATTTGAATTTGTATTTCATTCGATGTTCTGTTCACACTCTGTTACCGATCGCGTTACATGACATGCACCTCACTCTTGGGCTCTCTTGGGACAGCCGTAACGTCATTTCGCGACGATGATTATTACAAAATAATATTGGCTCTAGATTGCATCGGTTGCTGTAATTCAAACTCATGTGTTATGAGTTCCTCTTGATCCACCCTGGCTAATTCCATACCTTCTTCCTCCCTCTTTTACGGTTGGGCCCCGGATGCGTTGAGAAGCGCTTCGACGTCTCGTCGTTTGCCTCTGTGTTGTTCTTTCTTGCCTAATATCTTTACTGGATGTCGAATTCGCGTTCCCCGACTCCCCAACGTACTACTTCACCGACTAATCCTTCTACATCACGAACACAGACACACGACCAGCCCACTTCTGCCACACGACAAAGTGCTGCAGATCGCGGCCATAGCTTAACGCAAACACGCCCTCCCCCCCACCTTCCTTTCATTGAAGATCCTGTGTCCAGCGCCAGCAGTGGACTAGTACGAACACGACGAAGGCATACCCCCCCTACACACGACTCAGACGAGCAGACCATGTCTAAACGACTACGCCGACCTTCTCCTCCGCCCCGCTTGCGATCCCGTGCCAGCTCTTCCGAGTCGCAAGGCGGGATGGCGGATACTGAGGAAGCCGAAGCCAGTCACCAGTCCGGACGAACTACACCGCCGCAAGCTCCTCAGAAGAAGAAACGCACAAGGACATTGACTACGCCCCACCAGTCAGAGGTGCTTCATGCACTCCTTGCACAGGTATGTTCCCGCGTTCGCCGACGCAATATACCGTCTGATGGTGATCAGTCGCGCTTTCCTACTACGGCAATGAGGGAGCAAGTTGGCCGGTCCATCGGACTGAGCGCTCGAAAGGTTCAGGCATGTCGTCGTTTCACTCCATATAGGCAAGTACTAATGTCGTCCTCAGATCTGGTTTCAGGTATGCGGCGTATGTCTGTTTGTCAAGTACGTCAGTGCTAAATGAGGATTTTCAGAACCAACGTCAAAAGGCGCGTCGCCCCCGTACGCAGGGCGAGGTTCCTTTGACGCGACCACCGCAGTACGGTCCGTATCCCACTGCAGGAGAGTCTGTTCCTCTCGGTCCCGCTCCTGGCGTTGGCGGTCCCTCGTCGTCAACGCACTATGGGCAGTACACAAGAGTTGGATATCCGCAGACCCCTACCAGTTATGACTATCCCTCGGGTTCTGCTCCTGGGTCATCGCGCGAGACGGGCCCACAGCTACTTGGGCCAGGGATGCCTGGCCGAGTACGGTATGCCTCTGCTTCCCCGCAGCAATCCCCTGTCGAGGGCCGCTTTGCAGCTGGAGGCGGCTTCCACGCGCCGTCGCCCAGAGCTCGACCTTACCCAGATCCGTTTATCCGACGAAGCCCCAGTCCGCACAGGCGCCAAAGCGAGTTCGAATTTTTACTTGCAGGGCCCTCAATGCCCCATAGTACCGCTAGAGGTCCTGGGACTGGACAACCTTATGTCCTGCGCCGCACACCCTCTCCTAGTCTCACACTCCCTTCGCCATTCCCGATCCCGCCCCTCCACCCGCCCCTACCTCACTGGAACGCACCTTTCCTACCACCACTTCTCGGTCCCCCGACTGAGGCAGAGGTGACGTTATCGCCCATCCGCACCCTTCCGCCATCGGATGAGCCTCTGACACTCCCTCCGCTCTCGTTGCGAGGTGCCGCCGATGAAAGTTCCAGCTCTCGTACGGAGAGGCACGAATACGACACGCCTCCGCAGCCACTGTCACGTCCCGCGGGTCGCTATGATCCAGTACGTGCAACGGTTATTCCTTTCAGGCGCGACCCTACGCCGCCGCCTCAGTCCCCCAAGCCACGATCTTGATGTTTTCACGAACATTCATAAATTTTGACAGCCTCCCACCCACGTTAACGACGATCTTTTCTACACTAAACCGTCCTTTCGTTCGAGATTTACTAATACTCACACTCGCTATGTTATTGCCCCGCCGCTCTCAGGCTTCTATTTGTTCGCTGATTACTTACAGCGTTTTGTTGTTGTATCTTTCAAGGTATACGCTGTATGTTTTCTCCCTGAAAGTGCAGTCTCCTTCCTCGTTATGTTGTCCTTACTCAGATACCTACTTTACTTGATTCGATTTAGTGCAAAGCGGAAACCTCAACAATTAATAATAATACAACTTCGACACCTTTGTATCAATACCAATACACGCATGTTTCAGAGCGACGTCGTATGTATATTCGATGATTTTCGCTTCCATTCTTTTACATTGCTTACTCGGACACCTGGTTGCTAATGAACTTCTTCAATATTATGCGCCGCGCGAGTCCCACAGAACCTCGTGCTCGACTACTCGCCGATGATTCCGGATCCGTTGCCATGTCCAATGATTTATCCGTCTGACACGTCCTCGTGGAGATTCACAGTAAATCTGAATGGCAATCAAGATGCTTGGCCCCACTGATATAAGCAAGGACGGGAGGACGATTGCAGTGACAAGGACGCGACAGACGATCTGGGTGGGTCTTTGTGGGCGCCAATCCCGATATGATATCTTTGTAACATATCTTCTCAGCAGACAAGGTCAACGGTGCCTGCTTCTCCTCGGGTGCCCGGGCCTGACCAAGGGCCAAGGCACGCGGCATGTGTATGAGCCGCTGGGCTGGGTATGGAGGCTGGGGGAAAGAGAGGACATAACTGGGCGGAGGGTACGCGACCGTCTGCGCGGTTGCCTGGGAACGAAGAATGGAAGAAAATCGGCATCAGGGCGTGGGCGCGAGTGAAAGGGGGTGACAACGACGTCAATGGGAGAGGCCTAGAGTCTAGACTGAGGTTGCGCCCTCGTTTGATGCATACGTGGTCGTTTAATGAGGCGCGGGCACTTATGAGGTCTGTTATGACGAGCGTACGCACCACCGTTGGAGTTTGGACCTGCATAAGCTCATCCATCCTAGTCTAACCTGTGACAGAGGGCTTTGTGAACGAGGCACCTCATGATGCCCCACCCAGTACGCAGTTTCAACGGTCTCCGGGTTCGGACGCTCTTGAACTGTCAGTGCTGGTATTCAATGATAAGGATGAGACAGGTGGCGAAATTTTCGCAGTCGTCTCCTTCGGCTGCGCATACGAAGCCAGTCAGCGGGTTGAGATGTCGACGAATGAGGGTTTCGACTTCCATTGGCTGGACGGACGCGGCAACAAGTCATGTGTAAGGGCGACTGCACTGTGTCGCTGTCATAGTTAGAATTGAACGAAGGTGTCCGATGTTGTTATCGTCTTACGCAGAGTCATGAGAGTTTGATGTTACCCTTTCTTCAGATTCATGTGAGACTTATGGAAGATGGGGTCTTGCATTTGACAGCCTGAGGATGATGATAATCAGACAGAGCCCCGAAAATGAGCGGTTGTGGGGACGGAAGACAAGTAGACAGACAGTGAGAGTTTACATATGGAATCCACGCGGTCCAGAAGGTCGAGACAGCGCAGAAGCAGAGATACAGAGTCACGAAGCTTTTTCATCCTCCAGATAAGTGATTGCAAAAGGCTTCAAGAGAGTTGAGATTGAGCAGGTGTATTCAGCCTGTGGGATTGGCTTCCGCTCCATCCATGCCGATCAAATTGCTGCCATGTCCTCGAGTAGAAAGTTGCTCCGTCACCTCCTGAAGCTTGTTCTACAACGCAGTTTGTCCTACAACGCAGCCCCAGGTTCTGTTTCCAAGTCCTTCCACGTTTGAGTTCATCTCGGTTCGCCGACATGCCCAGAGCAAAGTCTGTCTGATCATGACAGTATCTGTAATGGTTACTTATTCAAACAAGATGGTCTTGTATTCATTGCGCTCGTTGGCGATCTGTTGACAGCTGTCAGTGACTCACTGTTACGACTCACGAGGAGAACGTGTGCGCCACGCTACGGATCAACGGATTATGTTCCGATTGTAAGCACGTGCATCATAACGTGGCGCATTCTTTGCCTTTCCGCTCCCATCATTCTCATACCATTCTGATCCCGTCAGTCGGCAACGGCGTCTATCTGACCAGTACTCATGCGCGCATCAATTATCCGGCTGGCGGAGTCCGTGGGCACTCGACCTTTGAATCTGCAGGAGGCCAGCGCCTCTTTGCTTCCCCCAATACCGTGCGTCTCGTTGTTCTAAGTGACGGGCATGCTTGACGATTGAAGAAAGGCTGTATCGTCATGTCCTGCGAGCTCACCGGCATCTTGCCGCAGACCTGCGCTTGCTAGGCGACGACTACGTCAAGTCTGGTGAGTGACAGCTCGAGGCGCATAATATATCTCATGGCCAATTGCGACGAGCAGAATTCCGAAGGCATAGAAAAGTGACAAATCCGCTGCATATTATCGGGTTTCTTTCGCAATGGAAGCAGTACTTGGACTTGCTACCGAAGGGCCCGGAAGGCAAGGCGTTCAAAGGAAAACGACTTGATCCCCAGCTGTTGGAAAAGGTGCGTCGTCTGTTGGATCCAACTCTTGACCTTTGCTCAAGTAGCTGCCCCACAGATGTCACCGGAGCAGGTCGGCCAGCTGTATGAGTTGATGCACGCGACAAAGGATGTATGGAAGCCCGTGCAAGACCACAATGAATCTTAAAGTACCAGCACCAGTACGTATGCCATATCAAGCCAACGCCGAGCTGACTTACTTGAACAGTACTTTCAATGTACTCTATACTTGTCTAATCCGATCGTGCCCGTTGGGAAGATACTTGGCCCGAAGAGTGTCATTGCAGTGATCATATGCCCATCGTCCTTTGCTTAAATACCGTCATGTCTGAGGCCGCTGTTCGTCACACCTCCTCTCCCCAATATCCCATTTCACCCGCTCATCATGTCACAGACCATCCCTTCATCCACTGCACCGTACGCCAATCTCCCATCTATGAACTCGCAGTTGTTCGAGGCCAAAGCGCGCAAAGGTCCGCCGTCCCTACTTACTCCATCTCGGATTTCATTAAGCGATTATCCACATAGGCATCACCTTCGACGAAATCGCCAAAGCCATCGGAAAGGACGAAGTCTGGGTCGCAGCCGCGTTCTACGGTCAAGTACGCATGCGTGCTCGCAACAACCATCAGCTTCTTACGCCCCCATCAGGCCAAGTTCACGGATGACGAACTGAAGAAGGTTTCTGAACTCCTGGACGTGAACCACGAGCAGCTCGTTGGGGAATTGGGTTCCCACTGGTGGCCCAACCGAGGACTTGGCCCGATGCCGCCCACCGATCCGGTCGTTTACCGTCTGTACGAGGTGTGTTGCAACCTCCCACGGACCAACACGCTCTGGCTGATATCTTCTAGGCCGTTATGGTATACGGACAACCAATCAAGGCTATCATACACGAGAAGGTTGGTCCCCTCACATTGATTGGGGACACCACTGACAGCACGGTCAGTTTGGCGATGGCATCATGTCCATGATCGACTGCAAGGTCCACATCGACAAGAAGCCTGATCCTAAAGGCGATCGTCTTCTCTTGACCTTCGAGTGAGTCCTACTTGGCTCGCTGCGTATACGTGGTGACTTACGGTTCTGTAGTGGAAAGTTCCTGCCGTATGCCAAATGGTAGAAACAAGCCCTAAACTTCATGAATACAATCTGCTATGCCTTATGAATGCCTTCACAACCTTGTCCGACAAGCCCTATCGGTGACAATTGATGGATGGGCGCATTCCGAACACAACGAAAGCCACTCAAAGACCGCGCGAGCTGGTAGATCGATCAGCGGCTCTGTACCACCCGATGTTGGAGACTTGCGTCGGGTCGTCCGTCCTGTACTCCTTCATTGTGACCTTATCACTGCCAATTTGCTGTATGCTGTCTGGCAATTGGGGTACACTTTTACGTCGAGGGAGTGTACATTTCTGCTTTGTAGGACATTGCGAGCGTCAGTCTTGTGCTGGATCCGAGGGCCAGAGCAGCCTGAAGCTTGAGGGACAATGCCCTGACATTTGACTCATGCACCCACTTTGACGTTGACTGAGTATGCGATTTGGCTGTTCCTGCCACTCATCAGAAACCGTAACTGTGGAGGATTCACCCGCTATACGCACACAATGCGGCGACTCGCTGCTCTCCGTCATCCGGTACTACGACCATCAATTGATCTTTCATCTGTTGTCTTCTTATAATCGCATACGGACACTGTATTGTGTTCACTCAATCTCTGAGCCACCATACAGGTATGTACCGTCGAAGCATGGTAGACCGTCACAAACACGCTATAGAAGCACTCTTATGTACACAGTAGAGACCGGTGGAATACCCACATTCCTCTCCCATCGCAGTCCGACGGTCTCAACTCTGTTTGAGAACATCTACATAAGTAAGCCCATCATCGTCCTCCACTGTGATCCCACACTCGACCTTGAGTACTGAGCTTTGTCGTATCCTCACCCAACGTTCACTGGTGCTCAAATAGAGCCTCCGCGGCACCCGAATCGCTCTAAGCTCCTGCCCCATTCGCGCCTCTAACATTGCGCAGACGGCGACGTCCCCATTACCGAAATCGCGATCGCAGTCACATCCGGAGATATCGAGGAAACGAAGACGAGGGAGTGTTACTGGCGTTGTGAGCACAGTGAACAGACTCTTCAAGAAGATATGATCTGGGGCGCAAAGTCGTAATTCTTCCACGTGTGGCGCTGTGGAAAGAAACCGGGCGAGCTGGGCGACGAAGGGTGTGGGATCATCTCTTGGGTGGAGCGGACGCCTGAACACAACGGCGAGCTTGTTGAGCAAATCAGGTGCCGAGTGGAAGGTGGGGAAGATGGGGCTTGACTCGCTGTCGACTGGTACATCGAAGATGAGAGTGAAGGCTGACAGGAGGGGAGCGGAAAGCGTAGAGAATAGCAAATTGAAGATGTCAAGAGACTCGGCTACACAGAATGATAAGGACGAGAGCTGAGGGAGCGTGACGAGTTCGAGTTGGGCAACGCCATCGCTCATGGGAATCTCCGAGCTGTATACCGTAGCATCCAGCGCTTGGAGTGCAGTCATTCCGCGAAAGAGCATCAACCAATGACCGTATCGCAGCTTAGTAGTGATGGAGGTCAGCTGGGACCAAGGCATATCGCTGTATTCCGTGGTATCCATCGACCCCCACCTATACGGCTCGAGCGACCGGAGGGCGGGTGCACTAGCAGCGGAGAACACGCCCAGCTTTACCAGCAGTCGCAATGAGTCTCGATATTTACAGTAACTGTAAATCTCGCGAAGCATCGGGAATCTGCTGCTCGTGAATGTTGGTAGGCGGAAGAAGGACAATGTGATTTGGTGGAGGTGTAGGATTTCCCAGCGGGCCAGACTGGATTTGAGGAGGAGCAAGACTGAGTGGTGATGAAGGAAGCCCGGTGTGAGAGCATAGAAGAAAACGGTGAGGGGCTGATCCTGGGAGCGGGCGAGGCACGAAGCGAGTCTCTGCGCAAATCCATCTGGGAGTTCTCTCTCGTGCCTGTAGAGTATTACATGTGCCCAAAGCTGAGGAGTTGAGAGGGCTATCCCTCGCCAGCGAGAGACAGCAGCTAGGGTCCACGGATCGCATTCAGGCATGAGTGCTAAGCGCATTGTGAGCCCGTCGTAATGAACGCTTCGCTTGAAGATGTCGACAACAAGCTCAGTGGGAAGGGAGGATATAGTGGCAGAAGGAAGCTTTTCAGTCATGTCATCTAGGTCAAGAAAACGACTTGGTTTCTTCGAGCTGTGGGAGGAAGAGTTGGTTTGATCACGAGTCGTTGCGGAATCATTCCGAGTCTTTCTATTCACTTTTCTCATCAGGGCACAATCGGTAGCCCGAAACTACACAGTCTATCCTCTCATGTCTCTGCCTTGAAGTGTTGACAAGTCCATCAACTTGACCGGCTGACAATCCTCCGAGGACCGAGTCGCTGTGAGAGAAATGCTCATCATAGGAGACAAGATGAGTTACCTTATAGCAACTACATTGACATACTGCGGACATAGTACAGATTGACTACAGACGACCTCCGACCTCGACAGGAGGGTACGCACGAAGACATCTAGGTACAACATTATTATAAGTATCAGCGGAAACGTAGAGATCAAAAGAACCGTTGTCCATCGCAAGGATCTTCCATTGAACATCCCTAAGAACCCAGAACGGTATTCGTGTAATTCTGGACAAAGCCTTCAACCCGAAGGTACGCCCCACCTCATGCGGCCTCCGACAAGTGGGGTGATCATCCCAGTAGTTGACGGACACCCACATACACACCGCCACGACCGTCCTCAAATCACAGTTCGGGTCCCTGGCTAGATCACTCTGAACGAATAGTTGGATGTAATGGAGTGCAATATCAAGTATTGCGTTGGAGCTGATGTAGACGTTGGACAGGATGGTGTAGATGAACGTCTCGAATTCGGGCAGGGCGCGGTCGGTGTTATACAGGATGCGCATGATGGCTTGAGAGTAGACGTGGGCTTCCCACACGAAGGGCGCATGTGTGTAGGGGGGTGGACCATAAGCGGGGGTGAAGTCTCGCGTTCGGGTATTTGGGCGTTGGGGAACAGGAGGAGCGCGGGGACGATGAGGTAGAATGGAGCTGTATGAAGCCAGCGGACTTGAATGGGAGGGAGCAGTCAAGATGTGGTTTAGCTCCGGCGGAAGAATGCTCTGAGATGATTCGATGGCAGGTAGTGGCGATGAGTGGTGGAGGTACGTAGGTGAGAGGTACCCCGGCGAGGCAGATCCCTCAAATAGGAGCTCGGAAATAGGAGTCCTCGAGCTTGCATCAGCATATGGAGTAGGCTCTGGCTCTAATGCTGAGGACGGACTGCGAACGGATTGAAGGAAAAGTGGCGATGCGGTCACGATGGGTGCCAGAGGTTGGGTCAAAGCATGCGGAGTGTGCTCTGGCGAAGCATAGTCCTCCAGTCCAAAGTCATGTATAGAATCAGAGTCTAGACTCCAAGTCGCATAGCCTTGATGGGGAGAGCTTCTCGAGCTCCTCTCGGATGGTAGAGAGGTGTAAGAATGGGCTATAGAGGTCGGGTGATTCTGGGGACGAAGGAGACTCGCAACTTCTCGTACCGGAGGGCTTGGCGAAGACAGGACAGTGGAAGAAGGCTGACGGATGTCAGGTTGTGCATTGCGATTTGAATGGAGGGGAGTTGAACGATCCTCTGTCCCGGGCGTCTCTGACAACGAGGACGCCGAGGAGAGCCTCGTCGCAGATGGACTAACCACTGTTTCTCTCCAGCTTGTGATCCTCTGACTCGGCTCTTCAACAGTCGCTGTCGAGCATGGCGTAGCCTTCATTGGGGTTGGGTAGTTCTCTTCCCTGATAGCGTCCAAGCTCTTACAAATCGACCGGCACCCCTCCCGGTCGCCAGTGACCTGCTTGTAACACCGCTCCGCCAAGTCCCAAAGGTCAAGATATAACGGACCAAGATCATTGGGACGTTCAGGCCGTCCGCCCCTTCGGACTTCGTCGATGACCTGAGCGTCTTCTTGAATGTGCGGGAACGGGGGTCGGCCGGTGATGATCTTTCATGATCGTCAGCATCATACAGTTACACTCAGCGACGCGGATGGTGCTCACCTCGATGATGAACATCCCAAAGGAATACGTATCGCGAGATCGATGCCATTGATAGTCGAACAAGAACGAATCAAGGGCTTCGGGGGGCTGCCAGCGCTCCGAGGATCGATTGTAAGGAGGAGTATAGAGGAAACCTGTTAGGTAAACGGTTCCATGGTCGTCAACCACCACGTTTTGCTGTGAATATCTAGTTATTGTTTGGAACGTTCGAAAGTATTGGGAAGCGACATACTGCTCTGATGTCACCATGCACGAAGACAGGCCGACTCAAGTGGAGGTGTTTCAAGGCCTTGGCGATTTGTGTTATCTAGAAGAGCATCAGTCCATACTCTGATCATTGTATGACGACGTACAACGTTGAGCTTATCGCGACACTGGCCCCCAGTTATGTCCAAGAATTGCATCACATTGGTCTTCAAGTCAGGAAGAAGCAAGCGTGGCGAGCCTTCCAAATCCGCGACGCCCATGACCTCTAAGACGTTTTCGTGCTCCTCAAGCTGAGACCAGCGCAGCGGCCTTGCGAGAAGACGCTGGAGACGACGTGATGAAATTTGAGGCAGAGCCGAGATTTTGTTCACTCACCTTGACGGCGTGTTTGCGCTCGTCAGAATGGATTGGATACTCCTCGCAAAGAAGGTTCTTCGTGATGAACCTGTTACAATGCAGTCTCCCCGTGGGACCCTATTCATAGATGTATTAGTACAGGAGCAACATACGGATCAGATAGAGCAAGGCTCACGATACTGTCGCGATGCTCGAACGTGGAAGGGTATTGGCCATATTGGTTGGAAACATTGAGGAGCATCGTTATAAGCGTCGCTCGAGCATTTCCGCGTTCCGGGATGCTCTTGATGCACTGCAGAAAACGTTCTGTATGGCTGTTGAAACGATGCACAGAGGGTATGCACCTTAACGAGGTCATCAAGCACGAGGCGGACAGTAGACGATCTGTGACCGGTATTGCTCCAAGCGCTATAGGCACTAGCGAGGGTGCTGGTGTCATGATCAGCGTCGACACCAGCCCTGAGAAGACTGGGAAGATCCTGGTCGTGCGAGAGCCTGCTCTGGGGGAACGACATGGTCAGAGACAGCCCGTGTTCTGGTGTTGAGAGAGAACATACCGGAGCTAAAAATATTTTGGCCTCTTTTGGAAGGGAGCTGTAGGATTACTGATTCAACAGCTACTCATGTCACAGAACAGTTTGCGACGCATAGCCATTGTGTGGACGAGATTGATGAGGCCCGATACTACATGCCGAATCCTGATATGCACGAGATGATCGTGGACCCACAAACGCTGAGAAAGGTAGGAAAAGATGTTGGGACACAGGGATATTCACAGCCAGGTGTTGCTCTGACGTATGGAAATGGTCGAGAGTATGCTGCTGGGGAAGTGTAGCTCAGAGATGCGGTGCGCCAAGAGCCAATGCTGGAGCAGATAAGTTTGAGCTCATAGGGAAGCGTTACATGGCTTCAAGTCGTCGTGTGGAATGAAGGAAATGATTGACGGACTGAGAGAAGAGCAAAGCAGCGAAAGGGCGGCCGGAACCGAGTACGGACTCGCGTCATATTGACTCTCAAAGTTGCCTTTTCCGCGCGAGTGTGGGACAAAAAGACCGTGGGAATATATCTTGCACAGCAAATTGACTCAAGGAGGAAGGTGATTTCTCTTTATTCGACAACAACCATCACCGCCAAACCAGCGGCCACTTTGCATCCTCCTAGCTGTCCGGCACGACGAGCAGCCATGTTCTCGAGTCCGACGCCCGCCTCTGGATCCCTTGCATCCAACACGCTACGCAAGGCCGGCTTGATGAAGGACGGCGACGCCACTATGCGCGACGTCAGCGGAAGCAAACACTCGTCGCGCAAGGCGCAGAAGCCGCGCAGCAGCAAGCCTCGCGCCGCCGACGCCATCTTGGGCAAAAACTCACGCATGGTAAATATTCAACACTCACTTATCGCTTCATTTCTAGGGATGACTTGTCGACGTCGCCCCTTACGCCTTTATTGTCCGAACACGCGCAGCTCACTCCGTTGCTCAGCAGGCAACACCGTCCTCGTCTTCCATTCCTATTCGCGGTGCCAACCAACGCCTCGTGGCCAGCACGCAGCGCCGCAAAGCGATGGTCACGGCCCCAATCCTTTCTACAAAGGGCACGGACCGGAAGGAAGTGGAAAAGTGGCAGGAATTCATTGACAGCAGATACGATAAATCAATCCAGCTGCTCAACCTCTCGGTGCGTTTTTCATTATCTGCTCATCTATTGTGGCTCTATGCTGACGGCTCGTTCTAGAACATGATTGAAGACCCCATCGTCAAGAAGTATAACCTCCACCCGCCGGGCTACGGTGGCGCCGGCAGAGAATCTGCAGTCATTTTCAAGATAGCTAAAGCACTCAGGCCGCCGGCAAGTCTGCACGCGACTCGACGGAGCTTCAGCAACTCATCGCCCACAGGTTACCAAACTCGACCTCAGCAACAACAGACTAGCACCAGAACACCTCACCCTACTTGCGCATTATCTCACCAGCCTGGACGCACTATCACTGCAAAGCAACAACATCTGCACCTTCAAAGAGCTCGACATGGTCGTCGGACGAGCAGGCAAAGAGCGCTTTACGCGGCTGACCGAGCTCATGCTGGCGGGCAATCCGCTCCAAGTTCAGGAATACGCACAAGGCCACGAAGATTCGTACAAAGCGTAGGCTCCGTATTCACTTCTGTTCGGATCGTTATTAACTCTCCGATAGCGAAATATTGCGGCGTTTCCCAACCATTACAATGCTGGACCAGCAACCAATGGCTCGCATCATGTTTGATATGCCCGGATCAAGACCAGCCAGTGGTCCAGTTCCCCGGCCTTCCGCGACGACCTTTCCCGTAGAAATGCAGCCCTCGAGCATTGTTGGTGTCCCAAGTGAAATGATTACCTCATTCTTGTTCCGGTCAGTCCGCTTTACCTCGATTTCCTTTCCACTTTCTCACCAATTCTAGATTTTTTGACACCTTCGACAAGAATCGGATGGCGTTGATGAATGTGTACCTCGACTCGTCAACGTTTTCCTTTTCCGCGAATACCGCCATCCCGGATCGCGCGCGCATGCAGGGCTTCCAGGTCAAACTGCCAAACCAGAAGTCTTTAGATTGGAAGCCTTGGCTTGATATTTCGACTGGAGGCTCGCGAAATTTAACGCGTATAAAGCAATGGCTCGACAAGCATGACGATCGTCTGAAGATTGGAGCTACTGACATCGTCCGCGCTCTGGTCGACTTACCATCGACGGACCATGATCTTGCCGGGAGTGCAGAGAACTTTTGTGTAGACACCCTGGTCGTACCACATGGCGCAGAGCCTGCTCTACTGGTAACAATACATGGCCAATTCAAAGAATGTAAGTGTCACACAATCTCGCCTGCGTTTCTCTAGCTCACGCATTCGCCTCAGTGCCATCGCAAGGGTTCCGGTCGTTCGACAGATCCTTTGTGTTGGGGATTGCGCCGGAAGGATCACGGTACGCTTTCGCTTTCAGGGCGTGAATCAAACAATCTCAAGTACTTTCCAGTGCAAAGCTGAATGGTTGGGACGTCGTCGTTCTATCAGATCACTGGACCATCCGCAACTACTCCTCGGCAGACGCGTGGAAGCCTGGCGAGATGCTCGTTCAGGCCAAGCGCGTTTCCAAGAAGAAAGCACCAGAAGCTATCGCGGCGGTCCCAACCCCACCAGCGCCGACACCTCCAGCGCCCATAACATTCCAAATTCCCGTGGCCTATCAAGAGCAGTTCATGGTCGTTGTACGTCACTTCCCAAAATTACATGCATCGTGTGTAGACTCATAGAACTTTGCGTCAGCCCGAGCCCATGCGGACACTCCTCATCCAGCTGTGCCAGGCGACGAACCTGAACCCACAATTTGGGCAGGACTGTCTCGAGAAGAATGGGTGCAATTTGCAGATGGCAATCGCGAATTTTGAGGCTGTGAAGGTTCGGACAATATCATTCGGTGCTTCGACTCTACTAACACGCGCTTGCAGGGGTCGTTGACTGCTGAAGCGTTTATGCAGGCGCCATGATTCTGATTTGTCATCGCCGCCGCTGCCGCCACCGTCATCACTTCTTTCACTTGCTATTGGAACAACCAGCCCACCTCCAGACCTAGTACTTATGATATATTACTTTAGTTTTCTTTCCGCATAACGACTACAGCAACAATGTACAACTCTATATAACACAAACACAGGCATCGACATCATCACATATGCATATTCAACCTACTTGAGCTCGACAAAGGAAGCCATGTCCGAATTGAGAACAAGGATGGTCCTGGCGGATCTCATTTGTAATTGAAGGCGTGTACGTCGGGACTTCCAGGAAGTGAATGTGGGTCAATCGATATGTTACTCCGTAAGTTAAGGTTCAGACGGATGAGGGTCGGATGTGCGTGTTACTGTATAGATGATATATAGGTGGGGAGTTCATGGCTAGTGAGTGAGAGGAAGCGTATCGTGGGCAGACGGGACACTGGCATTCGCCAAGGAGAGCGCGACATCGCGAGGACCATTCCTTTCGATGGAGCGGTCTGGCCATGGAACTTTGGGTGTATACAAATTTTGTCGGATGTCAGAGAGGCATGGCAGAGGACTCGTTACGACAGGTGTCATTGAGAGCTGGAGATGTGTTACCTACTGTACTCACGACCATCTGATATAGAGAGTGTGATCCCGCTCCGGTGGCAAGTATTGGAGGACGGAAGTTGCGATCCTTTTATGGGCTCTTTGAGCTTACCATATCCGGACATAGATCAGGACCCTCTTCATCTAAGTACGTCCACACTGTACGTCAACTTACACAGCGCACAGTAATAAATTAGTCGGCAAGCTTGCTATGTCTGAATCTGCCTGGGTCGGGGATGGCATAATCGGGAAAAAGGCAAAACATCGCCTCGAGGCGGAAGCCTGCGAAACAACAACATCGCCGGGCGGTTCCAATGGTTTTAATGAATGCGGCCAGGGAAGGTTCTGATATCACGTCCCAGCCTCATGTCCATCTTCTCGTGCCCTGGGTTATATAACCGTCACCGCCCGGCGCCTTCCTCCTCCCTCCTCTCACGTCGAAAAATCACGAAAAAACATCTGGCTTTTCAGTTCTTGCTTTTCTGGACGCGTCGTTCACTTTTTCATCTGTCCACACTTCTTTCCTGAGTCTCGCTGCGATGTCCCAGTTTCGTGCTCAACATTCCTTTGAAAATTTCGGTCTACATCGCGCTGCCCTGGCAGGAGACGACGAGGGCGTGCGGCACGCGATGGCACTGGGCGCCGATGTTAACGCCCTCGATGAGCAGGGCAGGACGGTCATTATGTGTGCGGTTGCGGGAGAGCGGTAAGCATACGTGTTTTGAGCCCTGCTTTGACGTGCTCATCAGTCCGACCGCCGCAGGTGGGACGATATCAGCGTGTCTCATGAGTCCGCTTTGACAGAGAGCCGTCTCAACACCATCCGCTTCCTCGTGTCGCGTCCCGAGATCTCCCTGTTTACCTTGAACGCCCCGCAGGACGCGTACAGAGGTGTTACACCTATAGGCATGGCAGCATGGTTGAACCTTTATGATGTCGTGCAGCTCTTACTCGAAAGCAGTCTACACAGCGTCTCAGTAGACGGCATGGACACCCATGGTGCAACCTCGCTCATGTGTACGACGCGTCATTTCCCTCAATTAATCTTCTTGACCCAATGGCTTCCCCAGATGCTTCCCGAGATGGAAATCTACGCGTCGTTAAGCTCTTGGTACGTCCCTCTATCTCCCACTGACGAGCTGCTCATTTTCTACACCGCTTAGCTACGCCACGGAGCACGTCCGGACTTTAGGGATCGAAATCACCGTACTTCCATTCAGTTTTCTTTGTCCCATCCTCGGGTTCTGTATTTGTGCGAAGAGGTTCTACGCCGTCACCGGTGGCGTGAAGCCAAGGTACGTGGCATTTCATCCGGTTGCATTCCAATCAATCAAGGACTCAATCACTCTTTTTGTTCCAGTGTACTTCGCGAAGCGAGCTAATACCAGTTTCGTCCCCCATCTTCGAACTCCCATCGGGCCATGAGATGACCGAACCCTCATTTCCATCTACTGTCAACACGTCAATGACGGCCAAGTTGACCCGCTCTATCATCCGCGCTGTGACCTCCTCGGACATGCCTACGCTACACTCGTTGCTCTCTCCTCTTTTTCTCCAATCGCATTCCTACACTTCGCATTGTCTTGTAAATGCTCCCGACTCGAAAGGCTGGAGTCCCATTCACCACTGTGCCGCCGCCCGAAGTCCTTCTCTGGATATCCTGAACACGCTCTACTATGCCGGAGCGGATGTATCTCTCTTCACTACTCACGAACACTTTACCCCCCTTCATTGCCTCGCTCGATCTTCGTATGTTTTTCAGGACGACGATCGCGTCTCATCACTGTTCGTATTCGTTACACGGTTGGTACGCGAACTGCGAACCCCGTTGGCGGCCCGCGACAGAGAGGATGAAACCTGTATTCATATTGCTGCTGAACACGGCAGCTGTATCAATCTCTTGATGATTCTCTTGGACTACGATGACCGCGGCCAGGTCCGTGAATTGAAGAACTCCCGAGGGTGCGACCTATTATTCTATTTTACTTCTGGCTTTCTAACTTGTTCTATAGTCTTACCGCGCTGGAGGTTGCCAGACCAGAATTCCGTATAGCGTTTGGCGAGGACGCCGAGAGACTTCGATCCGCATCATCGTTGTCAACACACACTATCCGACCCATTACGTCCCTCTCCTCATTGGCGTCTTTTTCGGACTGCAGTCTCATCATGACGCGCTTTCCCGATGTCTCTCCTTCTTCTTCTGACTTTGATGTGGCTTCTGTAGCGCGCATACTTATCGCTAATCTCATCCTTACCTCCCCTGCCATTCAGCATGAGTTGAGCCCCGCTCACTTCTCTCATCTCGAGACTGTCCTCGTGGAAATCGAAAGACTTTCCCTCACTCTTATGTCACACTTCCGAGGTCGCACCGAAGACACGTCGAAGGAGCTATTGGACTTGACGGCGACCGCCAACGGCATAGTAAAGCTCTTGGCCGTAGTCTCCCATGACGCGGATACTGTGATCGAGGAGCGTGGAATCGAGGCTATCAACCCCCGAAAATTCAAAAGAGGCTCAGAGGACTCGCAGAAGACCATGGTGTCTACGGCATCTTACGGTTCCTTGGCCCCGTACTTGGGCAAGGAACCGGCGTCTCCCAGTCCCACGTCCTGGAGCGATGGCACTGCCAATGGAACCCTCAAGAAGAAAGGCACAGAGGAGAAGTCACCGTTGCCTAGATGGAAGTCCTGGTTTAAACGCAAAGACCGCCTCCTAGCAGATGCACCGACCATTCCGGACAGCATTCCTGGCTTGCCGGAGAACGCAGCTTCGCCATCGCCACCACCCAACACTCCTTCATGGGCTGCTTCATCAATTGATAACGCCTTGAAAACGTCACAGATTGTGCTTGGCATGGCCCAGCGCGATCTTCAGCGAATAGACGAGCGCATTGCATCTGTAAGTCTGCTTCAGTTTTGCGCTGAAAGCGACTAAGAATCTTCCAGGGGCAGCAGTTCGTCTTGAAAACGAACCAGGCCATATCCAGAGCGGAACGGATAATACATCGGGCTGTCAAAGTGAGTGCTAACATGCTCTCCTCGTTTCTGGGGCATTCTCTAACGCGATCGCTCTGTTTCCAGAAACGGAGACTGATGCTATCTGATTTGCGGAAGGAGAGCAGGGCTAGACGGAGTCACTCTTCCCGCTCTAACACCGGCTCGCCCAACTCACTCGGTGGTGACCAGTTCATATCTGCACTTGCTACCCGCACCAGCAGCGCTTCCCTCATTTCTAACGTCTCTTCTCACCGTTCGTCAGCACCGTCTGTGCAGGACACCGTCCAGGAGTACGACGATGACGAGACGTGCGCCATTCGCAGACTTCTCCTGCGCAAAATCGATTCGACGCTCGTTCTTGCTCTGGAGGAGATCGATATATCTATCGTCTGGCTCCGCGTTGTAACCGAAGTTGTTCGTGGCGTAAAACGGAGGGCATACCTCTGAAGTTTCTTTGCATAGCACTTGTTGTTTGTTGTACAATTATTCATATGTATAAAGTATTGTATTCTGCTAGATTTAGGACGGTAAATAGTTCGTAGAGTTGCATTGCATTCGCACAATCGTTGTAATTTTGCTGTTGTAGAGTATGTATTCGCGTTGTGTTGTATTGAGTGTCATTACAGTACATAGTTTTTCAATCTGTATCTCAAGAGCAAAATCGTAGTCCGGAGATTAAGATTATATTGATGACCCAAGCCAATCGTTTCAGATTCTCGCTTTGAAAGCGGCTCACAGGAGTCGACACTGGTAGTTGAGTAAGTTTGGCCCTGCGAATCCTTGTCTGAGTCGAGTACTCTGGGTCCTCTGTGTCGCAAGCACACATGTTATCGCTACCCTTGCGCTCCTCACACTGAGGACATCTGGCTGCTAAGGATCTAGCGCTTGAGCACGACGTACAACGCACGCAAGACCATGATCCTTTGCCTTCCCATAGCCCCGAAGTGGCGTGCACCAAGAATCTCTGTCAAGAACGCACAAGCGTCCTTGCTGTGACCAACGGAGATAGCACTCCAACTTCTCAATCGAGCTGCAAGTAACTCACAGGCGCGCCGCAAGGTCATGACCGCACCAAGATATCTCTCATCGATTGGTGACGAGTGATCCTTCGTCCTCGAGGCAATTCCAGTGCCTGTCTATGCAGGATGGCACCCGACTCGAGCAGGTCTGGAGGCTGGTGAGAATTCGGCGTTTGGCAAAAGGTCCGGGACGAACCATCTGACGATAAAGTCGGACATAGTACCGCGAAGATTCGGCTGATCCACCAGGACAATGTATAACAGGAGTCCGTGCGACCTATGAGTTGCAGAAGCTTGGAATAGGGTTTTCCGCAGCGTGCTGCAATCTCAGAAGTCAGGTGAGGTGGCAAGGCGGACGCAGCGTGCATTCATCTCTCTTCCTGTTCGCACCTAGTTCAAACGGAGCAAGTGCCACTTTGAGGTACAGTCGAGTCGGTGCCTTCCTGGAATACAGTGTCCAACAGAGCAAAGCACAAGGTCGACTCTGGTTCGAAGTCGAGTAGAGAAACGCTCACTTGGGAAGTCATCGCTAGCCACGTCAAGCGTCCGTTAGCATAGATCCATGTATTCTCTGGCAAGTTTCCGAACATATAGTAGGGTAATATCGAGGATTAGAGCGTGTCTTCTGTATCCTGTATGTTCTTATGAGAATATCGGACCAAGAAATTGCGAGTTACTTCTATATGAGAAGCTCTGGCAGTGCCTTCGCCGTGTGCATTTTCTTCCATGTACGCCACTGCCGAATGGAAGATCTCTCGGGGCGACTCATCGCCGTTGTTGCGAGAACGAGGCTCCCAGCTGAGCACCGCCGACATTGAATGAATGTGTCGGTAATACTCGTGCCAATTAAATGTCCTCAGAACAGAACAGGCTGGGTACCATGTGCATGCGAGACTCGTTGTACTGTACGATGTGTTATTGCCATTATTCCGACGTCTCAAACGGGCTTACGAGCATAAGCTAACTAATGTATGTCATACAGGATGTCGTCCTCCTCGTAATATTGACAGCAATCGCTATCGTCGCGTATCATTGAGCTTCCGCGAAAACGGCTCTCGACAATGGAAGTGAGTGACTTCGCCCCTGCATTGCAATGAGTACTCCACGTCCGTGGCATCGTGGGTAGACAACTCACCTCGGTGCATGCACGGCAATAACACTATTGCCCAAACGCTTATGACACTGCGGACATCTATCCAATCAGTCAGCACTCTTCCTCCAAGATTAATTGAAATCAACTGACATCCTCGAGTCCGTAACCTTGACCTTCCTTGCCTGCAGCACCATTAGCCGCCTCGACATCTGATCATTCCTCGCCTTCGCAATCCCCCTCACAACCCTATTATCAAAGGTTGGGGCACGCAACGACTCAGTGAGGAACGCCCGGATATCCTGCGCCGTAACCAGTGGTGGGAGCAACTTCAGCGTCTCAACCGAGTCGAGCCGCGGACTGTGTCGGCTGATGAGCGCCAAGGCGGGCTGGAGGTAATCCCCAGGCGCGATGGGCCGCAGGTATATTCGGAGGAGAGTGAGGAAGATCATACTCGTATTCGAGTCGGGCTGGTAATATTTCTTGCAATACCTGAGGACATGACATTGGTAATTCTCAGACTGCAAGGGCGGGTCACTCACTCTTCGGCTTTGATGTGGTCTTTGAGTTTGTACCCATACAGCTCCAATGCCTGATCGTGTCGGCCTAGTCGCCCCAGAAGGATGGCACGAGCCTCAAACAGGTCTGGAAAACATCAAAGGTATCAGCTCAACTTCTTAAGATGAGACGATAGTACTAACCATGCGACGACAAGGCACCGTACAAATGATCCACGTTATAGTGGTTCGTCTCGTCTATGAATTGCAGGAGCTTGGAGTAAAGCTCTTTGAAGCGTGCTGCAAACCAAAGTAAGAACCGTCGTCCCGAGTATAGGCAGCGATGTGGACAGACCATCGTCTCCCTTCTTCCTCGCAACCAGCGTCATCTTCAGATAAAGCTCCGCCAGTCGGTCATGCACAGCCGGCGCCTCTGCCTGTCTCTCCTCTATACGGTACTCCAAGAACCGCGAACACAGCGCAGGATCGACATCTTCGAGAAAGTTGGCGACATCATGCTGTGGCAGCTCGACATCTTCCGAAGTGAATATCTTGAAACGACGTGAGATGAGAGTGTTGCCGTGTAAAAGACTGACTCACCTGGAAGGCCATGTCGCTGTCGACATCAAACATCCATCTTGAAGACGAAAACACAAGGTCCATATATTCTGGGCCGAGTTTCTGCAGGTACAAGATCGAAGGCTGGAGCTTATCTTCTTTATCCTCCTCCTCGTCGCTCAGTCTGAGCACCATCAACAGAAGGACACTAGATAAATAGAGTAGACTCACTGTTTGAGCAACTCCAACGCCTTCGTATGCATCTTCTTCCCTTTGTACAAGTCAATGAGTTCGCCAAATTTCTAACAACCAATCCTCATCAAGACCAATCCAAAGAAGATATTGATCAACGCACCCGATGCCCCCTCAACTCCTCCTCCACCTCCGAAACCTCACACCAATTCGGCACACGGCATAACGATCCCAACAACCCCGGCCGTATGATCAGATACGACTTGAACAGCACAGTGTACACGATCTGCGCAAACCGCAGCATCTGATCGGGTGTCAGCGCCGATAGAGGCGCGTTCGGCAATGCAAAAAGATCTTCGACAGAGGTGTCGTTGAGCGAGGAGATCTCATGCGACTGGTTTGCCGGTGTGATGCCCATGACGGCCAAGGCAGCGTCGACTTTCGGTCGTCGGTCTGACAAGTAGCGCACAAGGGTCTCGACGGAGCTTTGGAAACTATCTGTCACCGCTATTAGGATATGACCACACAAGAAGAAATTGGAAGAATGCTCACCGTGAGTCGTCCGCTTCCCGCTCTTGCTATGCACCGAAGCCGCATCGTCCTCTTTCGGTGCAGACACTACGCCAGCGCCTCCAGTAATCAAGCTCCCAAACCCAGTCCTCAACTTCCCCCTTATGCTGCTCCCAGACGGTAAGCTCGCCAACTGTTCATGCCCGCTCCCACTGCCACTGCCATCCTCACTCCCCGTCTCGTTACCCGTCCCTTCTTCGACACCCTTCTCCTTCTCCTTCTCCTGCTCTGGCCCACCAAACAGCCCTATCCACCTCTCCGCCGGTACACTCAATCTCCCAGCCACAGAAGCCGGATACAACGCGACGACCTTTGCCGGGTTCACGTCCAACTCCGTGAACGCATCAATCGCTGCGTCGTACTTGCCCCGTTGAAAGTGAGCTACCGCGTTCAGAGCGCGGATTTTCGTCCTTCGCGCGTCGTGGTCGGGCAACGGCGGTCTGATGATGTCAAGGAGTGATAAGGCGTCAGCGTAGTGCCCGACTTGAATGAGCTCGTCGAGCTGCTCCGTCCAGGATTTCATGCTGAATTGCCATATGGAGGTGCCTTCGGCTGTGGCTGTGGCGCGGTCGGTTGGGGTCGTGAGGAGGTATAGACTTAGAGCAGAGGAGGTGAGAAGGCGGATCGTCGAGTTGTGTGGTGGGTTTGTGGGTGGTGCGAGGAAGGGGAACGGGAGGGTTTGTACGGGTTGGAGGGATAGCGAGGAACGAATCTGGATGACGCTGGTTGGATGAAACGTCCCTTCCGCTGTCGCCGGTACGGTGTTGGCTGGTAGCACTGAGAATATATATGGCTTGACAAACGCGACCTCCTCTGGGATCGCTGGCCATTCGACAGATGCTGGCCGGGTTTCGGCGCCGTCCGTTGAGATCATGAAGCCTTCGTCTAAGGACAGGTGAGATATGAAAGATTGCGGACTGAATAATGGATGAGAGACTTACTAGTGCCATCCTTAACGATTAACGTCTCTGTATCGCTGATATGGAGAAGAGAAGGCTTGGCCTTCGCTCCCAGACCAAGCGTCATGTACCCTGTCAGCCCCGTAAACGCGCTCGTCGCTGTCGTTGATGGCATCGGCAGCACTACCTCCGTCGCGGCCATCGTAGTCAAGTCAAAGATAGCGAAATCCGGCGCGTATGCTAGACATATTCGGGTGGGCGTCATGAACGACATGGCGCGCGGTGAGTGCGCCAATGTTGCTTCCTACATCAAAGTGAGCAATGCTCTAAATGTGTGGGGAAATATTCGACCTTGGTTCCCTGCGACTCGCCGTCCTTCCAGGTGTACACAACCAGCTTGCGCCTGCATCCTACGACGAGGCGAGTGATGAACGTCGGGATCGTCTTGCTATCCGACGGCTGTGCAAATGTGCCCTCCGTAGGCGTTTGCTCGACGTGTGTGTGTATCGTGAACGAGAACGCGGCCTTGGCATTGGTGAGAGGAGTTGGAGGGGCGAAGCTAGGAAGCGAGTACAAGGTGACATTCATTTCTGTTCCTTGTCAAGTCCAGCATTTCGCATAAAGCTGTTACTCACCGGATAACAACACTAACGAATTGATTTCCTTTATGAAGCCAAGCTGTTCAATCGAACGCCTTGCTAGTCCCTTCTTCACTTCCACAAGCGTTGCAGTCTCGCCTACTGACCCATGAGCACTTGTCGACAGCATGTTCTGTTGAATACACACACCTTCCAAGCCATAGATGTGCAGATTCCCCACCGCAGAGCCGAGGTACAACCTGTCGCCTGCAATATGTCGTTGTTGTCGCCTAGAAGTCGGACTCTGACTCGGTGGGCGTACCTTGCACGAGAACGGAGTCAATCTTCTCCTTAATTCCCGTAACGACGGTCCTGGGATCGTGGAAGGGCGGCATTCTTGGCGGGACGCGACAAGGTCGTCGCCGCTGGCTGCAACGTTGAGCGGCATTTGCCGGCAGCAGTCAGAGTGATGCCTGCCGTAAGCTGCTTCGGCCCGACGCTCTTCTGAGTCTTCATTGTGCAGCTCGACTTAAGTTGGTTCGAATCGAGTACTGTAGATCATCTGTTGTCGTACTCGTAGGCGTACTCGAGGTCTAAATCCTCACAGACGTTACATTCCATTCCTGACCGTCATCATCATCACAATCCTCATGGAACCACGGTACTACCCACTTGTACACCACAAGCATCCCCTTCTCCGACTCGGACTCTTGGGGTTCCGGCGGCGTATATTCACCGTCCAGCACCTCGACTTCCACCACATATGGGAAAGTGTTGTATTGGAAGACATACATGAGGTCTTCCTCCCGCAAAGACAGGATGTCGTCTCTGTGCTCGCGGATATAGTCAAATTTCATGTCGCGGAAGCACCTGCCCTCGAACATGTCGGATTTTAATATCATGCCAAAGAATGCATCAAAGTACGATCGTAGTCGAGAAGGCATTGGACAATGAAGCCCGACTGCGACGTGGTATCAGTCCCAAAGGCATGTGGACAACCAACTGGGCTTACGAGCTTGTCTCTGGGTCCTTAGCTTGCAAATCTCTCGATGAGATGGCCAATCACGTTGCTGACAGTCCCTTGAGCAGTACGATGGTAGCCGACAGCCAGCACATCTCTTGTCCGTGAACTTTTGTGAACACTGGATCCGCCAATTAAAGCTGAGTCCGCCGCTCCATGTAAGTCACACTCACCGAAGGAGCCTGGCAAGGAGATTGATATGGTGGGGCCTCCTTCATCATCGCCATGTCCTTCTCGATGATTGGTATCGAGTTTCTGAGCATGACCCACAGTAGTTGCGTGTCTATAGTCTTCGAGGTCCACGAAGTAATATCCAAGACGGATATCTGCTTCCTCACGCCACTATAGATTTTTGGGTGGATGAGGTTGAAGGTAATGTGTGTTAACGACATCTGGATGTGGTGTTGGAGATGCTGGGAGGGCTTGGTCGGGTACATCGTGTCAAACTGATCGGCCTCGAGTAGAACGAAAAGCAACGGTGCGCATAGCGAGGAAACAGCAGCCTCAATCATCAGATCAGAGATATAGCGAAGGGCGTTGCATATGACGTTCTCGACCATAGCGATGGGAGGCGTCGCCTTCCGAGACAAGGGGAACACCAAGACGTGAAGTAAGGAGCATATCCGAGGAAGAGCGCCGTGTGACCTGAATGCCGTTCTGAAGGTCCCGGTGCTGTGTGCCATACGCCGCGCAAGGCCTATGAAATGGAGGAGCTCATAGGCATCAGAGAGGATTTGCCCTTGCTCGTCGGGATGCGAAGGAATTGGGTATGTGCTCGTTATCGAAATGATTTGAGCGACAGTGGCTTTTGCAGCCGTCTGAGCATCGGAAGGAGACATTGCCACGAAAGCTGCACGAAGAAGTTGAGGACCGTGACCGTCTCCCTGCTGCATAGCCTCGCGCAAAGTGCGTACGATTGCAATCATGGCCACATGCACCGTGCGGTTTGTTTCAGTCATCGAGCGTACAAACGCATCGACTACGACTTCTATGTACGGAGCTGAGACCAGCACCTTGGTGAGGCGCTTTCTGAATTTGCTGTCCAACGTGAGAGCATGTATCCATATCCTCACCGATACGAAGGTATCGGCCGCGAAGCCGTCAAAACAGGCAGTGTGCTGGTTATAGAGCACGAGTAGGTCCCGTATCCAGGAAGCCATGATAGCGTGATGCTGCTGGAAAACAGCTGTGTGCCTTGTAGCTGCGGCCAAGAGATGTTGCTGGTGTACCAGTGCAGGTAGATCATCAATGTCAGGCGTTCTTCCAAACCAGAACTGAAGAACATCCGCGTATGCAGCTTCCACATACTGACGATTGACACCAAAGTGACTGCGAGCTGGGAAGGCGAACAGTTTCACTAGAGCGTCGAGTGCATTTTCATCAGGTGTAAGGGCCGCACGCTGTTTGGGAGAAAGTCGCGTCAAATTAAGTTATTCGAATGATTAAAAGGAAATAAAGCACTCTCAACGTTTGTATACGCGACAGTGTTTCTGCGTGGCGACTCATTTTGGCCGTATCCACATGAAAGAGGAACCGAGACAAACAAGAGTAAATAACGCCCTTGCTTTGATCTCTACCCTCGACACAAATGAATCTTAGTTCACGCTTGCAACTCGTGTCCATGCTTCCAACATACACACACATCGCAATGGACGCCGTCATTGCGCCACAGATCTGATATCTTGGTCTTGACGGCCTGACCACGTGGTGCGCTTCACTCCTGCACCGGACGACTAGCAGCCTGTCGCATACGCCATTAGTCTCAATCCCATGCAGATCCATTATGCCAACGCTACAGCTCACAGATACACTTGATAAGCATCACATCAGGTCGTTCCTGACGCACGAGCCTCGATGGCCATGCGAACGCGAGACCGTCGACGCGCCACTGCCCATACCTGGCCCGCCAGGCGACCAGTTGCGAATCTAACCAGCGGACATTGCCATTGACGCCAAATACGCATCTGGTCAACTGACATTGTCCTACTGACTTGTACATGCTTGACTCCACCAGTGACGATCGGGCGAGATTGAAGCCACTGGAAAATCTAATAAAAGAAGTCACCTTCTTTATTTCCGTCGGACATCATTTTCCTTTGGGCCTCTTTTTCCCATAACCGTGCTCCTGGAAAGCGACTCGTGACAACTCGGGAAAACACATATAACTCTAGCACTGGCAGTGACGTTATCCGTTGAGACAGAATCCCATCGTCTTCCATGGCCCCGTCTATCTCTGCTCAGCATGCGACGACAAGACTGCCAACCAAGAACGACCCGTACCAGTACGCATTTGGATTCGGGAATCGATTCGAGTCAGAGGCTCTGTAAGCTTTTGTCGCCTCGAGAAATGCTACTGACACAATCGATGTAACAAGGCCTGGTGTACTCCCACTTGCGCAAATTCATCCCCAGAGAATCAAGTATGGTCTTTATCATGAAGCGGTACAATCTTTCCGCTTGTGTCCCAGCTCGAGCTGATACATGTCCAAGATGACCGGTTCACCGTTCGCCGCTACGCGTCCTGAGAATACCCACGCGTGGGTTGGACTCCACTCCCATCGTAGTCGTGCACTCACGACACTTTCAGTATGTTGTACCGCATTCGACCTTCCGTCGCTCATCAAGGCTTTACCGATATGCCCGAAAACCCTGATGTAAGATCATCTTGTCCTACCCTCGACGCGTCAACGTTGACAAGGACTGACTGTCAGATCGAATCTTGCTTCCTGCCTCTCAATCCGAAGGTTAAAGTTAGCCCTACTCAACTGGCCTGGCTACCTCTGGACATTCCGAACAAGAACGAGGCGGATGTGGACTTCATCGCTGGACTCAAGACCATCGCAGGAAACGGAGACCCCACCCTCAGAGAAGGACTCGCTATCCATATGTATCTTGCTAATACCTCTATGGAGAAGAAAGCATTCGTGAACAACGATGGGGACATGCTTATGATGCCGCAACAAGGACGGCTCGACATCCAGACTGAATTTGGAAAGTAAGTTTCTGTATCCTCGTCTTTGGAGTACTACATATATTCATTTTTTAGGATCATGGTTGCACCTGGAGAGTTCGTGGTCGTTCAACGAGGAATGAAATACAGAGTGTCATTACCTGATGGTCCGTCTCGCGGATGTGAGTGCCAGAATGTCTTGTCTCGTTACAGCTGGCGTGACCTGGCTGCGTAGACGTCCAAGAGCTCTTCGGTGCTCATTACCAGCTTCCTGAGCTCGGTGCTCTTGGCGGTCATGGTCTCGCCAACCCCCGCGATTTCGAGGTTCCGCTAGCTTCTTTTGATATCGACCAGTCTCCCTGGGAAAGTGAGTCCCCATGTTGTGACCAACGAATTCCCACTGAAGCCTTTGATTATATAGTCGTATACAAGTGGGTAGAAGTTCGCACCGAATATCAAGTCTCCTGATAATCTCCCAGAATCGGCGGCAAGTTTTTCTCATGTGCCCAGGATCACACACCTTTCGATGTCGTCGCGTGGCATGGCAAGTAGGTGTTCAACGTGCTTGGGCTTCGTCGAAGCTTGAACATTCTTATCCTAGCTACGTGCCCTACAAGTACGACATGAGCAAGTTCATCTTCGTGGGCAGTATCTCGAAGGATCACATCGACCCTTCCTGTTTCTGCATCCTCACCGCCAAATCCAAGAACCCCGGTATCCCGCTGACCGACGTCCTTGTGTTTGGTGAACGATGGGATGTTGCAGATAAGACGTTCCGCCCTCCAGTAAGTATGTTATGGCGGATCGAGACTCACTGACGGCGCCGTTGGCAGTACTATCATCGTAACAGCGCATCCGAATTTCTAGTCTTGGTCAAGGGCGAATATGGTGGACGATCTGACTCCTTTGTTCCTGGCGCTATGAGCCACGAGACTGTGTTTTGCCCACATGGAGGTATGTCTTGTACCGCCCAAACTTGACTTGATGTGCTGAAGTTTGTGAAGTATCCTACGAGGAACATCAAAAGGCCACTCAAGCAGAGCTTGGACCTCGAAAGATTCACGCCGGGACCATAAGTACTCGAACAATGTTATCAGTCCAGAGATTTTTCACTAATCGTTGCTTTAGTGGTCATGTTCGAAACCAGCATGATCTTGACACTCACGGACTACGCCCTTCACAGAACCGGAAAGATACATGGTACATGTTGTTTGGGCTGTTTTGCAAGTGCTGACTAGCCAACGACAGAACACGACCCGACGATGTGGGACGGTCTGACAGCCGAGTTTATGAACCACTTGGACGAGGTGAATGCTGACCTGGTCGCTTCCGGACGCGAGAAGATTGGCAATTGAAGTTGAAGTCACAACTTGCAGTTTATCACATCTATGCTTCGACACTGTAACATCATGGTGAATCATTCACGAATCTTATTCAGCAAGAGCGTTTTCGCGGCGTATGTCTGATGAGCTGAACCTTCTCTCGGCCGTTTCTGCATACCGTCAGTACAACAGGACGAGAAAGAGAGATGGAGAGGAACTCACCTGGAGTGAGCTCTCTTGATCGCTGTTCAGAGACAGCTCAAAGAGAAGAATTATGTAGAGTATCATCGTCGCTCTCGGCGTGTCCCGCGAACACTTCTGGGGCGTAGTGTGCTCCGTCAGTGGCATTCCAATTGCTCGGCAGGTCTTTATAACGGCGCAAGTACGGAATCAGCGAGTTCTCGCTTCTGATCCTGAATCTAGAGGGAATTTGAATAAGATGGCAACAAACACGGCATAATGGTTCACCTGCAGAATCCTGTCCTCTATCGTTTTCCGCGCAATCAGCTTGTAGACAAAGACTGGTTTCTCTTGCCCGATCCGGTGCACCCGATTAATAGCTTGCTCCTGGTACTGGTGAGCAAGCCGCTAGACGTCTTGGATCGACGGTAGAGGACTAACCTCGGTAGCAGGCGCCCACCAAAGGTCAAGCAGAATAACGTTGTTACACGCCATAAGATTCAGACCTGTTGCACACAATCAATATGACGCATACTGTGATGATGGGTACAGAGAAGAGCTACTTACCTGTACCTCCAGCCTTCATAGACACAAGCATGATCGTGACATTTGGGTTGTTGAAGATGCTCTGGATTGCCGCCGATTTCTGTTCCGAAGACATTCGACCATCGTCTGTTCATCGGTAAGACGTCGTTGTTGATGAGATGTGCATACACTCACATCTAGCGATGTTATTAGACTCATACTTATGGCTCACAAGGCACTCCTTCACAATATCCAAGAACGACGTGAACTGCGAGAAAATGAGTGTCTTCTCAGAAGGTTGGCCGGGTTGAGTTCGACTCTTAATCGTCTTAAGAATTTCAAGCATCTTCCTCATCTTTGCAGACTCGTGTATCTCACGGAAGTTGAAACGAGGCGAACGACGTTGACCGGTGGCTCTGTAGAGACAAAAGGTTACAGAAGGAGACAAAATCCAAGTGGGGAGCACTGACGTGTTCCTCAGCAAATCGTCAAGGTCCTGACCTTGAGGTGGGGCACATTCGCCTCCCTCATCCTTCTCAACGTCACCCTCCATTTCCTGCCCTTCCGCCACTGCCCGAAGTACGCTTTCACACACAAGCCTCGGTAGCAGGCATGCTTGTATTGAACGAACGAGCAATGCGAGGTTGGATTCGAACTTCGGGATGTCAATGCCCCAAGCTTCGAACTCTTCTTGGTTGACGATGTGGTCGTAGAACTGACGGTGGCCCTGATCGAGAGAGCAGTGCTTTAATTTCATGGTCACATCTCCGAGTCCCTCGATCCATTTGTCTGCGTCTTTCTTGGTCCGTCGAAGCATGAACCGCGGTCTATGCCACAGAAACGTCTGCAGAGGTTAATTCGTGACGTTCGTCGAGCATGTTGTTGGCGTAAGAAGACTCACGCGATGGCGCACTAACTCCACGGTAGACATGATTGTGCCAACCATGCCTTTCATAGAGGGGGCGTCCTTGGCAATCCGTAGAAAGCTCAGCAGCGCGTAAAGATCACGGATTGTGTTTATGCTGTACTTTGTCAAATTGGGGTTTTGTCAACAAGAACTCTTGGCACTCACATAGGCGTGGCGGTGATACACCAGCGAAAAGTGCTTTTCAGACTACAACAAAGTTGATAGTTTCTTGTTTCTGGATTTCTGATTGTATGTGCTTCGTCTATGTAGTTGCTTCAGTCAGTCCCTTTCGCGAGTCAGCACTTGTACAGACCTAACACAACCCGGAGCCATTCGATTTGTAGGGCGCCAATCAGAGCACATGCTCCGGGCGTTGGTCCAGTAAGCACGCGCTGCTCCGTGCCGCTCGAGCTGGAGAATTCAGAGCCAAGCGTGCTGTACGTCGTAATAACAATGTCCTGGGCTGTCAGGAATTGGAGTCCTACGAGCAAAGATGACAAGGAGTAACGAAGCAGTGGGACGGGCACTTTTTACCTCTAATTCGCTTTTCGCCGTGATATTGATAGATTTTCAGGCCAAGGCCGTCGTTAGGATCCAACTTCTTGAGGTCCTGAAGCCAGTTGTCGATGATGCCTACGCTAGGGCAGACAATGCTAAAGAACGATGAGGTCAAGTGTCATGATCAGCAAGGTACGCATCACGAACAGAGTAGGGCCTCTT
Source organism: Strobilurus luchuensis (assembly GCA_019915105.1). Classification (NCBI taxonomy): domain Eukaryota; kingdom Fungi; phylum Basidiomycota; class Agaricomycetes; order Agaricales; family Physalacriaceae; genus Strobilurus; species Strobilurus luchuensis. Next base: position 603,505 of record JAHLMJ010000012.1, on the reverse strand, counting down.
TTAAGTCCGTTCAGTATCCAATGGATTACCAGGACCAACATCTCGATAGTCTTGCCAAAACTTGCAGCAGCTCATCAGAAGAGGATCAGATGAGCTTAGCGGATACTCACCCCATATCGTCGGCAAGGATTCCTCCTCTTGACGATGGGTCTTGTTCCATTGCTGGCATCCGTTCACGAGCAATTGCCTGATGGCGCTTGAGCTGGACGGCAAGCTCAAATTGTTCGATCGGTACACTCCATCTTGGTGTATCTGGAGGAGGATGGTGTTTATTTTCTAGAGTCTCAATCGATGGGGAATTGTAGGCTGATTGATGTACATGTATCACGATTGGAAGAGCAACAGTGAGCCTGGTGTAAGAGTCTCGACCAATACCCTCACCTCGTGCAGAGCCGTCGTGGCCTGATCCCCAGATCCAGGAGGAGAACACGTCCCAGAGGTCAAACAACCAGCCCAACATATCGACTGGAAGTTGGGTAGATAGGACACGAAGCAACAGCGCGAGGTAGATGAACTGACCAGGGTGATATTAGTCCTGGGCCTCCACGCAGACCCAGTGTTGGAAGCATGACCCAGCAAAAGCGTGTAGGAAGCGTGGCGACTCTGGCGAGTCGGATGATTTCGAAATTCATCACGGGCATTATCGCCACATTGGCGCGAGGAAGACGCGTCAACGGTCTGGTTGACTATCGCGACAGAGCCTCGGCACGCCAACAAAGAGCGGAAGAGCGACGCAACGGTCGGCGAGCTGGTCAGAGGACATGAGAGTGTTTGCTTGGCTGGACCATCTCTCGTCAATGCCGAATGCCGAGACCTGCCGAGCTTCATGTTGCCATCTTCGAGCCGTGACTTGGCTCTTCGTGAGTGAGTCGAGATATGGAATAACTTGGTAGATTTCAGAGTTGTGGCTCAAGGACCTTTCCCACAGAAGAGCTCACTAAGAGGCAACTAGTTATGATGAGCATGTTCTTTCATCATCGCAGAGTTACGCGGATCTAGCATGTCTGGCCAAGCGAGTGATGTGTGTTTCGATAGACAACATAAGGATAACAGAAACATATAGCAAAAAGCCACAATAACCTTCGAGCACCCAACACATAATGAACCAACCACAGCCGGTTCACAACTGGACATACACCGGCGGCAAGTCCACGATACGCTCCCCACCTTCAGACATGCGCACTCCGCTATCTTCGTGGCGCCTAAACCGCAGTGGCACTAAAACATCATCTGTACCGGGCTCGATAGTCCCTGAATTAGAGCCAACGCCACGATGAACAGCGCGGGATTGTTCCACCTTCATCGCCATGAGGTTGGCAGACGATCCGCCACTGACCATGGGCATGTTCTCAACTGGTTCGTTGCGCACAAGCCCTATGTCCGACCGAGTACTGGCGCCTTTACTCCCATTATAGATCAACGCGCCATGGTCATGAGCGGGAACAAGGGCTGTCTGCGCATTGGCCAGTGGATGATCGAGTGGCTGACCGACTACAAACGAGGGTGCAGGAATGTCGCTATACGCACGATCATTGGGAGTTTCGACGCAGAGAGCTGAACGACGGCGACGGCGATACCATACAAGACCCGCAACGAGTCCAAGAGCCACCACAGCGGCTATGATAGCACCCGCAATGGCTGCGCCAGGATGGGAGTGTGAACTAGTAGTGACGCTGGCGGTAGCAGACGGTCTGGCTCCAGCACGTGTCGAAGTCCCCGTGGACTGACCAGACGACTGAACAAAGAACTTCACCAGCTGGAAGTCCTGTCCTTCCCCGTTCCACGTGAAGGTTAGGTTGTGCTCGTCATCCTGTAGTCCGTTGACCGAGATCGCGTCCACTGCCATCGCCACTGACTGATCAAACATCGAGGAATTCAGCGTGATGGATCGGGGCTGACCACCATCGATAGTGTACTGCCCCGTAGATGAGCTTGCTAGATTTAAAACATTCGCGTTCATGGACAGTGAAAATCCTGTTATGGCTAAGTATATTTTACAAAGCGGAAAGCGCTTGTCACGTACCGGTGAATGTCATGTTCAGACTCGAACCCTTGATTTGAGCCAGTTTGTAACCGTCATCGACAGGTGAGACCGAAGCATCCCAGTGTGCATCGTATTGGATCGCATCGTCATCCCACATGATGACTCTGGTAGTATCCGGAAACACTGCACCATTGAACGGCTTGTAGAGGATATAATCCAGTGCAAAATTCTGAAAAGAAGCGGTAGTGGTCGCAACGGCAGTGGCCGCAGTCGACGTGATCGTCAGAGTCGTAGTAGATGGCGTAGGTAAGGCAGTGCTTAAGGTTGTGCTTTCCCTCAACACTTCAAGATTCATGCCAAATGTTGCGTGCTGGCTGGGACTGAGACCCTCTGGCGTGGCATCCGTCTCTCCACGCTCGATGGCTTTCTTGGTCTGCTCGTAGCGGCGTATACGAGCAGCCAGTGGCGTTGACTCTGCCCGTGGATCCTGCCCTACGTGAGGACCGCCGTCCGGCGGCGTGTACACATCAATTACTACCTGCGGCTGTGGTATCGTAATTTCAAGGAAATGTTCGCTGGAGCTCAAACCGTCGAACAGGCAAAGTCTGCCTTGTTCATTCGTGCCATCCTCTCGCCATGCAGCGCCATCATCAAAGAGTTCTCCGTCAAGTGAACAGTTGTATGACAATGGTGCAGCATTTGGGAAGCGAGCTCCAAATTGTTTCTCGCCAAAAACCTCGACATAGGAGCCTGGAATGAATTTCAATGTTGTAGTCAACTGCAGGACTTTGACCTACCGTTGAACCCAAACCACAGAATAGCAGCTGTTTGAGAGAGATCCGTTGTACTCTTCGTCTGATTGAACCACTGCGAATCAGCTGGAGCGACGTACCAAGTGCCGTCGTGCCAAATGCGATCCAAATTGCTGTCGTCGACGACAACAAATCGAGTGTCAACCATGGGCTGCCAAATATCGTCTGGAGCAGAGTATTGTGATGGGAGAACAAGAAAGAAAAGAGACCAGCGAGCTGTGGGTATTCTCTGTCGGAAGTGGGCATGAATGACGGCTTTGTGGGTCCACCTGTCACTCGAGATCAGTTGTGTGCGCGGCCGCCATGTGCAACGCTATTGTTTTACCCATCGTTGCCTAGCAAGAAAGAATCGAAAACACGGACCTCAATTGAAAAGCAGAAAGAATTCATTTACCTTGCGGGAGGCGCTCTTTTTAGAGATATCAATTGAGGCTACGTCGCAGGACCTGGATGTCAACTTTTGATCCCCAAACAGTCGTGAATGGTGTTCCCTCGAAGATTACAAAACTTTTGTTGTACGAGAGATGCGCGAGGTGGCGTCTGTAGACGATAGACAGAGATGGCCACTGCTGTGGGACAAGACATAGACAACACTTCTGAAGTAGACCGCGGCGAGTTCGAGCAGAAGGCTTGAGACACGGATCATGGTATTGAGTGTCATGATCAAGACTCGGACGAATCAACGCCGGCGGCCTGTAAAGGGAGTCAATCAGGAAGCGCATGCCATGTTGTCAACTCACTGTCCGCTTTTGCCTCGAAGGCATTTGTAGCTATAATCTCACTTTACAATACCAGCCTATCCTGATGGTGATCAACTCTCATAGCCTACAGGTCCTGCTGGTTTAACATTGCGTGCACAGTGAACGTTCAATTTGTCGATGGCAGGCACTCTGACCCATCCATGATTGTGCAAAGGTGCATTGTGAGTTCTCGGTCAGAAAAAAAAAATCTGACAGAGCTTTACTTGCATTGGCCCGCCCCCAAGAGGGCCTACGGCGGTGCGCGATGGCGGTCAGAAGAAGCGCTCGTTTATTTGGCTAAATGAGGCATCGCGATGCCGAGACATGCCGAACCAAGACTCTATATCTACTGCCATGGTCACCGTGTACCTGCCGTGTACTAGCCAGGTAACCTAGCCGTCTGTAGTGAGCGACACTGTACAGTACGGCCAGACTATCTGGCTGACCGTGTACATCCTTTGGGAACGATGTGCTTTTCGGATTGCATGGCTGGTAGCTCTGCTGCAGTCTGCAGACTTAGTCCAGCTGAGTTTGTATCTATTTCTCCGAGACGCAAACTAACCAGAGCTGTAAGGCCTAGCTCTTTGTGGTCTGCGGGCAAACTTCTGCTTACCGCGTCGATTGTCTCAGCCGAGCTGCGCCATAAAGCTGGTGTCAAGCTTTGTTCATCCCAGCCGCTCCCACTCAAACATATTCCGGCATGCACACCCCTTCTCTGTCTTCTCCAGTCTTTTCGATCCGTGGTCGTGGCTCATGACCGACTCCTTTGATACTACATACTACAGCTTCAGATCGAACGCCGGCACGAGAACTGATGCGACTCCGGTTGCTCATCCACTCCGCAATGTACGTACGCGCAGTTTACTTTCCCTCCATCTCACGGCATGCAAGATCGATTGTTCCTACAAGGGCAACGCTGGACGTGTGATCGCAGACCCCGGTCGACTGAATTGTGGCTTACTGTCGCTTACATAGCTGGCCATAGTGCAGGTGAGGACTGAGCTATATTTGAGCAATGCATGCCTCCAAACAGGAGCTTTCTTGATACCGGCGACACTCTTCCTCAACGTCGATACTAAGAATTGAATGTCGTAGCGGCGTCGCTCGGTCATCTTGACCGCCGAGCAAAACAACCTGTCGACCAAAACCTTCTTGACCATATCAGGAGGCACTGTACCCCATATCACTACGTATCCGCCCCCTTCATTGACATCGGTGCGTGCCTCTCCGAGCTCGTGAGGATGGTTCTTGAATTGAGTCCGTCCCCAGTGCCATCGAACAGCTTCAACAGACCATCACTTAGGAAGCGCTCGGACACTCAGCCCGCAGGAAACATTCTTTCTACTCACCTCGGGGTGATCAGACCCCGTCTTTCTCACACTGACACTTGCACTGACATTTAGAACTGTGCCCCGCCGCCGGCGTGTGTCGGGGCTGGTTGGTGTGCTGAAGTCATCGCCCGCCTAGCTCAATCGGATAGAGCGTCAGACTCTTATGACACTGGCACGGTGCGAATAGTAATCTGAAGGCTGCGAGTTCGACCCTCGCGGTGGGCTACTGGTTTTGCTCTGCAAGGCCAGGGCCCACGTTGAGTTAAAAGTTTCGAGCGACGAGAATTGAGAAATAATAAATTAGAATGCTGCTACACTGCAGCGGCGCAGCCTGCTACAGTGTGACAGTGAGCTTTTTTCAAGAAACATTCATGTGTGCTCAGTGCGACTGTATAAGGGATTGAGTTCCGGTCATCTCTTGCAGTGACTTAGCTCAAGCCGCCATCTGTCCGACTCAATTTGCCACCGGAGGGATGTCAAACAAAGAAGTGCGTTGCGTATACTGAGTTTGGCTTGTTGCTATCCAAGTTTGCACATGTGGCCCGTTCGATATACTTACGAGACTCGTTGATACAGGTCTTGATTTCGCTCCGGTTCCGTTCACAACGCAGGAGGCGGGCACGGCCAGATGTTGCGCGACATGCTGAATTGACCCGCACAGGTTTGCTGGTAAGACAGTTCTCCTGTCTGTTGGTATAAAACAAAGCATCTAGTCTCCCAACCAGCAACAAAGCACGACAAAGCCCGTCTCATAACATCATGTTCAACTACAAACTCATTCCCTTCGCCGCTTTGGCACTTATCAGCGCCAATGCCGCGGTCGTCGACCGCTCCACTCAGACCATCCCCGTCCTCACTACCTGTACTGGGACGTCTCTGACCGGTGACTGTATCACCTGGCAGGCGTCCAACCTCCCTACCGCCTGCAGAACCCTCACCAACCAGATCGACGCCGTGAGTAGCGCCCAGACCGCTGCTGGATTGAAATGCACCCTTTACACGTCTGTCCTCTCAAATTTACGCCGCTGTATTGCTGATGCACTAACTCTCTTATCGAAGTGGCGCCGCATGCAACGGACGCGCCCAACCCATCGTCGGGACGGTTGACGATCTTGGACCGGTCCTTTTCGATGACGTTGCGCAGACATGGATTTGCTCCTCCGCCTAGGAACGCCGAGCAATTGTGGTGGGTAAGCGGTCCCCGACTGACTGTGCCTCGCCTAGCTAACTTCTTGGCTATAGTAAAGGTCTAAGGATGAGACAAGGCTCGCGAGGCTATGTGTTCGAATGCGCCGCGACAGTGTATTAGTAGTGTCAAGTAACGAAGATACACTGAATCATAATCATAGTACAAATGCTGGCTCTCTGCTCCTCGCGTCCATCAGCTCCGACTCCAAAGTATAAGTGTCCACCGAGTACTTCGTATCGACGAACTCGGCAATGCTTTCGATGACCTTCCTTCCGCTGCTCACTGAGAAGCGTATGATCATGATGTATTCGTTCTTGAACGGATTGCCGCTAGCAGTCTTTCCATTTGTTGCAACCTGTTGTGACACAATTAGGCACAAAACAAAGAACAAGATATTTCCAAGTACTGACATGCACAGTAGCTGTCTCTATCCCTGCTTTGTCTACTGCTTGAATGAATTCCATTGGCGGCAGAAGCTATTACGCCGAATCGTTGAGGTCGGAGAGCAGATAGTAAACGGTTGAGAGTCTCACCCCAAAATCGCTGAGCCAGCCCTCTGTTCCTTGGAGGAACGCGATGAACTGCTCTCTGCTTCTGGACTTCTCGCCCAGCCCGTTCAAAGATGCAGGTAGGAACTGGTGCGAGAACGTGGCAGAGAGCACTTCCTTGAGTGTCGCGTAAGACCTATCGTTGATGGCCCCGAGGAAAGTCTCAACGAGTATGAGGGTATCGGACATGCTTGGGCGTTCTGTCACTTCTGTGGGGTTTTGTGGTACGAGACGAAGCTGTTAAGTTACAGTATGCAGGAGCCCTGGTTGTCCTCCGTGGTCTACACGTTCTGCCAATGTCAGGGCGGTCCACTCTGTACGTACCAGCAAATTTGAAATGATACCTGCTTCGTACAAATTTCGAGTCGAGGTATCCATTGACCGTCTGGTTTGCATAGCAACACCAGTAGAGGAGAAAGAGAAGCTACATATGTCCTTGATAAGATCCAGAATTTGGGGCCATGCAATCCTTGGCGAGTAACACTCCCTCGCTTCTTTGTGCGGCGCACCGGAGAAGATAGATAATAAGATATGGTCGTGTCTGCCAGCTTACAATGTATCATACCTTGCCCTGAAATCCCGGCAAAATCAGGCAGAAATATGACGCAACAGGGTAGGCTTACCCTTGAGGCTTTTTTTCTTGTTATTGTTGATGCCAAGATGACCTTCGTGGACGGTGGAATTGTACCCGCCACACCTCGCAGGCGAGACTTCTGTCATTGATTCGTATCGGGTGAGTCCGTTTGCTCTCAATCTGACCTTTTAGCCGTCCCAGTTTACGGCACAGGACGAGGTCACTCGCAGCCCTGGACAGTCTGGGAGACGAGGGTTTCACATTTACGTCGTATGCTGCATGACTCGTATATTACATAGAAAAGATCCCATGTCCATTACTGACACTTTTGGGCCACTGACACGCACAATCCTTTACCGAGATTGCATATTGTATCAAGCGGGGACACACTGAATGCGACGTCAGATCGCTCAAGCAGTGCTTTGGATAGTACTCACTTGGGAGTAGTATTCGCCGTTCGCGACACACGAGAAACCCGAAACGCAAGTGGTAGGACCACTCCAGCCAATACCTGTTCAAACACAACGAGGTCGGCTCGCAAGATTTGCAAGGGTCAGAGACAATCCTCACCTCCACACTGTCCATATGCAGTCTGAGAGGAGCTAGCTGCAGTCGTGGTATGCGAAGATGTTGTGGAACCCGAAGCTCCGGTGAAGGTCGAGTTGATGGGACCGAATTTGATGTTCGAGTACACAACCGACGCATTCGGGGAGTCGGCTTCGACAGTTGCTGGGACGCCAGAGGTGGTGGCACAAGAGCCACGAGCGATGCCAGGCTGCGTTGCGCTACCGTTGGTTGGGTAGAGACTGTCGAGCCACAACATGTCGACGGCGTAATCATCCCACAAACTGAGTACTAAGACCATTCCTGTTTCGAACGCATCGCCCATCTTCGCCAGACCGCCCCGTGACTCGAAGGAGTTGGTGTCTCCGAACAGTGTCTTCTGCGCATTGCAGTAAGAGTCGGTGATGGAGTTGTAAGACGTGAGGGTTGAGAAGGTGGAGTAGGAGTTGGGGATAACAACGCCATTCTGGACGTAGTAGCGCTTGATTTCGGAAAGATCGCCGGAGGCGGTGCCATCCGAGGTGATGAACTGGGTGACAACGGTGAATGTCTTGGTGGTGTCGACGGTCTCTCCTGCACCGTAGAAGGTCTTGTCTCCCATACGGTACGAGTTGAAATCGCAACCGTCTTTGTCGCAGACACCGTCGTAGCGTTCATCACCGTCGCCGCAGTCGGTACCAGAGCACTGTGTCTGTCCTTCGACGGTGCACACATGCGGGGTCACCGCAGCAGACATGGAGTTGGCCTCCCAGATATCCATTTCAGAACAGCAAGTGCCGTACTGGCCAGTACCAGCGTTGGCATCGTTGGAATCAGCCGTCCAGTCCAGGATGTTGGCCTGGGATGGTCATGTCAATGACACGCTTAGGCAATAGAGGCTGGATACTCACCGCGCCGTCGATGAACTTGATGTCATGGGGACACTGTGAGTCGCAATAGCCGGTGCCGTAGGCTGCACCGGCCTTATTGTTGGGGTACTGGGACTTTCCGCCATCTTGGGACATCTCCACGAAGTAAAGAGCGCCATTGAGACCGCAAGGAAGGTTGGAGACATCGACGTCGAACGTGAACTCCTGGTTCTTCAAATTGAACATTTGGTAATCGTTCTCGTCCTGCATGAGGTAGACACGAGATCCGACGTTCGTGTTGGATGACTGGGTGACAAACTTCAGAGTAAGGGAGCTGCCGCTGGCGGTAATTCCGTATGTGCCGGTGTAGTCGGCACCGTCCAGTGCACAATTGGTCGCACAGGTGACGGGGTCGGGACAAAGGGTTGCATCCCAGGTGTTTCCGGTGTAGCAGTTCGTATATCCTCCGACGTCATGAAGCCAGCGCCAGTTGGAATCGAGCACGACGGAGCGCGACTATGGGACTAGCATCAGTGTTGCATCACGGAGAGAGCTGAAGGGCATACCAGCGTCGTACAGGTGCCTCCCGCCGCACACTGTTGTATGGAAAGGCTTGGGTGGGTTTCCGCTGTCTCTGTGCCGATCTGCTGACCGGCGACTACCGCGAAGAAGACGATGGAGATGAGAGAGAGCTTGTCGAACATGGCTGAGGCGACTGTCGATGCTTTTCGTAGAGGATAACTCCAATGTTTATATAGCAGTGTCCCGGAAAAAATCTGGATCTGGAGGATGGTCTGGCGACCGACGCTCCAACCGCTGTGAGGCAGGCATGCCACTCGTATGAGCTAGAGGGAATGCTGCCTCAGCCGAGAAGAGTCCGCAGAGATCTGCCGCCAAAGCACCGTACACATTGACTGGCAATGACTAGGTTATTTTGGGTGAGCCGCGTCCCAGAGACGAGGATAGTATATTTGTCTTTGAAGCGTTCATGATTGTTGGAAGCAGGTGAAGCAATCCAAAAGGGGAAAGCCCCACGCTAAAATAAGGCCTTCGTCATGGTGCCTGGGAAAGCACGTTCGCTTCATCCGCTGTCTTGAAGTTGTCGTTCGTTCGATAGCAATCCAAACGAATACTGGGATTTCTGCTTTTTGCTCTCCGCTCTACGCATAGACGAAGAATTCCATACGCCGTACGGCGCGTCTGGCTTCTGCGACGCTGTCATACATTTCCGGACGCGAGTCCAACATTTCCTACAGTTTCTTTTCTTAGGACCTACAATCTTCGGAAAAACTGCCAACAATATCCTCAGCATCCACCTCCCTCGTGCTAAACAAGAGCCTTGTGATCAGCGTTAGCTGCGCCTTTCGTGATTCTGGTCGGTCTATGTCTTGTCCTTGCGACCGCTGGAACCTTGAAACTCGCAGTTGGGGCAGTTTCGGAACTTTGAATGAAGGTGTCCTCAAAAGTCTCTCTATTTATGAGCACCTCCTACATGCAATGCGCTACCATGGGAACATTTCATGAGCCACTGATTGTCGAGGAGTTCTCGATGTGAATCACTAGTTTCCGCCAGTGAGTGCCCAATTCGAAGCCTTTCATACACTCGTCAGCGGTTGCCCCACTGATACCCATTCTGCTTATAGTACCATTTGCTACCTATCAACTGTCGCTCTCCTTGTCTACGCACTCTCGCGTCCAATTTCCATCTATTAGCTATTGGCTCGTCACCTCAACATTGACGCAGCGGACTCATGCTTATAGTACCATTTGCTACCTATGAGCCGTCGCTTCTCCTGTCTATCCAGTCTTTTTCTATCGGCTCCTCATATCATCATTGGCGCAGCGGACTCTGAACCCAGTCGAGTCAAGCTCAGGCTCTCTTATGAGTGGGAGTTTTCTAACACATCTTTCGGTAAGAGAAACGAGATACTCTCATGGTCCAGGTGCAGTCCCCGGACTACCCGCATAACACACACACAGGTCCTCAAGATGCGTTTGTATGGACTGCTTCTTGCCACAGTGGGCCAGCACATCTGTCCTCGATTCATATTGCTCACCGTCACGCCGGTACTAGTCGACGGAGTCTAGCATGGTAAGGCCAGAGCAGTGAGCAGCAAGCAGTCGTTAGGTAAACAAACGTGAAGCGGATGTGGCGTAACACTTTCTGATCCAACCTCTATAAGTCGTAGTATTGAATCTCTGGAGAAAGACTTGCAGCCGCCAACCTGGCCTATATAGCAGTGATGATGATCTGCCCATTCGGACTCGTAACATAAGAGAATATTGGCAAATTTGTACGTTGGTCAACATCTGCAAGACTAATTTCAAATACTACGACCGATGCTGGGATATGCCGAGACCAAATGGAAATAACATAGGTCGGATAAGGAACACGCGTCCAAATACGACACAAAGGCCATGAGCGTCTTGCCTCGTGCCAGGCTGCGTTCTCACCATGATATTGAATCATGTCTAGTTCAAAATGCAGCGTGTCACTCATCTCCACACCGCCGCCCGTCATTCCGCGCCAGCCTTGCTTTATCCGGCCATCGTGACCCTGCTTTGCACCCGCTAAAACGCATCCCAAGCCTGACTCTCCTCCCTTTTTCACGACGTTTACGACTTCTGACGACACCAGTGGCTCAGCCAACGATTTGATACCACAGGCCCACCATATACCAATGATACCAGGCTCTCCAGGCCGGAGACTCGACATCGAAGAGAGGAAGCTGAACAAGGTCGGTGGATGTTGGGTTGGAGGTCCATACCACTGTTAAAGCTTGCTTTGCAGAACTCGAGATCACTCCCAGCCCTTCGGCTCGCTCCGCACAAGCAGCTGCTTATATGCGTCCATTGCGGGGATCGCAGTTGCCAGCGCTGTCGCCGTGGCACGGAACGCACACCGCGCCGCAGATGGTCGTTCTCCGGGCTCTCTCTCGAATACGTCACCCGACCGGCCACCAAGCACGCGCACGCACCCCGTGTCCTCCCATCCACGCCACCGCTTGCTTCGTGGCGCGCGACGTGGTCGGCGCACAACGTGGGCAGCCTCGAGGACCCATGGCTCGTCGACATACCGCGTCTTCTGCTCCCGTGCGTGGAAGAGGACGATCTGGATCCGCATCTGTCGCCATCACCGTCTCTTGACCGGGTTGGTGACGGCGCATCTAGTGGCAGCGTTGCCAGAGTGACGTCTCTGGTGAGCATCTTTGATTATCGTAAACCTAATCCCCACCATTTCCTGCCTTGCTTAGACCGACACTGGTCGACCCGCCCATAAAGTGGCAGCGAATCCGCGCCAGAAGCATCCTGTCCCTTCGCGCTGGACTACGAAAGGCGTAGACCGCCAGCGTAACACGACCTCCATGTCTGCCTCTCCGTCCTCCTCTTACGAATCCTCCTCCTCGCAGGAAGCCACGACGTCGCAGAAGAGCCGGGTCCTGCGCCGCAAAATAGGCCTCACGCACCTGCGCATGTCCGCGCCCGCGTCTTCTAGCCCAATCAGTCCGGGCTTTCCTTCCCATGCCCATACCCATGCCTCCCGGCGGCCCATATCCCAACCAGCCCACTTTGCGTCCGCCAGCACGTCCAGTATACCCATCACGCACTTCCAGCTTTCTCACAACCGCGCCCAGTCCCAGCCCGTCCACATACCCCGCCTCGGCCACCCGCACAGGCCGTACTACTCCGCCGTCATCCGCAAGGAGCCACCGCGCCCATCCACCTCGCATGACTTCCGTCCATCGTCCCCCGCCACGTCCGACCTCAGCACGTACACCCCCGGCGAATTCGGCTACATCCCGCCGTCCAGCAAGTCCGGGTTCTGCGTGAGCGGCGAGACCGAGCTGCGCATGGCCCTGGCCGACGACGACGCGGGGTCGTACAAGTACAAGGACATGCGCAAGCGCGGCGTCCTCAAGCGCCTGAGCCAGGGCATACGCGAGAAGGTCTTTCGAAAGTGATGACGACGCTTTTTGCACGACTATGTAATTATGAACTGCTTTGAGTTTTTAGCACCGTATGATACTTGTACAAATTGTCCCATGCTAATAGAGTATGCATTATGTCCGTTCACGCATGGTCCACTGTTAGTGTAAAGTTGAAGACGCCGTGCGGGTCGTATACGGGCTTGAGCGCGGCTAGGCGCGGATAGTTGTCACGGTAGTACAGGCGTTGCCCTATACCAAAGTCAGTCGAGACTCCAACCCAAAAGGCAAACTCACAGTGCTCAAGTCGATCATCAGGATAGTTATAATACGCGCCATAATCCCAATCGTCGCCCATGTTATCCGTTATGCTCGCGACCATGTTGTCGAGGAATGCGAACCCAGAATCGGGGAACGCGTCCTCCCCGCTGGAAGTGTAGAACTGGATCGTGAGCAGGCTGTCTCGGGAGCTGAACGACGTCGAGTTGGCGCTGACAGCGTTGATCTTGCTGTTAGTCCCGCCGTACACTTCGGGCTGGATGAACCAGCTCTGGCGAAATCATCAATCAAATCATACCATAGTCCAAAAGTCCACTCACTGTCTCGCTCTTAAATCCCTCCGTAGCCAAATACTGCATGAACGCAGTAGCCGCCTTCTCATTGATGATCTCCTTCTCCGGGGTCATCAGACTCTTCGCATAGAACGTATCGTTCCCCTCCAGCGCCGCATGTGTGTTCAACACCCCCCCAGCGAAAATCAACACGCTATCGATATACGTCCCGTTCCCACTAAGGCTGCTCCACGCGTACGGGGGGAGCGCATCCAGGAGCGGCGCCAGCGTCACATTGAGCGTAGCCTCGCTCTGTCCGTAATACCCCCCGGACAGCCCAAAGCCCACTATACCTTCCTTGGAGCCCGCGGTCAGGACGAGCTCCATCCCGATGGCGGGCTCGATGTCGCTGAACAGGTAGTTCTGGAACGTGACGAAGGCGGAGGCGGCGGCGCGGGCGTGGAGGTCCCAGTGGTATTGGAAGACGACGGCGTAGGCTGGGGCGGGGAAGGTTTGGACGACGAGGGAGGTTATGATCCCGAATGAGGGTGCGGCGCCGCGCATAGCCTGGAATGTGGTTAGTTTGTGTGATCATGGCGTGCTGAGGAGCAGGAGAAATGTTGCATTTCAACGTACCCAGAAGAGGTCCGCGTTGACGTCGTTGGAAGCAGTGACAATGGTGCCGTTAGCGAGGACGACCTCCATCTCCTGAATAGTATCGAGGGTCAAGCCCCACAATCTCGACGTGAATCCAAAACCGCCAGTCGCTGTATCAATATCAGCCCATTCATACAACCACTTTGAAACTCGAACACAAACCTGCATGCCCCCCGATACCGACATACGGACATGTCCCATGCGGTAGTGCCCGTCCCTCAGCGTTGAGCGCCAGCGCAATGTCGCCTAACAGAAGCCCCGTTTGCAAGGTGGCGAAACCAGTGGACGCGTTGTACGAGATGGAGGTCATGTTGCTGAGATCGATGACGAGGACGCCGTCTTTCCCTCCCAGGCCGTTGGCTATGTAGCTGTGCTGTTTACACGGTCAATTGAGCATATGCTACCAGCGAGGAACAGACGGTTCGGACGTACCCCACCACTTCTTGCAACAACCTGGTAGTTCTCACTCGACCCAGCGGCTACTGCAGCAGCGACTTGCTCGGTGCTGCTAGGATACGCGACAGCGATGGGCTCGATGAAGTCATATCGCAGATTGACTGGAGAGCTATCAGCATTCGCGTCGCCCACTTCGGACTCGGAGGATACATACAAGGTGTGCTCGCCTCAGCGTATCCCCGGTCATCCGCAAACAGCGCAAAGATCCCATCGCTCGTCAGGTTGCTCTCCAGGTCCCGCTGTGCCAAAACTGCAGTGCCGAAGGCCAAGGTTACGAGACGAAACAACAAGGTCATGTTGGCGCGGACGCGGACTCGGAGGCACTAGTACTGACTCCATCAGCTTTTATATGCGTTCCTGCTGGGAATTGCCTATCGAGTCAGCAGGTCCCCGATGGGTTCGTAGTTTTGCCGCAATCTATTGGAGGGCAGTGACCAGTGACCACCCGACGTTTCAGCCGGGATGGGCAGCCCGCAAGGTGGCTTAGAAGACGTTCATGTATTCTTCCCGCACTGGCTTCAAATGGGACGCCGAGAGGTTCTCACCGACGAAGAGAGCGTAATCGCCCAGGAAGACGGTCGTCCATTATCCTCGGAGCAAGAACGAGATGAGTGTCTGGGACAAGTGATGGGGTCCCGATGACCCTGGGTTAAGGCTCCGCCAGATTGGTGGCGGTGACTAAATCAAGACTCGCATTGGTGTCTCGGCATGGGTCTGCTCTTCGACTGTGTAGAACTCTTGTTTGAGCAGATGGTATGACTTGTAAGCAACGAAAGTAGCCATGTACAGTATACTATATAGCACATTTATGCTTGTCCTTGAGCTTATACTGATGGATGCGAATTCGAACTTGAAGTATTTGAGAGCTGCTGCTCATGAGTCAAGCTTACGATGCAATCGGAATCGTTATCCATTCGTCTCGTAGAAATGAGCAGCAAAAGTGCATAATGATACAAGTTGTAGGACATAGGTCCTCAGTGGCCAACGCCCTTTTCGAAGACAGTGATACTCTCGACCTCCTCGAGGTGGTAGAGCGGCTCCAAATGGGCGTCCTTCTGCCAAAAGACATATCTGGACAAAAAAAATCATAAGCATCTCCTCTCCAAGCTGCCAGGAAGGCTTACCTTTTGATGAACCACGGAAGGTACGTTCCTCCCTGGTACGAGACATGCTTCCATGTCGGCACAGCGAACACGTAGTCGAGCTCTTCGAGCGTGCGCTGCTTCGTCTCCGGCATGAGGAAGAAAATCATCACCAAGGCTATGACGTTGAGGCCCGCGTAGAACCCGAACGCGCCCACTTCGGTCATGACAGTCAACATGCGGGGGAACGTGATACTGAGGACGGCTGCCCATCCAAGGCAGGTCGCGACAGCCCATGACATGCCCATCTCTCTGTGCGTCAGAGGGAAAACCTCTGCGGAATACGTGAAAGGGACGGGGCCTTCTCCCGGTGAGTAGAACGCTGTACAGAGCCATCAGGATACATGGACGCCGCATATGTACGCAACAAACATACCCGCAAAAATGAAGATGAACAGCGCGATGAGAGGGACCTTCGCACTGCTCCCGTCAGGGATCAAGAAACAGAGCCCTGCGGCAAGCAGGGTCCACGCCATGTTCGGGAACGTGAACAACAGGAGATTGCGGCGACCGAAAGTGTCAATCGTCTGAAATCAAAGTCAAAATGCGAAAGGGGATGTCGGTGTGGAGATGATGGCGTACCCATACAGCGGGGAATGCAAAGACCCAGTTGACCAGACCGAAGCCCCAAGATGCCCACAATGCCTGGCCTTGACTGTAGCCCGCCCGGAGGAAGACAGAGGAGGAATAGAACGCGATGATGTTGATGCCACACATCTGCTGTGCGATCATCACGACCCAAGATGCCAAAGTGGCGCGGCGGACACTAGATAACGTTATCAGGATCCGTGCTTGGAGCAACGATTGAATAGAACTGAGGGTGGCGTACCGAGGGATCGTGAACAACTCTTTCATCCTTCCAAAGTATGTGCTTCCTTGGATGACCTCGTGCTCAACGAGCAGTTGACGGTGGACGTAGTACAGATCGCGTGCGGCCTGTAGCTCCGAGTTCCGCAGGCGCTTGAAAGAGTTGAACGCTTCCTGATACCTGTTCTTCTTCATGTACCAACGTGGGGACTCTACAATCACAAAACGAAAAGTGCCGTCAGATGACGAAAGACCCGTAAGAGAGATAGCGAAATGAACTAACCCGGGCAAAAGTAGATACCGATGACCAACGGGACAGCGGGGAGGAACGCACTACCCAACTGCAGACGCCATGCGATTTTCCCAACGTCTTTCAAGGCCAAGTTGGCGCTGAAGCCGAGGAAGATTCCGAACGCCGTCCACATCTGCCAGCTCATGACCAGCCCACCACGGATGCTTGCGGGGGTGTTTTCAGCAGCGAAGACAGGCGTGGTTGTCGCTTTGGGCCCCATACCGAGTCCTAGGAGGAGACGACAGATGAAGAGCTGGGGCCATGTCTGTGCGAAACCAGAGCCGATGACGGAGAATGTACAGAAAATGCCGCAGAAGAAGATAGTACCACGCCGCCCGAGCCAGTTGTTCAGCGGATCAGTCAACCAGCACCCGACTAAGGCGGTAGCGAGGTAGGGACTTCAGAAAATGGAGAGTCAGCGTCCAATTTTGATGAGAGATAAGATACATACGCGGAGTTGATCATGCCCACGATCCACTCATTTCTCCCCTGGTTCGGATCGCCATCGGCGGTGGATATGTTGAACTCTTGAGGGAAGCTCAGGTTGGCACCGTTGGAGCCGGTCTGGTCCCATCCTTGTACGGCAGCTGCTAGAGAGCACAGAATAACTGTCATGTACAAATCGCGCGGTTGACTCCATTTGTCTGTGGAACGTTCCCGTCAGCTATCATTCAATACAACAAGCTCCATACTAGTCACTTACGCGTTGTCTCCCGTCGGATAACTGCCCGATCCGCCTCGTCGAGGAGAGGAAGCGATTCAAAGTCGCCCGGGTGCTGCGCGATGAGGGCGCCCTTCTTGAAGGTGTCGACGTGCGCCTGGAAACCCTTCTCCTCCGCGAACTCCTCTACCTGGCGCAGAAGAGTCGCCTGGGGGATCCCATGGAGCGGATTCTGGATGCGCGCATTGACGTTGCTGACGAGGTCGGCCGCGAGCATGTGCTCGTTGCGCTCTTCATGTTCAATCGACTTCTCGTCAGACATCGCGGGGCACGAGGGGGGAGGAAAGATGGGGAGCCTGGAGAAGGGGTAAATTGTGTGTGTCGTTATATAGGTTTGCGGGGCATCAAACAAGTGGGGCGCTTCTGCAAAGGTCTGCAACTGTTCAGTTACAGAAGCACCTACTATCCCCTCCAGGCAATGGTCACACGACGCTGGAAATCCGAGTGCGGAATGGGATTATGGGACTACTCCCGGCATGGACGCACGAAAACATCTTGTGATGATGGAATTTTTCAAAAACAAAGTAAGCGCCAGTCCTGACGTTGTTGACCTACACAAGTACACATCTCAGTATCCCTGCAAAAAGACAAAGGGTCAGATTGCTTTGAGCATACGCAGAAACTCTTTCTCTGTCCACTCGAACCGAGATACGTCCTCACACGCTGAATCCAGCCGTTCGGCTATGCTGCTATCGATTGAGATGTCGATATCTGGTTCCAGCACACAAGTAGAAGGTTCCTCGGTGATGACGACAAGGCTGCTATCTAGCTTCGCCATTGAAAGTAAAATTGATCTCCTCATGGACATCGAGAAGCGTGATTCCGACCTATCCCGCGAACCTGAAAACATCAAAGAATCGAATCCGGCAGAGGTACTGGTATCGCCGAAGAAGATAGACTGAGACTTGAGGCTGTCGCTAGAGGCGAACGAGTACATGTTGAAATCGAAGAGATCGGGATAGGGAAGCGCGCTGTCTCGCTTGGTGGTACGCGGAGGAGTACTAGTAGTAAGCTGCGGCGAAGAAACAGAATGCGTAGGGAGGATCGCCGTAGCATGTGCTCCCCCATGGTCCCAGAGCACCCCGCTCAGGGCAGAGAGAGCAGATGACGCGCAGTTGGAAATGGGGAACGCAAATTTGGCGACAATTGGCATCGAGTTGGTGCAAGGAGGGATGGCCTTGACAACAGTGAATCCGGAATTCTCGAGACCGGACTCTAGATCTGCAAGTGAGATAGTATCTTCGGTGACTTGAGGTGTATCACTGAACGAGGTAGGAAACAAGGGCGTTTTGGGAGACGGAGACGGAGATGTAATAGACACGCGTTCGACATCGGGAATGACAGGTGCGGGTTGTTCTTGTGCAGGAGTAGGCTGTTGCAGTACATTGGGTATTGGTGGACATTCAATTCGTTCGGCAGGCAGAGTAGGAGTAGGAGGCTCAGAAGGCGAAGGAAACAGTTCGCTGATGTTGAAGCTGATAGAGCTCCAATCTTGCACGCAGATCTCTGGCGGAGGCGATAGTGGCGGAGCTACAACGGGGTCGCGGCGCTGGGCATTCTCACTGGCGGCGGGATGGTTGAGCGTGGAGGGACGCTTGAGGATTGAAGGCAACTGGGCGACGCGGTCTGGCAAGTGTGGCGCTGGGCGAGCAGTAGTTCGGGCGTGTGGCCATCGACGCCGAGGTGGGCTGGGCGCGCGCGCTAAATTTACAAGGGTCAAGAGGGTACAAGCCCCAAGTGGACGTGGGCGCACGCGTATACGGTCTTGGGTATGTCGGAATAGGTGATGTCGGCGGCTTGCTTGGCTTGCAGACGAATAAAGACACGAAGATCGCCCAGACGGCGCGTAGAAAGGCTAGCATGAACGGCGGCGGCGGCGGGCCAGCGGGATAGTAGAGATAGTATTGATGGTGGTAAAAGGCAACCCGCCTTGCCGCCGGCTTCTCCTCTGCTCCTCACCGTCATCGACGACGAACAGCCACTCTTGCTCGTCGTACCACACACCGCCTAACGCGTCTGCCTGTTCGCAGCTATCTTTTTCAGTAGCTGCAATGCCCCCCAAGGAACCGACGCGTCATCAGCTGTCCTCGCGACTCTCCTACAGCCAGAATACGCCTGCCTTCCTCCAGAAGTTGCAGAATCGTATGGCTGGTATTCCCGACGACGAAGATGAGGACGAGGAGGACGAGTTCGAAGACGACGGCTCTGGGCGTCCCCCCATACCCCGCCGACCGCGCCCTGCCATACCCGAACGTCCCGCATCGCAGCCGGGCAGCGAAGACGAAGACGACGGCGACGAGAAGCCGCAGGTCGTTGTGCTACGCGAGGGCAAGCATCTGACTGAACGCGAGGCAGAGAACATCCGACGCAAGGGTAAACGCATGATAATAATCGTATTTTTTAGACATTTTCTGACAATTCTTATTCATACAGAGAAAGGTCTACCACCACTCCCCGAACCAGAGGCTCTGATTGTTTCCACCAGGCCCAGTGACGAAAAGGAAAAGAAACAAAAAAGCGCCACAACGACCAGCCTCTCCTTCTCCTCCTCGTCTTCATCCTCCAAGGCACCGGCAAAACGCAAACGCGTGGCCATTACTTCGAGAGATTCTGATCAGGACGAGCCGGCATCTTCCTCGAAAGGCACGACGAAGAAAACGAAGAAGGCAAAGAAGAACAAAACCCTGCTCTCATTCGGGGATGACGCATGATTCGTGGTTAGCTCTAGGGTCGCGCCTCGTTCGTGCACTCCCTGTTTCTGATCCTGTTTCCCCCGCATGTTCCCCACCTCTTTTACGTCGATATCGTGCCTTTCTACCTCGCATCGCACCCTAGGCCCTGGCGTTTTACCGCTGCGGCGGCGCTATGTAGAAAGATGGGGATCAATGCGGGGCGAACAGCTGAGCAATGTTCTGTACAGATCGTGCGCGGAGCATTTGCTTCACGGCGGGATCATGCACTGATTATGCTACTAGTGCTGGTGTTAATTCGACGAGGCTACGTCTCAAGTCGGGTAGTCTCAAGTACCGTCCATGACACGCGGGAAGGTTATTGGCATCCTCTCACAGCTTTTTACTCTCATCGGGATCCGGAGCGGTCGAGCGGTTCATCGCTACACCCTTCGGCATCAGCGCACTCTCTCATGATCTATACGCCATATCTTTGTACTGGGGACCGGAACTCAATCAATTGATATACACACCATTGATGCCCAAGACAGTGCGAGGTGGCCTCGGCCATCACTATTTGGCATTGGCCGTATGAAGACCGGAACAAGTGGTCATCTTGTAGCAAAGTAGCACCCCAAATCGCATTCACCGCAGGCTAGACCGACCAATCAGTGCGACATCAAGGGCATGTAATACGGAGAGCGGGGCCCCATGGTACCGGTGCATGTTGTATCTCGGGGATCCGTGGCGGCTATCCCCACTGGTACCCACACGTACACTCAGGTGATGTTGGACCTTCATTTCAGCGCGCGCTCAGGGGATAGATGACCGATTCTTTCCATTTCATTGAGTCTGACGGACGAACATGGAGAGCACGCGGAGATCCCACGGTAGTTCATACGTCGAGGACTCGCACGGCCACCTCCAGGTGCCATGTGTCTACTCGAACGGCATCTGGACGATCTTGAGGGCGTGTGGACCATGATTGTACGTGCTGCATACTTTTCTTGATGAACGGACCCTGGATTCGAGAATTGCGTAAATCTTTCAAGTATGATTGTTCGGCCTCATGGGCAATACTAGATTGGCTTGAACTCAAAGCCAGCAGACTGCGGCCTCCGTCGCAGCATATTTCGCTTCTGTCTCCGAGCCGATACCATCAACCAAGGAAGGTACTGAGTCTACCGACCATGGTAGGCGTAAGTTGAGGACCAGAAGCGGTCAAGTTCCTCCTGAGCTTCTCGATGTAGAGTGCCACCGCCGTCGCTGGTGACATTTTAGCCCACGTTCAAGAACCGAGGCCACGAACTGGGGGCCCGGGGGCACTCTCCATTGAGTCCTGCTTCAAAAGTCCAAAGAGACAGGCCACGGCAAGGGGCCCCTTCCCGCGTGCTGAGCGCGCCTTGGTCGATTCGCGCCTGGCCATCTCACGACGCACTAAGTCAAACTGAGGGTGGGACATCGTTCTTGCTGCGCGTCGGATGAGATAGTGAGGTACTGGAGCAGCTGATACAGAGCAAAATAGGCATTGCGGGCGTAATCAGCTTGTTCAGTCCACCATCATGTGTGTAAGTAGTATTTGAAGTTGTCTTGAAATTACAGCTGTTGACCAACTTGCAATTCGTCTTGCAGTATGGCTCGTCTCAGCCATTGAATGGTAAAAGAGTGGCAGTCTGAAATCAGACCGATGATCACTTATGTTATGAGTCTGAACGGGCAGGTCATAATCAATCTATAGCCAGGTTGGCAGCTGCAAGTCCTTCTCCAGAAGACTACTACTTATGTATGACGATTGGCTCAGAAAGTGATATGCCAATTCCGCTGCACGACTACATGCTCTGCCCATACTACGCTCGACCTTGTCAACTACAATGTGCAATAGAGTACTACTATGACAGAATCGATGGACAGACGTGCTGAGTCACTGTGGCAAAAAGCAGTCCGTACAGCAGTCCGTACAGGCGCATGTTGAGGACCTGTGCGTGTCATGTTTCAGTCTTCCCTCGAGCTTGTCAATAGTTGTTCAACGCGGCGGTGCGGTGCCTCTGAAGCTTCAAGTTTGGGAAGGCTGGCAATTAAGACGGTCATGTTGAGTGCATCCTCTACAGTCGCGCTCCCGGGTTTGTTGCTCTGAAATACTCATAGGGACAACAATCCTTTACCACTGGAGCATACAGCGTCTGCTCTTGCGTCAATTCCGCCACGAATGAGGTTTCATACGAGTCATGGCCGACGTCTCCAATGCTGGGAACAAACGTCTGGTTATATATTGAATACTTTTTGTGAGAATCCCAAATTTAGAGTGAGTAGCCAGCATGAGTGCGAGCCGGTGGGCGACGATGGACGACATGGGCGGAGTGAGTAATGCAGACTCACCGCATGGAAAGATGAAAGTCGTGCATTCAGCGACAGCCCTGATTCGAGCTGCCAATCCAAGCCTTCCACACCAATTTTGAGCAAAAGAGGGCAGCCACAATACAGACCGGATGTTTCTGGAGGCAGACTACGTAGCATAGCAGATAGCTAAGGTCCAAGCATCGCGATCGCGACTGGGTCGCGTCCGAATCACATGATGGATTGTCGCAAACAAAGATTCTCCTTTCGACCAAACACGATCGAGTTGGACTTGCTTTTGACTCTCATGTCACTCGTCTCACGCACTGTCGACGCCTTTGTCCCAGTGCTAGATATCTGCTGAGAAGATGGCACAGGTCCAATCCTCACGCCGCGCCGCCAAAGGCGATAATCGACCCCGCTATGTTGTGATTGGTATGAGTGGCTGGCTTCCTGTCTCTATGGTGCAAAGGCTGACATACTCTTGTTCGATAGATGATGATGACGATGATGACAACCCATTCATCTCGTCTGCCGCCCCGACGAGAAAACCCCTTCTTTATCCCGACCTTTCCCAGTTACCCCCGCCGAAAGTCAGCAAGCCGCGGAAAACCAGTGAAACGGTTCGTCTTGGAAGACAGGATGTCAACGAGCCCGCCTCTCCGAAGCAGACGTTCTCCAAGAATGTGCTCCCACCCACACCCATTAGCAATCCACGCCCGACGCGGTCAGAAAGAGCCAGATTCGACGAATCTCTTTCATCTGCTCGCACTCCCACGCGGTCGTCGCGCTCCGTCAAGGCAGCCGCTCCGCTCAACGAATCCTTCGTCTACCACAAGTCGAGCAGCAATGTTCCTCTAGCGGATCCGAATGAATGGACATCGACCTTTGATACCGCTATTGGCAGTGCTGCCATCCGTGCAGCAGCAGCAGCTTCATATCCCAGTCCGGCTCCGGAATCGAGGAGACCGTCGTCGTCTGTGAAACCTGCACAGGGTTCGACTGACAAGTCCAGAGCGGCTTCAACCTCGACTTCCCGTGTACCTCTTTCGCCACCGCCCACCCCGCCTGTATCGAGGGCCAGAGCATCGAAGAGCAGACCCGCTCCATCAGCCACTCGATCGTCGACCCCCGGCTCGGTTCCAGTTCCAGATGAGTGGCTCGAGGAAGCGCCGAAGGACAAACAGTTCGAGTTGCCACCTGGCTTCACGCTCAAGCCGCACCAAGTCATCTCTCGTTCGTGGATGGCGGAGAAGGAGAAGGATCCGAGGTTTGGCGGGGGTATCCTAGCGGACGATATGGGGTGAGTGATCGTTCTGGTCCTTGCAGCTTTGCATTGCTCATCTTCGCAAGGTATGGCAAGACCATACAAGGCCTTGTGGTCATCTTCGATGACAAGGTAGCCAATCCGACAGCTGGTCCGACTCTGTATGGCCTTTCATTTCTTCCCCAAAAGCACTCTGTTGAATGTTTGCACCAGAATTATCTGTCCCACTGGTGTTATGGCGAACTGGCAGTTCGACGCTTACAAGCTGGATCCGAAGGAGAAATACAAGGTATATCTGTATCATGGACAGAAACGGAATAGCAGTGAGACTTCCTGGTTCTCTTCCTTTTCTGTATCCTCACTCACGTCGTTTCTTCGATAGGTGTCAAATTCCTCGAAAGTCAAGACATTGTCGTTACGTCGTATGGCATCCTCAGGAGTGAATACAAGCCACTGGGTACCAAGAAACCTCAAGGATATGAAAACAGGCCGGGTGCGAAAGCCGAGAGTGGCATTCATGCTGTCACTTGGCGTAGAGTCATAGCAGGTATGTCGTGTTGAATCAGATGTGTTGCAGACAGTTAATCAGAATGTGCTTAGATGAAGCTCATATCTTCAGGTCTTCGACGACACAGATTTACGCTGCCGCCCTCCACTTAAAGACATCTCGTCGCTGGAGTTTGAGTGGCACCCCAATGTATGACGCCCTCTCCTTATCTTAACTCAGCATCTTAGGTGGTTTGTGTTTTGCAGTCACAACCGAATCGGGGACCTCTATGCGCAGTTTGACTTTCTTGGCATGAAAGACCGTGCGCCGTACCTTCCCAAGGACGAAGCGAAACGGTTGATCATTTCGCCACAATTGGCTTCGGCACTGCAAGTGAGTTCAACCTCTGCTCACGTTCTCTTGGATCTTCTGACGATCATCTTCCAGGTCTTTCTGAAGGGATGCATGCTCCGCAGGACGAAGAACGATCCGTACCAATGGGTCAAGCTGGCGAAACCCGTATTGAAAGTGATCCAGTGTCAGTTCAGCAACGCCGAACAGAGGTTTTACGACCGCGTCGAGGCGGGCGGGGGGTTCATTGTCTGGGGGAAGACGATACCGGGCTTTGACAACATCCTGGTGCGGCTGATGAGGGCACAGCAGGCGTGTTTGTTCCCGCCTCTGGTGTATCAGAATATCGACCAGGCTGAGGTGGAGGAGGAGTTCGAACCGGAGGAGATCAGGATAGAGGCCCAGGATCCGAAGGGGAAGGATTTGGAGGATCTTGTTGGGGATTTGTACGTCCTGCTTTCTTTGTCGCGCTCGCCGCTCTTTCCTGAGCGATACCTGTCATGTAGACCAGAGCCCACACCGAGACGCCGTTGCGCACTCGACATTCCACGTATCGAGGTATCATGCAAGATGGCGAAGTTGGCTGAGGTTCTCAAGGAGATCAAACAACGCCCGGGGAACGAAAAGACTGTCGTGTTCTCGCAGTTCCCTTCCTTCCTTGATCACGTTGGCGTGTATCTCAAGAAGATCGGCTACAAGAGCACTAAATGTCAGTGGCTAGTCCACTCCAATATCTCGCTGGTACTGATCCTGCTGATGGGACAGACGACGGCCGGATGAGCGTGAAAGATAGATTGCTTGCGATCCAGGACATCAGATGCGATGCGGCGACGACGGTCATGCTCGTCTCACTCAAGGCCGGCGGGACTGGGCTGAACCTGACGGCATGCAATAACGTCGTCATCCTTGACTATACGTGGAACCCCGCCCTCGAAGAGCAGGCGGTCAATCGCGTGCATAGGATTGGGCAGGAGAAGACGGTGTATATCTACAAGCTGACTATTGCGGGTACGGTCGAGGATAGAATTCTGGCGGTGAGTTGATACTACTGGCATTCTGAGTGGGAACTGATAGTGGTGTGCAGAAGCAGATTGAGAAGTCGAAACTCGCAAAGATGGTGCTGGACCCGAAGGACAAGGCGGAGAAGGAAGCGTTGGAGAAGAAAGAGTTGGAGAGCAAGATCTTTGCGGAGATGTGGGGTCGTTGAGCTCTTGATGTTATGATGTGCCAGCGCTCTCTGAAGTTGGACTATCGTCTTGCTACGGCGAGGGATCATGTGTTACGAATGGATTAAATTAAGATTTAATATATTCGTTTTTTCATCGTACCGGTCTGCGAACGAATCGTAAGCCCTAAATCCTTTAGGAAGGTGCGATCAAAAGCAACGTCATACATTCCGGATACGGACAAGACCGTAAGAAGACCGTAACGCATGCGTTGCCTTTTCTTCCTTTCCTCACACCTACACATCCGTCCCGACCAGCAGTGTATACTCCTGGTCGTTCCGCTGCGCACTCGCCACTCACTCTCGTCATGTCCTCTCTTTCGTTGTTGTCCAGTGATTGCCGTAGTGCCGATTAGAGCCCGTGTTGCTTCAGGCGTTCATCTTCCCTTGTGGACCACCTCGTCAACGTCGACCGCCACATATCGCACCGGTGAGTTCGTCTTCGCCTTTCCATTCCGAGTCCTCACCTTCGTTGCAGCTGCTATGAAAACAGGAGCTGACCGCCGTGCCGTCGGGAAAAATGTCGCGCCTTCCACCGAGGCGGAACTCTATTCTGTTGGTGCGTACGTTCATTTTGTCAGTTTTCGACGTTGACCCACCTGCTGTTCACAGAGGCGATTACCCAAATGAAGAGCGTCAAGCTCGCTAGTGGAGTCGTTATACTCTACTACGTCCATTGGTACGGGTATCCCTCCGGTCATACGTGAGGCACACTCTCCTTTTTGACGCCTTACGCTTACACGTTTTTGGCGTAGCTGGGAACCTTCGAGCTCCTTTGATGCCGGTGGACCAAGTTCCGTCGCCTTACTTGATCGTACTCGGGCTCATATCCTCGGGCGATATGGTATTTCCGAGCAAGCCATGCAACCTGACGTGTCCTATCGCGCGACGAGGGCGTGGATCAGTGAGTACAGCGTTATTATGTCCTCCATACATTCTCAACGTCGTGTAGAGCAGGAAAAGATGGCCTTCAGGCAGTCGACGCCCGTTTCTGGTCTTTCGAACGTCGTAGACCGTTCGCGACACGATTCTGTCGGGGCTTCCGATACAGGCAGTCCGTTGACTTCCTTGCCCTCTGACTATCAAAGTGACGCGTGATACTACCTCCTCACTTATGTAGCTTATGTGTAACTTTTTCAATCCATGGTTTCTTGTATTTGTTGCTTTCTTTTTTTGATGCGCGACCTCTCCCTTCTAAGCGGACTGAGTGGCCTTTGCTTCCTGAGTATAGCGCGATATAAAGCAGGTCTAGGGTCTGGAGTGATACCTACCGCATATCGGTTCAATAAAGTCCTAAACCGTAAAGCCGGAAGTTGCCACGCGGCAGTTCCTCACCACCTTTTCATCTTCCCTCCGCCCATCTCGTTACCACAAGTAAGCCTTGTCGCACCCTCGGATTGCCGTTTACGTCGTTCTAGCATGCGGAAGATAACTCCCGACGAGCGCGTCTCGTTTTATCTCACTGAGTGGATTGTCCCTCCCGAGGACGTTACTTTGTTTCGAAAGCTAATGGGTTCGTCTGACATCGTTATTGGTGGTCAGCTCCCCCGACTATTCTTTGACGATACATTGGAGTTGGACCGCGAACTGCATCTTCACGGTCATTGCGACTTCGCTGATCGCGTTATCGCGCTCTTCGAGTTATTCGGGTACACTCTGTGCAGCATTGCTTTTCCCCAGTTGCTTCTGTCCTTTTCGCCGTCGCACAACTCGTTCGAGTCGCGCCTTGGGGCAGTTTTACGCGGGGACACATCCGATAAAGTTGTGATGCGACTTGTTGATTGCCGCGGCCTGGAAGTTGTATTCCATGTTTCGCCCGGCGGCGCCATTGACAGCATTCTTTCCTGTCCGTCCAGTAAGTCCTTGTCGTTCATTGTTAGAGTGCGCTCACACATCGCGTGACAGCCATGGACATGAACTTCGTATCGGATTCTTCCATCGTGTCTCTATATCCTCGTACCACGTTCGACCATCGATTGATTCTGCTGTTAGCTTCTCCTTTACCGCCGCACGCATTGAAGCGTCTCAACGTCCGACACGCTCCGCGATACACCGTGTGTCGATCCGTGCACGACGATCAACGTTTATTAGAGGCCGGGGAACTTCTAGCTCCTACGCGCTTCTTCGGCGACGTTCATTGTCGCTGCATTGATTTGACCTCCGAAAGGGAAAGCCTGCAGTTCATAGGATCTCAGTCGTGGTCGTTCTCTCCTATTCCGGTCGGTTACGGTTCACACCAACACTGCCATGTTTTCTACCAGTGGGGCGATTTATTCAATGACGGTACCTTCTCTTATCATTGTTTCGCCCATCGCACGGAGAAGCTATTGCATCCAAGTGAACCACTCCGTCTTTACCTGTATGTCCCTTTCCTTGCTGAAGTTCTAACCCGGTGCTCATTTTGTCGACAGCGGTTACGAGAAGTTCAAGGTGTCCTTGATGAAAATCGCCGTGACCCTTGCCAAAGACGACGATACATTCATGACCAACCTTTTGACTCGAGGTTTTTCGCCGGCCCAGGCTTCTGATGCCATGTCTTTGGGCGTTGAAGGGATTTGGGCTCTCATAGAATCTGAGCACACGCGTCGCACCATTGCATTCGAAGATTTCCAAGGTCACCTTGTCGATTTGGATATCTTTGACTCGGACGCAACCTCTGACAGCGGGTCCGACGGTTCACGAACTCTCTCCAACGTGGACGAGTCCGATGGCTCTTCTCCTTCCGATGAAGACGTTTACGTCCCGTCGAGCAGTAATGCGGATGGCACAGATTTGGACTCGGACAGTTCGTCATCCGATTCCGACGGACGCAGTTCACATTCTGGATCCACGCGTACAGGTCCTTTTGAGGAGGTCGGTCGGGCCGCTTTCGATGTTATCGATATATCCGACGATGACGAATGTTCGGACGTAGCCTTTTTCGAGGGGACTGTGTTGCCAGGGGATTTCATAGATATCTCATCCGACGAAGATGACAATTCTCGGTTATAGTCGCTCGATAGTCATGTAAAAATCGTCACGATTGGTGCGCTTGAAGCACAAATTGATGAATTTGAACTGCTTGATTGCAATATCTCGTAAATCGATGAATCGATAAGCGAATAATCGTTCTGGACGTCCGATTTCAGGCCACCTCCTACGGAACTGATCGCTGACATCCGACTCAATCCCATTTGTCGGCCCGACCAATGTTAGGATGGTATGTGGCGAGAAGCTCGTAACAGTTACATCTCGGAAACGACCCGTTCATTTCCTTGCCATGTATCGTCGTTGGACGCCATACGCATTGCGATGTACGTATGAAAGTAGTACACTGCCAAGTGCTACGAGAGTTACGACTACACCTCTTCCTTCTCATCAATTAGCGTCATGCGTTGAACCCGCTTCGAAGTCTCTGTAACGGTTTCGTCATCGTGTGTCCGCCGTTTGTTGGAGCCGGTCCTTGCTTTCATGTGAGCTAGTTGACGTTTGGCACACGTACTCTTCGTGATATGGGTCAATCCTCTCCGCCACGAAATAGGTGGCGAGTGACTTGCCTGCGTGAGAGAGGAGTCCAGGAGAGTGATGTCCCGTAAGACCGCGATGATCTTGTATTCGTCTGCCTTCGTTTGTACTGCCGTGAAGGAAACGTTGACCTCAACTATGTTTCCGCCCTCCAATTTGATGGGTTTGATTGCGACGAATCTGTGATACACGATCGTTGAATTGTCTTTAAAGAATCGCACACACTTACTCTCGAGTGTCCTTTTCCCTTCGAAGCTCCCAGTATGTTACCTGGTTGTCAGTGGCATGAAAAACGTTTGCATCGACGAGGTTCCTCAAAATGCCTTTCGGGTCAGTGTCCACGTCGAAGACCGCCTCCTGTAAATCCTCGCCGTGCACTCGGCGCGAAAAGTAGCGATTGGACGCGTTCATCGTCACGAAGTTCTGGTACTCTCCGAAGAAATCAATGGGCTGCATACGCGTTGTCCCGACTTCCATCGCGAACAAGGCGTAAACCTCGCTCACAGCCTCCATTGCCTGGTCGAACGTATCGGCGCCGAAGCCAGTCAAGGCAATTCCTTGGCGAAGCAATAGAGCTTTGTTTTTACTATATTTGCTGTCAGTCGATGAATCTAGTGGATGGAAGTTCACATACCCGACAAACTTTTGAAAAGGCGGCAGCTCTGTCCTTGTAATCGCGCCGTGAAGGCGAAAGTATACTTCGGTGTTGTCCTGCTTGTCGAAGAGCCGATATTCCTTTTTGTTCGGTAACAATCCCACACGATAATTTGGAAGACCGCCGGTCTTGCCATCTTTGTCAGGTATAGTAGCTTTGTCAGTGCAAGATCTTACCTGTGATATAGATTTGAGGTATACACCCTCGGCGTACTCTTTGCAGCGTTGTTTAGCATGGTCCTCCACGGAGGCACCTGCGTGCGTTGAGTCGTCTCGTTGTTCACCATCTCGACCCGGTTTTACCTGCAAAGTCCTTGTCGTAGTAGCCGTCCATTGCGGGGATTCGCCGTCAAGAATGTCTCTCGGGTGCAACGTCACGAATCACTTAAAGAGTTCTTCTGCCACGGACCTTAGGCTTCACAATTGACCCACAGCGCCCGATCTTTCCAAGTCCGATGGAGTATTGTGTTGGTAATTCGCTTTGACATTTTGACTTCTCGCTCAACATCCTATCGTGTTAATCTACCTCCATCCAGATTCCCCTGTTGCCCGTATATATGGCGATCAAATCACCACTTTCCTTTGTCCGCCACCTTTTTCTGACATCCTCACGAACCATATATTGCTGAGCAATGTCTTCCCAGTACGTTATTCGCACCATTGGGTGTTTTGTTCGTTATTCAGTCGCACTTTCAGATCTCGTAGCGCCCTTTTCTCGGATGAGGACGAGTGAGTTCTCCTTCGTGAATTTGCCGCAAAGCCCTGAGTTGTGCGCAGTCTGCCAGACGTCGCCACCGTTGTGAACGAGGCCTACCAATCCAAGAAGCGGTTCGTGACTCTGTCCGTCGGTTCGTCTCGCTCAAGCTGATTCACGGCCATATAGCGCCAGAGTTTCCAACTCTCCGCCTCGCGATGTTTCTCCTGTCAAGAAAAAGGCAAAGGACCACGCTCCTGTCAAGTACGTCCGCTGTTTGCGAGTTCACTCCTTGGCTCAATCTCTCCTTCTCCCCTCAGAGGTAGTCCACGCAAGCTTCGCCCTCGCCACGGCGCACCGCTTGCCGAGTGAGTGTTCGTCTTGTGTTTTGACGGTCCTTAACACTCGTTCGTCAGGGCCGAGTCTGAGCTCTCCGAGCTCAGTGAGCTTGACGGCAAAAAGAGTCCTTCTCCCAGGTGAGTTTTTTTATATCAGGTTCTCGTCGCCTCATCTCTCGTCTCTTCTAGTCAGGGAAAAGCCTCCCTCAAAGCGAAGGATTCTCAAGTCAGGCAAGTCAAAGTTCTTTTCGTTTGCCACTCGTTGCCTTGGCTCATACTATTTGCATGGCTTAGTCGTCGCAAATCTGGCGTTAAGGCCAAGGACGACGAAGATCAGACTCTTGCTCAATCGAGGTATTGTTTCTCATCCTCAGATCTTCGTATTCTCGTTCACATCGTTTGTCGCTAGCGCCGGAAGAGGTAAAGGGAAACGTGATAAGAAAGTCGACGACGACCCCAAACCCACCGCCGGCGCCCAGACTGTCGTTGACGGAAAGAACACCAAAGCTGCGAATGACGCAAAGGCCAAAGCTGCCGCTGAGGCGAGAGCCGCGAAAGCTGCCGCTGCGAAGGTTGCCGCCAGCACTAGAGCTGCATCTGCCAAGGCCACCAAGGCTGAGAAAGCCAAGCTCTCGGCGGAGGGTACCGTGAAAGTTCGAGAAGTCGTCAAAAAGAAAGGCGATGTCGACTCCACGAAACCTACTGACGCGTCGCAAACCGTCGATGACCACAAGCCTGACGGTACGTCTTGCGAGGACCTTATTTGGCGAAGCAATCTTATATTATGGCAAGGGTTATCCTTGGACCAATACGGCTCGGACGTCTCTGCCAGTCTGCGCGACGATGCCTCAATTAGCGGTGCCGACGATGAGAACGATCTCGACGCTCTTCGTGAATTCCAGGACGTCGTGAAGAAAGCGCAAGAGGAGATCCGTCGCGCTCGCGAAAACCTCAAAACTCGTAAAGCAAAAGTGTAAGGATATACATGATTTTGACCGCGAAGACTCCTTACCGTTCATTGCAGCTCGGTGAAGCTAGAAGATCTGACAGAAGATGAACAGTGCGTCTGCCCTTCTAACCTGACAATTGACTCATTGCGGCGTAGAACTCGTCTCGCTATGGCCAGATCCTTGACCGATGCTGGGGTCCCCGGTTCTTCCAAACGGGGGTTGCTGCCGGCTTTCGATGACAAGTACATTATGCTCTTGCTCTGCCCCTTCGCTCGTTGACCTTTACTCCAGGTCGTCGAAGTCAGCCAACACAAACAAATGCACTTCGTCGCTCGTCGTGCGCCCAGAGGTTTTGGACATTCCGTACGTTTGTCTCCATTCAATCGTTGCTCATATTGACGTGTTCCTTTCCAGCGATGATTCCGATGACGCATCCGGAGACCCTTCGGGTGCTAGAAACACGACTCCGAAGTAAGTGGCTCTATGCATTCTTGTATAATGAAATCCGAGCAAAATGCAGGGGAAATGTTTTCAGCTCTAAGGCAAAGTAAGGCCGTTCGCCGAGACATCTATCGTTTAAACTGACCAACGGCCTCTAGAGGTAAAATGCCCGCCTCGTCGCCCTTCGTGGACATATCGTTCGTGTTCCTGCCTCCGCTCCATCCAGTCTGTTTAGATTCATTTTCCCGACACAGCGACGACGAGGTCGAGTCCCCCCCTCTGACATCCCCTGCCAAGGCGGCACCTCAGAATGCCGACTTGTACGAGGAACCTCAGTGGGCGCTCATCATGTACGTGACCTTTTGGATAACTGCGAGGGTTTCATTCACGATGTTATATAGGGAACATTCCTGCAGTCTGCATGACGTTTCCGACATCAAAGCGTACCACGGCATTCAACCCGATGTCAAGGAAATGCAGTCCGTGTATGAGAAATTGTATCCAGTACCGTAAGGATCCTTTTCTAATCTGCTCGTACATTTGCTCATTGTCTACGCAGTGTCATTGACGTGCATGCTAACAAGTCTGAGAGCGTGTACGCTGCGAAAGGCACTGTCATGACTCCCTTGCAAGAGTTACATGACCTTCCATCGGTTCATTCTCGCAAGTTGGTGCCTTTACGCGTTTTGTTCTCGACAAAATGATAATCGCGCGTTTTAGACTTGCCATGCAAGGTATCAACTTTGTTGAAAGCGATACATGTATCAATCCCGCTCGCATCGATCCCCGGTTCTACAAGAAGCTCCCTCCTCCAAGCGGAAACCCTTATGATCCGGGTTATATCGTTCGACGCGAAACGCACGAGCCGGTTGTTTTCCTTTGCACTGGTATTGTCTATGATTGTAGGATCTACAACGAGGAAGCGCCTGACCAAGCAAGGGCAACAAAATACATTGCCTTGCACCCTGTGAACGTCGAATTCTATCGAATGGTGGCCGTCACGTTCCTCCTTTCGGATGTCGCGTTCGATCCTGCGAATGGGCCTGTGGCGTTTTTGCAGATGGGCGTGGGCGCGTCACCCGAAAAGACCGATCCCTCCGTTGTTCACTTTCACTCCAGGAGCAAGGCGGTCAATACCAGCGCGTCTCCGACGAAGATGTCAGCTTTCCAGCTCAAAAAGCAAGCCGCCGCTGCGACGAAAAAGAATCCCTCGCAAACCGATGTCCTCGGTCGTACGGTAATTCCGTCTACGCCGCGGTTGTACACCAAAGATAGTAAGTCGCCCTTGGTCTCGTTCCAAAGACTCGTATTGATAAAATCTTTTGCAGTTCCCATCTATGATACGCGCAATGATGTCGAGTTCGAGTTTACCTCTGAGTACTTGGACAATCTGCCTGGTCATTTCGACAAAGCGTTGTACAGGAATGGTCGCACAGACGTACCTCGCGGTAGCTTGGTCACTGTCGCGTTCCAGACGTCCACTTTCGTCAGCCAGGTGGGCCAAGGACGATCGGTGCTCCAGTTTCATCCTTTGTTCGTTTTGCTTTTGCATACGCGTCCCAACACCGTCGATCGTGTGGCGTCGGGGTAGACTAAGGTGTGAACGCGAAACACACCTTCACGGTGTGATTGAGGGAGGGAGTGTTCAGACGAAGGTTGGGATTGTCGGTTGATGTCACTTATTAGTATGACCTTGGTGTGTTTTCTTAGCGATTTACGGTGTCCGTAGTTCGTTGCTTTGTTTTTTTTAGCCAAATGTCATGGTGTACACGACTGACATTGTGTGAAGTTTCCTACTCGCTATGAACATGCAGCACCGGAACCTGGTTCCGGTTGACGTCACTGTCGTCCTCTACCCGGCAATATGATCCCACGGTACGTTGCTCTCTCTCTCATCGCACTCGCTGGTCTGTTCCAATCCCGCATACCTTTCTCTTACACGTGTTTAAAGTTTACCTGTGCGCGTCAATACGCGCTGCTCAAGTCGTGTCATTCCTTTTGGGACTGAATATGGTTGAAAGCATTCTTCATTTCGACACTCCTGGGCGGTGCGTTCGTGTCATCTATTCTTCGTCACGATATCCTAACCGTATATAAGTGTCCCTGCTGTCCTGTGCAATGTGACTGCTCATACCGATTGTCGGTGGGAAGAAATTCCGTATGCCGCTTGTCGTTTGATCACAACTGAGGATGATCATCGATATTATGCGTTGGGCTCGGAACTCTTGGCGCCAATTCCTGATCATCAGTCAACTCCCTACGACCCTCTTCCCAAACCGGCACCCGATCCAACGTACTATTTGGATCGACACTGGTCAAGCAATTTCGCGCCATGGCAAGCATTTCTACCTCAGGAAATAGACCGTGCTTGTCAGTGTGAACTGTTCGACTGTCTGCGTTTTACTCGGGAGTCCCTCATGCTATCTCCACACGGGAAGAAAGATTGGTGTTTGTCGCAGGGCCTCGTCGATCGGTTCTACACACTGGAATGGGTTTTATGCTCTCTTCGTGCTTCATTCCTGGAGCACATTCCTTTCCTCAACGTCAGCTACACGTCCTTCCCTATTCAGCACTATAACCTCTACGGCCGAGCGTATCCAACCCGTATTCGAACTATACATCGAGCAATTCGCAGTCGATCTGCCTTACTTCTACTCGCTGCCGAAGTGTCCTTCTTGTACGCATGCATCAAGCATTCCTCCTTAACAACCGTAGTGGAGTGGCGGTCCATGATCACCAAACATGGTCTCCCTTTGCATATCCTGGACTTTGTGGAGTTGTCATGGTTGTTTCATCCCGGTCTCGCATTCCAGGTGCACGATATAGCCGCGGAGTGGCACGTCAATAGGACAGAGCGCGTCGGGGCCTTCGTGCATATGGCCGCGTGTGATTGGGTGGCCCTGTTCTACATCTTTCACAATGCCCACGTCCCTCTGTGGTTGTACTTTGGTACAGGATCTGATCCTTTACGAAACCCTCTCGTACGACTGAACCCTTCCGACATTCTTGTGTCTTCTCGTCGCCAATATCCCAGCGCTCCTGCACGTAGGCATGTTATGACACATCATGCAAAGCCGACCATCCCTCGTCCTTCCTTCGGATTCCCGTCCTCGTCTTTGCCATCCTTCCATCTCGTGCACGTGTCTTCGTCCTCGTCGGAGGGGGCCGCAGACGTTACCCAGGACATTTACGAGCCAACATTGCCAGGCAAAATTCCAAGTCGTCAATTGGTAGGCGAAACGTGGTCGGCGTTCTTTGCGCGGCGCGCACTTATCATTGAAAGCGACCTGCGTGCAACAGAATCCCTCGATTCCCGCGATATGCGTTTGCAGAGGGAGCAACACTCTCGCCTCCAGCTTATCCCAGATACGCCCTCCTCACCGACACGCGTGTTCGTGTGGGAAACGGGTCCTTCCGGATACCTCGTTCGTCACCGTGTTACTTCGGTTTTCATGAGCCATTACTGGTACAGTTTCTCGCCTTCTCAAAGAGTGTACTGTCCTTGGACAGACGAATGGGACCTTGTTGACGAGATCGACCCGAACGGCAACCTCAGCACGTCGAACGATGATCTCGCGGACGTCGGTAAAGATTCTTCCCAGAACGAAGTCCCCATTCCTTCTGCAGGAGGTGTCGAAACCGAAGAAATAACCGACGGTCCGCCTCAGCCGTCCGTGCTATATATGCCTACCAAACCCCTTGTCATCACGGAGCCGTTGACGGTCAATGATATCGTGTGTTTGCCTGTGGCCGTCATTCCACCTGCCGATATGCTATTCCTTCGTTTCGGGATGACTTTGCCTCACGCCTCAGTGACAATGACTTGTGACGACTCGCGATGGAAGGCCGCTTTACGTTGTACGGGGTCCTTCAGGTGCAACGACGTTCTACTTCCTGTCAACCAGGTGGTGTTCGCCGAAGCCACCGAGCTTCTGGTCAACATTTCCAGAATCCCGGATACGTTTTTGCCTCGCTTTCGCGAATGGTGCGACATGCATCCCGAGAATACTGCCTGCATCCGGCAACGAACTTTCTCCTTTCGAGTGGCCAAAGCTGTCCTCGGGTCGCATGGGTCTGTTTACGAGTTGCTCCCCATTCATGAATCGTCGTCTTTGTTATATCGACTTTTTATCTTCACAGCCACTGACATGCTGCACGTCTTGAGGCTATCGTATGACAACCTGGACAACGTTGTTTTGTACATGGCGAAATTTGGCATTCGCTATTGTCGGTGCATCTCGTTCCCTGTTCCAGGAGCTTCCTCCGCTATTCCTCATATACCACGATACATCCCTATTCGACCGTACGGTTATCTCCCCGACGCATCTGAATTCTTCAACTATCATCGGAGATGCCGGTCACTACTGCGCAATCCACGCATAGCTCATGCGGCATTGGCTCGAGGCGGCATAGTTTGGCGTATCGCTCTGGAACATACGTCGTTATCATGGGCGCACAGTTTCCCTGATCCGAGGGACCTCGTCTCTTATGGGCTCTTCCACACTTCCTCTAGTGGCGACACGCAAATAGTCGAAGAACCTTTGACCGATGAACACGTCCATATTCTATGCGGTGTGTACCGAGTGGAGAGGTCGCATCGAGCGAAAAGCAGCAAAATCACGGAGAATTTCTCTTGGTTCCCACTGCCGTCGATCTGGGAGCAGAGTGGCTTGCATTTAGGGGTGTGGACCGCAGATGTAGAATCTTGGTTCAGGGATAGAGTCAAAGCTCACATCACCGGTCCTGTCGTTATAAGGAACCAGACCGACTGGCGGCAAGCGCTGAGAGGTGTCCGTCGTTTGGGCGATTTGAGGAAAAGCGTCGATGAGTGTGGATCTTCCTGCCTGTTCTTGTAGCTCCATATGTACCATTTGAAATGTTGTATCAACCTTGTTTCCTATTTCCACGATGCCCAAGCGAACTAAGCAATCGGACGATCCTCGTCAATCCAAACTAAATTTCCGACCTGGAGAGAAAACGCTGGCTCGTGCCTCTCGGAATTTGCCCTGGTTGCAGGACGCTCTCAAGAACAATCCAAATTACCAAAAGGCTACCCGTCCGAGAATAGCTTCCCAAACACCCAAGGACCGGACAACCAAGAGTATTACTCGTCACGAAACATCTGTCGTTGGCGACCTCGATCTTAGGGATGGGCGCTGGTTGGCCTTCTTGAACGTTCTACTCGATGAGGGCTCGTTGAGCAATAGAGCAGGTCTGTCCGTTTCCTCACCTCGTCGTGATCTGTTCACTTATACGTACACAGTCCTCGCAAGCGTTGACTTTGCTTGGGAAATTCTACGTTGGTTCGATTTGTGCGTCCTGTTTGTTCACGGTTACATTTGGAAAGAAAACAGCTCATTGTGCTGGAGGTGGCCTGATTATGGCCCGTGTGTTGGCGCGCCGCGAATGGCCCGATGGCAAAGGGCCCGTAACATGGGTTTGCATCCGCCAATTGAGGTGGGGCCGTTTTGTATCTTTGATTTTCCGATACCTAACCCCAGCGTATTCAAGGTCCGGGACATACTTTCGACCGAGTACGCGCAAAGTCGTTCCAAATATAGGGAAACCGTTTTTTGGGGGGTGTTTTAATCAGCGGATCGTATATCGGATGTGCGTTGCTCGTGACCCGAAAGGTCGAAGCTTCATTGTGCACCACCTAATGAAATGGACTTGAAAGGCTATACGTGACTTTATATGATTTCGGTTGAATGCAATGTGCTCGAATTCGATTGATTGTCGACCGTATCATAACCAATCTCCTGAACGTCTATTTAAAGTAACCCCGTTTCACTATGACTCGATATTCCGTATCCAAACACCTAGTGAGAGCTCGGATCAAAACCCCCCTCGAGACTTTCTAAGCGTCCACAACGACCATGCGAAAAAAGGTCGGTGACAGGCCTTATCTTGTCATGCCACCTGCAGTTTGCTTCTGGTGAGTATATATCGACTTTGGCAAGAATTCCTCGTTAATCCTTGTCTAGGACAATCCTCGTTTGCGCATGTATATGTTCCCCTATTCTTTTACTGTGCAAACCTCTTGCTTGCCTCAATCTGTCTGTCAGCCATGTTGCACCACAGTCCTTTGCTCTCTCTCTGGTCGGGTCAACCACCTTGCCGCGGTTTAATGATACACTCGGTCTATTTGTTAGCCGTGGCGCAGGACAAACCGTACTGCGAATTGACGAAGAGTCGTCCGCTTTCCCGTATGGGACGAACGTGTCTTGGACCGTTTCCTATCCTGAGCATTGCAATATGCTGCCTCATAGCAGGTTTTATTCTTGTCCTCTTAAGGACAGCCTCCCAAAAGTCACTACCTCTTCTGTGGAGGACGTTTGTCGACCTCAGTCGATTCCTTCGTGGCGGAAACATAATGATACTTGCCGACCCTCCGCTCGGCCTGTCAACACTCGAAGGGACTCTGTGCCCTTCGTCATGTCCCATGTGATTCGCTTGCTTCTGCGCGTAACTGCTCGACTGCGATGTGTTGCATATTCCCAACGTGTATTCATTGTTCGCCGTTATCGCGTGTATATAAAAGGTGGAACTCTTATGCCTTCCGTTCGCAATGCATTGTGTACCTGTCACATTGACCTTCTACATCAGGTCCGGTGGGTTCGTCATCAATTGCTGCGGACTCTTATGCACAAGCACAATTGGTTAACAGGCGTTGCCGCAATTCGCCCGGACAGGATTAATAATGTACTACGTGCACAATACGTCTCCAGAGTGATCATAACTGCGAAGACCTGCATCAACACCATCCACGCGCCATACGTTTCCAGATTCACCAAGACTGTGAATACATGTATACATTTCCTGAAAGCCGACCATGTCCGAGTTCTGCGTGACTGGCTCAACAAACGGCAAACCCGTACAAGGGCCTTTCGCCACAACGACCGGTCGAATGACAGAAACTCGATGACATCTCCCAAAAGACCTGTCGGTGGTGGCCCTCGCGCTGCTCGTGCCAAAACACGTGTGTCGTACAGTGAACTGGCTGCGTATGAATTGCAGGGAGCATCAAGAGCTCACCTTCCTACATCAGTCTTTACCTATAACCTGCACACTGCTCCAGTCGCCGTGCCTCGTCTACAAGCCGAGGGCATGCTTTGCACGAAGATGTCGTTGGAACTGTTATCGCAATACACAACCGTAAAGAACCTGATCGCGGTTGCCCGTATACACCACATCAGTGTACCTCAAACTGTAAAACTTGCCGCCTTGCTGGATTTGTTGGCGGAGCACCACTGTCCTCTCTGTGACACTTATGTCACTGTTTTTGCTGTCCTCCCCTTGAATAAAACAACGACCACTCGGAAGAAGAGGGTCGAAAACCATGCAGCGTTGACAACCTTCACGGAACCCGATTCCCTACGAGACCCGAAACATATGTTCCCCCCGGTTGCGCTAAGCACCCGTTGCCAACGCCACATTGTACGACGTTACTGCAAGCGAATGTCTGTGTCTGAATTCGAAGAAGGCGGTTGCGCTGTCTGTGGACAGACTGTGCTAAAGAAAAACTTGTCCCCTTTGCGGCACGTAAAGAATGCCCTTCATGTTTTGGAAGCCAATGGCGTGACCGTTGTGGAGAGGCGTACAGACAAAGACAAGCATCGCGAACTCAAAGGGCCCGTAATCGACAAATCCGTCTCTGATATATGCCGTCAATGTCGAGCGCATGTGACGAAGGGGCAAGTACCGCCACTTGCACTATGCAATGGTTTGTGGCTCGGAGAAGTACCGAAAGAGCTTAAAGAGTTGCGATTCATGGAACGTTTACTTGTCAGTCGCGTGAGGCACACTTGCGCCTACGTGAAGGTTCAAAGTGGATTCAAAAAAATGAAGGCTAACGTGGTTTGTTTCGAGAGTCCAACTCCGAAAGTGTACGACCATCTGCCACCGCCGGTCGCTGATATGCAGGAAGTACTCGCAATTGTCTTCACGGGCCCTTTACACCCAACTGAAGAAGATCTGAAGCGCGTACCCATTCTGGTCCGTCATCACAAAGTGCGCGAAGCCTTAGAATGGCTCAGGCGCAATCATCCCGATTACTACGACGTAACTTTTTCGCCCGAGAACCTGAAAGAGTATCCTGAAGATGTCCCGCCTGTGACTGTTCAATATTTTCCAAAAACAACCAACAAAACACCAGAAGGAACGAGTACTTACGACTTAGAGACAGAAGACGGTGTAGAAGAGGGCCAATGCCCTTTCGTGGTTCACGGATTGACTTCGGAATCGCTGAATTCAGAGACCGTCAATCGTATTAAGGCGAAGGCGCTCAAGCATTTCAAGATTGACGGAGGAGCTGTACTGGCTGTAGGCCACGGTGCCGAACCCGAGGCCCTCTGGAAGAATGAATCTTTGTACCCGAAGATGTTCCCGTGGCTCTTCCCATACGGGAAAGGAGGCATGGGATCCGTTGAAATTTCCAACAAAGCCATGGGTGACACTCGGTATAAGAAGTGGCTTATGGGGTACCATGATAGACGGTTTCAAGAGGACACTACGTTTCCCTTCGTAGCCTTCTGTCACGAACAAATCAAAAGTTCATCCAGCGCGTCATTCCTCATGACCGAGAAGAAAAACTTCAATGATATCACAGAGCGACTAATGAATGTCGATCACGACGTGCTGAAGAGTTTGATCGAACGAATGGAAGAGGGAGAGAACGTCAAACCGCAGACAGAGGCCGAGACCAATTGTTATCAGGTCATTCGCGACCTCGACGCCGTTGCTAAGAACGTGAAAGGTATGCCTACAATGAAGAAATACATGAACAACGAGATTTGGTCGATGATTTCACATCGCGGGGCACCTTCCTGGTACATTACATTTTCGCCGTGCGATTTCAAAAGTCCTATAGCTTTACAGTACGCTGGTGAAAAGATCGATTTGGATAACATGCCCGCACTTACTGACGGTGATCGTCTACGTATCATAGCTCGCAATCCAGCTGCTGCGGCGAAATTCTTTCATTTCATGGTCACGGTGTTTGTCGAGGAAATTCTAGGGTGTAGCGCCGACGGGAAACCGCGAGAAACCGGTTTATACGGTGATACGAGCGGATACTATGGTACAGTCGAACAACAAGGAAGATTGACCTTACATCTCCACCTTATGGTATGGATCCAGTCTGCCCTGAGCCCGCAAGAGATTCGCGATCGTCTGGTAGGCGAGGACAGCGCCTTTCAGAAGAAACTGATTGACTGGTTGGAAAGCTGTCACACCGGTGATTTCTTTTACGGACCACAGCAAGAGGTGTGGGCCAGAACCGTGTTCAAAGAAAACAAAGCGAAGGACGAAGCAACGAAAGCCGGTCAGGCCCATAATACTATCAATCATACCTATGATCCTACCTATACTATGCCTGCACCTCCGCCCGACGAATGTGTTTCGGAGTGTGGTACCTGCTCTACGTGTCAATCGTTGTGCGAGTGGGATGAATATTTCAAGCGTACCGTGGATGAGATCCTCGTTCGGTCAAACGTGCATGATTGTGAGAGAGGTATTAACAAGGATGGCACGGAGAGTCGCAAAAAGGATCACGCTAACTGTCGTAATAATAGGTATAATCAGTGCAAAGCTCGTTTTCCGCGGACAACTCGAAACGAGACCGTTGTCGACGAAAAAGGTGCATTGCAGATGAAACAGACAGAACCGAATATCAACACCGTCACCCCCGCCTTGTCCTATTTTACACGAAGTAATATTGATGTAACTAGCTTGCTGTCGGGTACAGCTATCAAAGCTGTTGTTCTGTACATCACCAACTATATCACGAAAACGTCGCTTTCGACACACGTTATTTTCGATGTCATACGTGAAATGTTTTCGGCGAACGGAGAGATGTTGTCCGGGGATGCATCGACAGAACAGAAGGCCAGACAAATGATTACAAAGATCGTGAACCGACTAGCTGTGAAACTCGAACTGGGATCACCTATGATTTGTCTCTATCTCTTGGGAAACCCTGACCACTACACCGATCACACCTTTGTACCCTTCTACTGGAAGGATTTCGTTACTGAAGCTCTATCTGTCTTCTTGAATGAAGGTGACGACGCCCCGTCTACAAGAGTCATGATTCGCAAAGACAAGAGCGGAAAACTGAAAGCGGTACATAGTGTAAAAGACTACACTTATCGACATGATCATTTCAACGACCTCTCATTGTACGATTGGGTAGTGCGTACCAAGAAGGAGATCCGTAAGAAAGCTCGAAAAGGACAAGAAACCGAGGCCGCGTCGGTATCAGATGATGACGACGAAACCGAAGGGTTCGGATCGAGGCCGCTACCGAAACACGGCTTTCCTTTCAAAGAAGGACACGGTTTAGAAGACAGTCATTATCTGAAGGAGGTTCCTTACTCCGAACTCAATGTCGTGAACTTCATCAACCCGAGCGTCCTTCCGAGAAAGGACGCGGGAGATCGTGAATACTACTGTGCAACAATGTTAACATTGTTCAAACCATGGCGAACCGGTCTGGATTTGAAAGAGGACAATCAAACTTGGCACGACACTTTCGAGGCGCATAGCTTTTCAGATCGACAGCGGATGATCATGGACAACTTCTACCTCAGATACGAGTGTCTTGATCAGCGCGACGACTTCCACGCCGAGATGAAGAAGGCCGGCAGTCAAGCCAAGATTTCTAGCTGGGATCCGTCAGTGTCCCTTGACAATCCCATAGAATTTTCTGAAGATTACATGAAAGGTACCGACGGGAACGAAGATTACAAGTCACCGGAAGACTTGCTCGAGGAAGCTTTCCTTGCTGGCGGCTACACTGATGGACGTACGATGGCCAAGATGTTCGAGATGCGACAAATGC
The DNA here is from genome assembly GCA_019915105.1 of Strobilurus luchuensis. NCBI lineage: Eukaryota > Fungi > Basidiomycota > Agaricomycetes > Agaricales > Physalacriaceae > Strobilurus > Strobilurus luchuensis. The sequence goes on along the minus strand of JAHLMJ010000012.1, from coordinate 560,609 downwards.
TGCAAATGGCCCAATGGACGACCGAGGTGCCCAGAGAACCTCCACAAATGGTCGAGCGGCCCACGATCGACAACACCAGCAGGCAATGGCTGAGTGAAATCCAACGTCTGAAAACTCTGCTTACGTCCCGTCGCATGCGAAACCTCCCTTCGGAGATAACTAAGAGACGTGGCAATAACGATCCTTTCAAGGTAGAAATTGTAACCAAGGCGCACCTGGAGAAAAAATTACATTCGAAAGAACATAAAGCTCTTATCGACGAAATCGCGGAGCAATTTCACCTCAACGCTGAACAGAACCGTGCTTTTCGTATCGTGACAAATCATGCTATCAGTCCGTATAGCGAGCAACTCAAGATGTACATAGGTGGAATGGGTGGTACGGGCAAGAGCCAGGTCTTGAAGGCCTTGATCAAGTTCTTCGATCGCAGAAAAGAGTCGCATCGAATTTTGATTGTCGCGCCGACAGGTTCCGCAGCTGCCCTTCTCGGTGGGACAACTTACCATGCTGCCTTTGGCGTTAATTCGCGTAACCCTTTGACGAGTGCCACCGCCTCGGCAGTGAAATCGAGACTTGTTGGGGTTGATTATATCTTCTTCGATGAGGTATCCATGCTTTCCGCGTCTGACCTGTACAAAATAAGCGCACAACTGTCCAGGGTCTTGGACTTGGAGGAGATCGCCTTCGGTGGTTTGAATATGATCCTAGCGGGCGATTTCGCGCAACTTCCTCCGGTAGTTGCTGGAGAACAAGGCTCTCTCTACAGCTCAGACGCCGGTAAAGACGTTCACACCAAGAGAGGACAAGAAAAGGCACTCGGCAAAGCGCTTTGGCACACTTTCACGACTGCAGTCATCTTGCGTCAAAATATGCGTCAGAACAGTCAAACGCCGGAAGATGCGAAAATGCGAACCGCGTTGGAGAATTTGCGCTACGCAGCTTGCACTACGCACGATATGACGTTCCTCAACACGCTTGTTTCTTCGTTCGCTCCTGGCAGAAAAAGTGTTGCTGAGGAGCGTTTCCGAAATGTCTCTATTATCACGTCGACTAACGCTCAGAAGGATGAGATCAACAGTCTCGGTGCTCGCCGTTTCGCGAAGGAGACCGGTCAAGTACTCACGGATTTCTACTCTGACGACTCGCTGAAAAGATTGGGCAAAGCAAGCGACGAAGACGAGAATAAGAAGAATAGGAGAACGTTAATTCACTTGAAAACCATTCCGGACGGTCTACAACGTGCTTTGTGGGAGCAGCCACCGTCCGGGACCGAACAGAAGATTGCCGGTAAACTCTCGCTGTGCAGAGGTATGCCAATCATACTGAGGCAAAATCTCGCCACTGAATTGTGTATGACCAACGGCCAGGAAGGATTCGTATGTGGATGGGATGCGAGTATCGGAGTGCACAACCAAAATGTACTGAACACACTCTATGTGCAGCTCAAGAATCCACCTTCCGAAGTCAAGATCCCCGGTTTGCCGACGAATGTAGTGCCTATACCGAGTGTCTCGAACCGAGTCTCCGTGAATTTGCCGGGATACAGTCGTGCGTGGATCACGCGGAAACAAGTCGAGGTTTTGATCAACTTCTCCATTACGGACTACGCCTCCCAAGGTAAAACTAGACCCGAGAACGTCGTGGCAATGCACAACTGTGGTACCCATCAAGCTATCTATACGTGTCTCTCGCGCAGTGCCACGGCCGAAGGTACAATAATTCTGCAAGGGATCAACCCCGCGCTCAAAAAGTTGATGACCCAGGGCGCATCTAGAGCGCTTAGACAAGAGTTCCGTGAACTTGAGCTTTTGGACGAAGTCACCAAACTTCAGTTCAACAGCAAACTTCCGGTTTCCGTGCAAGGCGTAACGTGGACTCAGCTCATTACATCGTTCCGGAGACACAAGGGCGCGACTCACAATCCATCCAGTCTGCATCAAGCTTTGCAATGGAATGACAAACAACCTTGGACAGCGGCGCCTTCTATCGATGAACATACGTGGCATATCATCACCTCGAACACAAAAGACAAGCCAGCAGTTGCGACGAAAAGAAAGGCCCCGGAAATTCAGACAATCGCCAAAAGACAGAAGCTCGGTCATTCAAATCACGTTTCCTGTAGCGATATACCTTGTCCTCTTGGCTTACGTTGGTCGCGCAATAGTTGTGCCTACGATTCTTTCTTCATTATTCTGATTCATTTGTGGATGCAAAATAAGTTGTTCTGGGACGCCGCTTGGGAGGCGGGCAACGACTACATACGCGAGCTCATAACCCTTCTTCGTCAACACGACGCAGAAGGCCTAGCTTTAGAGAATGTACGGGACGCAATGCGATATCGTTATGCGGCTGATTTCGAGCGAACTATGCCTTTCGGCGCTTTTTCATCAGTGAATAATGTTTGGCGACCGACCCTCCGGAATGTCAACACTGTCTTACATTCATCTCACTCCTGTACTGAGTGTGGCAATAGATCACAATTGGTCGAAATAAAGGACGGTTTGATAGCGGCCGATTACATCGAGAACATACAGAGCTGGATAAACAATAACGGACTGTCTTTAATTGTTCGTCGATGTACCGTCTGTCGCGGGCCACAAGAAGAAACTACCAAATTCGTTACATGCCCGCCACTGTTGGCTTTCGAGTGGAATATTGTGCACCCGGTGCCCAATGGACGTATCCCTGCGTCGTTCTACGTGACACTGTCCGCGGGACGACCTGTTTCCTATGAGCTGGTGGGCCTCGTGTACTTCGGCGATGACCACTTCACCACAAGGATACGCGTTGGGAACCGTTGGTGGTTCCATGACGGTATTGCGACCGGGCGTTCAATGGTACTTGACGGAGGTGAGGACTTTGACGATTTCGTGACTTGTAGAGGGATGTGGTGTACCGCTTCGATGTACACCAGGGTCGAACAGCACTAGCCACTCGTATACACAAACGGTTGTGGTGGTGGCGGCCAATGGTAGCGGAAGGTAAGGAGTGAAGGTAGCGTGGCTGAAAGATCAAAAAATTATTAAGTTGATAAAAAAATGTAATGCACGACAGGCCAACTGGCTCCTGTACTGTATATCAACTAACAGTTCGAAAGGCGTGGTAGTCTACCGGTAATTCATGTGCTTCAGATACAACAGGAGTCGGGTTCGATTCTGGGTGGTGTCTTTTTTTGCCTCGGAACGTGGACGTAATCCGGGGTCGGGCATGTTTGATGTCAGTCTGAGCGGAGTTTAGTGTGTACTTGCCTCTTCTTTCGACCATGATGAGCATCCTTTGTGTATACGAAGGTTGCTCTCAAATGCGTTAACGAAGCGACCGTAACTGTATGGCCTAACTTTCCGCAATATCTTCCTGCTGCTGTGTCACGGTGATACCCGTCGACTGCTTTGAGAAAGGATAGGTCATGCAGTCAACATAATTGACGGTGAGCAAATCTGTTTTCGCAACGAAACCTGGTTTCGGTATGATATGGGCTGCACAGACAAACACTCGTATTATGGCTAAATTCTCTCCTCTCGCTATCGCATACGATCTCTGCCACGACGAAACTTTAACAGGGACGATATGCTACATGTGCTACATGGACAACCCAGCCTTGGAGACGCGTCTCAGGTACTGCACGACGTATCTGTAATGTCGCGTCTACGTTCCGTACATATTTTGTTGTATACCCTCTAATCCAAACATTGCTTGCGGAACGTGACTGCAGTAAGACGTGAGTACGTCCCACTTAGTATCCCTGTACGCATACGATTGCATCCGAAACGGTAAGGATGTCGGCCATTGGGGCATGGGTTCTGGCCAGGACGTCAAGACGTGTACCGAAACAAGGTTGCCAAATGAAGCGAATTGTAGGTAGAAACGGTCAACCACTCGGGCCGCAATATCGCGATGGTGCTGTCCTGGTCCTGCGAAGCATAGCTCAATATGCTCAAGGGCGCTGGATGAGCCATGACTGTCGAGGCAATGGAGGAATGTTCCAAACAGAGTGTGAGGTAGGCGAAGGCGAAGGACCTTGACCGTCACCAGCAGGTCAGCAAAAAGAGTGACGTAGGCGGCATCCTCTCCATTGCGCATTCCCTCTGAAAGGAAGCAGAAGTGAATGAGGGTGTGTGTACCGATCAATTTACAAATTTCACTAACCGTGTATGAAAAGAGCTACATTTCTTCTTTTTGCCGGCACGAGCACCCATGTCGCGTCAATATTTCCTACTTCCGACGCAACCTCTGCGACGAAACAAGCAGCTGCGAGTTCGGTACAGCCACGCATGTATGTTGTCCACGCGTCGTGCGAGGTGGTCGTCGAGGAGGGAAGGGTATGAACAGAGCCGAAGTGGTGGAAATGTTGGATACCGCGCGGCAACGGAAATTCTTGCTGGTAATTTACGCAAGACGCGTAGGCGCTGTCAATGCACTGGAATGTATCCAGGTTGCTCGCTGCACCCAGAACACGTGTAAGTAAACACTGTGAATAAAGGCATTCTGACAAAGTAATACGCTCGAAAGATGACCAAGAGTCGAGCAGGGCGTTCAGATGATTCGTGCGAAGGTCGATTTTTGAAAGAATGAGTCCAGTTGTTCGTGTGAGTTGCCGCAAACAATCTGCCAAACGGTCTGTGTCTTCTTTCGTCACAGAGACTTCCTTGCGTGGTGCACGTGCTGCTTGACGAATGTAGGCTATATAGGCCGCAAACTCGGGATGTCCTTGCGAAAGAGTTACGGCCATGGGACGGATGAGATTCTCGATTTGGACACAGTCGACATATGTACGCCAACTGGGTTCCGAATCGAAAATGAAATGCAATTCTGTCAAGCTTCAGGAGCGGCCAATTAGGCGAGGAAAGGGCACTCTGACCTGTGATATGTTCTGGATCCAGGTAGATCCGCAGAGTGCGAAAAAGTATACGCTGAGCGCGGATACGATTGGCGCGCGTCACCGACGAAAATGACATCAAGAACCGCCGTTTTTGTGGATGGTCTTCAATCGCCCATGACAGAATTTCGTCCATAAGTTCGGGCGGAAGTAAAGGGACTGATACATAAGCGTTCTCAAGGTCTCCCATGGATGGTGAGAGCGCTAAGGAAAGGAGCTGCGATAGATCGTTGGCCAGTTGAAATTCGCTGTTTGAGGATAATCCTTCGCGCGATCAGGTACCCGTCATTGCCTCTGCTCGTCGACATCGCGGTCCTTGCATTCCTCCCATAACCAATGCCGCCCCGTACCAAAAGATGTCGTACAGGCGATGCTGTTCCCCAACACCAGGTTGAATTTCGAGCGATGCTTGATTATCGTGAAAACGGCGCGAAGCTGGAGGGGAACAACAACGTGATCGTTCGTTCTCGTGGCAATCGTAGCATCGGACCTTGGTTCTATGTTGAATATGCGTGTACGCATGCAGACCATTTCCAGATGATTGTCGGCAACGTACGTACGATGCGTGTTTACAAAGGTATTTACTGACGATCCATCGCACAGCGTGCCCGTTTGGATGAAATCCAAGACGTATGGGTCTCCATGGCTCGTCGAATGCTTTTCGATTATTGTCATACATCTTTCGTAGAGATGATTGAACCTGACTACGATGAGGACGAATATTTCGAGAAGGATTCTGCGGGTTGTGAGAGCTGCAGGTACGGGGGATACGAATACTACGAAGAGCTGTGGTGGGAAACCCTTCTCGAGTGATGAAACAAGGAAAAGGAACGCTCGAGACGATAAAAAGTGTAATGCAAAGAAATGAATCTACACTTCAGTCTAGCCAGGCCAATCGTGTACGTTCGACGGCCCATTCATAACCAGCTGTCAAGTTGTCCCGCTCCATTCCGGGGAGGTACGCACTCGCAGGTTTCGGGGTTGGCAAGCTGTACAGGGTTCTGAAAAGACCGTGATGCTCTGAAAGAATATGATCCTTCTGCCAGGCCGCGAGCTGACAACGTGTCAGTTTCACTTCGAGAAGCCCGTCATTCCTTACTGCGCCGGGGAGACGACGAAGATAGGACTTCATGAAACTGTCGAACTCAATGAGGTCCAATGGAACACGAGCAAGACAACTACGAAACTTACTCAGCGAGTGCGTCGGTGATGAGATCCGTGTCTTGGTCGGTGAGGTCGTCTATAACGCCTTGTCTCTCGCCGATTACAAGGACGTTTCCCTCCCATCTGTCTGCATGCCCTAGATACGAAGACAACAACATGTTCTTCAAATTGCCGTATCCCACAGGAACAGTCACGTTCTGGAGAGGGCAGAAGTATATGATGAGTCCACGACCTGCCCAATCTGTGATATGACGTCCGAGTGAAGGCGTGGTACGAGAATGTCCATGACGGTACAAGGGTGCTGTTGCGTCCATAATATAATGGTCGAGCTGGCGCTCACGAAGTGCATCCCGGCAGGGAACATGAGATGCCGGAAAAGATAGAGGTACTGGGCACGGCCACAAGATACGATTGCCGAAAAACAGGCCATGTCATACAGCCTGTTCTTTATGAGTAAAACGAGAACACAAAATCGTGGACTCAAACATCGTGATCCTCTCTGAGGGGCAAGCCAGGTATCAAGTCAATCTCAACGTCGCTGGCGGCAGTTTGACGTGTGCGAAGGATTATGGTGGTCATGAAGGGACCGAATTTGCAATACTGTTTACTTGCCCTTCGCCTGTCATGCACCGATCTCTGAACTTCCCCCCCGAGCTTTGTACCCACGTCGTCACTTCTGGTAATCTCGGAAGAAGAGATCTCAAGGCCACGGCACTGATCTCGTGGAATTGGCGGCATGCCTCGCAGGAGGAACTCTTCCGTGTCTTGCACGTGTCGGACAGCTCAAGCAGTCACGACGCATGGGCGGATCTGTGGGAGAATTCCCCTCGGGTTTTCCAATACATAGACGTGATTGCATTCCATCGGCTTGCGGTTTGGCGGTTATTTTCGTTGGAACCAATGATCGCCAAATTCGCCGCTCGAAGTCATCCTCCCGAAATCATACTCCACAGCATTCTCGGTTTAACAACCAACGGTGCTGCGTTGGCCGATTTGCTCAACGGCTTTCCTCGCATTGCTTTCTACGCCAGCGAAATCATTCCCAAATCCCTGGTACCTTTCATTCTTCGCCTCGACGCGGTGTCCTACTTGTCCATAATCGATTGTGGCTATGGACCGCGTGGTAACAGGACCTCGAAGGATTCGTCAACCTCGTTGATGCCGAAAACGACAGAATCTCGTCTAGAGGTGTTGACCTTGACACTTTCGAGTCGCAGCCCGGCGTTGCATCAGAGCATAAATGCTGGGTTATGGCACGGATTGCTAAAGCAACTCACGACAATACGTCTCGAACTCGATTGTACCGCGATCATGGCTTGTCGCGTACTCTTAATTGAGTGTCAGTCGACTCTTGAGCATGCTCGCCTAGGTTTCATAAACCAACAAACTGGTACGAATTCAAAACCACGAAATCGCGTTCTCACAAATTCTTAGGCGTGGACTTGACAGTCTTACCTCGCTTCAAAACTTTGTGTCTCAGCCTGAAGGGTTGCCAGAACGCGATCGAGACAATCGAGACGATTCCGCGTTGCAATCTGTTGTGGATTCGGGTGGATTGCGAGGGAGAACATTTGACCGATCGGCAATGGAAATCACTGGCAGAAGGGGCGTCGAAGCGAGGTGTGCATCAAAAGATTTTGACCTTGAGTAGGTTGGGAGTTGAACAACACAACGAAGAGTTCATGCCGTGTATATGGGAGGATGTGTATATTAACACAAAAAAGGAGAGGAGAATAAGTGGTACGTGTTAGCAGTGTATACTAGAAGCGTGTCTTATAGATTCGGAGCGATATATAAATATTTAAAAAGGAGTATACCATGCTTGATACTCATTGACGATGCTACGACACGTACCTCGGACTTCGACGCGATAATAGTAATATTTCTGCTGGTGTTGAACGCGGGGTAGGACCGATCACCGATGTCAGATCAACAATTCGTTGACGTCGAAGGACAGGTGACGTCAACATAATTTCCTAATATAGGTATCACCGTCGTCCATGATACTAAACGCCACTTTGAAGGTCGTACGCGAGTGAGAACCCCGAATTTTGCTCTATTTGTGAAGTGCTCGGTCTTTCCGAGAACGATTGAGCTCTTTTATTGCTTCACTATCATCGAGTGGGCCCAGAGGGAGTGGGTGAAGAGAAAGGGGAGACAACGGTCCCATTTATTCTACAGGATGTGAGTGCGAGAACAACTTACTCATATAGGTAGTGCGAGAACTTGTACTCAACTCAGCTTTCTACCATCACCATGCTCTCACTATGCTTCAACACAACTGCCATCTGTTCATTTTTGAGGTATGTCCATTATTTGATCATTCTGGCTGTCAATTGACCCATTATGACCAGGAAAATGAGCTGTCTTGATAGGTGTGTGTTGTTATCTGATCTTGAGATTGTGGGGAGATCTAATGCTATGGGAACTTCTTCAGTGCTCAAAACAGTGCTCTGGAACTTGAAAATCAAGGCACCAATCAAGAGGAGTCGATCAGGGACCATCTGGAGGTGTGTAGAATTTTTTTCCCATTTTTGCAGGTTTTTATTGTGTTTTTTAGACTAGCGGGAGCGTCAGCGCGCATGCCGCGGTCGTCATCGAGTCCGAGCCGGCGCCGGCGCCCACCATGCCCGCATTCGGGTCTGCGCCGGCGCAGAACGCTCAAGTTGAACAAACGCCTGACGTCCCGCGAACTGTGGCGCACCAGGAGCGAACCGAGCCCGCGGGGACGCGTATCAGGTCCCCCATTAGTCGCGCGGACCGAGCCGCTCTCAAAGAGGCAATTGAACTCAACCTCTTGCCCGAGGATGAGGTGCGCGTGAAGCGCCGCGTGAATTACAGGGAAACAAGGGGCTAAATCTGATTAAATATATGTATTTTTTTGTAACACTACTTCTTGAATTTCCATTCGTACCCAGGCGTCGCGAACGCTCACTTACTCACGTATTTGTAACGAGGATGTATTGCGTTGGGTGTATGTACAAGTCGAATTCATGTAACAAATGCTGTATAGGTCTGCCGTGTGTTGTGGGACGAGGAGTTGCGCTCTTGGATACAAATTACAACACTGAATACACAGAGGGCTGTTCATACACTGAGAGTCATGTATGTATCTCAAACGCTTGTAGAGTTGTGTACTCTGGCAACAGACATAGTAAGGTCAGTGAACTTTTTTATCCGTGTCTCAGAAACTATTCCGTCTGTGGCGTCTGCTATGATGCTTGTCGCGATGATGGCGCTCCTTTCTCGACGCCGATTTGTGTTTACTTCCCTCATACGGTGGCGCTTGACGTGCTGTCCTGGAGAACATTCCAGTAAACCGCGATAGGAGGCTTTTCTTCTGAGGGTATCCCATGCTCGCTGAAGGGTCTGTATGGTGAATCCGAGCCGGGACTGGTGCGGGACTGGCGTGATATGGAGGCGGTGGTGTGTGAAGAGCAGCTGGAACAAAAGGGGGACTCGGCGGCACGTAGAAAGGACCATGAGTTGGCTGATAACCGGCAAAGATGCCAGCTGGAAGAAAGTCGGGAGCGTTCACCCCTGGGATGACGGGTCGTACAGGACCCATCGGCGGGGCCGGTCTCGGTAGTGGCGGGACAAAGGGCGGAACTAATGGTGTGGGCGGAGGATGTGGAGGGTACCATGCATTATATGGACTCGGAAGGGGCGGCACAGGAGGAGCGTTACTATGATCCCATTGGTTCGGTCTGGTGATTCTGCCAAGTGAACGCGTCGAGTAGTTATGATGCGGATTATTGGCATAGTAGTGTGAACGCTCGGCCGCATTCTGTGGGGGAGGCGGGACGGGTGGCGGGAAGAACTCCGAGTCTACTCTCGCGCGAGACCTGCTCCGATGTCTCGACTTGTCGCGCTCTCTCCCGGGGCCATCTCGAGAGTGGGAGCGGTGTTCTCGGGAGCGAGAGCGCTGCGCATCTTGATGGTGATTGCGAGAGCTCCGCTCGATGTCAGCGCCAGCAGAGGAACCTGCGATGCTCGGGAGAGCCGTAAGCGGATCAACAGGTGTGAATCGGTCGTTGTTCTCAGCCCAGCGACCAATCTTCTGTTGCTTGCGGTGGTACGCCTCAATAGCTTCGGGAGAGTAATCGTACTCAGTCATGGTAGGGGAGTGAAAAGACGCGAGATGTTGACGATCAGCAAGACGATGTATTTATGCCGGTTCTCGTTGATCAATGAGGACTCATGCTCGGAGTAGGCCTAAGAGCCACTTCACTTTGATCATGATCGACGATCGTTGTGGCGGTGGCCCATTGTCCCTTCCAAATGGGCTCCCGTTGGCTGCGATTGAAAGAATGCAGCAGCGACTTCGGAGATGCAGAACGAAGGCAGACGTGCTCACTGCGTGGTGGCTTGAAATTTCGCTGATCTTGACGCTGCCGCCTCATGTCTGCTAAGTGACACACTGCGGGGAAAACGATGCCAATGTATGGCATCCTCGTGGTCATCAAGATGAGGACCCGGAATATAGTTTGGACCCACTTCTTGGTGCCCAGTGTTAAGGTTTATCGCTCAGCCTCTTACGGCGCGTGAACAGTCAAGAGCGGTTATTGCTGAACCAAGGTAGGACCGATCCAGAGGGGTTGGCCGGTCTTTCGCCCACGAAGGTACCATCACAACAGACCTGGAAAGTGCAGGGATACATTCGACACTTGGCTTTTGTCCATTTTCGGATACAGTACATCAAGACGTAGTGGGCGACCTGTGATGACTCAGCTCGTACAGAACAACCTACTGACGCGGATCTTACAAGAGACACAATGGGGCATGTGATGACCTTTGTGCACAACTCTATTCAACGTAGACAATTGTGCACCTAGTAAACCTACCGACCTTCAATCGATGAGATAGTAATCAAGTCGGCAAGCAAAAGAATTGGCAATGTCAATGTACGCGACGACGCCGCTGTGCATTGCCAATCCCGCGGATGCAGCAAGCACGGGTACTGACAATGAGGAGACTTGATTGAGCTAGAGCAAGTTTCCAAGCCTTCAAATGTGCATAGTCCATCGCTCCCTTGTCTCGAAGATTGTAGAGAATCACCGGAAGTTCGGGCCTATCATCCCGCCGATCGCTTTTCCAAAAGTAGATAATAACCCGACTATCTAGAATTTTCGGCCACTTTCGGCCACGTTCTACTCTGAGGATGTTGCATCATTCGACAGAATGTTCGAGTACTTATCGAGTAGTATAAATGTTTTTCAGTTGTGGTCTATGGCACTAAGCATCACTGCAACACAACACAATGTCCGTCTACTACTACGAACCGCAATACTCCTTCGATCGCTTCCTGGAGAATGCCTTCGGGCGCTCCCAGCAGCAAAATGAAAGCGTCAACACGGCTCCCTCTGTGATACGTCCAAGGTTTGTACTCTACTTGCCGCAGCAATGGGCTATTGCTGACCATTCATTCCAGAATGGATCTACATGAGGATGTCGAAAAGAACACCGTCACCGCATCGTTCGAGCTCCCCGGACTGAAGAAAGAGGATATCAGCATTGATATCCATGACGGACGACTCACCATATCCGGTGAGACCAAGATCTCTGAGGAGCATGAAGAGAACGGATACGCAGTAAGAGAGCGCCGCTTCGGCAAGTTCTCTAGAGCGTTGCGCTTGCCTCGAGGTATCAAAGTAAGTTCACTATCTATCTGTCTGGTGATAGCTGCTGACTATTGACAATGTAGGAAGATCAAGTGAAGGCATCGCTCGAGAATGGTGTCTTGACCGTCACTTTCCCCAAGTCTGCTCCAGAGACGGCACCGAAGAAGATTACAATATCCTGATTGCCTTGTCAAAAGCCACTGTATCCGCTAGCATTCCACTGTAGATCACTCACACTGTATATCGCCTCGTTTTGAATTTCAGCTTTCACTTACCACTCGACTCCTTTTCTCGAATGTCATAACTCAGCGGCCTGGCAAATATCTGGACCTTGTCACGCTTATGCGTTGATGATGAGGTTTATATGAAAGAACTCTGTCAGGTCCAAGTAGTAGTATCGTCAAAATGTGCGTGGAGAGTCTACATATGGCATATGCCCATTGATTCCACTGGCAAGGTTGTTTCAAAAACTTTCAATTGAAAGGTGGTTCTCTCCATTTCACTGACGAGATGGACGGTTATCTGGCCCAGGCGTTCCAAAATTAGGAGCACGCACCCCGTCCCCGTAGAGATTGTCCAAGCTGTGAGTCTGGGTCAGCAATAGCCTTAAACGATATTTCGAGAAACCGAGAAGAAGCTACGAAAGTACTCACAACAGTCGCGCAGACCCTGCCGCGGCCAAGGACATCCCCGCGTCGTCATGCCCGACGCCCGCCACATAGTCGACCGTGTCACCGCTGTCCGGAGGAAACCACTGCATGAAGCGGTTGAACCTCTCCCCGCGGTTTGCACTGTAGGAGTAAGTAAGCATCTCTCCCCGAAACAGGTCGACATACCCAGTAGTGTATGGTCTACAATCCCCATCCGAGGAGTCACCAAAGTCGTTCAAACCGCGCGCAAAAGCGAGTTTCTTTGTCGTGTACCTATCCTGTACTTCCCGCCCGGTGGTGATGTTTGTGGAAAGGACGAAATCGCGCTCGTAGTCGATGTTGTAATTCGCGAGGCCTTGGTTCCAGTCGTCGTACTGAGGACAGTCAACCGGCGAGATGGGGCGACTGGAATTGAGCCTGTAGAGGTGACAAATGAGATGGAGAGTGACAAAAGGCAAGAGGTACCTTACCATAGGAACGAGCTCGGGTTCCCAATCCATAGGCTTAGAGGCACTATCGACTTACATCAATTGATGACCTTCTTCCACTTGAGATGTGTACCTCGCCAATCCATCATTTTACCCACCGCTGCGTACCTATGAACGAATTGTCCGCCTTGGCTATGTCCGGCGATCACAACTTGCTTCATGACCGGGAACAGCGTCTCATTGTTGTAATACTCGACAATCTGGTCGAGAACATCGAACGATGAGACGTTCTGACCAACGGGAAGATCGTTGTTATTTCCAGCCGACCAAGCGCGGACGGTAAAGCCGAGGTCGGCTGAGAGGAACGCGTAAGCGCTATGTTGGGATGAATTGGAGGAAGAATGAGACGATCGTACCCTCCCACGCAAGCCCGTTTGTTCCGTCCAGTCCGGTAGGGTCGATGCTGAAATACGGCGCCATGAGCGCAACGCTTGTCTCGTTGACATCGGGGTTGATCGTTTGTGCTTGCTGCATAGCTAGTTCTTGTCAGACACATATGAAGAATTAATGAGAGGTTTGACGAACCGGCATAAATTCGCTGGAAGTAACCATGTGGGTTCTCATCCGAGCCATGGATGTAAATAACAGCTCTCACAACCTACAAGTGACGATCCGGTGTCAGCGACTGTACGAGTACTTGCAAAGATGCTGCAATTGGAAGCACAGAAACGAGATAGTGCATGACCGAAAATCAACACTCACCCCCTTCTCATCCAGCCTCGTCCCATTGACAGACGAGTAGTAGTTTCCCAGTGTCACATTACCGCCAGTGTTGTCGCGTATGTTGAAGAACTCCTTGTGCGCACCGGTTACATCCGGCAGTATTATGGGAAATGTTTGGCCCGCGTATTGCTGTCCCGAGACGCCACCACCAAGAAGAAGGCAAGCAAGCAGTGAGAGTGTAAGACAGAGAATCATGACCTCGTGTCAAGGCTCAGCGCTCAGTATGGCCGTGCACCATGATCATGGGAGAGCCTGTTGAATAGATACGGCATCGAGCTTGTGGTTAGGCACGATAGATTGGTATCATCGCGCCCATAGTCTATAGACGTGAAGGAGTCAGCGCAAAAACACACAGGTCGTGTCTATGGTTCAAGAATTCAGAGTTCAGGACTAAGAAGAGCCGATGGTGCGCTGTGCAGTGCCGATGCGAAGAAGTCGTGGGGCCAGCATCGGAATGGTCTCAGATCTTGAGAGATATTTGCAGTGATTCGCCGTTGAGAAACTGAGAAAGAACGCAGTAGACTTTCTTCGAGGCGTCAAAGGTCGGTACGCAGTCGGTGCGCAGGGGCGGTCGGAAGCCAATCAGTAGTGTCTTACCTAAGCGCTTGCTTGTCAATAAAGGAACGTGACAGAGTGTCCTCGACGCGCTTGGGGCAGAGAATAGCGCGTCTCATACACAACCATCTCTTGAAGTACGTCCTTCCTGTCCTCGATTTTTCAAGGGAGATCAGGATGTGTGAAAGCTCAAGTTTAGAATGTGGCAGTGGACGAAGCTCGGCTGCAAAAGTCGCATGTTTTGCCACGTGCGCGTGCCTGTAATCCGAACCGTTTGCTTCCGCTCCCTCATCTCGAAAATTTCGTGCGCCGCCACCAAAGTGCTAAGCAGGACAACCGCATGGTACTAGAAATCTCTAGCCATGCGATGGCGATGTCCAGCGGTACTCAGACTCAGAACCGCCACCAGCGTCACCCTGTGGAGAGAGAGTAACATTACTCAGAGCGCTGGAGTTGTGGTCCGTGAAGCGCTTTAGATTCAAACCTGGCTTGGTCTGATCACGTTGCTTACCCGTCAGCGTCGGACGATGCTTCATATTCGGGTCCCTTACCGCGAGGGTCAGACGCGCCACTGAATCTTACATGCGCGACATTGCGCGTGGTGATATACGAAGCCTTCAGTCGTATGTCGCCAGGGCTGAATGAGCGTGGTATCGTCCTTCGTGCGCACCTATCATTCAGACAATCGGAGCTCTCTCCATCGCTACTCCGTTTGGGGTATCCGCCCATGAAGCCCGACTGACGTCCGAGTCCTCGGCTATCTGAGAAATGGATAACAGCGACTTGACAACTTATCGTCGTTCGAGCGTCTCCTCCCTCTACCTCATTGAACGGAGATGAGTGCCACAGTTCGATGTCAGGGGCCTCCTTCCGGGACATTCTTCTCCTGTCGTCAACATTTGTGTAAGTTCGTTGTGATACTCCGAGTTTCGTCCGAGTTCAAAGGAATGTGAAACTCTCTTTCGGCAGCAATGCGAAGTCTTCGCTCGCTTGGCAGCCGGAACACAATCACATCAGTCTTCTGTCAATTCATTTTGAAGGCTTGCGACTCGGGGAACTAGATGACGGTCTCTTTCTATCACAATTCAGTCGGATCTCAGGCCGCGTGAAAATAATTTTGGGCCTATACAAACGTGCAGACCCTCGACGGTGTTGACAGCACTGGCCGTGTGGTACCCAGAAGCGAGGAGCGGTGTCTGTGCTAGCTTGCCGGTGAGTATCCTGAAGACTCTTTTGGGTGCAGAATTGGTTCATTCTGATTCGCTGCTGGGATGGTCAGCATCATTGACTGGCAGTGACGACCACGGTCCATTCCTCGTAAAACACATTTACGCATTCCGTTCCTCGAGGTCACGACCAGTATCAGCCTTCATCCCCACTTGCGCTAGAACGATGCGCGTATTGAAAGCAGCATATGGTAAACAGACACGATGATCCGTGACTCGTGAGAGACTGGACAGGTTGGAGACCTTATCTACGGCACGTCTAGGTTTTAGGCACCCATGGGCCATGCGCAAACTCAATTGATTCGGCATCAAAGCCCGTCACAAATATAAGCTGTGGGGGGCCTGTGGTGTCCACGTCTTTCAACTCCCACTATGTCTGATAAGACGTACGACCCCGAAAAGAGTTCCAAGTTCGACGTCGACATCGCCACCGCCCACGATGACCGCGTCGTGGATGGTTCGACAACAGACCCCCACATGCATCGTACGCTTAAGGGGAGGCATGTATCGATGATCGCCATTGTATGTTCCAATATGCTACTCTTCCGTTGTCCTGTTCTGAGTTGGTTTTCAGGCTGGGACTATTGGAACAGGTCTGTTCTTGGGCTCTGGTAAGGCGCTCGAGAATGGTGGGCCTGTCGGCGCCGTATTGGGGTATCTTATAGTCGGTCTCCTTGTTGGTCTCATGATGTACTCACTGGGAGAGGTTTGTATTCGACTGCTTTCCGGTCATCGCATTCTGACGTTGAGGTTACGCTGTTGTAGATGATGGTGTACGACCCCAGTGCCAGTGGATTCATCGAGTTCTCTGCACGCTATGTCGACCCTGCTCTTGGCTTCGCCATGGGCTGGCAATTCTGGTTCCAAGCTGCCATGTCCGCACCCGTCGAGATCGTCGCTGGTTCCATTGTTATCCAATATTGGGATTCTTCAACCAACCACTTGGCTATCTATGTTACTGTCATGCTGATAGGCATCATCTTTATCAACATAGCGGGTGTCAAGTACGTCTATCTCATCAATATGGATATGACGGCGCTAATCGTTTTCATGCAATCTGTAGGTACTTCGGTGAATTCGAGTTTTGGTTCGCTTTTCTCAAGATCATCACTGTCATTGGTCTATGTATCGTGTGTCTCGTCGTTGATCTCGGTGGTGCGCCTGACAAGGATCGCCGTGGGTTCCGCTACTGGAGAGACAGTCCCTTCAATAGCAGCTACCTAGACATTGTTCCTCCCGCGAAAGCGCGTTTCCTTGGCTGTACGCATCATGTTGCATCTGCTCGATTGAGTGCTCACTAACGTCTTTCTGGTATAGTTTGGGCCGTCCTCACGCAAGCCGCCTTCTCCTACGGCGGGATGGAGGGTCTCGCTTCCATCTGTCTTGAAGCGGATAACCCTCGTAAGACTATGCGTACAGCCGTTCGAGCCATCTTCTACCGTATTGTCCTACTCTGTAAGTTTGCTTGCCCTGCTCGTACATCAGTAATTCATCGACCCACCTGCCTAGACATTGTCTCTCTCTGGCTCGCGGGTATGTGCATATCCCCCAGTGACCCAAACCTCCTTCACGCCAATGCTGAGGATAGCGGAACTGCCGCTGAATCACCCTTCGTCATCGTCATCAAAACTTCTGGTATCAAGGTCCTCGATCACATTGTCAATGCTTGCGTTCTCACGTCCGCGTTCTCTGCTGGAAATGAGTTCCTGTACTCGGCTTCCCGGGCCCTGTTCATGCTTGCCCAGCAAGGCCAGGCACCCAAGTTCTTCGCCAAGGTTCTTCCTAGCGGTGTACCGATATATTCTCTCGCCTTCACATCGCTGTTCGGGGCCTTGGCGTACCTGAACTGTGGCTCGGGTGGAGCGGAGACTGCGTTCAACTGGCTTGCGAACATCACCACGCTTGGTTCGATGCTTACATGGTGTGGCGTTGCCCTCGCACATATCCGCTTCTACCGTGGCATGAAGGTGCAAGGCTTGTCGCGCGATATTCTGCCTTTCAAGTCGTGGGTGCAGCCATGGGGCGCGTGGTGTGTGCTCATCTCGTTCCTTATCATCATCTTCTTCTCTGGATGGACGACACTCAAGCCATGGTCGGCGTCTGATTTCTTCTCGACATACATCAATATTCCGTTCATGGCTCTTCTATACTTTGGTTGGAAGATCGTGAAAAGGACGAGCATCGTTCGTCTTGAGGATATGGATCTGTGAGTTCTCGTTCACCCAGCTGTTCTATTATATACGGTACTGATCTTCTTTGTCAGAACATCTCACTACGTCGAAGGCTCTGTCGTTCGCAGCAAGCTTCATTCGTAAAACTAGATATCACTGTAGCCAGGTCTTGTCATCATCCAGAATTAGATTTACTGCCTTCTCGTCGAAGCGCGACACTTGTTTGATGGGTCTAGTACCAATCGCCGCCCGTATGTCAGTCGTGGCGGTGGTTGGCATACGTTATCACACGGACGCTGACAGGCCCTTGGGGATTCAGATGCGGACAAGAACCCAGGATAGACCAAGGAATACGATGCGAGGATTGACACGGTGTCTTTCATGATCGTCGCGAAGCCAACATTGATATGTCGTATCGACCTCAGCCTGTCAGGTGAAAAGAAGAACCATTGTGAAGGTGATGAAGCGTGGACTGGAGCTGGGTATGCGTACCACTGTCCACAAAAAGAACGACTTCGCATTGTCACTCTTGCGGTATGATTTTGAGCATATGACGATCACTGGCATTGACGGACGTATCAGCGTTGAGCTGCTTCAAGATGGTGATGTCAAATTCAGTCGAACTCGTGAGCGGGCTGAGTAGACATAGTCTTTGCACGACGGATAGTACCAGAGGCACACGAGCTAATTGTACACAACGAAAAGGTAGACACAGCTCGAATTTGGACAAGACACATGCCAAGAGCTGTAATTGAAGAAGCTGGCACTTCGATTGTTATGCCAATCGCTCATCGGCCCAAATCGGCTCCCTTGTCCGACCAAGCCAGATCTCCCCCATGTAATAGGTACTGTGGATGTAATAGGTACTGTGGTCTTCGAGGGGTCCGCCAGGTGGGTTTGGGACCAAGTCTAGCAAGGTCCACTGTGAGCTTGGGATGACTGCTAGGGCTCAGGCACCGACCTAGTATTCGAATCAACACGTTCATCTGCCCTTTGTAGACCTTGGTGATTTTGTTCCATCCCGCACTCCTGGTGTAGTCTCCACCGTCGATGATCTGAGAGGCTTCGAAAGTATGCCGGCTGCTGACGCGCATGTGTGCACTCGAGAAACAGGTATATGAGGGTGTTTCCAACGTTGTTCTGGCCTCGAGCATAGCTGCCATCGCTACCAATCCATCTTCGTTGATTGTACAGCTCTCGATGATATGGTCCAGGGGCTTATTTCTCACAGTCTCCATAATGTTCGACGACACGAGAAGGTCCTCCAATCGTGGAAGGGGAAACGATTGGACATCCCCTGGTGTTAAGAGCATGCACGTCGCACTAATGGCACTATCTGATGAGCCCGCTGTCCGGAGGTGAAGTTTTGTGAGATAAAGGAGCTGGGGGAGAAGATCGCGGAGGGAGGTAACATCGTCTGAGCGGAAAGAGCGGAGGTCAAGGTTGGTCAAGCTGCATTGCGATCTTTGGATGAGGTCCTTTGTCACTGGCAGAAGCAAGGGAGAGGGAGACTGCATGCCGTAGCCCGACATACGACAGCTGAGATGAGTCAGGGAAGGAAGAAAAATCTTCCCGGAGAAATTGCGCGTTCCCAGCGTGAAGGATTTGACCGACTGGTTCACTATCTCGAGCGGTGAACCAATCAATGCTTCAGGCCTGGGCCAATCCTCAATCGAGAGACTATCTAGATGTTCAGCCTTAGCTATGCCCAGTTGTAGGTCTTGCAAAAAGGGGCCGATATTTGGACGATCTTTTACTTGAACAACTAGGCAGCGAAGCTGGCACCAGGGCATATCTAGGAAGTCAACATTCCCCGAACCGAGATCGAGAGTTCGTAATCTGGGAACCTCGCTGAAGGCCGTACAGGTGGTGGTCGTTGAGGAGGCAAACTCGTGCCCATGAGTACCCTGACTCAACGACAGAACCTCCAGAGAGTCCAGTCGTCCTTTGATTGGATCGAGCAAAGAGAACACTGCGTCAACGGAGAAAGAAGACACCTCGAGAGCTCTCCACCGCGGACTGGTTTTGAAAAGAGTTGCCATGATTGCGCTGATCTCCTCGTCATCAGCCGACATCGGAGTCAGATCCCTTGACAGCAACACGACGTCAAGAGTGTTCTCTCCAGCAAGGTAGAGAAACATGTCCAATGCCTCTCGCCAGCTCCATGTGGAATGACCATTGGTATAGTGCGGGTCGCTCTGAGTGTTCGGATCATGATGGAGCCTGATAGCAATCTTGGTCCAAAGGCTGGACGTTCCGAGGGCTGCGGAGCGCCAGCTACGGCAGACGTGTGCAAGTTGAAGCTGAGGACACACTCCACACGGAGCCAACATGTATGGGCGGGCGTTGTATCGATCACACGAGAAGATGGTTTGCAGGACTTCCATGGGAAGGATGGATATGGATGAGGGCGACATTGGTGGATTGATCTAGCTGCGTTCAGAGTTTGAGAGAAGGACAGCTGATTACACCTCACCGACGGTGCACTTGATGGTAGAATGAAACCAGGGACGTGTCCACTGTACGGTGACTGTCCTGATCATGTAGTACGGATGCCGGGCCGACGCTCAAATTCAAACACCATTCATGTCTGTTGACTGACTCTCAATTCTGATTCACTAGACCTTCTCAGCCACATATCTCTGTAGTACGTATCTACCTGCGTTGTGCAAACGAGAAATCTGGTCTCACTTCCTGACGGCATAGAGGAACCCATCATATCCCTTCTCTCCAACCGTCGAAATCACAGTCGCCTCAACTTCCTTGTCATTCTGGATGGCCTTGACGAGCCGACGTATGCCCTCCAAATAGGACGCATGCTGCTTTGGGTCGGACACCCGCCCATTACGCACCACGTTGTCGACGATCTGCAATGACGATGCCCGTTGGTCCGTGTCCCGAATCACTACTTATAAATGCGACAACTTACGATGATGCCGCCGCTTCGGAGGAGGCGCTTTGACTCCTCGAAATACTCCAAATTAGATTCCTTGTCCGCGTCGATGAAGGCAAGGTCAAACTTGGGCTCAGATGGAACCTGCTGCATCGAGGCATAGGCAGGTCCAAGGATGACCTTGACCTTCGAGCTAAGGCCGGCCGCGGCGAGATTCTCCTCGGCTATCTGAGAAAGAGGTCAGTCGCATGTCAAGCTCCAATTGAACAAGCCGAGTTTCACCTTCACATGCTTCTCCTCGAGCTCGAACGTGAGTAACTCTCCATCCTCAGGGAGGGCCTTTGCCAGCCAAGTCGCCGAGTATCTGTCAGCCGGCGTTTGACGCGTCTCAATACCAAAAATGAACAAGCTCGTATATCTGTCACTCACCCGCCCAAAGTTCCAACCTCAATGACTCTCTTGGCACCAATGGACTTTGCCAACAGATACAAAAACTTGCCCTGGGCAGCGCTCACTGCGATGTTGGGTAAGCCGTCCTTCTGAGCTTTCTCAAGACCAGCGTCGAGAGTGGCGTCGGGCGGCATGAGCAGTGCGTTGAAGTACTTGTCGGAACGATCCCAGTCCGTGAACGTGGTCGAGTGTCGGACTCGCGTTGAGATACATCAGCAAGTTCGAAGGCGTGTAATTTGATGTAAATGGCGTAAATGTGTAATTTAGTGTAATTATTTCCCGGAAATCGACTGATTTATACTCTTTACACGGTTTACACTCTTACATCTTTACACTTGGGCTCCTGAAATTATACCTACCAATCTACATACCACAACCAAGAATTTACACTCTTACACCCAATCCGCCTGAGACCGCCTCCGAATCACACATAGCTAGTGTCAAAAAATGAT
Organism: Strobilurus luchuensis; assembly: GCA_019915105.1. Taxonomy (NCBI): domain Eukaryota; kingdom Fungi; phylum Basidiomycota; class Agaricomycetes; order Agaricales; family Physalacriaceae; genus Strobilurus; species Strobilurus luchuensis. Next base: position 539,340 of record JAHLMJ010000012.1, on the reverse strand, counting down.
CTCATTGGCATGGTAATCGACATTCTTGTTAACGTAGTAGGCATTGAAGGCATCTAAACTGTCCGAGTAATGAAAGTCCTTGGGAAGTGGCCTGTTCCCAAAAACAGGAAGTAGCTGAACACCTCGAACAATGACGTCGAGGTGAACAACACTAAGGAACGGATCGCCGCCACGGCCACGGTTATCAGGCTTGACTACCCACATCCCGGTCAGAGCGTCTGGACGTGCGCCGTGCCGATTGAACCAGTGCACCAAGGCACACGGATACTCCTTGTCATTGTGCTTGAAAGAAAAGAAGAGGAGAACGCGCACGACGCTCATACCCCGAAAGCCTGGCTTGTCTCCATTGTCGACAACAAGAGCACAGTCGCGACGTGGGTAGCCGTACCATGCCGGCGTGGATCTGATTCGTTCACGCTTCATACCACGAATTCCGGAGATATCACTTGGGGCGTAGTAGTAGGCAATGGCGGAGTGGAATACATAGATGTTGGTATGGATTGCAGGGAGTTGAGCAACATCGTCCGGAATATCATCAGAACCATAGAGTTGTTCGTGAAGGAAACGGCGAGTGAGTTTCGGGAAAGTGGGTTGGTTGATGTCGACGGCAAGGTTGTAGAGTGCACGCGAGTAGAGTGCCAGTGGTTCTGAAAGATGTGAGATACAGCCATGATTCTCAAGAAGTACAACGACGTACCTCGAGTGCGAGCCAACACGACATCGGCAAGAACACGATCATCGTCAACCGGGCCCTCATCCTCGTCACCTCCATCAAACGGATCTGGTCGAGGGGCGTGTAATGGTGGTAGAAGCCCGCGATGCTCGAGATCAACTCGAAGAGCATGTAGTTTGTCGAGACGTTGGTTGGTGAGTAGCATCTGGCTGAGCGCATTGTAACGGCTGGAGCGCCGCCAGGGCTTCTTGACAGCAGTGATGTGACGAGATTCGGTAATGGAGGAGCACAGTCCATTTGGTGGGCCAAATGCAACGATATTGTCGTAGTAATGCATCATCGAGTGTTGGCGGGGCAAGTTAAAATTTTCGCGGACACCGGTGCGAATGAAGACATTGCGATAAAGATGGAAGCGCTCCAGTGACTTCTTGATATCTGCCAGGGTGTCCTCAGTGATATCAGAGCGGCGACATAGGTAACAGAAGTCAATGAATGCTGAGATGCACTTAACGACATCCGGCTCCACATACTCGGCAATAGCGGGAAGATAGACCTTCATGAGAGCCTTTGAATCATTTCCTGTCCATTGCTTGTACCGACGGCCTTGAGGAAAGTGACGCAGACCAGGGAACGGAGGAGCAGCAGCAATTCTACAAGGCTTAGACATATTCAAAGGAAAAGCTAGATAGACTCACCGACGGTCGATGTCATCCATTATCTCTTTCGCGCGTGCACTTCCCTCAGTGATCTCCAAGTACTCGCCCACCCAATCAACAAGATGATCCTTGAAAGTGCCCTTGATCAACTGGTGCAATAGATCTGATGCCATCATCTCGTGGATATCTGCGCGCGGAAACTCCTTTGTGAACGGCTGGAGGTGGACCATGAGTATAGGACAAAATATTGTTGCTGACAGCCGTACCTCGACAGCACAATTGACACCCCAGTTATCCCAAAGAACACCATCGGCATCTCCAAATTCTTCAACGAGTTTGTCGGTATACTTTTCGGAACGGATGCGAGCACCAGATCCGTCAAGGTCGGTATTGAGAGCTGTACATCTGGAGTGTGTCAGTACAAGGAGGTCAAGAGTGATACGACATACTTGGGACACCAGCCACCTACGACACATGTGAGAAGTGTCTGTTCGGGATAGTCCGCAATGTATGCGCCAAGGTCAAAGATGACTCGACGGAAGTGGCCATCAGGGCATCATCGAATGACTGGAGTTGTCATGGCGGCCTTGAGTGGACGAAGGATGGCAGCAATCGAGTCGTGGTAGAGCTGAGCCCTGAAGGTCCGGTATTCATCATCACCGTTGTACTTCCGATCCGCTAGAAAGTATCAGCACGTATTCTAGATAGTGACCTGAGCACTCACTTTTGGGAATGGCCAAAAAGCCTATTGGAATAACCCCATTACGATGTGCACGACGTGCAGCTCCATGCACATTTCCGATCATAATGTATAGCGGATGATATTCGATGTGGCCGGTCATCACAGAGACGGTTGTCTTGTCGCTCCCAAGGATGACAGGGACATACATAGCGCCTTTAGTCGAGGGATCGCGTGTAAAGATCGTGGTCTGAGGTGATATCAGTATCACTCAAAACTGACAGGATGAAATGAACATACGGCATGCTGCCAGGCATAGTTCCCAGACATGAACTCGCCCCATCGCCGCTTCCCATCTGCTCCAATGTGTATGTATGGACGGGTGTCGAATTCCGTAGCAAAATCGGGGTTGGCGAGCATGTTGCTGATGACAGTGTCAGGATCGCGGTACCAAATTTGATATCGGTGGCGTTTCCACTCTGGTGCATCATCGGGAAGGCTGTCGTCCTCGGTTGTCTGATAACACTTCCAGGGCGCACTCCCAAAGGGAATCTCGTCGATGCTACCAAAGAGATGATCATGGTCAATAAACGGACCGGTACGACCTGTGCCCATGAGCGACAACGACCAGATTTCCATGAGCTCGTTGATATCGTCCTCAGAGGCCTCCATCTTCTTGAAAAGGAGGTTGGCGAGACGAAGTCCAACTTCATTGTCGAACGGATGCCACGGGTTGTTGGCATTGGGAGGAGGAGGATGTGGTGGTGGTGGGATACCATCGGGAAGGTCATTTCCTTGCGCATCACATGGAGTCGCTGTATCTCACTGAGTACATTCGAGCGATATTTGAGCACAATAGGACTTACCGGACAAATGCGGATGAAATTGCTTGCTGTGACGCGGAAGTTCACGCTCAGGTGTAGGGCCTTGATGACTTGAGCCGCCCTCAGGAGTCGCTCCTCGAGGCAGAGAATAGCGGGGAGAGGAGTTATGCGGTGGAGATGGCAGCGGTGGCGGCGGTGGAGATGGAGAGGAATTGGGAGAGGGCTGTCGAACTTGATGGTGGGCCATGCGGACATGTCGTGTCAGTCCGCTGGTGCTACTTGCCTTGAAAGTCTTTGGGCAGCCTGTATATGGGCATGGTGTACGACGGACATGACCAGAAGTGACTGTGGGCAGGCACTGCATTCAGGTTGCGAGAAAGAGAGCAGGTGGGAATTGAGATCTGTTACCTAGGAAAGTTGTCTGAGCCCCAATATTTGAAAAAATCAAATTAGCTCACAATGCTGGAAACCAAGGAGACGTCACGCTGGTTATTTGATCACCCCATTTCTGACTTAGAAGTTCTCCACCCTCTCTCGTCACTATATTCGCCATGCGCACTCGCCGTAGCGGTGCAAAGGCAGAGCCCGCCCCTCCCAAGTCCACTACTCCAAAGTCCAGTGCGGCGCAGAAACAACGAGCTGCAAAGGAGTTACAGCAGCAGCAGAAGGCTGAAGCAGAAGCTGCGAAGGCGTCGCAGCTAGACAAGTCCAAGGCAAGAATTTCTGCTTTCGAAGAGTCAGACACTGCAGACCAAGCTCGCCGTCGGAATCTGCGTCCTGACCTGGACGATGGGGCGGTCCCTGCCAAGTCGAAATCCCGACAGCTTGTTCGTCCGCAGCCTGCCAATGTCGATCCGTCTCACGCTGCTTCTTACGAATCTGACATTACTTCTGGTGCTCCTCCCCAGTCCAGCAAGTCATCCTTCTCCCATGACGACAATGTGCACTCTCCTGCCATGCTTGAAGGCGACAATGATACGATGATGGAAGACGGCACTGCGGGTCAGCATAGCGGCAGTGAAGGTGACGACGCCGACATGGCTGAACCAGACGAGGTACACCAGGTCAACGACAGCCACAGCAGTGACGAGGACAAGGATATCACAGACGAAGACTGCGCCGATGAGTTTCGGCCAGAGTCTCCCTTGCAGGCAAAGGCGGGCCAGAAGCGTAAGGCGCGTCAGCAAGCCATGTCCAGCTTGGAAGACAGCGACGGCGAGGGCTACCGTGCCTACAAGGAGGCCAAACAGAAGGAAAAGGAAGCTGCAGAGAAGGCAGCAAAGCGAAAGGAGAAGGCTAGAGAAAAGAAGGTCAGATTTACGCTGAATTTGCGACATTACTCATCAACATACATGCAGGTTGCAAGAACTAGCATACGACGCGATATAGACCAGCCCAACCCATCCACGGAGCACAAAGCCAGCGTACGCAAGTTAGCAGCAACATCTGAAGTCAAGTAAGTGGCGCGTCAGGAAGAGTCATAGTCGTGTCTCACCAATCTCATCGTCGGGCCAGAACAGCTGCTAAACCTTCTGAGTCGTCGATGGGAGGCTTCAATGCCGCGTACAAGCAAAAGCTCAAGCGTCCTGCGAAATTGACACCGGCGGCCAAGAAGGACGAAGAGGTTGAGGAAAAAGGGATCTTCGATGAAGAGGTGTCTGAGTCTGTCACCGGAGGGCGTTCTGCAACAAAGAGCAAGGTACATTAGTTGTCCCAAAGCTGTCAGACGCTGATGGTGGTTATAGGTCAAGAGAGTCCAACTCGTCGCCGCTGATGTTGCCGCGATTGATGGAAATGAACGTGAGAAGATACCTGCCAGCGGCAAACTCAGAGCAAAGGATCAGTCGACCAAGACCCTTCCCTTTCCCTCTCAGAAAGAACATGTCTTTTGGAAGCGGATCATGCTCTTCCTGGCCGAGTTCATGGGCTCGCTGAAGGATCCGTTCACCTGCAATAGCGAGCCTCGATTCGAAGCAATCCTAGTCAAGAAGTTCACAGAGCTCTTTGCCTACCTTCAGCCCACGATCAAGCTTGCCGATGGAGAGGAAATCAAGAGAGTCGATCACCCGGCTGTACTCAGAGTGGTGCGTCCAAGCTTCCTTATCAACCTCAATCTCACATCTTCTAGGCCCAGACCTACATTCGTACCATCCGTTCTGGCATTGGTGCTGCTGGTTCTGATGCAGTAAAGCTCAACTGGGAGTACGATGACATGGACATGTACGACACAGCCGAGTCAAGAGCCAATTGGATCAAAGAGCAGTTAGCGGACGACCGCTTCATCTACCAGTTTCCGGATGATCCTGAGGTGCGTTGCTAATACTATCGTTCTCAATATCCTAGATTTACGCCCTACCTCTAGTCAAAGGGTATTTTCCGCGGACCTCTCATCATCGCAGCATTTGCTTATTTCCTTCAATTGTTCGCCAAACACGATCGCAGCGGCGAGTCTGGTCACCCCGTTGGTGCCCTCTGTCTCGCTACCGTTGCAGTGCGTGATCGAGTCAGCTTTGTTGCTTTGTACTGACCCTCATCAGGTCAAGCGTGGGCTATCGCAATGGGAGACTGGCACATACGTGAAGGGCAATGACTTCACGCGTATCCCCTGGGGTGTCACCGCAACCGAGGACTACTGGGAGACTGCAAAGCAGCTGACCGACAAGAAGTGGGACAGCATATACGCTCTCACGCAGGATTACATCCGAGTCGAACAGCACAAGGAGGTCGAGGCACCAGCCACACCAGCCAAAGCCACTGCCATACAACACTTCATCTTGCCATAGTCCGGTACGTGTGCATTGTCCTTTCGCCAGCAAATCTGTCCAATTTACAGTACTCTTAGTAGATCTCTCTTGCCGCATCCGAATAGCATCCTCTATCGATGCCGGTGCTGTACAGTATTCATGACTAGTCTCTCTACTATCAACCCCGCTCATAGAATAAATTGATTTCTGCACCCCGTATCCGATTGCGTGACCAAATGCCCGACAAAGCGAGTGTAATGCGTGTAATCGACATCCCATGAAGTGTAATCGGTGCCACGTGAGGTGTAGATACCAGAGGGGGTGTAATGGTGTAAAAGAGTGTATTCGGTGTCAAGAATGTCTGTTGCGATTACACTCGGTCTTGTCAAATTACGCATGTGCCTCTGAGAATTACACCCGACTGATCGGTGTAATTGGTGTAATCCTACGCCGATTACACCCCTCCCGACTTGCTGATGTAGAGGGAGTGGCCATGGTACTTCAGGGAGGTGCGGTACTTTGATCACTACAACAAATCGATGCGTGTTTTATACGCGTCCTTCGTGACCTCAGTCAGTGATGACTTGGACAAACACGACTCATAATCTCCGTTATCACAATACCACATGTACTCATCTTGTCAGATAACAATTGTGTTCAATCCCCCAGATTGCTGCATCCATTGACTCCAGTCCTATTGAGTCGTCCACGTTCGAATTACTGCGATCATAAGTACAGGAGACAATCTTGTTAATGCCGAACAAACGCGCAAGAGGAATGAAGGAGCGGCACCTAAGGCCTGGGAAGGTCGTCCATTTCCGAGCCATCGACCTGCTGGACACCTTCAGTTGATCATTTCATTTTCATTGACACTTGGCACTTGTCTCCCAGGCTATGCCATCACTGTATCGTATCCGTGGTAGTGGTCAAGATATCAAATCTGCTCAAGGCTCAAGCTGCTGAGAACCACCATTTATATGACTCAATCAGATTTCGCAATACCAAGGTCGCTCCACGCACTTGGGTGTCATCCAATGGGATCTTGTGAGTAAAACCTTGTGTAGTTGGCTGCGGTAATTGAATGAGAATCGCGTAGCGATTACTGTCAATGGTCATCGTCCCCATGACGGCGTCGAGCCTGAAAGTACGTCGGGAGATGTCCTCCGTCTGACTCAGTCTGTTGAGGTGGGAGTCTGCAGATGATTGGTTCTGAAGGCCGGCACCTTGTGCCGTACTACCAAACGTACGTGTAAAGAGCGGAGACTGTGGGACGAGTGTTTGTTTTGATTCACAGACTACAGATGCTCTGAAACTTCAAGCCTCAAATGCGAGGCTCTACCGAGATCAGACACTGCGTGATCTTCCGATTGAATACCTCGAGCACAGCAGGCTGAAGACAATCATTAGAGCTCATTCCTCACTCGAACATGACTGAAGTTTACCTTGACATAGTCAGACTTCGAGTCAGACTCAATCAGCCTGACCCTAAACCGCCTCACGACCATCTCAAAAATCAATCGAAGCTCCATAAGCGCGAGGTTCTTCCCCAGACAACCCCTTCAAGTACAGGTGATTAGTCTTCTGCCACTAAAAGATCCCAGACTCGGGCTACTCACATCGGCCCGTCAGAGAAAGGCTGCGACGCCTTGGCCGTAGCGCTCCCGTCTAGCCACCGTTCGGGTCGAAACACCTCCGCGTCATCGCCCCAGACGTGGATGTTCAGCGCAGAGACATGGTTCGGCGCTGCGATGACTGTCCCAGCGACCAGAGCGTGTCCTGCGACAACAAGTCCCTGGAGTGGCACGACGCGGGGAAGTCCGAGGCCAGTAGCTGGTTCAATGCGTAAAAACTCGTCGACAAAGGCGTTCAAGTACTCCTTGTCATTTCGATCTAGCTCGTCATGGAGTCGTTCTTGAATGGCCGGATTCGCCGCAAGGTGATACATCCCAGCAGAGATTGAGCTAGCCCAACATCGACAATCAGCATACGGAGATCTTCAAATTCGAATCGTGCATACCTGGACATTGTCTCCACCCCAGCAATCATCATACCCATGAAATGGATGCCCATCATTGGTCCCGCAATTGTTTCGTCTTGCCTCAGTCTCGCAGTGAGCGCCTCCGGGCCCGAATGGTATATTAGGCGCATCACGAGTCCGAAAAGGTGATGTACCGATTTGTTGTATTTGCGCATGACGAGCGGCACCAGTGGCCGCCACCACCAAGGCAACATCGCCTTTGTCGTAATGACTTCAGACCGTTCGGCTATAACCTTGAGCGCAGGGACCGCGACCATCTCGTCGAGGTGATTTATGTCTTTCGGCACTGACACAACGTCTTCTTCTAACTCAACTAACCCAAACGGACTATCGAAAAGCAGGGCAGTGATCATATCGACAGCAAGAAAGTTGGTCCCTAGTGAGTTGCGTCAGTTTTGCCGTTGGCAAGGTCGTCTCACGTACAAGGAATACAATCGAAGGAGCTCTTCGCCTCCCATTTGTCCAGCATTAGGCTAACGAATTCTCCCACTCGCGGCACAAAGTCATTGACGACCTTGGAAGTGAAGAGGCGGGCGAGCTTGTTTCGGAGCGTCGCATGACTCTCGAGATCCCTCGTGGCAAAGAGCGGGCGAAAGCCGCTCACGACGAAGGCCTCGTAGAAATCTGCCTTATACACTCCGGAGTTCCGAGGAGAGTAGATTTCCGCAAGCGCGTCGGCTGTCGCGAACGACAACTCCTTTGGAGATATACGAACAACTGTGCCTGACAAAAGGTTCTGTCAACAAACATCAAACAAAGCTGATGATAGCGACCCACCGTATTTATTATGCGTTTCGCGCAAAACCTCCGAGTAACGGCCACTGAGGAATGCCTGGAACTTCCACAGGTATGAGAACTTGGCCAGCAGAGGGCCTGGATGCTGGCGGAGTGAATACGAGTCGATGAGATATGGGATGATATGGACCCCAAAGAACAGCAGGATGACCTCGATGAGCATGGTGTAGAGAGTAGAGCCAAGCATAGACGATGGGGGCATTGTATATACGTAGTGGTATTAGCTCGGCGATGGAGTGTATCGGAGGTTCAGTGGTGATAGCATTGATGCGCCGTACGAAGAGAAGAACGTTGCTGGTAGAGAACCTATAGCTAGACCGTCCGTCTGCCACCTGGAATTGTGGTACAAAACCGCTGAGCGCATCAGCGTACCCAGGCGAAGATATTCCATCAATAGTCGATAGAGAATGGGACCGAGAGTCTTGAGGTCGGCGTTGGAGCGTATTCGAAGCGCTCGTATGGACGAGATGGTCGCCCACCACAGCATTGGATCGAGACTCCGCTGATTGAGTAGCGGAACAGCTCTGCCATCGAGATGGTGTTGTTAATAACAGATAGAGAAGATTGAACATGATGTGGCACACCTCTCAGCATACGCGTCTGCATCGTGTGGAGGCCAGTAGCCTACATCAACAAAGGGGGTTGGGACCATTTGATCCAGCTAGCGCTCGACGAGCCCCCATTGGAGACCGACTATGACTACTGTTGCTCCACCCTCAAGCTAATAGATACAACAGACCTTGATCTGATTCGGGCCACGCCAAGAAGACGCGGAATTACGACGTCGATGTCTCGTCGAGTAAGCGGTGGTCGTGGAGCATGGAAAGAAGGGGTCATCCTTGTGGCCTGCAGAAGAGTCGTGTATCAAGGTGTTGCTGGAGATGAATATAAGTCCTGCACTGTAAACGGAAATGATGGACCTCACTGATTGTTTGCCGCAGGTGTAGCACTCACTGCCCATCGATGCGAAACAGTAGGTGAGAGCCGAGAATGAGGGACGTTGGTGCGAAAAGAATCATCGTCCGTTGCGCTTTGAGCGTGGAACGTGGGGCATATTCTTGGATGCTGTCGACGACGTCCAGCTTGGGCATATAAAAGGCGTGATTCTGGTGGTCGTGACTAGCGCGCCCTCGTGACAAAGGCTTGAGCAATGAGCACGCCGCCGATGCTCTGTGGCTCGTGCTCGCCGTGATTGAGAGAATAAAGTCATGGTTTGGTCTTGGTCCAATACTCCAGGTGGAGAAGAAAAGTGAATGTTTGGGTTAGGGTTATGGCGGTCACGATCCGCCGGTTGTCCCGGGCCGTTCGATTAGATTCGACTTTGCCCTGACTTTGCCATATGTAACCTATTCTAATTTCTCAGTTCTGGTCGACTGCTGTGTACCTGATTGCAGCATGCTTGGTCTTGTCAGCGCATCTCCGATCTCGGTCTCTTTGCCTCGCTTTCTCGGTCAACGTCATCTGCACCCAGTCACCGCTACATGCTTTCGTATCTCTCGCCTGGCCGTTCTGTTCCGTCTGGCCTTGTGGCGCCCGCTTAGTTCGCGACAACTACCCGTGATCAGTATACGCTTCCTTCCAACGCGTTCAAGTTGCGGTCCTGGTGCAACACTTCCCTCAGCCTTGAATTCCTGCATTGCTGGCCTCCACTGCGTGCCTGATCTCACGACTGTCACGACCGTACATGCAGATGTAAAGGAGATATGGGAACACACCGCACACGTTGTAATCATGCCCTCTTTGTGTATCATGTGAGACCCGCTTCAAGGCCTAGAGGACTCTGAGGAGGATCATCTTCTCCGGCACGCCTCATAGCGTCATCTCTGCCCCGTCAGCGCCTTCTCTCACCGAGATTCATTTCACGAATATTCCAGATATACAAGCTGTGTGGAGACCTATCGACTAGCTTTGAAGTCTCAACGCTATGCTGAGAAGACCCAAATTCAAGTTTGAAGATGAGAGAGGCCGGCTTCACCACAATCCCTTCTTATTGGCGGACATAAAGTAACCGACGTATAGTGTGTACAGGCACTCAAATATTACCGCAGTATCCCGTCGGGCTCCTCTCCGCAATCTCAGGTCCATATAAGAGCAGGGAACGGCGATGATGAACGGTTCGCTTCCTTTTTCTTTCCCGTTTCCCGACCATGAATCCTCGTCAACGCCGCGCGTGGACTGTCAAAGAGGACCAACTCCTGCGCAACGCAGTCGCCATAGGTTCGTTTGTCATCTCCCGCATCCTGTTCCTTATCTTATTCAAGCTCACTGCCAACATGTAGAGGACCCCGATACGCCTACTCCCTCGAAATGGCACCTCATCGCACAACACATCCCCGCGCGCACAAACAAAGACTGCCGGAAACGCTGGTTTGCCAGAATGTCCGGCAACATCCTCAAAGGCGGATGGGCCGCAGACGAAGACACCCGCCTCATCGATGCGATAGCCCAGTGTGGTCCACGATGGAGTGTAGTCTCAACCAAAGTCCGGACGCGCAACAGCGATCGTACGTCCCTGCCGCTAACACGGTCTCCGTTGACGCCGCTAAGTGATTGCATCGATAAGCAGAATGCGCTAAGCGATGGGCAGACACGCTTGATCCTAGCATTGACCGCACGCCGTGGACGCCGGAGGAGGACGCTCTCCTCACCTCTGCCGTTATTGACCACGGCAAACGGTGGGCCATGATTGTAAAGACGTATCTCCCTGGCAGAACGGGGCTCAATGCCAAGAACAGGTCCGTCCAATTCCGTTGAACGTGACCGTGCTCAGCCGATTGAAGGTACAACTCCATTACGCGTTTCAAGACGCGTCGTTCCTCATCGGGCTCGTCTTCCTCGAGCGTTTCTCTCAGACCGCCAGTAGCAGGCGGCGCGCTTTCCTGCCAATCGTCGCCCTCCGATCTCGATGATGAAATGTTGTCATTTACCGCGGGAAGCACTCTTCATTTGTCGCCAGTGCTTCCCAACGAGCCGCTGTTCCCTCACAGCACCTCACTTACTTTGTCGCCGTCCTCAAACAGCAATTACGGCCACAGCTATTTCTTCCAGAGCTTACACTGGCTATCGTGATCACCACACCGAAAGCCTCTCCTGGTACAGTACTGCGGCGTCTATCATTACAGCGAAACTACATGTATGCATAGTCATAAATAATAAGTATACACATCTCCTACCAGTTATTCCAGTCTTGTCGCCGAACCCTGAGCCTTACCGACATTGACACAAGCCTCTATCAGGATCCTTTCGATCTTCAGCAGTTTCATTCCATCTGAGTGTGGACTTTGATACGCTCAGAGAGCGCTGCAGCGTAGTAGGCATAACCGAGTGTTCTCAGCACAGTGGGATTTTCGACCGTACTTATACGCTGTGACTCGTGGATAACCAGGTGTGTTAAGGTAGGCAAATACGAATCGACAGAGCGTCGTAGGTGTGGGTGTCCTGTCCTCCTGAACATAAAGCTCCAGCTTGAGCAGAGCGGCGGGTACGCAAAGTGCCTTGAGAGGAAAAGGACGGTTCTGGAACGGTGGAGCCTTGAAACAAATTCATACGCAGACAGCGAGAAAACAAGACTTCGACTAGAACGAGACCTCAGGCTACTGTGCTGCGTCACTCAGTCGCCCTATCATCAACCTAGTATTCTCCATCGAACATCTTCCGATATTGGAATTTGGTGGCTACATAATGTACATTGCGTTCATGATCAAGCCGAGACAGAGAAGATTGATCATGAGAGAAAGCTTCAATCTTCCGAAGCTGACCCAGCCGAGGGTTGAGCAGTCTTCAATGAGAGGTCCTTTTCCTTCGAAGGCTGATGTATGGACGGACCAGAATCTATTGTTGGCAGTTTCTCCGAGGAAAGATGCCCCGAGCAAAGAAACAAAGAAACTGTAGGATAGCGTCAAAGAAATGTCGAATCGCGCCACGAACAGCCAGATGTGTCTTGTTGTTTCTCCTTATGGACCTTGATATGGACCACAGGAGGCCCACTTCTGCAGTCGTTCATAATTAACACGGACGTCGGGACGAAGAGCAAGTATTATGCATTTCCCAGGTCCGAGCTTCCGAATCCCGATGACAAACAACTTATTTTAGGCCCAGGACTTTCCCCTTTTGGGTTGCTTGACTTGTCCTCAACGATGATGAACGCTGCAAGGGTGGACATACCACCCGAGTCTATCAACCGCGACTCGCCCAGAATAACCTTGCATTATCAGTCAGTCTTGGCGGTTCTTCGACGGCGTATCTCTGCGGACTCTTCTCGGCTGGGTCAGGACTCTCTCCTGCTCATACCAGCATGAACACCCCACAGCGGTCGAAGCGTCGGTCGCCAGACCACCCTCCAGTTCCAGACATTCTCCGGGAGACTGCTACTTAAGCGTAAATGCTGCCTCTGACAAAAAACATCGAAAGCCGCCCAGTCATGTTCGACAAGCTCTCTCTCATCTCCTTCGTCTTCTTCGCGGTAGTCGCCGGTCAGCAGATTGGCACAAACACGGCGGAAACCCACCCAAGCCTTTCCATACAACAATGTGCGGCGGGAGGCTCTTGCACGACGCAGGTTTGGTCTCCACTTTCTCGCTCGTGAGGCAATATTGAACCGCGTCATAGTCGCGTTCCGTCGTGCTCGATTCTAATTGGCGCTGGCTTCACGACGTGGGCGGATATACAAACTGCTTCACCGGAAACACCTGGGATGCCACGTTATGTCCCGACCCCGTCACCTGTGCGACCAATTGTGCACTCGAAGGTGCCGACTACCCCGGCACATACGGTATCACCGCTAGCGGCAGCGCTCTCACTCTCCAATTCGTCACCAAGTCATCCGGGACCAACATCGGGTCTCGCGTCTACCTCATGCAGGACGCGAACAATTACCAAATGTTCAACCTGAAGAACCAGGAGTTCACGTTCGACGTCGATGTCTCCAACCTCCCCTGCGGTCTCAACGGTGCTCTTTACTTCACGGAGATGTCCCAGGATGGCGGGAAGTCACAGTATCCTACCAATAAGGCTGGGGCAGCCTACGGCACTGGCTATTGCGACTCACAGTGTCCCCATGACATCAAGTTCATCGACGGCGCAGTAAGTATCCTTTCTTGTCTACCCGATCGCCTTACTGACCATACTATAGGCCAACATCTTGAACTGGACTTCGGCTGCCAACGATCCCAACGCTGGCACCGGCTTGTACGGCACTTGCTGTTCCGAGATGGATATCTGGGAAGCCAACTCCATGTCCGCTGCCTTCACCCCACACCCGTGCTCCGTTGAAGGACAGACTCAGTGCTCTGGCACCGACTGTGGCGATGGTGATGAACGTTACGACGGTGTTTGTGACAAGGACGGTTGCGATTTCAACTCGTACCGTCAGGGAGTCAAAACCTTCTACGGTGCTGGAGATACCGTCGATACATCGAAGACGTTCACCGTTGTCACCCAGTTCATCACTTCGGATGGCACCGCCGCCGGCGACCTCACCGAAATAAAGCGATTCTACGTCCAGAACGGTGTTGTCATTCCCAATTCCTTCTCCACCTACTCCACCCTCACATCTTACAACTCCATCACCGACTCTTACTGCACTGCGCAGAAGACCCTGTTCGGAGACACCAACTCCTTCCAGGCACGAGGCGGTCTGGCCAAGATGGGTGACGCGTTCGAAACAGGAATGGTCTTGGTACTCAGTTTGTGGGATGACCACGACGTCGACATGCTGTGGCTCGACAGCCTCTACCCAACTAATGGTAGCACATCCCAGCCTGGCAACGCTCGTGGTTCTTGCGCCACTACCTCTGGCGTCCCGGCAACTGTCGAAGCAGACTCCCCGAACGCGTCGGTTGTCTACTCCAACATCAAGTATGGTCCGCTCAACTCGACCTTCACTGGATCCTCGGGTTCGACCACCTCTTCCCATACCACGACTGCAGCTAGCTCCTCCCAGACTGCGTATGGACAGTGTGGAGGTGAGAATCACGTCTGGTCTTTTCGGAGTACTCTGACCGTAGGTCTTTAGGTATTGGCTGGTCTGGTGCTACTACTTGCGTTGCGGGTTTCTCATGTGTCGTGAATGGCGCCTACTACTCTCAAGTCAGTATCATCCCTCACCTCTTTCTGAACAACGGTCTGACCTTACAAACAGTGTATCCCTGCTTGATAGATTAGTATATCCATGACGGGTGCATCTGCTGTTTGTCAAGCCTGACGCGCCTTACTCCTCTCAAAAGTTCCATAACAATGATCTTGACTACATACTAACATACATGATTTCGCAATCACACCTATCCGATGTTCTCCTTCTCCGAGTACCCCAGACAAAGATGCTACTAGCGAGTGCTCCCATGGTATTCTTTCAAGGAGAATCCTCGCCGGACTCATCAACGCTCTTCTTGCGGGACACAGTTCTCGACATGGTGTCATACAGGTTTGCTGGATCGGCAACTTTCTGGCGAAAGATGTATCTGGGCCAAATATGAGTAATTCCTCTACACGTACGAAGAAAGCTCCAACCGTTTGATAAACCAGGGCAAGATTACACCGCCCTGATACTTCGCATGCTTCCATGTTGGCACGTTGAATACGTAGTCAAGCTCTTCCAGCGTCCTCTGCTTTGTCTCGGGCATCAGAAAAAAGACCATGACAAACGCCACAACATTCAAGCCAGCGTAGAACAAGAATGCGCCAACTGCTGTGAAGGCTGCAAGCATCCTAGGGAAGGTGAGAGCGAGGACTGCGTTCCACCCCACAGTGGTTGCGACAGCCCAGGACATACCCATCTCTCTATGCGTAAGAGGGAAGACCTCCGCAGAGTACGTGAACGGAACGGGTCCTTCTCCGGGAGAATAGAATGCTTCAACCGACGTTAGTGAAGTGGGATAACGAGCCGACGCAACAGCTTACCGGCGAACAGGAATATGAACAAGGCAAGGAGAGGGACCTTTGCCTTATTGCTGTCGTCTATAAGGAAACAGAGACCGGCAGCAAGCAAAGTCCACGCAAGGTGTGGGAACGTGAACAACAAGAGATTTCGCCTGCCGAAGGTGTCGATCGTCTGCAGAACAGTCCGATCAAGATCTCCAGGAAGGGGAGATGGTCAATGCGCACCCAAATAGCAGGGAACGCAAATAACCAGTTCACGATCCCGAAGCCAAAACTGGCCAGCAAGGCTTGATTGATTGAGTATCCAGCCTGTACAAAGAGGGTGGAGGAGTAGAACGTGATGATGTTCACTCCACACATCTGCTGTGTGGTCATCACGACCCAGGAGGCGAGTGTGGCGCGACGAATCCTAGAGCAATCACAGTAAGCATCGAATTGAGGGCACTGCCCAGGTACATTATACACACCGAGGGATGGTGAAGAGTTCCGTGACACGACTGAGGTAACTGCTACCCTCGAGGACTTGGCTTTCAACCGATAGCTGGCAGTGAATATAGTATAGATCCCTGGCTGCCTGGAGATCGGAATTGCGCAAACGCCTGAACGATCGGAACGCATCATGATACTTGTTCTTCTTCATGTACCAGCGCGGCGATTCTTCCATACAATCAAGGTCAGACAACACCTTGAATGACGAGAGAAGCGGGAAACCGTAACGTACCCGGGCAGAAGTAAACTCCAAAGAGTAACGGCATCGCAGGTAAAAAGGCGCTACCTAGCTGTAGTCGCCAAGCGATATTCCCGACATCCTTGAGCGTTAAATTCGCTGAGAAACCAAGCAAAATACCAAAGGCCGTCCACATTTGCCAACTCATGACGAGGCCCCCGCGAATCAAAGCCGGTGCGCTTTCTGCGGCAAACACAGGCGTAGTAGTGCCTTTGACCGCCATCCCAAGACCCAAGAGGAGACGACAAATGAAAAGCTGAGGCCACGTCTGAACGCATGCAGAACCGATGGCGGATAGCGTACAAAAGATAGCGCAGCAGAAGATTGTACCGCGACGGCCGAGGATGCTGTTGAGCGGATCGGTTAGCCAGCAACCACAGAGTACACCGGAGATAGAGGGGCTGATCTGGAGGTTAGCAGTAGCCGAGATCGAAGTTATATTAAGAGCACACATACGCCGCATTGATCATACCGACAAGCCACTCGTTTCGCCCGTTATTTGGCGACCCATCGTCGATAGGAATGCCCAAGGCAGTTGGAAAGCTGAGATTAGCGCCATTGGAGCCGGTCTGGTCCCATCCTTGTACCGCAGCTGCTACGGAGCATAGGACGACTGTCAAGTACAGGTCGCGCGGTTGAGTCCATTTGTCTACGCACATTGTGAGCGATTGTACAAGACACGATTGAGCAGGTTACGGACGTGTTATCTCCCGCCGAAGGACTTCTCTGTCAACCTCGGTCAGAAGAGGCAGTGTCTCAAAGGCAGCTGGATCCTGTGCGACGAGAGCACCTTTCCTGAAGGTCTCCAAATGTTCGTCGAACCCTCTCTCCTCCACAAAATCTTCGACCTGGCGGAGAAATGTCCCCTGTGGTATACCGTGAAGGGGATTCTGGACGCGAGCGCTATCGTTCGGAGTGGGACTAGACTCCAGGGCACGGTCAACACCTTCGTCAAACCTAGGGAGCTTGTAGTCAGACATAACCGTGACGCTGAACAATGGCAGGAGGATGACTATAGAAATAAGCACGCCGTTATATATACGAACGAAAGTATAGCCCTATAGCCCATTGCGACGCGGTTAAGGGGCCCTACCCGTTATCATTATGTTGTCTAGATCAGCAACGTGGCAAGAGAAATCAACGGACGGAGAGCTAGAAGTCATTGTGCAGGCAGGGGTCAAGATTACGTCTCAAGGTTCGGAGAATCGCATGATGTCGCTGCAACTCAGCTGATTCTGGGATAATCAGAGAAGATGCGGACAAGTCTCTAACAAGATTCAAGTCTCGTCAAGACTCAAGACCCCAAGCATAGCGATACAAAACAAAATGAATAGCCCACCGCGAGGGTCGAACTCGCAGCCTTCAGATTACGATCCCGCCGTAGCAGACCCCGTAAAAGTCTGACGCTCTATCCGATTGAGCTAGGCGGGCGATGATTACTTGGGGTAGACCGACTCCGCCTCTGGCTACCCTGAGCGCCAGAACAGCCAAGCCTGTTCGGCCACCTCAGCGGAAAAACACCACACCATGAGCGTATTCATTCCCATCATGGCACGGCGGTTTGGAGAACTCCGGATTCGTCGACCTAGAGCATTTTAGATGCAGCCACGGTTCCAGATATCCGACATACCGATATTAGTGCCTTGCCAGTACATCCACACAGAAGACTGCCCACGCGATACCTTTCTACATGATGTCGTCGAAAGAAAGAACAGTTTGGCCTCTTGTCGCCGATGATGTAGCAGAGGCCATAGAAGATGTTGGATGCAACGTTTTGTATATGCGCAAAGAAAAGCGGGTGCAAGCCGGCTTTCATGATCCAGCTGTGCGGGGACATGCGAAGCCACGCGTATGTACTTCATGGCAAGGGCTGATCGCTGTTGAGACCTGCATCACGACAGACGACACGAAGACGTACCGTTACACAACTGGTGCCTCTTCTTCCAGTCCGTGACCGCACCAGACCAGCCATATCTGCGCCTGCCATCGCCGTGTCTGCCTTATTTTTTCGCCCACTGTGTAGTCCTCCAATTACCGCCAGACTCTGTGCACATTGCTCGCGTTCGCCAGCAGCAATCCTTCAAGGTAGAGAGTAGCATGTGCCGTATTTCGCAACTCTTGATGTCGAATGGAGAGTGACGAGGTCGTTATGAGGAGGGAGTCGAGTGTCATCGTGCCAGCCTTTGCCGCGCCAGATTCGACGGGGACGGGCGTGATTTCGGCGGTCTGCAAATACAGTCTGGGCAAAGGAGAGTCCGGACGCAATCGAAGGCGAGCATGGTGATATCCGTGTCAAAAGGCGGAGGGGTTGGGCAGAGCGGCTGATCTGGAGCGACGATGGGCGCGCTGCATGAACGAGCGCCTTTCCCGGTGCAAAGGGAGCCAGCCGCAGGGCATGTCCAAGACGAGGCCAGCATTATTATGAATTGCTAGGACTGTGCACTCAAAAATGGGTCCTATGTCCTCTGCTGCTACAAGGACTTGGGGGTGGTATCGCCGTCGACGTTGGCCGCCAGACATCCGCAGGATCAATGAGCATGCACATTCGAAGCCACTGAACGCCGATAGAGCGTATTCATCGTCGTGACAGTCGAGAGCAAAGTGGGAATACGGTCGCTTTGCCCGATCGCGTGGCATTGTAGCGGTCCCGGTCCGGACTCCGGGATGCTTATTGGCGTGGCGTCAAACCGTTTCCTCTAAGGCTCACTCGAAGATTGCCTATCGGTATACCTGCTCTGCTTCATTCTCATGACTGTGATAATCGTTTTTGTCATACGGAGCAACGAATTTCATCTGACCAATTCCGCCAGATACCTACTGTGATTGTACGTTGCTCAGCAGTCCGAATTCCTCTAATGTTGACTTGATCCATTTTTTTCCATGGCTTTCTTGTACGTGTCAAGCCACTCATTCTCACAATCTTGGTGTTGAACAACAACTTTCTTGTCGTCTTCAAGCATCATAGTTCAATGTATCTCTAGACTCTTTCAGTGTTCACCACTGCCAGCAGATTTCAGGGCCTCTGTCCGACTCTCTATGCCTCTGCTCTGCAGGATGGCAGTTGGTAGAGGACGTCACCGAACTAATCGGCGGCTCTCACTGAGAGCCGACGCGTACGAGCCCACGTAGAATACTTGTGTATCTTATTGCACTGCACTAATCCGTGTAATACTATGGAGACGAACGTCAGGGCCCGGGAAAGGTACAGTAGAGGCTGCTGGCAGCCGTCAGTGGTCACTCGTGGCCCGGGCGGTACCGACGTCGAGTCTTGAGCCTTGACTTTGGAGCTATTAACTATGTTAGAGTTTCGACGCTGGGCGGCTGCTGGGCCAAGGTGGCAAAAAGTTTGGTAGCCCACCGCGAGGGTCGAACTCGCAGCCTTCAGATCATGCTTCGCACTTCGCCGACGCCTTAAGAGTCTGACGCTCTATCCGATTGAGCTAGGCGGGCGATGTCCAGGTTTGGACAACCGACCCCGCCTCCCGCCGGTCAAAGCTCAGAACTAAACATTATCAGAGGTGTCTCAAAAGACAAAACCATTAGCCCACCGCGAGGGTCGAACTCGCAGCCTTCAGATGACATCCCGCCCTAAGAGTCTGACGCTCTATCCGATTGAGCTAGGCGGGCGGTGACCCTGTCGGGCTGACCGACCCCGCCTCCCGCCGACTGAAGGGTCGAGCTTTGTACTTGAGGTCGTTCGGGAGTCGGGAGTCCGCCACACCGAGGAGCATCGAAGGTGTGTGTGGTCAAAGAATCACTCGGGAGAGAAGCATGAATCTCGCACCGTCATTGGAAGTGCGCTGTCAATCCAGTGTATCATACATCTTGCGGTGGACACAAGCCGCTACAAGCAGTGTAAATGCAGAGTCACGATGACACAAATCTAGCGGCCACGGAGGGTATCGCCTCGTGGACAATCATGGACGAGCTCCCTGCAACAGAGACGTATTCCGCTTGCTTCATGTTGCGGTTGCTGTTGAATATGGCAGACCTCTTGAGTGCGCGAGGAATCCCGCATTGAGCATTGCCTGCACTCAATTGTGGCCACCGCGCGACAAAAAAGCAAGACAGTCGTCGGCCATGGCGGAGGAGGAGAGGTTCGTAGTTGTGTTAGGGTTAGGGGCAGTGTCCGTTGACCACTGCGGCCATGCCAACAACCTTGGAACGACCTATTCTTACTCGCGTTCACCCGTGTTGGTTCGTCCAGTCTTTGCAAGAGTGCTCTTCAAGCATGATCCCAAACAACGTCGAAAGATGACATTTCGTAAGTACATAATGCCGCCGCCGCCCAGAATAGAAATTCCCGAATTCTCTAGAATTTTCCCGCCGGTCCTCTGCGATATGCTTGCATCATCCATCGAAACTTCGAGTACTCCGTGCAGTGTATAAATGCTCTCTGCTCTCACCGCAGAAAGCATCAAACACTCTTCACTCACAAGCCAATGTCTGTCTATTACTCTGAGCCCCAATACCTTTTCGACCGCCTGTTCGAGAACGCCTTCGGGCGCCCTCAACAGCAGATTGCGAACAGCAACAATGCACCAACCGTGCTGCGTCCAAAGTAAGCATTCAGATACCTCGCTACCTCTGGCATTCTACTGACAATTGCCCTCAGAATGGACCTTCACGAAGACACAGAGAACAATACCGTCACGGCTTTCTTCGAGCTTCCCGGAATGAGCAAAGAGGACATCAGCATTGATGTTCATGACGGTCGACTCATCATATCTGGCGAGACCAAGATCTCGGAGGAGCACGAAGAGAACGGTTACGTTGTACGGGAGCGTCGCTTTGGCCGGTTCTCGAGGGCGTTGCGCCTTCCTCAGGGTGTGAAGGTATGCTGCATTGTGTGTTTACAGTGACCAGACATCTGACTAGCACTCATAGGAAGACGAAGTGAAGGCTTCTCTGGCGGACGGTATCTTGACCGTTACTTTCCCGAAGTCGGCGCCGGAAACGGCACCCAAGAGGATAACCATCTCCTGAATTCCTAATCCCCATTCGCTCCAACGTACCATCGTGATAATGTAAATGATACCTGCATCTGTAGCACAGCAAATATATACAAAAGAAGGTATGATTCCCTCATAACAGCAGGCGACTGAGGCCGTCTCGCTACAAGTACAAGAGACATATATAAGAGCACAAGTACAGTTATGAACCAGAAACTGCAGCTTTGAGTTCAAGGCTTTCTCGGTCGATACAATCAACCATGTCGAGTCGATCTGGAGTTTCCGGTGTTTCGCTTCTCATATACCTAGAGACCATAACAGTCAGCTAGCAATCTTCACAGGTTGAGAAGCAGACATACCGAATGCGTAGATTATCCCGGTCTTGTACGCTAGAGACATACACATCGGGAATAGATGAGTCCTTCAAGAGGCGAACCATCTCGGTGAACCTTGCCTGCTTCGAGTAGCCATCGCACTGCATGAAACATACAATATTTACGCCGGAAATACGGTGAAAAAATGTAAAATTTATTTAGCATTTTTTCACTTCAAAATTGATAAAAATATCGTAAAATTAAGTAAAAATATGCTAAATATATGCTATACTTTAGTAAATTCAAATATATTTAGCATATTTTCACCTCTTTTTATGATATTTTTATTATTTTTTAGATGAAAAAATGCTAAATAAATTTTACATTTTTTTATCATATTTCCGGCGTAAATATTGTATGTTTCATGCAGTGTCGGATTCCTCAGAGTCGCCATTGTCAGCTCGATAGGTGACGTCCAACAGCTGACCGCAGTGCACGGTCATTCTAGTGGCATTGAGTTTTACTCATGCCGAAGTCAGACCCTGCGACACAAACATTGAAGGACAACCACACCTTCAACGTCAAAGGAACGGGCCGAATCGACATTGTCCAATGTCATGTAGTGTACTCAAGGCCATGTCAGATCGTTGTCAATGATACGAAATAGGTGCATACTTTCCAATCAGTCCAGGATGTGTCGTAGTGTTAACCGATGTCATCTTGATTGTTTCACGCGATATCTATGCGGAATCTTCGGTCTGCGGCCACTGCCGCAACGAAGGACGATTAGTGGCACTCACAGCCCACAGATCGTCAACTTGATAGTATGGGTTTTGATATGGGGTGTCATTGAGGGAGCAGTTTCTTTTGTCTTGATCGACGTGTTGGAGGTTGGGGAATGTGAACGGCGTCAAGTGATTTTGCGCTGGTCCGAGTTCTTCAACAGTGGTATTGTGGATTGCTATGCCTGTCGCGCACCAGTAAGAGACCGTAGAAAGCTTGAACATTGCATACAAACCTAGGACTCCGGAGGAAGTGATCTTGATCACCTCGCCCGCTGAAAGATACATCGGAATTCCGACTAGTGCAGTCAGCGGGATATGTCCAAGATGCTTAAGGTTCAGCATGCCGTTGGTCACCGACGGACCCAGGCCATCGAACCATGCCTAGAGACGAAAGTCTAGCTCCGCGATGTTTTTCGCTGAGAGACGTAACAGCCTGGTTCAACGAATGAAGGATTTAGCACTTACGATGTCTAATGGCCGAGTCAATTGCTACCGAGCTCGACAGAAAGCAGAGCAGCATGATAGCGCCCGTGGAGAAACCTTGTATACTAACAGAGATTATGCTACTTGTTTGAGTGACCTTTTGACAATGAGTATGGGGTGGCGCTTGACTAGTCACTGCGCTACCTTGTCGACGTCAAATGTAACGTTGTGTTCCCATCTAAACAAGGATACAACCAATGTTAGAGTACAGAGAACAAGCAGCATTGTGTGGAGAAGATGAATCAGCCAAAGCCTACACGAGAGACGTAGTTTCGGTCGATCCTCAGGTAAGCTGTCAGATTTTTGGTGTGTGTAGACAAGGGAGTCTTTTTCTCCGCTGTAAATGCGTCAGCGTAAGGGAAAGCGGGACAAGTCACGAAACACACTCATCGGACTTGAACTCGTCTTGCTCGAAGTCTCCATGGAGTGTACTGTCGGAGGCGTTTCCAGTATCCATCATTGTTGTAAAAGTAGAAAATGAGAAAGGGGAATCCTGTCAGAGAAGAGAGCTTAAGAGACTAGCACATCGCAACTGAATGAGGATTACTACCATGTCAGTTTGAAACTCAAAACGATGAAAATCGGTGACATACATAGATATCACAGTGTCTGTTGTTATTGCCTCCAAGAATAGACTGCTTTGACCGCATTGACATGAGTAAGAGCAGTATACCCAAGTTGGCGTAGTGTTAGACCCTTGCGTACAGCAAATTCGATGGGATCAAGTCATACATCATGACTTGAGATCAAGCTATGCTATTGCATTGCCAGCCTGTGGCAGTTTCACTGCACTGGTACTAGGAGATGGCCATGTTCGAGTTGGCTTGCCCAAAGAATTTGGAGACATGTAGCTTATCATTGTTGTTGATCAAAGTCAAGGTCGAAGTAGCACCAAACGGTCGAAGTCGGGCAATCAGATCAATCACCGGGGATCCTCGAACCGAAAGTTGATCTCTTCCTCTGACGGCGAGCATCTCATGTCGACACTTTATGTCCAAAGCAAGCCCGGCTCCAGCAAACCTGCCATGTCACTGCTCAACTCACGGACGACCCGTATGGCTCAAGATGTATATGTCTGGCTGGTTTTGCTCCCCCGAGGCTCTGGAGCTCATGCACTGCGAAGAATCATGATCGACCATCACTAAAGATTCGGTGACTAGCGCCTCTACGCATCCCTCACTTCCCAAACCTTAGCTCTGAGACTACCGCGAAGCACCGCCCCCGGACTGTATATACATCTACTACCACCATTATCATCAGAGTAGTGCGCTGCTCATAGTATCGAACAAGAAATTCGATGAAAGATTCTTCTCTTCGCCAGTGGCATGACACTTGTGTGCAAAGCCCCGGAATCAAGCTTGGGAATCCCTATCACTGCCTCCGTTGTAGTCTTGGGCATGAGTGATTTCACGACGACTGCTGACCGTCTTGAGCGAAGACATGTCTCCACACAGCATGGTGGGAGCGGATACGCTGTGCAGGAACAGAGCAATTGCAAATTTTCCTCTCACGTTTTTGGCGAGGTATCACCTCATGAATCTCTGCGCCATAACTATCTAAAACGCCTCTGTAGGCACCCGGATCCAAGGTATAGAAATCCAAGCGGCTATCTATCTCACGCCGGAAACGAAAACACCGTTTCCGATGGTGACCGTCGCTTGATGCCATATACATCAAAGTCTCGTAAGTATTAGGCGTCCGCTTTGGCAAGCACTTGTACATATGGCACAGTTCAACGATTGCTACTTCTCGCGAGTCGACATATATTACTGACACATATGCTGTTACTCTGGAGGATTGGTGAGGTATTTATTTTTTAACAGCTACATACTTGGCACAACTGGTGCGCTCCCCAAAGGACCGAGATCCCCATTGTTGGTGAATGCATGTTCAGCCTTCGCGTTCTCCAGCACCACTGCGCCAGTCAGCACGACTCATTCAAGGTACCACGTACGTTCCTCCCGTCGCTAAGTTTCTCGTTGTGACCCCACAGTACTCTCTCATTATATGAATGTACGTGTGGTCTCGTATTCAACATTCACAGGAGCGCGTTGGATCATTTACGCATTGCTCAGTTCGCAATATCAATACTGTGTTCCCCGGTCAATTCATGGACGGCGTCTCGATACACCGTTTCCACCAAGTCTGAGACATACATATCACAGTCAAGGAACGACGATTTTGCGCATGGGCGCAATGACGTTCGCCAAAAGAGGAGCGGGGACAAGACACTCAAACCTCGTATCTCTCGGGTTGCTGTTGTCCTCGCAAGATGTGGCATATTCTATCCCTCCCAGTCTGGTTTTTTAACAACATCAAGACACAAGAAGCGTTATATGTGGGTCCATGATGTACCGTTGCTTCGAGCTACGAGCATCTGCCTAAGTTCATCAAGACTCGGACCCACGAGCGTGCCCCCAACTTGATTGTCACAAGGGGGCATATGATTGGGGACGTCCCTTCATTGCTCAAACCAATATAAGACCGAAAGAGCAACGTTGTAGGTATCAAGAAAAGGCGTCTGTTTCACTTTGCCATGCAATTGCACTTCCTCGCTCCTTGCCTCAGCGCCTGTGAACCCTCTCCCTGTTCCAGACTGTGTTCCGTCACTGACTCAGCTCTTTATCAGTGATGCTCACCGTCATTGGTATCGCAAACGCTGTGCCCATTGTCGTGCACGCGACTGCGGCCACCTCAACTGAGCCGCCTGCCTGGGTGAGCGATCTACCTTCTCTTATGTGACGGCTTTGCATATGACCTGACATGTGCAGACTCCGAAGCTGCAGAAGCACTCGGGCTGCGCCACACACTATGGCAGTGGAGGATGCTTCTGAAAGGCAAAGATATTGATAGTACGTAGATCCTGGTGCCTACGGTGGCACAGCTATCTAAGCTCACTTACCAACTTCGGTTCGGCTAGGACTGGATGCTCACTGCTCACTGCTAACTACGCAACCTCCCACGCTCATTCCATCTGCCCAGTCACTTGTATGCTCACCTTCATTTGAGGTTTTCCGTGCTTCACCCAACTCCCTTTTTGCGACTTCGTATATAAATCCCTCATTTCTGTCAACACAAGTAGCCTGATTACATTTCATTACACTGGTTACGAGGTTGGCGTAGATATTGAACAATTTAATTTCTTTGCCCGGCGCTCATTGTAGGGACTGGGCCGTGCTTTCCTTTGCTCTTCTGGTATCCTCTGTCCCCAGCCCCGAAGAGCCAAGCCACGTCAAACGGCGCCGATGCACTCACTGGTTACGAGTACCGGCGGGGTTCGGCGCTCGGACCGTATCTTCATCTCTCCCATGAACGGCGAGCACTGTGTCTAGTGACCTGTTCTCGCTATGCTTACGGGGGGCTATTTCGCCTCCCTTATAGGACCAAAATATTGGAGAAGACGAAACGTACGTTTTTGCGGTCGCGTAGATGCCGTTATCTTCATACTCCATTGCGCTTACAGGAAGACGAGAGCATGGGCCTAGAAATTCAAAGAGCACCGACGAAGTCCGCGTACTAGGTGATTACAGCTACTCTTCACGCTGCCAGGTTTTGGCAGGTGGCCCTTCGCCCAGTGTACCCATTCTCAACATCGGCCACAGGCACAAACCGGTCTTCCTACTAGTACTAGACTCGACATGTGCTTCACATCTTGTTCTATCTTTGAGTATGTTGATCAGCGCCGACAACTGAATGGTGCGTTCTTCCAGTTTCATTGTGTTCTTTGTCGTAGTCCCGGACCCACAACCATCCATCATTCCCAAAGAAGTGATTCGATTGTCAAGTAGATGTGGCGCCGATCATTCATTTAGTGCCACTATCTGCTGACTACTGTTTTCCAGCTATTTTTGAGCTCACTATGCTCCACTTTGACTGTCCAAATACGTCCTGGGCCAGGAAAATCGAGCCACTCCTACGATACCCAACTTTCCCTTCCGAAGCGCGAGGACACTAGCACCCGAGGACACGCTGCAAGATAGCCTGCTCCGTGCTCGGAAACTGCTGCGAATACCAGCTGCAGTGACTGACAATGTGCCTTTCATGTGCCTCAGTCTACTCGCTGGAATCTGTCCCATTTGGGCAGGTGTTTGTCTGCCGCCCCTTGACCTGTCGAAAAGATACCGCGCGGCAACCTTATCTATTTCTTCCCCTGCCGTCTCAACGGGAGTGTAGCGAGGTAACAAGCACCTACCCCAATTAATCACAAAGACTTCGATCTAACAAACATGTACCCAACTTGAACACAATGGACCTCCTCTGTGTAAAGGCTTCAATTCAGTTGCTTGAAGGGCTTATAAGCAGGATGGGTGGAGCTTGACATGACAACGAACCAATCAGTCTAGCCTATACACCTCGACGCTCTGTGAGCGATGCAATTCCAATCCTTTGTCCTCGTCCTTGGTGCGCGTGAGTACCTATTTCGGATGCAAAGTCTGCGCTGTCCCTGACATTCTTTGCTAGTGATGCTCGCGGTGCAAGCTGCCCCCGTCGACATCGCCGCGCGTACACCCGACCCTCCCTCGGTGAGCCATCTATCGTCTCTAGCTCGACACTGTCTCATACCTGTGTCTACGCAGGTCCCTGACCTCGAAAAGTATTCAGGCTGCGGCCGTGGATGCATGTGAACACATATAGCATCGTGAGTCGGTTCTTACCTGATTGCCATCGCATAACGTTTCTGACATCTCGTGCAGGTTGAAGACGCCCTCCAAAGTGCCTTCAACGCCCTCTCCATCTTGTCCACCACTCGTCTTCCATATCATTTATCTTCTTCGAATTTCGCTCCCAGTATCTATACTGTATCTACTACCTCTCGCGCTCCAATTGTATCCCCCTCTGACTATCAGAGTAATGAGGTCACAGTAAACCACTGAAGCAAGACAGCTTGCCTCGAATGGAATAAAGCCTTGCTCATCGAGGCGGCTGATCCCTTTTGGTGCCTGAACATGTGTGCCCAAATTCGCACGAAAATGAATCTCTGATCGCGTGTTTCTTTTTTCCTTTGACCACCATGTCCAACACCCCGAAGACGCTCAAAGCAGAGGGTGGGTATGGTGCGTAGCGGATCCATGCAGCAGCATTCGTCTCCGACTGCGAGCCATCGGCACTCGACGCATTCCTTGGAATGCGGGCTTGCGCTAGGGAATCCCTGGAAAATCTCCAGCACCCGGCTTGCCTTGTGTCGTATGCCAGCACGACCCATCCCGCCGACTGCCACGGCGAAGCGACCAGGAAAAACGGTCGCCGGAGTGTATACGTGGATACAAAGACAACGTACCACATCGAAGAAGGTGCGTATCATGCCAGCGAGGCTGCCCCACTCGGATCTGACTATCTCAAAGAACACTTCGATCGTTCAAGACGGAACCCAATGTACGTAGCTGTCTTGATCAATTCGTCGAGCTACTCACTGGCCGCCTCGCAGCCTGGAAGTGATCCGCGAAACATGGACACTTGTATCGAGTATCGTTTCTTGTGCAGTGCGCACACAGATGAAAGCCACGAACCGGCTAGATACCGCCACGAACCGGCGAAACGCAAAGAACCCGCGGATACCTTGCTGGTTTGCATGCCAGGATCTTGAACATAAGCGATACCAACGCTTAGAGGTGCTCCGCCTCAACTTTAATGAACCAAAGGGAACCCTACCGAACCACAGGGACAGTCTGGATAGACTGAGGCAAAGTGGTGTATCACCGCTTGGGGGCGGATGACCAATGCCACCCCCGGTGTTTGACGATGCGTCAACACCGCTCAAGCAAGTCGTCGTGTATTGTTACGAGCATGGCTATTGGAGGACGTGCTGTTGCAGCACATAAATCCTCACGCCTGTTCGCATGGCACGACGCTCTGCATTTGACTTGCACGGAACGAGGACTTAGTTGACACCGGTTCCGTGCGTGGTCGTGCTGGCGATGTGTACGAGGCTTGCGGCGATTCGTTCGCTGCTGCTGAACCCAATTTTTTTGATTTTCCGCTCTTCTTGAGAGAGCTTGTAACTCCTTGCTGTTGTCGTCTTGTACCAATACAGTACACACTAATAAGACTTGTCTGTACTCGGTCTCTACTGTACTCAGCGACGTCGAGAAGACTTAGGAAGCGCCCAGGCGGGGCCGCCCAACACCATCTGACCGGCAATTACCGATCGATGCCGCTCGACAATGCCGACCCTAACGCCATGCGCCTTTCCTCTTGCCGCCATCATCGCGTCCTGTCCAGCTCGCCACGATGCGCGTCAACCCCGACGACGAAGAATTTTGAGGCGGTGCCGTGATCTTCGTGGCTGGCTCCATCCCTCAAAATTTCTGCATTTCCAGAAGAATACGGAACGCCTTGGCGTAAGCGCGTTGGAACAATTTGAATCTGGTCCAATCAGGCGTCAACGACTGAAAGCGGGCCGCGTTCCTTTGCCGCATTGACTGAAAATGTCTGACATGGTGCGTCCTACTGCTGTGTTTCATCAGGCTTTCTGCTGATAGATATTAGCGTTACCAGTTCACTGCTGCCGTATACGCTCCCATCTCGGGCAGTATGCCACCCACTCCCGAATGTTCGTTCCACATATTGCCGTCCGTGGAATTCACCTGCCGGTACTGAACTGTGCACACAGATGCGCCTGTTTCACGGGCAGAAATCAGATCGGCGTCTCATCCTACCCCACGTCGTGAAAAGTGACTGGGCTTTCGCGTATGCAGTTCTGCCAGGACGCGGATTGTCCTTCCCCTAGATGACAAATTCAGGCGGCCAAATGGTCTGCTAATACTGCTGAGCGCGCCAGGCGTCGTCAGCCTCCCCACACGGAACCCATTCTAACCTCATCTTCTGGCTGGGATCCGTTCGTCAGCGCTTTCACGAAGCCGGACCGCGCCCTGGCCCGTTGTCTAGATTCGTACATATTCACTCGGTCTGCTCATAATTGGACTATAAGTACAACACATTCTTGCACCGGTTCCACGTCTACACCTTTGCGATGGACTCGCCGGCAGAAACTCGACAGTGCTCTTCCATCCTCACTGACCTCTTCGATCCTCCAGATGTACAGGACCTTCGAAGGACGTTTTCTGGTGGCTCTGATGACAGCGTCACACTACGCGATTTTCAGTTCGACAAGACCATAGAAGATGTACTCAAGCAGTACGTGTTGCTGCTCTCCTGCCTCACTCACTCTAATACTCTACCTGTAGACGGAACGACGCGCGTGTCAAGCCGCGCCAGTTGGGTGTTGGCTTTCGCGACCTCACGGTCGTTGGCGCTGGTGGCACCACGTCACACAAACACACCATTGCGTCCATCTTTGATCCGCGCTCCTGGCTGGAGGCTATCCAGAGCGTCAGGCATCCGGAATTGCGCGACATCCTTACTGGTTTTGAAGGGCTAGTTAGACCTGGGGAGATGCTTCGTATGTCTGCTTTCACGTCTGCCTTCATTTACTCAGACTTTCACAGTCGTGCTCGGCCGTCCTGGCTCAGGCTGCACCACGCTCCTCAAGACCCTCGCGAACCAGCGAGCGGAATATCATGCTGTCCGCGGGGACGTGCGCCACGACTCTTTGTCTCCGGAAGAAATCAAGCGACATTACCGCGGGGATGTACAATACTGTCCGGAGGATGACGTGCACTTCCCCACTTTGACTGTGGAAGAGACGATCAGATTTGCGGCAAAAACAAGGGCGCCGAGGGGACGGTGGGGCATAGGAAATGGCAAGGAATATGTGGACACGGTGACGGATGTGTTGTGTACGGTATTTGGCTTGCAGCATGCAAGACGGACGCCGATCGGGAACGAATCCATTCGAGGGGTCAGTGGGGGAGAGAAAAAGCGGGTTTCGATATGCGAAAGTTTAGCGACGAGGAGTCGGGTTGCGTGTTGGGACAAGCAAGTCTTTTCATGTGTTTTTTCTTGAGCTGCCTTGATTGACCCTGTACTCAGCTCTACGCGTGGCCTCGATGCATCGACGGCTTTGGAATTCATTCAGGCCCTCAAAGTCGCCACGAGGATGCTCACTATCACGACTATCGTCTCCATCTACCAGGTTGGGGAGCCGCTGTATAATCAGTTCGATAAAGTGTCTGTAATCTATGAAGGGAGGATGGTGTATTTCGGGCCAGCTTCTGATGCACGGTGCGTAGCTGATCCCGAACATAAACCCCCGACCTCTTACGACTTTGTGAAGGCAATACTTCGTAGACATGGGTACGACCCGGCCCCGAGGCAGACCACAGCGGATTTTCTGACGGCGGTCACGGATCCCATGGCACGTATTCCTAGATCATTGCACGTTCCTCGGACGTCCAAGGAGTTTGCAGATCACTTCAAGGAGTCTAGACTTGGAGAGCAAAACTGTAAAGAGGTTGATACCTATTTTGACAGAATGACGAGGGGCGATGAGAGGACGAAGGAGTACAAGGAGAGTGCATGGGAGGAGAAAGCGGTCATGGGGAGGAAGGGAAGTGCTTACACTGTGAGCATTGCGGCCCAGGCGAGGGCGGCCATCGTTAGAAGGGCACAGATCATGAAGGGAGATCTGTTGACTGTGTTCATGGATTTTGGGTGAGTCCGGACTCTCCTGCATATGCGGTCTCTCAGTCATGTACTCGATAGATCGTTTGTGTTTCTCGGTACTATCATGGGACTGTGTTTCTGAAGGTTCCGGAGACGACCGAAGCGTTCTATTCGAGGGGCGGTGTGCTTTACTTGTATGTTTCTCATTCCTTTCTCGAGGTCATCGTCACTGATTATCGTATGCAGTATGCTGCTCTTTTCTGCCCTGTCGGGTATGAACGAGATTCCGGCTTTGTACCAACAACGGCCAATTGTTCATCGCCATAAGGAGGGCGCATTATATCACCCATACATCGAGGCTCTGGCGATGACGGTTGTGGATATCCCGATCTGCTTCATTACGACTATCGTATTTGGGATCATCGTGTACTTTACGGTGCAGCTCCAGCAGTCAGCGGTACGTCATGTCCGTCTCCTTCCTTTGTGAAGGGAGACTTACGAGTTTGACGTTAGGGCCAATTTTTGTAAGGCCTCAAAATCTGCTAGAGCATCGGAAGTACTGATTGGAGTGTAGCTTATTCATGCTTTTCATCTTTCTGATCAACCTGACAATGAAGGCGTGGTTCCGGGCGGTAGCTGCGGCAGTGAATAGCGAGGCTGTAGGCTATAGCACAAGGTGCGGCTGGTCTGTCGATTCTAGCGTTAGCCCTGTACACAGGTGCGGAATGTTTCTATTCATTGAATTGTTCTTTGTCTTATCTTTGGCAGGATACACTATACCTGAACCTTCCATGAACAAGGGCTTCAAGTGGATCACCCATCTCAACGTACGTTCCAACGCCCCCTGGCAGGCTACGCAACTGAGCACTAACGTCACCTTAAGCCGCTAAAGTACGGCTTCGAAGCGATCATGAGCAACGAGTTTAGGACGCTCTCGGGCGAATGCTCGTCACTCGTACCATCGGGTCCCGGATATGAGAACGTCTCCATGGGTAATCAAGTCTGCGCGGTTGTTGGATCGGTCTCGGGACAGTCTCATGTCGATGGGCCGCGCTACCTCAAGCTGTCTTTTGATTACTCCTATAGTGATGTATGGAAGGTGAGGAGATCCTCTGCTTCGAGTCGGTGTCTCTTGTTCTGACGATGCGGTCGACAGGACCTGGGTGTTGGCATCACGTTCTGGTTGGTGTACCTCATGGCTCTTTTCGTTTTGACGGAGTTCAATACTCGCGTCAATGGCCAAACGTCCGTTCTGCTATACAAGCGCGGTTCTCATGTTCGTGTTTCCCGAGGAGATGAGGGGCATGTTGACTCTCGGCCAGAGACGACAACATCTCCAAATTCCACGTCCATTGCCAAAGAAAAAGCTCCTGTTCATCCCACACTTCCCAAAGACGTCTTTTCCTGGTCGCATGTCAACTACAGAGTCATAGCTAATGGACGTCAACGACATCTTTTGGACGACGTTTCAGGATACGTTTTGCCAGGCAAGATAACGGCGTTGATGGGTGAATCGGGCGCGGGCAAGACCACGTTGTTGAACGTTCTTGCCCAAAGAACTACTACTGGAATTGTCACTGGCAACTTGAGCGTGAACGGACACGCACTTCCGTCGGATTTCCAAGCACAGACGTGAGCTGCTTTCTCCAGACGAGGTGTCTAGACTAATTGATCTTGTCCAGTGGATACTGCCAGCAGATGGATACTCACGAGCCGTTCTCCACTGTACGAGAGGCGCTGCTGTTCTCTGCCATGCTGAGGCAGCCAGCGAGTGTGCCTCTGGAGGAGAAGGAAGCCTAGTATGTCGTGTTCACCTTGCATCGTTCTAGTTTGATTGTCGTTGACAGCGTTGAAACCTGCCTTGGAATGTGCGGATTGAAACCATATGGTGATGCGACTGTTGGCTCTCTGGGTATAGAGCATCGCAAACGACTAACCATTGCCGTCGAGCTTGCTGCAAAGGTAGACGGTCTTATGATGTTGGCCGTTCACCGCTGACGTTGAGAGTCGTCAGCCGAAACTCCTTCTATTTCTGGACGAACCCACCTCTGGCTTGGATTCGCAGACCGCGTGGGCTATCATGAACTTCTTACGAGACCTGGCAAATTCTGGACAGGCAATTTTATGCACGTAAGCTTCGTCCTGAGCTGCCTGTTTCGTGCTCTGACGTCTGTCTGTCCAGAATTCATCAGGTCAGCACCCAGACGACATGTCTGACAGATACTGAAATGTACCAACAGCCCTCAGCGGAACTCTTCGCCGCGTTTGATCGCATCCTTCTCTTACAGAGAGGTGGTAAAACAGTCTATTTCGGAGACTTGGGGCGGAGCTCGACGACCCTCATCAGTTACCTCGAAAGGCACGGCTCCCGGACCTGCGCACCAGAGGAGAATCCGTCCGTCTTGTGTTACTTAGGCGACTGATGATCTGACATGACGATAGTGCCGAATTCATGTTGGAAGTAATCGGAGCCGGCGCAACCGCGAGGACCTCACAGGACTGGCATCGAGTCTGGTTGAACTCCTCCGAATACGAAAAGGCCACACAAGATCTCCATCGTATACAAGAAGATGGGCGGCACAACCCTGCTATCGAGGCCCAATCGGATTCCAGATTCGCGACGTATTGGCCTGTTCAGTGTGCGGTCCTTCTTCGTCGTAATCTCATCGCTCAATGGAGA
This sequence comes from Strobilurus luchuensis, assembly GCA_019915105.1. NCBI lineage: Eukaryota > Fungi > Basidiomycota > Agaricomycetes > Agaricales > Physalacriaceae > Strobilurus > Strobilurus luchuensis. Next base: position 505,612 of record JAHLMJ010000012.1, on the reverse strand, counting down.
GATCCGACATACCTCGTCTCGAAGTTGGCTTTGAACGTTGTGGGCGGGCTCTTCATCGGTGTCACGTTCTACAAGGACCCGATCAGCCAGGCGGGGACGCAGAACAAAGTTTTTGTGAGCTATCATAGCATAATCTACATCAAACGCGATTAACTCAATGACGTAGTCCATCTTCATGACCATAGTCCTTTGGTAAACCTCTTTCCATTCTGCTCACTGGATACGTGCTGATGAACACTCGTCAGCCTTCCTTTGGGCACTCAGGTCTTGATACCCTTTATAAGCATGCGTGACGTGTATGAGATCCGGGAGCGGCCAAGTCGCATGTACAGTTGGACTGCGCTCGTCACGTCTCAGATATTGACTGAAGTCCCTTGGAATATCGTCGGCTCGACTTTGCTGTTCCTATGCCTGTACTGGTTGGTTGGGTTCGACTCATCACGAGCTGGCTATACATATCTCATGATCGGAATTGTGTGGCCATTGCATTACATGACGCTTGCCATGGTGAGTTCGAACGAACCTTAGGTCATCCTAGTGGACTGAGATAGAGGTTCAGGCTGTTGCTGCTATGTCGCCCAAAAAGGAAATTGGGGCGATTCTCCTTGTGCCATTCGTTGCATTCATAATCATCTTGTGAGTACTTCTCCTCTTGTGTGACCCTTCCGTTGTGAATTGAATTGGCATAATAACAGCAACGGTGTACTTCAAACGTATGAGCAACTCGACTGGTGGCAGTGGATGTATCGATTGTCACCTTACACTTACTTGCTCGAAGGTGTTGTTGGTCAAGGTATGTGTAGTTCTTCCGCGTCCTGAGCCAAAGATGAAAATCCATCTCAGCCGTCGGACATCATCAACTCGAATGTGGGCCTCTCGAGTACGTTACTGTCACCCCACCGTCGGACGAATCATGTGCCTCGTATCTGGATGCATTCATCAAGACCGCTGGAGGATACCTCCAGGACCCGAATGTAACTGGCAGTTGCTCGTTCTGTCCTTTCCGTACGACCGACCAATACCTGTACTCCAGCTTCCATATACTGTACAGCCACCATTGGCGAAACTTGGCGTTGATGCTGGTATACTTGTGCTTCGACGTGAGCTGCTATTTCCAGCGTTCGATCTCCTTCCTCATCTCTCACCTATAGGTCGCGATGGTTTATGTACTAACGTACATCTTCCGGATACCGAAGTCGTTCAAACTGCGAACTCTACTCCGCCCTCGCTTCTTCGGACGTTCCGGAGCCTGACCATTAATATGTTGCTCAGTTGACAGGATTAGAGATACATGCACATATGTGGACGTGTCCTAGATTACTCGTTTCAAAAAATATTACTATGGGCAGAGCTCCACACAGATCAGCCTCTTATTTAGAGCCATCGCCTGAAACCTACTGCCATCGCCTGGATTGACTACTCATTGCAACGCACTCGCCTCCGACCGCAACACCGAAGTGTCGACTCAACGACTGCCTGACGGTTCAACGAGGATCCTGCTGTTTGGGCTTTGGCTCTGCAGAGGCAACATTCAGTCAGTGCGAAGAACATCGTGAAGACGAAGCTCACTTTTGATTCTTCTTAGGATGGTGTTGAAGAGGGAGAGGATGGTGTTTCGTTTCTTTCCCTTCTGATTCTTCACCTTTCGTGCATCTTTGGAGGGCGGCGTGGAGCTCGATGCGTTCTGAACAGTCTCTGTAGCCAAGACCGTTCCGGATTCAAGTTGATCACTACGAGGAGAAGGACCAGACGCGTCGGCCACTGGCGAAGGCTTCAGCGGTTTGACGGTAGGCATGCCTGCACCGCCAGTCCCGTACCGAGACTGCAGGTGGCTCAATGCGGCGGAGAAGTCCTTCTTCGGGGTTTGCAATGGGGCAGATGAATCTACCGTGTTGGAGGACAATAGGGAAGCCCTCGAGGCAGAGGCGGATATGTTTGGTTGGGAGGTTTCGGGCATGATTTGGTCGGCGAATGCGGTGAGTGAGGAACGTCTTATACATTAGTTTCTCTCTCTCCGACTCTGTCTTGCCGTCACGGCTGTTCGTTCCTCACGGAGCCGACACAGTCTGATGCTGTGTGATGTTCTCTAGTATAACGCGGAGGCAATTCCGCTTGTCCAACTCATACTTGGATATGTCCCCGAATGCGCTCATCATGCGACGCAGCTGTACACGGTGAGAAGGAACACTGCAATGACTCAGGGACTGTTTACAGATGACTAACACTGAATTCGAACGATATGCGAAGAAGACGGCTACTTGTACAGATAGTTGCGTTGAGTCATGTTCAGTGCCACGCGTTACGCGCAATTATAGCCCATAACGTTGCCAGTCTCCACCTGTCAGGAGGAAGCCCCACAGCTTCATCAAGTTATAGACAGCCTTGAAGTCCTCGCATAGTCCGAGGGAGAGAAAGTCTATTGATGCTCAAGCCGTGCTGTTGTTCTATCTGGCATGACATCTAGAAGCTGCGTTCTCGGTATAGCCCCCGGATATGCTTTCCCAGCAAGACGTGTATGTGTCGCCTGCTCGTACGCATACGACATCCCAATCAGCTCGAACTCGGAGAAGGCATTCCCCAGAAAGTACATTCCGAATGGGATTCCAGGCGCCGGGTAGACTACTTCATCTCGATGCGTTATGGTAGTGTTGTCCGGAAAAAATCCAAGTGGGACTATTGTTTGAGACTGTCAATGGGATACACAGGAGGATTAAGAGCTACGTACGGGCAACGGCTGGGTATCCGGCAAGTGCTGTGCAGTACCATGAGGAAACGTCAGGGCACGTCCACCATCGCCATGCAAAACTTACCGGACGGCTGGGAAGTGTATAAATTTTGAGGAAGGACCAGGGCATCGAGCTGGTGCGTCTCGAACACCTCATCAATCCCGTGGGTCCGTCCAATGTCCAGATTTTCGTTGAGGCACGCAAAGTAGGTCGCGTTATAGCCGTTGATCTCTTCGGCTATGAGGAGACTAAGTCAAGTCAGAACCAAAACTCGGTAAGAGACAGACAGTATGAAGAGACGTCTACCTGGTCTGATTCGGATGCAGCTCTGGTAGTTCAAGTTCTGGATGGTCGGCATTGTACTGTATAATATCACTCAAGTTGTGTACTTGAGACTCGATCAGACCAGAGAGGTAGTTATTGATTCCTATCTGATATATCGCTGTTGAGATTCAACCTGACAAGGTTTTCTTGAGAAGGAACGTACTTTGAACTCTGTTCGAGCCGCACAGTCCTCAGCCTGGCTCTCGAGCATCTGCTGTGCAGACGGTATATCAGCTGGGTCGACAATCGTCGCCCCAAGATTGCGCATGACGACAAGTGCCTCCTCAAACACGTCGACAATGTACTCTCCATTTGGGAGCAAACCCTGGTCGAAGAAGACTTTGCGTGGAACGCCAATGCGCTTGCCTTGCAGAGCATCCTTTCGTAGAGCCTTGGTGTAGTCGGGGACGAGTGGAGGTTGTGCCAGGGTGTAGTTGTCCTTTGGGTCCATCCCTGCTATTATCGAGAGGACGATGGCGCCCTCTTCTACGGTACGCGTCATTGGACCGACCGAGTCTTGATGTGAAGTGATGGGTATCACTGCGGAGACATGGGCTCGTTGAAGTCATGAAGAGAGGTACAAGACTAGAACACACCACCGGACCGACTGGTCAGACCCACAGTCGGTTTGATACCGACTAGATTATTGAAGCTCGACGGACACGTTATGCTCCCATCCGTTTCAGTTCCTAGTGCAAACGTCGCCAGACCAATCGAGGCTGCGACCCCGGAGCCTGAAGATGAGCCGCAGGGCCAACCATTGGGATAGAAGGCACTCGTTACTTGGCCCCCAATTCCTGACCAGCTGCCGGATCCCCGCAGGCCGGCGAACTCCCCCATGTTCGCCTTACCTAGCATGATCGCTCCAGCGCTTCGCAATCTTCTGACCACCTCGGAATCGCCGGGAACAATGGAACCCAAGAGGCTATATGATCCTGCTGTGGTGTTCATACCTATAGGGTAGACTGTTTCAGGATCACGAAGAGATGTTTGTCAGTGACCGTGTGTACCTTCGGACGCCATGGTTGCGATGTTATCCTACCCAAAGACGTGATTAACGCGGTTTTCGTTGGGAAAGATGCTACAGAACCTTGAGGAGGACTGGGATGCCATGTAGAGCGCCTCGTGGTCCTGAGTCATATCGCTCTGCGTCCAAAGCAGCAGCTTGGGCCAAGGCGGACGGGTTTGTCTCTAGGACAGCGTGCAAGGCAGGACCGCGCAAGTTGACTTCCTCAATACGTGCAAAGTACGCCTTTACAAAGACTCAGCCTCAAATCGCGATATTACAGAGACATATAATCTCACCTTGACGAGGTCGACACTAGTGAAGTGCCCCTTATCAAGACCAGATTGTAATTCCCCGATAGATGCCTCGTAGAGATCTGGAAGTTGAAAGCTGAGGCCTAAGGGGCGCTGGACTGACGCGCCAAATGTCGGTACAAAGCGTAGAAAGCAGAGAACAAGCAGACTGGAAAGCAGCATGAGGGTTTAGGACGAAGTGTCTCCGGCTGGACTCGTGCCGAGTACCCTGCATTGTCAGGGACACTGGCCCATTTGTGGTCGGGATCGTCGACGCGCTTCGGCACGACTCGCTCTGGTAGTCCCGTCGATCTGACGCAATCTACGCGTTCATGAAAGCAGGCGACAATCAAATTATAGAAAAGGGTCATCCGGCATGTGTCGAACGCAATACTCACGCAAAAGTCTAGGTATGCCCCGCACCGAGCCTTTGTTAGTTGAAAAAGATATATGTCAGTAGTGCACCGACTCTCCTTGGCGCGTGTTGAAGCAAGTCTGACGCGCTAGAAACAATGAAAGCAGGCTGAGTGGTGATGATCCAGCAGCCGTCACGTGCCGCGCCGCCCTTATAAAATGAAGCCTGTGCTTCTTCCACTTCTTTCACTCTGACCACCATGTCCGATGCCCAAAGACGCTCTGCGACGAGCAGAGGGCGGGCACGATGGCAATTACGCGTTTTGCGACACGGCGTGCGCGCCGTCTCAGAGCTATCGGCGCTCGACGTGTTCCTTGGAACGCGGGCAATCTTTCTAGCTGCCAGTGTCGTACGCCAGCACACTGCCCCCCACGGCCACAAGACAGGAAAGCTCTTGTTTGATGGAGACTGCCGGCGTGATTTCAAGACGGTGGATCGCGGTTGAGAAGTGGCCAGAATGTGCCGTACGTCGTCGACGCCAGCCTCTTTGTTGCCTCCTGCCTAATTCTCCATTTCACTCAGACGTTCGTTTTCTGGACATATTACACTGTACGTTTACCACTCTCTCGGTCTTCCTCAATCTGACTTTGCTTCTCGCAGGGGTGTCACCGCAGGGCGTCGGGCACTCGTCTTTCAGTATCATCGTGTGGACCCACGGATACCGTGCATGGCGCACGAGACATGCAGGGCGCATAGTGATTCGTGCATGGCGCACAAGACCTCGCGCAGAGGTAGACCCTGGTTATCGGGTCGCGAACCTATTGTGAGCATTGCCTCTCTTTTACCTTATGCAGCACATCCTGAGTCGACTGTGTTAGCCCCGCAGGGCGCGGGAAGCAAGCAAGATGCTTGGAGGCAGTCCATCACAGTCAAGACCGACTGGGCCAGCGGTGCTACTGCAGAGGATAGGATGTATCTTCCGGGACGGGTTCGGTTGATCTGGACGTCCCGCGGAGTGAGCTGTCTACTGGGGTGTCTCCTTGTCGAGCACTCTCATTGGGTTTGGCTTTGCACCGCTCCTTCAGTACGACGTTCATTCCGACCTTGAGAGGACTAGGCCGTGATTGACACCGGTCCTTCGGGTGGTCGTGTTGGCTATGCGCACGAGGCTCTCGGCGATTTGTTCGCCGTGTTGTAGAACACAATTTTTGGAACTTTACTCTCTTCGCGAGGGCTCCTTCCACCCATGCTTCCGTAGGTTATTACATCCAATAATTATACAATGTGCATCCTAGCAGATCCTAGCCAACAAAATATTGCTATGCGTGCCTTTTTCTGCCAGCGGCAAGACGGAGCCAAAAATTAGAATCCGTTCGATCATGATCGATTGATCGTCTTTCGCTCAAACTTCCGCCACACAGTTCCACTAGCCGACCTGGAGGAACGTAGCTTGCATTGCGGCCAAACAATATGACTGCAATGCTTGCGCCTCGTGTACCCTTTCTTATGCCATATGTTCTGGGCCCTCTCAGTTCCTCTGCGTCCCCCCTATCCGCCATCGAACGAGTTATCTGCGGAACCACATGTCAGATATTCTTACATCTTGACAATAAAATTTCGAATTGCATGCAGTGCACCCTTCCCCTCTGACCACCATGACCAGTCTTCAGGCTCTCTTTTTTTCTACGCTCCTGTTCGTTGCCGCTTTCATCTCAGCTCAAGCAAGTCCCACCGTGGGCACCAATGCTTATCGCCTGGCTCGCGGACTTCCCCTGACGCCTCCCAAGCGACTGTTTGATCCCAGTGCGGTCAGCCAGGCTAGTACGTCGCCTCCACTCGATTCTTCACATGCATACTGACTACGCGCCATTTCACAGAACGTGGAATCCCATCTGGCTCCGCTGGTTCTACGTATGTTGACAATTCTCTCCACTGAATCTACTTGGTTGACATCGTCCAGGCAAGTCGGCGTCGTTCGTATAGAGCAAGCAGGCAGTATTATTGGGTATCTTTCGGGAGCCACGATCGTCAGCGACATCGACGTCGCCGAGCCGATGCTATTCACACAGACGAATGGTTATACCTATCTTCAGGGCGTGCTTGTGAGTCTCTGCTTCATCACAGAGTCGGCATTGGAAACTAATGTTCTCGTGAAGAATCAACGCTATCTTGGCGGAGCTGAACCCTCCTCTTTATCCACTCTTGGGAACGATGTCTCAGATACAGCGTTTGTGCATTCCCCTTGCTGTCGTCTGCAATGACCTCACATTCCTTTCGGATGACAGTTACGCTGATTTGATCTACACGACGACCTTGTGTGCGTACTCTTCGAATTGTGCAAACGATTCTGTCAAAGCTGACGTCGTTGATGCCCTCCCTGGCAGATGCTTCCACGACTTTTGTGTCTGAAACAAGCACGCTAGACTATTCAAACATGGTGAGTGCGACGGCTTGAGCATCACTCAGGGCCTGAGGCTATATGTGCAGTTTGCGGTCAGCGCTACCGATGGCACCATCACCTGTGGATGGCAGAATCCTGGCCCGTACCCGAAATACCGTAAGTATCGTGGTTATGCGCCTACGAGTCTTACTCACCTCACATGTATGCAGAGGTCACTCCCTTGTACACTGGAGAGTCGTTGATATTTGCCTCGCCGTCCTACAACGGCCTGACTGGACATAATTACCCCACCGTCGTAAGTCCTACTCTCATTGTGGCATATGAAATGAGTTTTGACGCCCTACAGACTCTCTATTTTGATACCGTATAATCTAGTTACCAGTCAGGACATTGTTTTCACTCAGAGGTTTCAAGTTTAGAATATACCTTGCAGTTCGCTTTATCCAAGACAAGGAGGAACTTCCTCCCTATCCGAGTAAGGGTTTAGGACGAGTGGGCATGTTCATACGACGTGGCTTCAGTCAAAGGCTCAGTGTGTAGTCACATCCACAGCCCAGCCCGGATCAACCTGCAAGCTTCGCGGAGAATTTCTGGCATGACTCATGAGATGATGACCAGACGAAACCTTGACCCACGTTCATCCATAATTCGGTACAAGACTAGTACTTTCTCACAATGCAACGGTGATTATATGTGTGCCACCCTTGAGCAAGACCTCCCCTTCATTGACCGTTGCAACCTTGCCATCAACCCTTACCGGCTTACTTCCCAACCCGCTCGGCAGCCCAAACACGCCACTCGTTACCCCTGGCGTATGGATGACCACATGAAGACTACGCGCCCCCACGACCCACTTCACCCCAAACCAGCCCAACGCCGTCCCAAATCCTCCCTCGGCCTTAGGGACTCCACCGCCAATGTGCGGCTGCACCGCCCAGGTCCTGCCCATGGGTGTGGTGACAGTGAGTCCGAGGACGTAGAATGTAAGGGCGGACGTTGGGCCGGAAGACCAGCCGTGTGCGTGTGAAGTGTATGCGGCGTCGTAGTTGTATCCGCGGTATGAACGATATCTGTGAGTAGTTTGAGAAAAGACTTTGGACAGATATCACTGAGGACATACGATAATGAACCATTGGCGGTGTAGCCCTCGAGGAGTGTACTTTGCACGGAGAGGTTTGTGTATAGCATATATCCCCACTCGCGATGGAGAAGGTCGAAAGCCCGCGCGTCTTGTCCCGCTTCAAAATGAGCTTGGAGCTGGAAAAGGATTAAGGCCGTCAGCAAGAACTCCAGTCCACAATGAACAGACACACCTCCAGTCCACCGATAAACGGCGAGATCGTATCTGGTAACTCCGGCGCAACCGCGCCCAGCTCATTCCAATTCGCCTCTAAGCCCTGACTGACCCTCTTCTTCCAACCCTCCTCCGCTGTCAAGTTGTACAGCACCGCCATCGAGTTCGCGTCCTGCGGCATCAGCATCGTCGTCGTGTTGTCCCTATACATCCCAGCGCTTTCAACCCAGAACGCGTCGTTGAACGCGCTTTTCAGAGAGGTTGCGTTAGCTGACCAACCGGCAGCAAGGGATGGAAGAGAGAGCGAGGTGGCGAGCTGTGAGGCAGTAGTCAAGACACGATAGAGGAGGGCGTTGCCTTCGGCGTTGTGCCCCCCGCCGCCAAGGCGCGCCCAGTCGCGCAATCCAGTGACGTTCATGAGCCCGGATGCATCCACTTTGTTTTCGAGGAAGGCGACGGCTTTGGTGTAGTTCGTCCATACGGTCTCCAGCCAGTCTGTATCGCCTGAGTAGAGATAGTAGTTGTCTGTGCACATACAATCAATGCTTCTCTCTACATAGAGATGAACCAAGAACGTACGAGTCCCTATGAGCGTCCACGCATGGTACGTGTCTGATCCCAGTTGGCTGAGTGGAGGGCCGGACTCTGGCAATGCTCCGGTTATTGGATCGATGGCGGCGAACATCGTCGAGAGCGCATTCCGCGTGGGGAGGAGATCAAAGGTCGATACGAACTGGGTTGGGACGGCGATACCCATGTCTCCTGGCCACACTGCGCGATCGCGTTTGGCACCATCCACGATGATAGGCCCGGCGACGCCAAGTGTGGCGTTGTTAGCCCAATCTGCACAAGGTTCAGCCAATTTCATGTGTTCAGAGGTGGTGTTCGACTGACGTCCTGCAGGCACGACTGGTATCTGTCTTCCAGTGTTCAGTGGTACGGTGTTCGTCTGCACCGTATAGGCGCCAGCGTACCAAACTGCAACGACGTAAGTATAGGAACGGGATGATATTGTCAATGAAGGAACTGACTTTTGGTCAAGAAGTCTTCATCCTCATACCCCGGATCGCTCGCATAGAAGTATCCCTCGTATGCTCTCAGGTCATCGACGTGTGGTGCAAACGAGATCGCACACGAGACGTTCGATATGCCAACGTCTCCTCCAACAGCGATGGTGAGGTAGCGAAATCCGCCCCTAAGTGCATAAGCGGGCTGAACCCAGTATCCAGGCTCGTCGGGGAGCGAAATGCACAGGCGGCCGTCGTACGTCTCATTGGGAGCCGGATAGGTCGAGTCGTCTGAGAAGAGCGGACTGACAAAGCTGGGGGACTCGGTGAACGCGAGTGAGATGTTCGTTGGGGTATCGAAGTTGAGTGAGATGAGTCCTCCGACCTAAGTTGACGATGTCTTAGCACAGGGAGACGAACATCATAATCCGAAACTCACCTCGACACCAAAGTCCAACGCGATCCAAGACCCAGCGGAAAGAGTCGCGCTTCCTGAATCTCCTTCAAGCAGATTCTCCTCTGACGAGATTTCTCCGGAGGACTTGTACGCCGCCGTGGGGTATACGGTTCTGGAGCTTGGCGCGTAGTTGAACGCGTCCCATGGTCCGCTAGGCGCTGCAGCGTGGACTGCTCCGGCGACGAAGAATATGAAGAAACCGAGCATCGGTGCAACCGGAGTCTTGGTGACTGTGGTTCATATAGCGGGATGAGATGTCTGCTGACGGGGTGGGGCGTCACAGGTTCTGATGACGGAGATGTTGCTCGTAGAAATGTGGGTGGGAGGACCAGATGATGAGACGCGCTGCCGGCCTGGAGTGAGTGCGTCGTTGGGCGACTGAGAAGGGCTCAGCGACGAGTGTGTATTCGTGCCATGTAAACCAGGCGAGCGAGGAGGCACTGAAGAGAGACCATCATCGCGGACCGCCGACCCGGTGCGGAGGAGGCATGTGGTGTGGCGAATGGGCAAGCTTCGCGTCCGCCCCTCGTTGCACGGGCACGAGGGCACAGTATGGAAGTCTCGAGAAGAGCTGTGTCCAATAGGCTCTTGATGAGTGGCCAGCACAGGCCCCCTTGACTGCAGATTATAAGAGATCAGAGGCAGGAAAATAACAGATTACTTACCTATTCCTTCCCAGCCGTTATCGTGCTTTGAACGTTGGCACCGCATCAGTTTATGTGCCCACTGGTGCATGTATTCCCAACAAGCGGCCCGGCGAGTGGGCAAATCGGAACAGTGATGATGGAGGTCAATGGCGAAGAGCAAATTCGACGAATTGTCTGAGGTGAGATTACGTATCGTCACTACTCGGACCTACAAGATTTTCTCTCAAATTTCCTCTCAAGGGCGCGATTGGGTTGCGACGGTTCCAGTCGTCGTAGGATTCAGCTTTTGTATGTAGAAATACATGAGAATCACAGCCAATGGCTAGATAGGACTTATACTTGAGTACACCAAAAATGCCTTTGCATAGAAAGTGCGTATAAACATTGGAATGGCGGTCACTTCAGACACTCTCGCGAGGAGAGGAAGGCTCGAAAAATTGTTCCACACGACATATCAGACCCTCGCGCACCCTGCAAAGCGACCTTGCCTGAGGCTGGTGTCAATCAAGTCCTCGCCTGGTTTGGAGCGGCACGAGCATCGTACTAGCCGACGACCCGAGCCGCTACGAGACAACGGTTCATTCGAAGCCGAGATCCAGGCCAAGGTAGGTTCTGAGAACCCCAAGTTGGAAAGGACCCAAACCCATACGGGACTTGTATCTCGTTGGCGCGGTCGTGCAAAGACTGTGGGCAAGCGCATGCGCAAGCCTGCGTCCCGAGAGACGCGTCGGATGCGGAGGGGTCGTTGATGGCCGCAGGCCATCCACCAGTACGCTCGCCCTCTGCCCTCTGAGGGGCGTCTTGGGGCGTTGGGACATCCTGGTTGTGATGGTAAAAGGTAAGGACTGTGTAAGGAAAAATAACAGGGATCAGGCACTTGGGTCGGCCCGTTGTCTGCCGAGGTGGCTTTCTCTGCGACCACGACTTCCAAGAGTTACGATATAGGAGGAACCTCCCAACACATGCTCAGCTCTCGAATCGATAGCAACTCTCCGAAACATTCAGTAGCCAGGTCAAGCTGAGTCCAAGGGATGGAAGTAGAAGGACAGCTACTGCACACTCAAAGGCACGCCATTCATCTACCCCATTGCGATACCTCGTTCGAACTGACGCGTTGGGAAGACGCGAATCCGAGAGGGTTACAGGCGTCATTCGAGACAATGTCAAGCTGAACGTACCGGTGATCCCTTAGGCAATTTCTCGACGTCCACCCGCGTTTGTTTGCGATTTTTGCCCTCGTTGACGTGGTGGTGGTGACTCGCTTTCGATCCTCGGCAGATCAGTATTGGCTTTCTGGACTATGTAGGCAAACGGTACAGGTGTCCCGTCTTGATGCAGGACGCGTATGCGACTTTCCGTCAATCAACGCCTCTGGCGAACGAAAGACGACGGGCGGCGAGCCATCAAGATACCTGGACTGCTCTCTTGACATCCGTCGGCGTGGTGGAGCTGGAATGATGCTGCTGCCCGGCCCTGGACATACTAAACACGACCCTCTGACCGGCGGGAGGCGGAGTCGGTTGGCCCATCCTGGTCATCGCCCGCCTAGCTCAATCGGATAGAGCGTCAGACTCTTACGGCGGGATGTCATCTGAAGGCTGCGAGTTCGACCCTCGCGGTGGGCTAAAGGTTCTGTTTTGTATCGTATCGATATGTCTGGGGGACCATTGAGTCTGAGCCTCAACTCTCTACTGTCTTACTTTTTGACTCTTCCCAGGTCTCGATCTCTGATCCGAGCAATGTATTGATTGTCCCCGGCCTCGTCGTGTACCACAGTACCAGACAGGTGACTAGAAGCTTGTACAGCGAGCGTTTGGCTGAATCGGCTCATTCATTTGAAAGGCGAGCTATGAAACTTAAGATTCTCCGGTGAGCATGAGTCGTCGTCGCATCCCGGTGATCACCGAGGAAACTGAAGACATGAGTGTCATCTTTTCGCATTCATCCCCTGAACTTACTTAGCAATCTGACCGGCGGGAGGCGGGGTCGGGTGGCCCAACTTAGCCATCGCCCGCCTAGCTCAATCGGATAGAGCGTCAGACTCTTACGGCGGGATGTCATCTGAAGGCTGCGAGTTCGACCCTCGCGGTGGGCTAATGGTTTTGCTTCACACTCCGAGATCCTTCGCCACGACGCCAGCCGCCCTCAATGTCATGGCTCCTCGAGGAAGTTGGCTCAAGGGCAACAACACCCAGGAAGTTTCATTCATTCGGTCAACGACGCGGCTCATAAGGAACTTCGCGACACCTTCCCTTAAATTTTCTCATTCGCTCACCTCGACAGAGACCCTCAACGTAGTTGATGTACTTGCCAAGATCCACTCAGTACTGATAGTACGAGTAGTGTCCTTCACATGACCGTACTCATTGAAATTTATCTACCACTGAAGATGGCATACACTCTCAGAACGACCCCTCGACCTTTGACCGAGTAGTAGTAGTAAGCTCCGAGATCTCGCCACTCTTCCTTCTATGCAGGCCGAGTGCAAATGAAGGTCTTTTGTTTTCCTCGTCTGTTGGTCTGCTGTTGAATTCTAGTGATGACATCTCCGACATGGTCCTCGAGCTCCACGCTCGTCCGTTCGCAACACGAAAGATGATGAGCTGGGGGGCGAGTGCCTTCGCGAACGAACGAGTTCAGCTATGGGCGGTGGAGATGAAAAGATTACACGCACTGCAACTGTACCCCAGATGAAGGTTAAGGCCGGTGCTGCCACCAGATTTCTTCCGTACACGACAGCCCAGACAATACCGATGATACTGTAAGGAAGCGCGGACTCGACGAGGATGGCAACAGGACCAGTGTACAGTTCTAGAGAGCGTTCAGAGTCATCAGAGATCAGACTATCGAAGTGCCGTCGGGCGATAATGATGCGATAGACAATAAGGAATGTGACGAGGACATTTGTGGCGACAGAAAAGGACGCCCACAGAACTCCGAAGTTGACAGTGTTTCCTTGGAAAAAGTCTGATCCAGGTATCGCACTTTGGACGGCAAGAATTAGGGCCATGGCTACATAGTCATGACGCAGTCAAATAGCCGACGAGGCGTTGACTAGCTGTGACTCACCGACAGAGACAAGGTAGGTCATTAGCGGAAGTACGGTGACTTGCCAGGATGAGTCCCAAATTATATAGCACCGGTAGATCTGCAACAGACTATGAGAGCTGCGCACCGGCGCAAAAGACCGAAGTCTCACCAAAAGGCCATCGCCGATGAAATAAGTCACCTCGGATGCGACCGTACCAAAGACTTGCCACCAAGCAGACGAGACGACTCCTACATATGCAAGCGGCCCACCGGGATAGTCTCTGTGGCTAATCCACATATGATCCATGAGCACGACGTTTGCGACAAGTGCAATGGTAAGCAGCAGTAACATGGCACCTCCAACACCAACATATAGGCCCACAATGGAGTCGCGACCTCTCCATTGCTTCGACCAGTAGATGTAGAGTGATTGGAAGAACATGAAGAAGTCCACACCTAGACACGCTAAGTTCGCATCTCAAGCGAAAGGAGGCAGGGCGTACCGTAGATGAAGCATGTGAAGATGAGCCCGTAGAAAAACGAGCGCTCTGTAGGGAATCCTGCGGCCTGTGAATCGGACATTTTCTGTCCAGTTGCGAGGATTGAGAACTGGGCGTGTGCACTGAAGGATCAGTAGGGGGAAAGGGTCTGTACATCCGGCGATAAGGAGGTCACAGTTACGAGACTCACGAGATAGTACTTCCGAGAGCGAATGAACGGTTCAGCGCCCGTGTCGTACATACCCACATGGAGCTTCTGACGAATGGTGATTTCGGGGTATCATGCTGACCTGGAACCAGGCAGCATCATATTTAGATTAGCTTCTTTGATGCAAGTCCGAATGAGTGTATACAAATGGTGTATCAAGACTCCCAGCCAATGATTGACGAAACTCACAACTATACAAAGCGGGATCTCATTCTCTTCTCCTAGTGGGGATTGGGGATGTGTATATGGGATTACGGAGAAATCCAGCTCTAGTGCTTACCTGAAAAAGCCAGGGCGTTTCTAGTCTCTCATTCAGTGCATCATGTTTTTACTTCGTCGCTCCGGCACAGATTACCTACCACTCAGGAGGATATCGACTGAAACAGAGCCAGAGCCAGAGCCAGAGACTCCTCGAGAATCTATGACGCAAAAATCTGAGAGCAACTGTCAGTAGTAGGCGTTTCGTTCAGTTGACACACAGCATTCACTCACTACCGTTGTACTATAGACATGTCAGACCGAGTGATATACTGGTCCACATGCGTTATTCTTGTCTGCGCCATTGTTGACAGTATCGCCTTCCTGGGCGTGCTGTATGCCCGATATCGACAACCAAGAGCGCAATTCTTCAATGTTGAAGATCTGCCGTACCGCAGCCCTTACATAGGTCTGCACGAGCTCTATGGCAGCAAAAAGGAAGACGTACCACGGCATGGACCCATTTACAATCTTCCCCGGAAACTCTTTCAGGTGGACGACTCGCACCGAGTTTTGGGAACTCAGGACGAGTTTCGCTACACAGAGGAAGGAATAGTGCTCGTGAACGATCGCAAGTTCGCTATAGGGCAGAATGTATGGCCGCACCATTCTGCTCGAGTTCTGGTATAATTCTGATTGGATTGAAAGGTCTCGACAATAGCTCAATTCCGTACCATGGACTTCGGTATGGAAAACTGCGTTTTGAAGCTCACCATTCCCAGCGAGGCCGGCGGACCTTCATCGACGCGTATCCACTCGAAAGCCGCCGACGCCGGTCTCGTAACTGTTTGGAAGCTGGAGGTGGACCGTATGTTGCCAACGACCGTCGGACGCGTCATTGCCCTGCCCCGAGAGCGACTCCTGGACTCATTCCGAGTTCAGTCTGAGTATGGCACAAACCACTCCATGCCATTCGATTGTGTCTCCGGCTCTATACAGACCTTCGAGTTCACAAGTAGCAGCATCGTGCAGACCGTGGCGGACACCAGTGAGCTGATCGGTGTGTCATTGCGCAATATGCCTCGTTGTAGTCAAGTCGCCTGACGGTGAACAGGCCCATACATCATCCAGTATCAGAGCCTTGGAGGAGCTCTCAGCGCGGTTTGACTTGGAATTTCCTTGGACAGCCTGGGACGTACGGCGGAGGATCGGCGGAGATGGACGACAGGAAGTGTAATACACTCGACAAGATGTGCGGACGTCTTGACGACTACAGTCTTGACTCAGTGAATAGACTGAAAACCTGCATAATGATAATATACATCCGAGAGCTGAGCGCTGCGGACGTCGTGTCGGGTACGCGTCATCTGTTGCGGAATTGGATTTCAGGCTGATATTGAAACTCAGACCGGCATACAAGCCGCGAACTTCGAAGCCGTTCGTTCAAGTTTCTCGAGCTAAACACTGTCTATTATATGAATTGCCTCTGATAGCTAAATACAAACGATGACACGAGATAAAATTCCCGTCAGGGCAGGCATCTCGCAATAATCACTAGAGCGCTCTAACAAAAGTTAAAAGAGCTGATCTTATCTTTACAAAAAAACACATCAGACCAGGCGGGTGTGAGCCATTCATTGGGGGCATCGTGCTGATTTGAAATCTCGGTGACATTGCCAGTGCCATTACTCGACGCGCTGACCTCCTCTGAACATGAACCGTGTCAGTTTGTCTCATTGCCAGTGAGAGATCAGTCAAGCTGCAAGCGAATGCTCACCTGGGTCAGTAGCTAGGGCCATGCAGTAGGCGGCTCCGTACAGTGCCGCAAGCATGGCAGTAGAAAGAATGGTTCCAACTCTCATTGGTGGGCGTGGAACGAACGTACAGGGGATGTACAAATGTACAGTGGATATTGCGATGTTCCCTCACCACGCTCCTTCTTATGATGCACAAAAACACATAGCTCCATCATAATCTGATATTCTAGTGCCGCCGAGAGCGATAGCTCGTACAACTCAAAATAGAATTGTATACATGTACAGTAGCTACTAGGATGCAGTATTCAGACAGGACATTGAATGCAAGATCTATCAGGAGCATCATGGTCCCTAGATGTATACATGCGATGCATTTGGTACCGCTCATACACTCCGTGCGAATGTGATAAGTCACCGGCGTTCGATTGTTCCCCTTCTCGCGCTGCAATTAGGGTTTTCCCGGTTCGGTATGAAGCTGAAAACGTTGTTCTAGTCTTCTACGTCAGCCGGAGCGTTGGTTCAAGACTCTCTATCATGCTCGCCTTTGCGTATCTCTCTGTGGCAGTCGCGTCTTCCTTACTCTCATATGCAATATGCAACTACAGTGCACTCACCTGGCGTAAATCTATGACCCATCAGCTGCCAGGTATGATCGATAGCATTGAAAAAACCACTTATTTAGCGCCCACATAGATAGAAATATATTACCAACAGTGAAGCTTGCATTCGAGGAATCCGTCTACTATCATGACGGCCCTTCGAGCGCAAACCAGTGGAAGTGGGACTTCCCACTGGGCGGAGGGGTGTTTCACAAAGGCTCAAACCACCAGGCGACATATCTCGCGACGTATCATGAGCTACACTGTTTGGAGACGATGGCGGTGCACCCTCATTCAAGTGAGGGCCATAAGCAACACTGCTTGAACGTGCTACGTCAGGCAGCCTTGTGCGAAGCAGATCTCGGGATAGAGTATGGAGATTTCATGGCAGCAAACTTGACGAAAATCAGAAGCGGCGCAGTAAGAGTGTGCAGAGACTGGGGCCACCTGAGGAATGCGGCAACCGAGGACTGGTTGAATTGGAAGGGTCTGCATGATGTGCGGTTAGCCAGAGGTCAAGACAATGTATCAGGTAGTTGATGGGTAATGCGAAGGATTCATGCATTCGTGGAACTCCAAGCCGTGGCTGCGGACGAACGATATTGATGGAAGAGCGCGACTGAGAGGTGTGCCTTCGGCGATCCTTCGCGTCCGTGCCGTGTAATTGATTGCCGCGACTACGTACTTCCAGATTGAATCGGTCGTGCTACTTGTGGATTGCCTTACTGAATGCTTTGATCATGATGCTGGCAGACCCTATATTACGACTCGTGAGAGGTAGTTCACTTTTGCTTTGGTACACTCACTCGTTCGACTCCAGTGTCACTCTATTTTTGCCGCAGTTGACCTCTACTATGCATGTTCATCTCCTTCAGAAGCTGACAGGTAGGCCTTCATTCATGGTCGATTCGATGTACTGAGTCCTAAGTAGACGCGCAAGTCAATGAGATTGCTGCAGTCATGGCGCGGGCTTATTCAAACGCTGAGGGTGGTGTGTCTCTGCTGTGACCCTGCCCGAGCGTCCACAATGACAATAGTGACAACCTTTAGAGATCAACGATGTTCTCATGCGCTGCCACACCGGGGACAGCGTGTATCTGATGCAGCTCTACCTTCGCGCTATGGTAAGGGCGACTCAACTCGACGGCATGGTTTTTGTGGCCACTGCCACGAAGAAGTTTCCTGCGCCGATTTGTTCCGTGGCACTGTGCTTTGCGCCCGGAAAGGGTCTTTGGACGACGTACGTGCTATGTTCGCATAATGGCTGACGACTTCTGATCAATTGCACATAGGGAAGAGCAAAAGGCACTTGGCTACAACGAATTCATGGCAAAAATCAGCCCAGAGACAAAGCAATACTTGGAGATGGTTGTCTTCCGCGTGCACTACCTGAACTGCTTGTTCATCATGCAAGTGTAGCTGGGCCGATCCACCCAACAATTCATGACCGAGCTGAAGCTGACTTCGGTGAATGCCTTGTTCCGTCACCGTCTATTTGTATTGACTGCTGCCCATTAAAGCTCTTTATGGATTCGATGTGGGTGAGTATGATGGCTACAGACCGTGATCTCAAAAAGCATGGTTTTGGAAGTGCTGTCATGAACCGACTGAAGACTCATGTAAGTCGTCTCAACGAACACTCGATCGGTTGTAATACTCACCTTTCTCAGGCTGCCGAAAATCAGTGGGAGGTCGGACTAATGACACAGAACACGGAAAACGTACGAAATCTCTTGCTCTAACGACTTCCCCCGTTGATAGTCTTTGCACGCAGCGCGACTGGTATGTCAGTTTGGGTTTCGAAGAAGCGGGTTGTAAGAAGATATCCGCCTTGCCATATGGCGAATTCTTCCCTTGCTACGCGTTCAAACCGTACATGCCGTAGTGTGGTTTGTCGGAGATGATTAAGCCCGGGTTTTCTGGTTTTGAATTGAATCGGGCTATGCAGCGCGCGCGCACCTTATCGTCGTCTGATTTACGCACTTTAGTGTGTTACGAGCCCCGAATGCCAACGGTCGAGGCCAGGTTGATCATGAATTGTCATCCTATCAGGGTACGGCTTTTAAACGACTGACAGGTACCGGTACTGGAGAGTCAGATGAGGCAACACCTGTATTTTCGTCTCCGCGTTGAGGCTAAGAACTCGAATGTACGTATCTCGCGCGAGATAAGTACACCAAGAGCAGGCGCGGGCAGAGGCGTCAACGGGGCCGCGATGGCACGTTCGTCTGCTGTGGTGCGGCCGGGAGCTCTGTGATTTGGGCTGGATGCGAGCGGATAACGTTCGGACGGTCGCTTGATGCAGACAGTTCGTTGTTCTTTGCAGGCGCAGGCAGGGACATCAACGGGACCGTGCTGGCTTTCGTCGGTTGTGCTGTGGCCTGGAATACATGATTGCTTTGTGGGTAGGGCGCGATAGAGCGCTGAGCGGACTGTCCCGGACGATGTTCGGGCCGATTCGGGGACATCGATCGTGTTCTGATCGGATGACACGACACTGAGACAGCATCAGGATTATTGTCTTAAAGCTTAAAGGTCGACCCAGGAGATGACCCAGCATCGGACGGCGAGGATTATCATTTTAACAGAGGTTTCGGTTAGTATGGTTCAATAGACGTGTTGATGTGTATGCAAGAAAGTACAAAGACTAGCTACGACCGGCTTTAAACTCAGTCACGCCTCTGGAGAGTGGGGCGGGGTGCTGTAATGGTCTAACCTATATGGCGGAGGCGGCAACTAGTATTGCCGTACGAAAGTGCTATAGGAAGGAGGCCCACCGCGGGTGTGAAGTGCCGGATCACATCTGTGCGGGAAACTATGGATGCCGTCACTGGTGTTCTGTAGAAACTCTTCCCATCATCATCATCATCATCATCAAAGTCCTTCAGGAGACATCAGGGAGAGTCGAGACATCAATGATCATAGACGGCGGCGATCAACCTGCGATCATCGCATTATTTTCTACGTGACGCGTCAATTGAGTCGACAAGTTCCTTCGCCTTAGAATCTTTTGGATCGCATCTAATTACCCATACTAATAGCTGCGGGAGGGCGCCGCATGACCTCTTTGTATACCTGAGTCCAGTCCTTGCACACACGCGGGCTGAATACGACCTTCGGCACAGAGCGCCCATGCACGAGGTCAAGGTGAGTATCTGCGCGGCACAGCACGGCCTGGCGAAGGTAATTGAGGCAATGAGCCGCCAAAGGGCTGCTTTCCGTGGAGTCGCGAAATGCGAGACGAAGCACATCGAGGCAACGGAGCTGGTGGAACATGCCAATCGACGCTTGCTCGTGCGTATCGTCGAGTTGGAAGTAGCCTCCATGCGGGGTGAGAGATTCCCACTCCGCATCGCTGTTCATTCCGTAATGAACGGATTCCTCGAAGACTGTGTGAACGTCGACAAGTGGTCCTACGGACCACAGCGCCTGCGTCTCGCTGTTCTCGTCCACGAATGCTACCATGGGCCATAATTCGATGACTGACATGGAAGACACGGTGCGACTCACCGATTTGTCTGTGCGAATCGAACAAAGCCGTCGAGTCAAGAGTGACCAGAGCGTAAAAGAGGCAGAGTTTCAAGAGAAGGACCGCTGAGGCCACGAAAAGCGTTTTGACATGTTGTCGGTACTGCATGATGGGGAGTCAGATTAAGACGAGGGACAAGTCAGGGCTTCGATATCACGCATGACTGTGCTTGCCCGGATTGAATACTCGGAGCTGCGCATTTTAACATGATGAGCATACAGGCCATATTGTGATTCCATCATAGAGTGACTCTAGCAGTGAAATGCATCTTCGCCCTTTCGGTGCACGAAACTGCCGCCGTCGGTGGTAATGCAAGTGCGGAACTGACGATTGACAACAGATCTCAACCTTGGAGAAGCGCCACGGACCGGGTGCATGTTGAGCGAACTTTCACAGCAGGTTGCTCGCAGCCTCAGTCAGAGTCACTGTCGCATTGCCTGAACCAGTCGTTGGATCATGCTTTCACTCTCACAGTCATGATAACATTGCGGATGTATACGTTATGGCAGTGATATCGATTGGCGGGATACCCAAATCTGCACAAGTAGGATCACGGGAGCTGCGAGCCTGTTTGTGGGGATCAGTACGCAGCACCTCCATTGAATATCTGCTCACAATTAGAAGAAACCGTTGGCGCGGCGGCTGACCCAGCGACCAGATGGAGAGCGGCGGAGCTTGTCTGTTTTGCCTGTCTTCTTATGCTTGCCTTTGCCACTACCGGAATCTTTACCACCTCCCGTGGTATCGTCGCCGGTGGTGTCATCACCAGTGGTATCATCTCCGGTGGTGTCATCTCCCGTACCGGTACCGTCGTCAGTCGTACCGTCTCCCGTAGTGTCATCGCCAGTGGAATCATCACCATTGGTGTCGTCTCCAGTGTCGTCGCCGGCGGTGTCGTCTCCAGTATCGTCGCCGGTGGTGTCGTCTCCAGTATCTCCGCCGGTGTCGTCTCCAGTATCGCCACCGTCGATAGTGGAATTACTGCCGCCAGTGGTCGTGTTACTACCGTCAGCGCCTGACGATTTTGTGAATTGGGTGTGCAAGCTGATGAAAGGGCTAGCCTACTTAGACCGCCATGACCCTGCCCATGGCCGTCACAGCAACAGCAGCACCCATGGTGATGGCCATGAGAGCCTCCCATAGTCGTCCCAATGCGAGTATCAGGCGGATTGGAAGTGTCTGTCGCATTACCTCCAGTCGTGTCCGAGTCCGTGACATCTGAAGCCGTTGTGTTGAAGCTACCATTGTCGGCTGTACTGTTGCCAATGATGGCGCGACGAATCTCCTCTACGCCACGGGAACCTATGGTGCGCAACGCTGCGGCAAGATCCGCCTCACGTTTAGCCTGCACGGCTGCAGCGCGCCTTTGCGGCGGCGTCATATTGGGGACAGAACGCGCCGCATTGTGGCTCATGCCACGACGACCGAGGGCATCGTTGGAGGCGCTAAAGTCACTCTAGTTAGTAGACCTCGCCACAACGATCGGAGTGACATACCCTGATGCACCAGCTATGGCAGAGGCGGCGCTGAGAGCCATTGTGACAAAAAGCAGGGAAGATTTCGTGAGCATCATGAAGACAATGGCGATGGTCTAGAGGCGAGAGGAAGATAAGACTTGTGGCAAGTGAGTTGAACAAGAGGGTATTAGACGACCGGCGTCTAATTGAGTGAATGAGCGCTGCTGGGGATTTCTAGGAATACAAGGCAAGCTTTTATAGTAGTAGCGGTCTTGTTGCTCTGTGACGAGACTGGGAGACGTTTGCAGCGCCATGATAGGTTGGGTTGTCCAGTAACAATCTGATTCGCTCCATCACAATGACACGGCCCTGCCTTGCTATAGCATTATCGCATATGATGCTCCAACCCGTTGCTCGTTGGGCTCGGCGGCAAGGAAAGCAAAGAGGCGAGCAGTGATGACTCGTGATGGTTGCAAAGAGAGATGGTACTGCGAGAGTTGCCAGTGGCGCTTTTGCATCGTTGTACGCTCCAATGAAAATCTATTCTGAGAATGTTGTAGGTAACGGCTGACAGAGAGCTCTGATTGCTATACAGATTCAGCCTCTAGATACCATAGTATAAGTGAGAACTGTACTTCACTTGTGACTGAACTTCGGGAGGTAATAGGCAGTCCTCAGCCCCACGCACATAAGGACGAGGAAGAACACATATACTCCAAAACCGCCTGCGATATCCTTCTGCAACGTAAGCGAGTAGAGGGACGAGGCAATCGACGGCGCAAGACCCCTGGTACCCGAATTCGCAAACTGCACGAATCCGTTTGTCGATCCTAAAGTTTCGCGACTCGTCGCCGAACGCAAGACCAACACATGCACCGCTGCATACGCAGTGAAAGTCATGAGGTTGAATGCACAATGGATGACTACGAGCGAGATGGTGCGCCAATCGATGTACCCCGCCTTTCTGGCGAAATAACTTTCGAATGAAAAAGCGAGGAAGGACAAGGTGAGACATTGACAGGAGATGATGAATGCACGGCGAGGTCCAAAACGTCGGATGAGGTTGCTGGTGATGAAGATTTGGAGGGTAGCGTTGACTGCTCCCCAGGCAAACATAATCCAGCCAATTTGGAGAGGATTGAGCCCGAGCCCGCCGATGGGAATAGAAGTAGAGAACATGAGGGGCATGAGCACTTCGTAAGATGTCGAGTTGAAGCAAAGGAAGCAGTAGGTGATGACAATACGGAGGATATTGTTGTTGACGACTTCGCTGAATGAAGGCGAACGCATACTCGGAGCGGGCACGGAGGCCTCTTCAGTTGTTCCTGTGGCACCATAGTCTGATCCCGAGGTGTCATTGAGCAGCGGTGCGCTTGCGGCCTCCTTTTCCGATTTGCCCAAAGTGGGGTGGGTCTAGAAATTGTGAGTTCTGAATAGAATCGGGCATCGATGATTTGAGTGCGTACCTCCTGCAAGCTAACGAGTGTCAGGATGTAAATGAGGAAAGCGAACAATGCAGATACTCCGCAGGGCAGCAAGTATGGATGGTCCTTGAAGAGCGGCAGTCGCTTGAAGATAGGCCATCGCTGCTCTGGGTCGGCCAAGAGTCCGCCAATCATAGGTCTATACACGACGTGATCAGGAGGTGGCCCATCCGGAGACGCAAAACGCACCCCGTTGTCGTCCCCAGTCCCCATACGAATGGCATCAGGGCAAATACGTCTCCTGTGTTTGGCGCGTCGGCCATCAGCTACCATAGGTGATGAGGTTGCGAGCGACCATTACTTTGAGGATGGTATATACCTCTCCCATAACAGTCTTCGATACACCTATGGTGGGGATTGATTAGCTTGTGATCTCCATCGGCGGCAACGGTCTAGTTCGAGACATACCAATGTTCCCGTTGAATATCCCTTGTAAGCACCTGAACAGGACCAGAAACCAAAATTTCTTGGATAAGCCGAAGCCAAGCATGGAAAAGGCCAGTCCCAACGGACCCAAGAGCAATATGGGTTTCCGTCCCAACCTGTCGGCAGCACGACCCCAGTGATATACGCTCAGGCATTCGGCAAGATAGAAGGCAGATTCCTGTCATGTATGTGACCAAGGTGCAGCGTCTGTCGAGAGTATGAACGTACAATGAGTCCAGCATAGTAGCCTGTCTTCGTCTCATCTCCACCCGTTATTCCAGTCCGTCGAACAAACTCGGGCGCGAAGGGATATATCACCGTCGCTGTGATGGGCTCCGCCAGTTGGATCAAGAAGACGACCAGCAGCTGGAACTTTGGCAGCGGTGCTTGGGCTACTGCTGGTGCATCCGTGGTGGCAGTCATGGCGGAAGGAAACGACGGCAGCCTCGAAGAAAGAGTTCTTGACTCATTTTCCGGATGGAAGTGACTGAGAAAGGGGAAAAAGATTTGTAATTTGGGTCGTGTCATCGCTGTCAATATTTCGCCGAGGCGTATGCGAAGTGCCAGTCATTTCGCTCCCAAGAGAAGAGCGCTAGACGACTCGTCCGCTCCGTTTGAATGCTCCAGCACAGTGCTACGATGGACTATCGATAAGTACTACACAGGGCTATGGGTGGACAAGGATCAGAGAGGCCTGAACAAGGCCTCAATTGGCCCGGACATTGCCGGATCGAACATAGATTCGAGTCGGCTCTGTGCATTCCAACGAACATGAACTTCATTGCACTGTTTCACTGTTTGACCTTCGTTAAACTAAACGAGACTCTCAGTCCTATCGTCATCAGAGCTAGAAAGAAGATGTACACTCCGAACCCACCCGCCACGTTCTTCTGCAACGTTACAGAAAACAGGGACGATGCACCCGAAGGCGCAAACCCCTTCAATCCAGAGTTCGCGAATTGAACTAAGCCATTCGTCGAGCCCAGCGTCTCCCGACTGGTAGCGAACTGGATCACCAGCACATGCACCGCTGCATAAGCAGTATAGATGACCAAGTTGAGGGACATATGCATGCCCAAGAGCGTGATGACCCGCCAGTCAATGTACCCCGCTTGCCGAGCAAAGTACGCCTCGAACGAGAATGCAAAAAAGCTTGCCGTGAGGCATCCGAAGGAGAGGGTGAATGCGCGATGAGGACTAAGACGCCGGAGCAAGTAGGTTGTGATGAAGATCTGTAAGACAGCATTCGTGGTGCCCCAGGCAAACATAATCCAGCCAATTTGGTAGGGACTGAGTCCGAGGCCGCCGACAGAGATTGAGGTAGAAAACATCAATGGCATGAGAACTTCGTAAGACGTGGATGTGAAAGTGAAGAAGCAGTAGGCGAGCATAATGTGCAAGATGTTCTTGTTTGCCACGTCAAGGAGCGATGGCACCCTCGGTGGTGAAATGGGAGCCGAAGCTTCTTCTGTGGTTCGAGTTGCACCATAGTCCGTGTCTGGTCTGTTATGAACAAGCCGCGCGGCTTCTTTCCTCCACTTTCCTACGGTCGGATGTGTCTAGATTGCTGTGGGTCGGTGTAAGGGCTGAGCAGATAACCTACGTACCTCTTTCAACGAAATGAGACACGCAAGAAAGACGAGGAACGCAAACAGGCCAGAAATACTGCAAGGTAGCAGATAGGGATGATTTTTGTACGGGGATATTCGCTCGAATACGGGCCATCGCTCTTCTGGATTTGCCAAAAGGCCGCCGATGATAGGTCTACAATGAATCATAAGATCGATGGTGACCTCCGTTCGGAGGCGCATGACATACCCTGTCGTCGAACCCAGACCCCATATAAACGGGATGACGGCAAAGACATCACCAATGTTCGTCGAGTCAGTCAGCTGGGGGAGCATGTAGTGAGAAGAAGTCATGTAGCACCACCGATGAGCGACCCACTTCGC
Source organism: Strobilurus luchuensis (assembly GCA_019915105.1). Classification (NCBI taxonomy): domain Eukaryota; kingdom Fungi; phylum Basidiomycota; class Agaricomycetes; order Agaricales; family Physalacriaceae; genus Strobilurus; species Strobilurus luchuensis. The sequence goes on along the minus strand of JAHLMJ010000012.1, from coordinate 479,962 downwards.
CTATGACAGTTTTCGTAACGCCTACAACAAAGTCGATCAACACTTTCAGAGTGTATCGATGTGTTCAGCGCGTACCTATGTTCCCGTTGAAAATACCTTGTAGGGATCGAAACAACACCAGCAGCCAGAAGTTACTCGACAGCCCGAATCCGATCATGGACAGAGCGAGTCCCAGTGGACCCAGAAGAAGAACAGGTCTTCGCCCGAATTTATCAGCGGCGCGGCCCCAGTGGTATACACTCAGACATTCAGCGATGAAGAACGCAGATTCCTATGATCATGGTCAAGCCTCGTGAAGAGTTGACCAGTCACAAACTTACGATAAGCCCAGCGTAGTAACCTGTGCGCGTCTCATCGCCCCCCGTTATCCCAGTCCGTCGAACGAACTCGGGCGCGAATGGGTAGATGACAGTCGATGTGATAGGCTCCGCTAATTGGATGAGGAAGACGAGCAGTATCTGGAACTTGGGCAGTGGGGTTCGTGTCGTTGACGCTGCTTGTATGGCCGTCATCGTCAGTGAAGAAAGAGAGGTCGTCTTGAGAGCAACGAAACGAGACCATTATGCGGAGATGGAGTGTCTTCTGTTATTCAGTATCACGCGCATTGTCTACTGGAATTCGCACACTATCTCTCATCAATCAGTTCACTGTCGGAAGCAGTCTGAGCCTCACTTGCCTTTCATTTCACCGAGTTGCGTAATAAGCAATGGGCTTCGTCTTGATGGATATCAGCGCCACACAAGGAGGATCGTTGACTCAGACTAGTGGTAAGCGCTGCACTCCAAACCGTGCGCACCGCAAAACGCCTTGTCCTTTGGACCCTTTGCTTTCCAAATTTCACGACACAAACCAGCGGCAAGGCTCATTGATGAAATCAACATCAATGGTCGCAGAGACATGACAGCGACAGCATGTTTAAGCCTGTACTGTTCGCACCTTTTCACGGCTTCGATTCGCGTTTGCTACGCACCCGAGGACACGCATTGCAACGATAACATCAGCATTACCCCAAAGGAAGCAATTTTTTGGCGTGGTAGGGCTCAAGGAAGCAACACTCGTGGCTGACTTATAGTAAAACGGCACACCTTGAGGAAATACATGCCTACCAATGTGTCGAAGGCGGCCGAACAATGGCGATGCATGACGTAGATTCGAATCGCGCAGGCAAATTCCAAACGTCAGTACTGATACATGTTCTCAATATTAGCTTTCTCTGGATCTCTGAACGTTGGTCACGACATGTACATTAGAAAAGAGAATGCTCACCCTAGGACTCTCTATTGGTCACTGACAGCGCCTGGTTGTCCGGGACTGCCAGCCGCCTTCCAAGCAGCTAACACCAGCTCAACGACATCGTCGACCCCGGTGCCTTGCTTGACACTAGTAAAGACAGTCGGACCGTCGCCTCGCATCTGCTTGGAGTCGCGCTCCATAACCTCGAGAGAGGCACCCACGTATGGTGCAAGATCGGTCTGGACGTAGATGAGAGTCCGACTGAGAGGTAGAGCGTATTCAACGGACCTTGTTTATGACCAGCAGGTCGGACTGTGAGATGCCAGGCCCGCCTTTGCGTGGGATTTTATCGCCGCCCTACATACATGCTCCGTCAACATGCCAGTCGGAAGGAGACAGAGACAGCCGCAGGGCTTACAGAGACGTCGATGACATAGATGATATAGTCCGCAAGCTCTCGAGAATAGTTTGCGGCAAGGTTATCGCCACCGCTCTCCACCAGAAGTATCTGGCAGCCGAACTTGGCTTGCAACGTCTCGAGCGCACCCATGTTGGCGCTGATATCTTCACGGATGGCCGCATGCGGGCAGCCGCCGGTTTCAATTGCGAGAATTCGCGAGGCAGGAAGGGCTTTATTCTTGATGAGGAACTCTTGGTCTTCTCGGGTGAAGATGTCGTTCGTCACAGTGCCTGTATTCACATGTCAGCAGTGCAAGGCGGAGGCGGAGGCGAAGACCGTCATGTACCCAAGTTGTATACTTTCCGCAGTTTTTGGCATAACGCCAGCGTGAGCGCCGTCTTTCCAGAGCCTACTGGACTGTATCCGACGCGTCAGGAAGTGAAGTCTGAATAGACATTAGAGATCCGTACCCTCCGATACCAATGGTAAAACCGCGTTCTTCAAAGTTTCGCCCGGAGTAGTCAGGCAGATCGCGGTCGGAATACTTGCCTAACAGGCCGCTGAGATGGGAACAGCTTCTTATGCGGGGTGTGGCGTACCAGCGTCGTTATAGTGCTCATGGGTGTGCCCATGTTCGCCTCCGTGGTCGTGCGAGTGCGAAGCATCATCGTGTGAGTGTGAATGAGCAGGGGCGGCAGCAGCAGACGACAAATTGTTGATGAACGGTACGTTCATGATGAGCGTTGATTAGAACTCGCCTTATCTTATCTCAATCGAACACATGGGATCGAGGCGTCCACGTGGTTATCTCCGCCTGCTTCTTCCTGCGGCTTGCACTTGGTCGGCCTTACGCCTGTAAGACGGTCTTCTGCCTATCGTCCGTTGACTGAATCTTGCTTGACAACGTCTTCTGGACTGTTCAAGTCCCGACAGGTCCCGACCTGCCCCCACCCGGATGTATGGTCATACGAAGCAAGTAAGCTGAAGGGGCGTCTCCAGGGCATTCTATTTTCATCAGTCCCATCAGCAATTGATAATTGGCCACACCTTGCACGAACACGGACTCTGCTCAGTGCTCGTCCGGTTCAAGCGGTTTCACCCTGGCTTCACATGGTCACCAACTCCTTGCCCTGTGAAGAATCTCTCTAGACGCCGTCTGCAGACCTGTCTGGGAGTTCGAAGACAAGGAAGCGTACCATCTCCACTCCACGGAACCGCATTTTACATGTGGCATTCACTCGAAGTCAACGACCTCAGCTTGATGGACGTTCGTCATATTCCTAACCTCCCCACAAGGTATCTCTACAGCCAAACTGGTAGCCTATAGGCCTACGTAGCGATTCACGTCTGGAAAGCTTCGCATCGAAATGACGCTTCTCCGTACTCAACGCGGCTCCTCGGTAATCATCCCCACTACTTGCCCACTACAGGCAAGGTTTACGCACCGTGTTGTTAGCGACATCTAGATTTACGAGTCAGCGATTGGATTCATACCGGGTTCGACGTAGCATCCGAGGCTGGCTGACCAGATCGGAAGCTTTTGACTTCATTCTAGCACTGCAGCGCATTACGCCACCGTTCTTCAAGATGGTCAGAGATACGATAATGAAGGACTCTTTGCTGTCTATCCCTCCATCGCACCTGTTGAATACTAATGCTATCATCGGTCCTACAAATTACAATGCTTCCCCGAGTCCACCAGTGGCGTGAGCGCCCGGTGTCATCCAGGCCCTTGTCGATGTTGTCATTCATTTCTTGGACATCCTTTCATGGCAACGCTATGTCCGAACCCCAGAACTTAGAATAACGTGTTGTGAGCCCGTGTACAGTAACACAACGTTGTTTGCCGTCGTGTTCGGCGGAATTTCGCGGGCATGCCTTGCAGATGCCACATTGTGGCTGTGATGGCGCAGATATCAATGTAAATTTTTTGATGAGCAATTCAACAAACGAAGGTGAAGTGGGGGAAAGACGAGGCAAGGCAACGTTTTAGGGTTGGGAAAACGCTTTGCAGGAGGTTTGTTTCCAGCCTGATTTCAGCATCTTGTGGTTGGGGTTTGTGCATCAAGGCACAGGAGGGCCAGCGAGGCTTAGCGAGCTTTCCATATGGGGCTCCTGGGCGACTATGAAATCGAGAAACCCGATTCGGCATCTATCTTCTCTTCCTCCTCTACCTCCACTTCCCCTTCATTTCTCATAAAAGCACGCCTCTGCTTCAACGAGTGCATCGCATTCCCTTTCCTCACGCTCACTTCCCACTCCTTCTCCACGATGAAGTCCGCTCTCTTCTTGGCGGCGCTCTCAGCGTCCACTGCGAATGCGTACTGGCTGATGGGTGTCGGTGCGTGAAAACACCAGTCAATGGTATTCACTCCCTGACACTCCTTGTAGGCACACTCTTCGAGACTCCTCAGCGTCTTGACCCTATCATCTCGCCTGGTGGTGTTTCCTCGCACTCCCACAAGAGTATGTGAAAGTGCATCTATGTAGCGGGGCAAGCAATTGACTGTCTCCCAGTCCTTGGTGGTAGTAACTTCGGGCCCTCGGTGGACACTGCACAACTGCGCGACAGCGAGTGCACCACCACCCCCGTCAAGGAGGACAAGTCATCGTACTGGGTTCCTGTTCGTGGTCATTCGGTCATAGATATTCCTTCATATTGACCTTGTCTTTCTCGCAGAACTTCTACTTCGAGTACGTCCAGTACATTTTCTCTCAGGCGTCGCTCATTGCGTTGCAGATGGGCCAACGGATCTTTCACTGACGTCGGCGGTGGTGCTGTGATGTAAGCCCGTATGTTTTGATTTCACGTCCATCAGCTCACAAAAATTATAGCTGTATGTGTTCATTGGGTGCCTCTTGATGCGGTCTAACTCCGGTGACAGACTACTTGTTCAATAACACTGTTGGCGCGACGACACCTTTCCCTGATGACGTGAGTGACACCGTTCCTACTCGGGAGACCGCTTAGTTGACGCTATCGATCGCAGTTCCGCATGATCTCTGGTATGCAGCGTTTTTTGGCGAGGTCATAGCATTTCCAACTCAACTTACCTCAGGAAACCCGTACTTACGCTCCTATAACGCGTCGTCTTACGCCCAGCAAGCTGTTACTTTCTTGTGCCTCGACTACACCCCGGGAAGCAGCACGTCTCGCCACAATGAGATCCCGAGCATCAGCTGCCCAGACGGAATCCGCGCTCAGCTTGTATGTGCGACTTCATTCTACCAGGATATCCAAGCTGATCAGGCTTCTTATTCAAGAACTTCCCCAGCTGCTGGGATGGTGTCAACACGGACTCGGTTGACCACAAATCCCACGTCGCTTTCCGTGCAGGTGGCCCCGACTCTGGCGAATGCACCGATCCCAAGTTCCCCAAGTCCCTCCCGCGCATTTTCATTGAGGTAACTCGTTCATGATCAGTCGATGGGTATCCGACTGAAAGATATTGTCACGCAGATCTACTGGGGTACTCAGGATTTCCTGCAATACTACAGCCAGGCCAAGAACACCACCCAGCCATTCGTGTACGTTCTTTACTGAACTTTCTATTCAACTGAGCGTTTTCTCATCTTTCTTCAGCTTGTCCACCGGTGACGCCACTGGATACGGACACCACGGAGGTAATGCGGACCATGCTCAACTCTGGGACCTGTAGCTGACTTCTCGCAGATTTCATTAACGGCTGGGACACCGCTACTCTCCAGAAAGCCGTTGATGGTTGCAACTGCAGTATGTGCCTTTTTGTTGTGACGAGTCAACACCATCTGATTCAGGACATGCAGACATTTACGGTGATCCGACATGCTGCGCCGATGCCGGAATTTTCACTTACGACACCAAATCGACCTGCCAGAAGACCAGCATAGTTGACGAGAAGAGTACGCTTGTCACTTCCTTCACGCAAATGAATTTGACTGATTTCTATTGACAGCCACTGGTATGCTCAACAAACTCCCCGGCAACAATCCTGTCTCCGGTTTCGGTGCCAACGCTGCTCCCACCAGCGATGAGGACGTGCCAGGTTTCTTGTCCCCGGTGTACGTCTACACCGATGGCGTTTACCCCACTGCCTCCTACTCTGAGGTTGCGGGTGCTGCCACCGCCGCCGCCACTTCTTCGGCTGCGGCAGAAGCCGTCTCTGTCAGCTCTGCTGCTGAGTTGATTGTCACCAGCGCCGCGCTGCAGACTAGCAGTAGCTCTGCCAAGACCACTCACCATGCTACTGCCACAACCGTGGCTAAGGTCACTACCTCTACGTCCGTGGCCAAGGTCACTACCTCCACCACGCACACCGCTGCGGCCAAGACCACTTCATCCCACGATAGCGCCCCTTCTTCCGATGCAGGCGAAGTCGCTTCCTCCACCTCCGAGTCTGAACCCGAGGAGACTGGCTCATGCGGCTCGTATGAGGGTCACAAGCATCACCACAGCGAACACCACGGCGCTCACCATGGCCGTCGTGAGACCCAGCGTTCAAAGCGTACTCACCGTCGTCACTTGGATTACACCATGGACTCCTTCTAGGTGGACATCCATCCTCGTTGGCTTCCCGCGTCTATCCCCGGCGCTCTCAAACCTGATACCTTTTTATGATGTATATTGTTATTTCCCTGACGTTTCTCTTGGCTCCTATCACTCTGCTCGACTATGCTCAGAGAGCATAACTACTAACCCTCTCCCTTCCTTACGTGGATCGTGAAACTGGCGAAGGGAGATGCGCACTGCTGGTCTATACATGCTGACTTACACCTGATTTTTCGTTGACATCTAGAATTCGGTAGATCTGAATGAACATAAACTTGCAATTTGAATCTTTCATCGCGAGGGATTTTCACAAACATCTGCGAAGCGAAGAAGATATATGATGCGAAGTATGAGTGGGTTTCGGGGAGACATGCTGATTGCAATCTGACGCATTCATTAGTGTCCATTAGTGTTACGGCTCCTACTCTAGCTCGTATTGGTCATAGTATGCCCAATGATACCTGTCTTTCCCAAGGCACCGGACGTCGTACTTCATGCTGACATCCGAGCATCGTGTCCATCTTGAGTGCGAACTTGGCTATATAATGGATACGTAGGGGATTAGGTTTCAATCCCTTTCCTCGGCCCTATCCATGTTCGCCAGATCCTCAGAACCTCCTCCCCCGTCTATTCTGGAGGTTATCGCTGACCCTTCCCCTGTCGAGACGCGCTTTCCACCATGGCCTGTCCGTCCCGATAGTTGGCGTCTATCACATGTCAAACGTCCAGCTCGATGTTTCCCATCATGGATGCTCTCATGTATGAGCGCACCCCAAGATCAACGCCGTCCTGAGCGCGACACCCCACTCGCGGCGTTCTACCGCATCTTTCAGTTCTTCATCGCCGATACCAAGTTTTCCGTCCGTCTGAGGGACGAGCTGGAGTATTTCTGTAGGGGGCACCCCGAGTGGGCTGTTTGTGATATTCCTGATCCCAGGAGGGGTGGTGGTATTGATGAGCCGACGTACGCGGCGATGGCGGGGCTGACTCGATTGATGTGTGCGTGGTTCAATCGGAGGATAGTACCGAGGGCGGTGACGGTCATTGTGGATCTGGATTCAGCGCAGTCCAAGTTTCTGCAAGGGAAGAGCCCGGGGGTGGAGAAGAGCGTTACGTGGGAGACGGAGCCGGCTTGGGCGGGGAAGGTGAAGCCGTTGGGGGAGGTTGTGTATGTACCGGATTCCGAAGGGAATTTGGTAGCAGATAGAGATAAGGCTGGGAAGGCCCCGGGACCGGTGGCGTGTCGGATTATGAGGGAGATGGGGATCGTGATGCGGGAGCCGCATATTTACTTTATATGAGACAGTGTACTAATTTCTTTGTTGTGTCGCAGAGCGAAGAGGAACTGTTAATCGGATCGGGGCATTGTATTCTTGATCTCTGGCTGTCATCTTCGAATTTGTTGAGATCTATACTGTGATAGTTGGGACTAGAGTCTGCTCGTGGTAGGTATTCGGCATAGATCATCCAACCCGGGAGATGGTATCCGTTTGATAACTTCGATTTCACTGTCAATCGTCAGTCGCGCTGGTCTGTCTGAGGGCCTCAGCAACCATACGCGCAGAGTTGGCAGTGAAGCCTAAGCGTCTTTCGAAATGCCTACCTAATGGTTTCGCTATTGAGCGGCCCAGCACGAGTTCACTTTTGAGTCCTACATACTATCGATTGATGTTCAAAACAACCTGGACACCATGAGAGATCCATCAGCAAGGGCAGACTCGGTGCCAATGTTTGTGCCAAGTGAAAGCATTTCAAGTATGCACAGAGGAGCTGGAAGACGGTATGCCTTGATATCGAGATCATGATGTTGATTAGTTGTAGATGGCACGTCGCATGTTAATACAGTAATAGTTGTAGACTTCCCTTTAGGGAATGATTATGGTGGGATGCATCAAATATGCATGCCTCTCATCCCATTTCTCATGATCTGCGCGCCAAGAGAGATTACGACGCGACTGGACGCGTAGTTGTGTGTGCTAGAGGCCTTGCTATTGTATCCTGCGGTAGGTTGTGTTACTTCATCTTTTTCAGATCTCTAAAGCATAAGGCCATACCTATGATAGGAATGGCAGGCCAAGAAGACAAAAACATCTAAACAATATTCGAAGACCAGGCAAACGAAGAGACTCAGAGGACAAAGCTGGACCAGCCGATCACGTAATCCTTTCTTTCCCTTTCACGCCGACGATCACAGCGACGGCAGGGACGGGACACACGCATCGCCCACCATGGAGGCCATCCGATACGCCGTCGAGCACGTCTTCATGCCGCCTGAGCTGTCGCAGAGGGCGGGCGAGCCGACGCAGGACATGGCCATGGAAAACGCGCTCGCCGGACATGTGCACGAGTGCGCAAAGGAATACATGAATCTTATGGGAGAATCATACGAGAACTGGAGGGTCGTCGTCGACTGCCTTCAGGCACTGAGTGGGCTGCACACCGACACGCCGTACACCGCGGCCAAGTTAGAGCAGCGATTTGAGGACATGCTGCCTGGAGGTGCCTCTCGCCTGAAAAATTCGTTTCGCCCTTTTGACGCGTTCTTTAGATGTCATCGCGCTGCTCGTCCGGAAACAGAATGCTGGGCTCATTGTTCGCCGCAACCAGGACGAGACCGTGGTCTTTGAAGTGTTTGAAGTGACCGCCCCGGCGGCCAAGGTGGTGCAGAGCGAGGGCAAGCTGCGCTGGACATTTCCTGGCGCGGCGGTCGCGATATCCAAAGACGAGTTCATCCATCCCGATTTCCGCGCGCAGCTGGCCTCGTTCATCGCCCACATGAATCATGACGAGCTCGATATCGCCGCACGAGAGGCCAACGACGTCGCTGTCCACCCCAAATTCATTACCAATCTCTTCATGACGATTCTCGCTGCCGTGGGGGGCGGCAACAAGGCCATAATCGCGCCCAGCAGACGTGTCACAAAGCGCATTGCCGACGACGCGCTTTCTGAGAAGGGTCAGCCACCCTGGAGACGGTCTCCGCTCTGGCTGGTCATACGCGTCGTGATGCAGACGACGCTCACCGACACCATCGAATACAAGTCTTTCATGATCTTCTTCATGGCCAGTCTCACCAAGAAGGCCATGGACTTTGGGTCGGCCACCTTGGCGCACATGACGAAGAAGATTGCGCGTCGCGCCGCTAAACTCGGCGAGGCCTTGCAACAGGAGGCGATCGATGAGGCTACCAGTGCATGCGAAGCCGCACAAGACGTGATTCGGGGCCGCTGGGAGAAGATCCAGGAGGCGGAGTCTCAGCCAATCCCGAATTGGCAACCGTACAGTCTTGACGTTGACAGCGACACTCAGCTCCAGCTCAACAACTCGACTCCCTACATCACCAACGCCCTCTACCACCACTCCTCCCTTGTCATCACATCCTCATACGTTCCCAAGCATGCTCGCCGTCTACGAGACTACCCCTTCCACGACATGCTACGTCAAGATCTGCTCTCCTTCAAAGAGGAGAAAGATGCGTCTCTTGTGCTTGCCGACTTTGAGGCCGCCGTACGCTCTGAGCTTGGTGGCTGGATTGAGATGTCTCTCAATGACTCGACGGCGCCCACTCACCTGTTCAGCAAGATCAAACAGTACGCTGATCTAGCCTCCGTTCAGTACAGAGAGAACGCCGAGCAGCAGTCCTTGATGGTATTGGTGCTTCTCGAGCTTTGGGTAGCGCTTGACAAGATCGTCGTGGAGAAATGTCCTTTACTTGCGTCGTATTCCCCCGAAGTCCCCATCTCCCTCCTGGAGCCTCTCCTCTTTAGGAGCGCTGTTGAATTAGCGCGTGTCCGAGACATTGCTATCTACCTGCAGCGCAGGACTTCCGAAGCGAAGGACGCAGGGAGACCGTCGCTATTTGGGAAACTATCGGCCTGGTCGTTCTCCGCCCAGTTTTACGCGACGTCACAATCAATGAGGGCAGCGAAGGAGCTTATTGCCAAGAAGGCCGCCAAGCGCAAGAGCGAGAAGTTATCCGAGCTGGCAGAGAAGACTAAGGAGTATAATGATTGGGTGCGCAAGTGTAACCGGACGGAACACTCTGAGGAATGTGCTACTATGCGCTATTCACGGAAACGCAAGAATAGGTATTGCGAGAAGTGCTCACTAGAGGTACGCTCGGTTTTTCTTACACTTGAAGAGATCCATCAATAACACGTTTCTCTCACTCAAAGCATGAAAGGCCCACTATCACCCGATACGAATGGCCGCTGCCAGACTCGGACTTGCAGACCCAGAACCTCATCTTCGAATTGTATTGTCCTGCCTACATTTCAATCTGGCGAGAAGCAACCTACATGCTTTTGTACGATCGCTTCACAGCGCCTGACGTGAAGCCCCGTGGGATGGGATCGGCCACCGGAATCCATCTCTACATGACAGTCAACCAGGGTATGACTTTGCCAGGCACGGCCAGTAACAGGATCACCGTTGCCGCTACCAGATCGGCTGGCGGCGTCAACGCTATCCAACTTCCTTCCTCATCTTCCGAAGTCTGCGTCAAGCACCAAAAGGAATGGCAGGTTTACGACTCTAACTCTCGTATCTTCATTGAGTGCAACCTCGGCGAGAAGGAGACGTCGTTCCATGTAGCGGCCACACGTCAATTTGGGACGCTTACTCTTCCGCCGTCCACCATCTACAAGGGCTTGCAGTATACTGTCAGTGGGACGCTCCATACGGAGAACCAGGTCCAGGCGAAGCAGGCCGAGTGTTCCTATGATCTCAGTCTACACGAGTACCTTGCGTTTGGGACTCTGCGGTCGGGGAGTGTTCTTCAGTGGATGAATATTGCAAAGGCGTTTGCGACGCGCTCGTTGACATTCAACTCGCAATGTGTGCATGTCCTCATCTCACAGGCGGTGCAACAGTTGGGGCGGCTGAGCACAGCGTCTGGGACGCCGCTGTGGCATGTCGAATTGCGATCGCCGTCGTTTTGCGAGAGCTTGTTGGGGGTGATGAAGAGGGTGCTGGAGAACTCGGTGGATAACTGGAGAGAGATTGCGACGGTCAAGACGATTATTTTAGTGGCCGTCAGGGTTCTGAGCGCGATGAACGAGGAAGGGACGCCGGTTATGCTGGCGGCACAGGAGCTGCTGGGTACGGCCAGGGCAACGACGTATAGGTGGCTCAAGTCTATCATCGGACAGCTAGAGACGACGCCTCAGAATGAGGTCGATGCTGTAAAGGCTCGGATATGCGAGATTGCGGGGACGTGCTGTTTGACGTTCGACGTCGACAACCGCGTCCTTTCCTCCTCTGACATCGCCATCTTCATTCACGCGAGTATCGCAATCAACTCCAACTCGCCGTCTAAGCGGGACACGTCGTCTACTCCGGCAAGGCTCCTGCTGGATCGCGTGCAGCGGTTGTTACATGCGTTGGAGAGGGAGCTGTGGGAGCACATTGCGGTGGACTCGCAGGGCTTGGACAACGCAGTGCGGGCTGTTTGGAGCTCGTATGCGCCTGGCACTCCCTGGCAGCGTATGCCGTCCCCGGACGATCGGTGGTTGTTCTGCAAGACGCAGTCGTCTAACCAAAATGTTCAGATCAACCTGCTGAGTGGGGAGCTGTTCATCGATGGGAAACCGATAGGAAATCTCCCAAAGAAGATCACGGAGGACCCCATTTATACGCGTCTGTTTGGGAAGGTGAGTTTGACAAGTGCTGTTGTTGAGTCCGAGTGAGAGCTGATGTGTCGCTAGGCGGTTTTGAGGGTTGTTCCAGCTGGGATTCCTGAGATGGACTACAAGTCGGTGCTGGATATTTCGGGCTACGAGGTTCTTATTCCTTCATTTCTTGCGAATCGACGCGGAGATGACACCCATATCAGGTGTTCTTTGCGGTCAAGGAAAATGGCCCCGTCATCATTCGGGCTAGGCCTATGAATGACAAGTTTGACGCATTCCAAGAGTACATCCCCTTCACGTACTTCAGTGGCGACCTCCCTGTACCGTTTGTCGAGGACTATGTCCATTGGTTGAACATCGACACCGGTGTGATCGAATTTCGCCCCCTGAAGACGCTTTGGACACCGTCATCTTTGAATTGGAGCATTGACTTCCATGCCAAAACCATGAAAGACCATCGAGACCACCGCCTAGTCGATACGAACAGCGCGACGTTCCGGATGATTCACAGTCGCCTGAAGGCGTTCGAGGACTCTTCGTTTGTCGTCATCACCAAGGACGGCATGGACATGCTAGAGATCAATTTACCTCGATTTCACCTGGACTTCACCCTGGACACCATGGATGGAGAGCTTGAGTCGAAGACGTACCCCTCGAGCATCGTCGACGCCGATCAATCGCCCCAGACTCTCTATGGGCTCAAGAGCAAGTTGACTTTACGCCAACGCCCCTCTCATGATGTCGATACCGATCTTCCCGTCCTTCGTCATGTTCTCATACCCCGTGGTGTGGTCAAGTATGCCCCCGATGAGGACGGTAATCATGTGGAGGTCGAGGTGGATACGGATGTTGCCAAGAAACGCACTGTGCCCTATCTCGTGTACACCGTCAACACGAAGCTAGGCTCGCTTGCTACGGATGGAAGTCTCGAGGCAAAGCTGTACAAGGTTTATCTGCATGCTCTCACTAGCCATTGCGCCCCGGATCCGCTCCTTGGCCGCACTGGAGTGGCGGAAGCGCTGAACGAGCTGGCGTCCGAAGCCTGCATGTCCTTCTCGAGTTTAGATCTACCCAAAGTTGAGCTCCTCACCCTCATTCGCGGCCTCACTCCACGGCGAGAGTATCATCCCCCGCGCAAGCAAGAGACGCAGTCCATTCATTGGCTAGACATTCCACCGACGTCACAAGTCACAGCCTTCGAACGGCTTGTCGCGCGAGTCCTGGACTGGAACGAGAAGCTCTCCGTGTACTCAGAGACGTCCCCAACCAAGAAGGAGCTCAAGGAGAAGGAGATGCTCAAGCAGCACTCGCCCCCTGCTCTGCTTCGACGAGCTGCTGCTAGGGAATTACCCGTCATCGATGCGCTGACGATGCCGCTGCTCGATGCGATCAGCGACGACCTCTATGTCTCCCGTGATGGTATGGAGGAATCCTCCGACTGGGCATTGGCTGCAGCGACCATGGTGCTGAAGAGAGATCCCCGGAAATTCCACGTTGCTCAGGCGCCGAAGCTTTACGAGATGTTTAAGGATAGCTGGAACCCCATGCTACGTTACGACCTCGATGATGTTTCCCCACTTTCCTACAGTCGCAGATGGCTGAACCGAAGCGACTTTGGGCATAGCTTCCTTCCTTTATACGAGCTTTGCATCTCGAACGCCCTTAGCGCCGACAAGAAGCAGTACTCCCTCCTTTTCAGCCTCCCTGCTCTCGCCTTTGGGGGAAGTCTTGAGGCACGTGTTATCCCATATCTTGCGGCATTTGCGCTCCTTCCTGCGAAGTTTACCCACGTTGCACCGCTCCGCAGCAAGTCATTCGACTTGAACTATGGGACTTACCCCCGGAACGAGGACATCAATCCCATTGTTCGTCGGCACATCCGTCCTTTGGAGGAGACCCCGTCGAATGACTTGATGCAACTTGGAGACGAGGAGGTCGAGCAATACGTCGAGCGAAGGCGGAAGCATTACATCGAGCGCGTATCGGCTGGCACGACACGTCTTGTGAAACAGGTCTTGGAACTGTACCAGACTTATCATCATCCGACCATGTCTGCTCTTCCCAACGAAGCTCAACACAATCTCTATCACAGAGCTGCGAATGTTATTGACGAGGCGCATCTCATCTTCAAGCATTGTCATCAGAATGGAAAGCTCAAAACCTTTGCTACCGAGATCCACGACGTGTTGACCCCACTCAGTATTCCTACTCGAGGCGACACTTTCCCGACCTTAGTCTCCGCCGTCGACGATGGCACTCAAGACCCTCAGCCCTCACCCTCTCTCCATATCGTCGACCTTCAACGTCTCATGCGTTTGCGAGACGCGCCGTCGCTTGATGATCACGCTCTGACCGATCTATCCACTCCCGAGAACCGTGCACCTACCAATCTCAAGGTTGACGCCCCCAGTGTCGTGGCTTTGAAGCGGACTCTTGACGAATTTTCGGAAACAACGATCCCACTTCAGAGCCAGTACGGCAAGGATATGCAGACCAGTCTGAGTCGGCTCAAGTCCAGTCTTCAGGCCGATGTTGCAGGAAACCGTCCTCAAGGAATTGATGTTGGACTTCATCTGCACAACTGTCGAGTGCAATTCGATGCTGTATTCACAGCTCTAAAGTCCTCGTTCTCGCATTTCACGGAGTTGGAGCGGTTGCTGGGTGCCGGTGGGATGTGGCCATTCGTCACCATCCGTTCGATCCTCTTTCAAATGACGAGGCCAATCTGGATCACGTTGAGCGCCGAATGGCAGGCGTTTCTGGCCACCTTCGCCATTGCTCTTATACGCCTTCAGCAAGCTGAACGTATGTCCGCCCTTGTCAGTGCGAACAAGAGGGAGGAGCTCGAACGGGAGATTGGGAATATGCGTCTCCTGGACGTTGATTTGTTCACCAAGCATCCTGATTGGCTATTGATTATGGTGAGCTATTATCTAGCCCTCGCGTTTAGTATATACAGATTATTCCATTACAGATAGAGCATAACTTCTTCGCCCGGACGATCCAGATACAGGTCGCCCTCGAAATGTTTACTCCGTCATCCGGTAGCAACACTGCCCTGCAACTCAATATGGGCGAAGGAAAATCATCCGTCATCGCGCCTATGGTCGCTGCATCTCTCGCTGATGGGCAGAAGTTCGTACGAATCGTTGTCCTGAAACCTCTTGCCCCGCAAATGCTCCAGCTTTTCATCGACCGCCTCTCGTCCCTTCCGAACCGCCGCATCTGCTACTTCCCATTCACCCGTCAAATGAAGTGCGGTCCAGGCGGCATGACTCGCATTCATAATTTGAACATGCAATGCACGTTGGATGGCGCAGTCGTTATCGAGCAGCCAGAGCATATTCTCTCAGCCAAGCTCCTGACCATCGACAAGCTGCTTATGATGAGGGAGGATAGCAGTGTTGAAGTTCGACGAGAAGCGACCGAAGCGCTTATTGCACAGCATTGGTTGGAAGATCGGGCGCGGGATATACTTGACGAAAGCGATGAGGTGCTCCACGTCCGCTATCAGCTCATATACACCAAGGGCACTCAGTGTCCCATGGAAGGGCATCCGGACCGGTGGACTGTTATCCAGGACGTTCTTCGCCTGGCTGCCAGAGTAGTCGATGAACTCGCCGAGATGGATGATGCAATTGAGGTCCGACGATCAGAACCATGGGCGTTTCCGCATGTCAAGATACCACAGCAGGATGGGGAGGGCATCGTCGAAGATCTATTGTCGAGGATGGTAGACGCTGTTATGGATGAGGAACTCCAGTCTATTCCCACCAAGCGTTTCACCCCTGCAGCTCAAAAGGCCCTCCGCAAATATCTTACTCGCAAAGATGCAAACAACGAAGGTCTCCTTCTGAGACGCGCCCTTTCTCCGCCGGCCTTCAATGCCGTCTTAATCGTTCGCGGTGTTTTGGCGTACGGTCTTCTCATCTATGTCCTCCAGGACCGACGTTGGCGCGTTGATTATGGTCTCGATCTTTCGCGCCTGATGCTCGCCGTTCCATATCGGGCGAAGGATCTTCCCTCTCTGCGATCTGAATTCGGTCATCCTGACATCGCTATCCTCCTCACCTGTCTTGCCTATTACTACCACGGTTTGAACGAGGACCAGATGGATGCGACCATAAAACACCTGCTCATCTTAAGCAATCCCATGGATCACTACGCGCAGTGGGTCAGCGACGTAGCCCCAGATCGTCTGCCACCTGGCCTTCGAGACCTCAATGGCATGAATATCGACGATGGACAGCAACGTGTGGTGGTCTTCGAGCTGTTCCGTTATAATCGCGTCGTCATCGACTTCTACTTGACGAACATCGTCTTTCCGAAAGCTGCTAAAGAGTTTCCTTACAAACTGCCCACGAACGGATGGGACCTCTCGGAGACCAAGGCCAACGTACTCACTGGCTTCAGTGGAACAAACGACAACAGGTACCTCCTCCCCACCTCTATTCGCCAGGAGGATCCCGTTGATCAAGGCGGCACCAACGCGTTGGTCTTGACGTATCTCCTACGTCCCGAAAACGCATCGTACAAATGTACGCGGAACGCCAACGGTAAAACCTGTTCGGGCTTCGACATAATCAAGCTCCTCGCGGAAAAACCGGCAATTCGTGTTCTACTCGACGTCGGAGCCCAAATGCTCGACATGAGCAACCGAGCACTCGTCAATGCATGGCTTGCATTGATGCCGCCGGAAGTCGAGGCCGCCATCTTTTTCAACTCTGACGACGAGCTGATGACCATCACACGTTCTGGGATCGTCGCTCCGCTCATTTCGTCACCCTACAAACAGCAGACTGATAAATGTATCGTATACCTCGATGATGCACACACGCGTGGTACAGACCTCAAGCTGCCAATTCATTGGCAAGCTGCTGTGACACTTGGCAAGAAGGTTACCAAAGACCGCTTGGTTCAAGGTACGATTGCCATCTAGCCTCAGCCAACTTTCTCATCCCCTGTAGGCTGTATGCGAATGAGACAGCTCGGTCGGGGCCAGTCACTAGCTTTCTTCGCACCACCGGAAGTCGACGCTGCCATCCGTCGCAATACTCCACGACTGGCCGGATCTCCACGGGCCAAGGTGCAGATTTCGGACATCATCAAATGGTGTATGTTAGAGACATGCGCCGACATCGAGCATCATTTCCCGCAGTGGGTCCAGCAGGGTGTGGACTATGATGTACGAAGCAAGGCGCTTCGGCCTTTACGCGGTCTGGATGTATTGACAGAGGACCATGTCAAGCCCGTGGAGAACGTTTGGCTACAGAAGGAGGCGCGGAAACTGGCGGAGATGTATGAAGGCGGCCCTTCAGATTCTTTGGGTCGATATATTCGTCGGTACCCTCTGCTGCACGAGAGGCTCAAGTCGATGGGTCTTGAGGCGATGGCACACGACAACATGGACGAGGAGCAAGAGCGAGAAGTGATCCACGAGATGGAGGTTGAGCGCCATCCTGAACGACCTCCCCCAGTCGACTTCGTCAAGCATATTCTCGATATCGATGTCAAGCGATTCGTGGAGACTGGCAAGCTTGATATCAAGTCCGCAGGATTCACGCCAATATCATCCCTGCTGGAACATGTCCCCTACTGGCACGACCACTCTCACAATTCGCCTTTGGACAAGAATTTCCTTGTCACGACCGACTTCGCTGTCACAATCAAGGGCGACATGCGGACTCGCGTCGAGGTTCAGTTTTGGAAGCAGGCGCATTGGCTCTTGTCCACGAATGTTCCCAATGCAGAGCAGGTCCTCGTCCTCACCAGTCAGTGGGAGGCGCAGAACATCTTGCATCTTATCCGCAACAAGGGCGCCAGGTCGCCTGTCCGACTACATCTCTACTCGCCACGCGTCACACGAAACGCACAGACCTTTGACGATCTATCCTTCTACTCCATCCCGCCCCTCGAGCCCAGCTCTCCGCGGCCTTCTTCGCGTCTCATCATGCAGCTCAACATCCTAGCAGGACAATTGTACCCATCATCCTTCGAGGAGTACAAATCTCTCTGCCAATTCCTTGGTGTCGTCAGCACAGAGACGCTGGTCTCTCAGGCGGACGGGTTTGTCGTGCCCGCAAATCGAAAAGAGCATATGCAGGCGTGTCCGTTCACCGTGAGTCCCGTCGGGTTCCTGAAGGAGCTGATGGCGGTGCGGAGGAAGGGGCATGACTTTGCGTTGACGCCGATGGGCAAGATCTTGAACGGCTATAGACTGACGGAGGAGGACTTCGCTTGATGTCAGTTGTTCTGTTTCGATGTATTGTGCGCGTAACTGATGTTTCTGCTTTAGGCTACTCAGGCAGGGTGTTGAATTGCTGATTATGCATATCTAGACGTACTAACTACTGACCGTGACTCTGCTCGATGTACACATACCCTACGCACGTTGTAAATACCTCTAGAACTGTAGACTATACCTCTATAACTGTAGATTATGTTCTTGATATAGTTTCTCAGTATTCCGTACCTGTAGTTTACATTGCTCTATCTTGCTACATTATTGTTTCTTGCTATGCGACTATCTTTCCTTGATCTCCTTACCAGGACTTGTCAACAACATGCGTCCTGACGGGACAAGAGAGGAGCACACATCCTCAACAGTGTGTGGAGGTATTTGAGGTGTCCCGAGACAATAATCTACGACAAGGAACAGCTGGTCCCCCGAAGCAGCCTTGATTGAGACTGAAACTTCGATCTATCTCAGAGCCTACCAACACCGCAATGAGGCCACTTTGGGTGTGACTCTGTAAGATGACTCGCGAGAAATACGGTTGATCAGCGTGCCAACGTATTCGAAGTTGAATGAGTTACTTTAATGCTCTAATGAAAGCTTGATACATCTAACAGCCAGCTCTATTTTCTGATAGCGTATAGAAACCCGTCATAGCCTTTTTCTCCGACGGTCGACATCACAGTCGCATCCACCTCTTCGTCGTCCTTCACGGCATCCATGAGTCGTCGGACGCCTAACGTTTTGGCATCTTGATACGCTGGATCCGCGACTCTTCCGTGGCGCACTATGTTGTCGACGATCTGCGCCGAAATGCAATCAGCAAGTTCCTGAAGGACGCGAATGTTATGGACTCACGATAACACCACCAGATCGGACAAGGCGCTTCGCTTCCAGGAAGTAGTCCAAGTTCGATTGCTTGTCAGCATCGATGAACACAAGGTCGAACTTGTCCTCCGACGGGAGCTGTTTCATCGATTCTTTTGCGCTTCCGAGGATTACCTTGACCTTGGAGCTGACTCCGGCATGAGCAATGTTCTTTTGTGCAACCTGACAAACGTTTAGCTCAGTCGCACACTGCAAAGTAGTCCTTCGGTCGCACTACCTTGGCATAAAGCTCATTCAATTCCAGCGTCACGACTTCCCCATGTTCTGGAAGCGCCCAAGCCATCCAGATGGCTGAGTACCTAGAATCAGTGGCGTAATTGTATCAGTGCTGAGTATGCCGTCGTTCGGCGGTCGTTAGTACTCACCCGCCAAGTGTCCCCACTTCAAGGACCCGTTTGGCGCCAATGGACCTGAGGAGCAGGTTTAGGAACTTTCCTTGCGCGACGGGGACGGCTATGTCCGGAAGGCCCTGCTTCGTCGAGTTGACGACGGCTGCCTCGAGGGCGGCATTGGTTGGGATGAGGCGCGAGTTGAAGTACTCGGCGGACTGAACCCAATCTGCGTAGGTTGTCGGCGGGAGAGCGGAGAATGGTATGTCAGCTGGGGCGTCCATGATGCTTGGCTAGTGGGGCTATTGGGCCATGAGGGAGGTGTCTTTTATACTTCAGTTGTGCTTGGACAATCGCGAATACGGTGGAGGTTACATACACCTCTCAGAGTTTTTGAGAGTGTGCTGTCACTTTTTCAGTGTAATCATTGCTCCATGAAGATAGAGGAAAGATATCCTGAACGCGATTCAACTCGGCGCTGGTCTCCGCCGGCGCCAGCGGTCTTGGCTGACTGAAGCTGGAGCCGAACGTGAGGGCGTTTCAATCCACACGGTATGTATAATCCGCAGCGGGTTTGTTGGCGCTCAAATTATCTTGAACTGCTACTCTGTACTGAGTTCTAGCTGACATCAAAGTCATTCTTACTCTGGTGTGAATAGGTATCATGACTATTTGCCTTGAGTTACTTGCAGCAAGATAACGATAGTAATACTGCGACCAAGTCGGAGAAAAGCACTCATTCATCCACAGCTGATCAAGAATCGATGGGCCACATTGACTCGTCATAATGAGTACTGTGGCGTATTGTATGGCGGAGTTTGATTAGCGACCTCAGACTCGAAACTGTGCCGTCCTTCTATGTTAGCCACACGGACATTGCTTGATCAAGATTGGTCGATAAACCACCTCCAAGTCATTCTGACGTCTACCTAGCCTGTAACGTCCAATTTCTCAAAAAATAACACGATGGCCCGTATCCATACCAAGAGCTCAACCTGCGCATTGCTCACCATTTCCCGTCATTTGACAACGGTGAGTCGCTTTGAGTCTTCCGCCCCGCAACGGCTTCATGCAACGAATCGATGTGGTCATTGACTATTCAATTGTGCGCCTCCGTCGGATGAAGCCTCCGCCGGATCAGGCCTTCATAAGTTCAAGAGGTTTACTGTGTAGAAATCAAACCGTAATAAGGACAAGGCTGGGACAAGGTAAACCGTGTTAAGGACAAGGCTGGGACAAGGTAAGGAAGCCGACCGGCCCAGGCTTGACCGGAAAGAAACGATCGGTGCCTGGATACTGCCACTTGTTTTCTCACCACGAAACATGGCGCTAATCCCTGATTTGCCACTCGAGCTGCTCGACATCATCTTCACGGAGATGATCGATGACAACAACGCCACGCTCAAGAACCTATGTCTTGCCGGGAACCGCCGGCTCACCCAGCTGGCGCGTCGCCTGACGTTCCGCGAGCTATACATTTCCCTCCAATTCCCGCTCGCCGACTCCCACATTTTCTACAAGACTTTCAATGCTATCATCAGGGATCCCTCGCTTTGTGGCTCTGTGCGCACCGTGACCGTAGCGTGCCACGGCACCCCGGAGTCTCTCAAGTTCATCCAGCTCATGACGAGACAGCTGCCGAAGCTCCGCGGGGTCAAGCGGGCCTTTCTCAAATGCGCTACGCGCGAGGACTGCGCGCTATCGTGCACGACCGCCGTCGTGCTGTACCCCCTCCTCTCCATGCCCTCCGTCCGCAGCATCTACATAAACGGATGCCACGACCTGTCCACCGCGTATTTCCCCGTTGGCGCCCGGGATCTCCACTTGCAGGATTTGGTATTGGAGGAGGCGGTGTTTGGGAGGGGGCGCGAGTGGTTCACGGAGCGTATAACGAGCTTGGAAAGGCTGACGCTCGTGAACATCGCAAGGGAGGTCGAGCTTGACGACAAGACGTCCGCGATGCTGTGTTCGGTCTTTGGATTCTCTCTGGACCTGCAGTGGTTGGGAAAGA
Source organism: Strobilurus luchuensis (assembly GCA_019915105.1). NCBI lineage: Eukaryota > Fungi > Basidiomycota > Agaricomycetes > Agaricales > Physalacriaceae > Strobilurus > Strobilurus luchuensis. The sequence goes on along the minus strand of JAHLMJ010000012.1, from coordinate 458,708 downwards.
AGCCGAGTCTGCGTCTTGCGTCGAAATGCACGCCGCTGTGCTGGTTGGAGACCCTCGAGGATCTATGCGTAAGGGAGCTTCTCCATACCACTTCACCAACCCAATCTGATGGATGTTCGTTCGTCGGTTTAGAGATGTCAATCCCCGGATACGGAGGAAATCATCCTGAGAGACCTCAGCCTGCTTCCGGGTTCTTTGAGCACGCTAGTGACGACGTTCATCTCACTGCTATCCGAGCACTTTGGACGCTCGCTTCGGCGCCTGGCCATAATGTCGCCCATCAGCGACATATTCAACGTCCTCGTCGACGAGGACCATCTCGCGGATTCCTACCACGCGATGTTCACGCAGCTCACGGACTTTGCGTTTGAGTTGGACATCATCAATGTGCGTTGTTTTCCAATTCCGAGCTTTACTACGCGTCTGACTCCTTTCCTTTGGTATAGGACGACCTCGTAGAGTACCTCGGCAAATTTCCTGCCCTGGAGCGTCTTTACATTTCAGACAAGTTCGGGCCGGACGGCGACAAAGACCTTGTCGGTCATGCGCTCAAGCTCGCCCGGAAGATGCCCAAGCTACGCTCTGTCTACTGGATATACAGTATCAAGGCGGTGTCCATCGAGCGCGATGGGAGTGGGGATATCAGGACCGTGCTGCATGATCATGAAGGGGCGGAGATACCGGCGTGGCTGGCGGTGGATGAGGACTTGGGGCATTTTTATAGGTTTGAGGATGTCACTTTATAGGCTGGGGACGAGTTTGGGGCATGTTGTGTACATATGGCCTACTAACTTATTTGTATTTGGAGTACGCTTCATATAAACAACTGATGGAACTCACGAGATCTCACGGATTTTGTAGGGAACTGGAGAGGAAGTTACGATACAATCCTTATCGAAGGAAACATGGTAGACTTCAGGCTGTCATATATTCAGCCTTAGTGTTAAGCTTTGTGACTTCCAAATCAAGTTATCTGTCCGAGTCTACTTCAGAGCCGAAGCAGCCTCTCTCATCTGAACGACCATCGCGAAGTCGCCGTAGATGTCATACTTCGTCGCCCGCTCATCCTCCAAAACGTCAGAGTCTGACAAAATGCATCCGCGCGCGCTTACCTCCAACCCCTTGCATAGAATCGCAACAGCCCTCAGTGTGGTGCTATCCCCGGTGTTGAACTCGTATAGGACCGTCGAAGACGCTATGATGCGATCCGGGAGGACTTGCACTGGGATTATGGCAGGTTAGGATTAGAGTTGCTGTTCAATATGTGGCTCGTACCATCGGTCAACCTTCGTAATCACACCTCAGTACAAAACCAGCTATGCACGACTCCCACTCACTCATGATGCAACCCCGCCGCGACGCCTCCCCGACCAAGCCCCATTTGTCTGAACGCACCCAAGACGCCCTCGTGTCCCTTGATTCCCGTCAGGTTGTTGAACCCGAACTCCACATCCGGCGCGAGGAACGTCGACGCGAACTTGTCGAGGTCGAGCGAGTCCATGACGTGATAGAACTAAGTAGGAGTAGGTAGGGCCCGGGCTGGAAGGAACAGCGTGCTGCGTACATCGGTAACCCACTTCTCTGCTCTCTCGCGTTGGCTGGGTGATACGGATACGGACATGACTGGGGTGGGGGCCTTCCGATCATCTGGGAAGGCTGCTTTTATATGTCGATTCCCATGCCATGTTCCCGCGGTTACACGCTCGTGTGTGTTCAGAAGCTCACAACCAACAGCATCTCATGGTGGCAGACCATCGCGACAGTCTGGAACAAATCAAATCAAGCGTCAACCTTCTTAGCGATACCGTGACCTCAGTACAATACCAGCCACGCACGACTCTTCGACACTGCAACTTGATAACGACGAGCCATTGAAGTCGAGTAGCTGCGAGTACACCAACTTGGCTCATCAGTGAGTCGCGGTTCATTCATCGGTGACAATGATGAGCAACACCGGAGGCCGTTCGCGAGCTTGGCTTGTTTGGAGAGATAAGTGGCTAGTTGGATGATACTGTACCTCTAGTGCATGTACTGTACCTCTGGCGTCCGGCGATCAGGAAACCCGGACCGTGGGAACCATCATATCAATTTGGGACTTTCCAAGCTTGGACTCGGACACCATGCAGACAATCCTCTCCGCCTTGCGTACGCGTTCAGCAGCATGCCCTGATGACAGTTTTCTCCACGCTGAGTTGACTTCCACCACCTGGAACTTACCACTCATCGTCCTTTTTGCCGCACAACCCCTCTGCTGACGAAACGTCCTCCCACACATAATCCCGTTGACGCGATCCATCGAGACCGGCACGCACGATTCCATCATCGCACCAGCTCGGGCACTGGGCAGATGACAAGCGGTTTGGTAACGCGCTGACTACGATGCAGTACTCGCCTCCCGGGCCCTTATAAGACACTGGCACGCGTTCAGTCTCTCCAATTCCCACCACCATGAGCACCCCCATCGCACTCATCGCAGGCGTCGGCACCGGCTCCGGAACCGGCGCATCCACCGCGCGCCTTCTCGCCAAACGCGGCTTCCTCATCGCCCTCATCGGGCGCACCCCCGCGCACCTCTCCAAGTTCGCGTCCGAGCTCGAAGCGGACGGCGGGAAGGCTCTTGCGCTCCCGGTGGCGTCGTACGCGTACGAGCACGTCGCGGCGGCGTTCGACGCCCTGCCCCCCGGACCGCTGCGCGTCGCGGTGTACAACGCGGGCGAGGGCGTGTGGAAGCCGTTCCTCGAGGTGACGCCCGACGACGTGCGGCGGATCACGACCACGAACGTCGAGGGCGCGTTTGCGTTTGCGCACCATGTGATCACGCGGTTCAAGGAGAACGAGATAGACGAGAAGGGGAGCCGCGGGACGCTTATTTTTACGGGCGCGACGGCGAGTACTAGGGGGAACGTGTTGACGAGTGCGTTTAGCGCGGGCAAGTTCGCGTTGAGGGCGCTGAGCCAGAGTCTGGCGAAGGAGTTTGGGAAGGAGAATGTGCATGTGGCGCATGCGATCATTGATGGCGGGATTTTGACGGGAAGGAGGAACGATCCTGAGTGGGAGAAGAATGAGGATGTGAGGCTGCATCCGGACGATATCGCTGAGGTGCGTGGCGTCGTGTTTGCTATCCAGGCCGATAACTGATGACTGATGGTTCGGGCCATTCATTAGGCGTACCTGCATTTGATCGACCAGAAGCGCTCTGCGTGGACTTGGGAGCTGGACCGTGAGTTTTTTTTCGTTTTTGACTATTGGTGCTGTGTGGTGACTGGATCTCCAGTACGGCCTGCGCACGAGAAGTGGTGAACAGAACAGCGGAGACAGAAGGAAATTTGTATCAATGTAAAGTGTGAACGCGATGTTGTGATCTTGAGCCCCGGCCCCCTGGATTCTATGAGATCGGCCGTGACATCCGTCAACTTGATGTCATTGTGTAGCATTCACACGCAAGGACGGAACCGGATTTGGACATCCTGTGAACTATTACTTATGTTTGAATGTGGCGCGAGTCAGTTTCCATTCGGTGATCGTCCCCCCACTGGCATCTGTGAGAGCGATCCCGGGCCCTTTCTTCTTTTGTTTGACCCAAATTCTTTTCTGACTAGCATTCACATGCAAGAATTACCTGTGCGCGCCCCAGAACCATACACCACCAAAGTGAAAAAGGGTAGTCAGGACCTGTTTGAGATCATGTAAACAGCTATAATTGAATCTGATTCTAATCCCGTGGTGAAAATGTCTGTGCAACGTTACGCCTGAACTGGATTCGGCCTATTTTCCAGGTTGATACCTTTTTTAGACCTCTAGCAACTTTCGACGCATGCAGCCTTACAAGACATACTTATGACACCTTTTGATACCTCGAAATGGTATGTCACATATGCCAATGCGCATCCTTTTGACTGTGCCGGAATGGGACTGTTCACACCCGACAATTTTGTCTATTGAAGCAGATTCATTTCGATTTCTGACGTTACTGGGTTCCGTATTTAAGGTACTTTGATATTTTGTGCTCGGGCTCGGGCTCATGCTCGGCTTCCTCCACTGCCAGATCGCTCACACAGACACCCGTCGAAAGATGAGACACCACGCTTAGCGGCTATCGAAAGGCATGCATGCAATGTTGAACCACAGAACTCGGTGCGCAAATCCAGGCGAGGAAGAAGGCAGCAGAGACTAGACAGTACAAGAGGTTGTTCACGTTCCCGCTGTAGATAATGATTGGTGCAAATCAACTTGTGAGACACATGCACATACCAGGAAAGCGATACGGGCGCGACAAATTGCTGCTGGCCGTCTGTACTCATCCCTCTTGCTAAAAACTGATCACCCATCACCGGAATGGCCTATAATATCAGCAAAAAGAGAAAGTTTGTCACTGACGGTGTATTCCACGCTCAACTCGACGTGCTCTTCACCCGTGGCTCGCAGAGGAGACTCACTCTGGCTGTGATGTCCATGTTGCCCATGCCAGCACTGAAGTGCGTTGTTCGCCGGAGATTTCAAGTGTCGGAGTCGTTGGTGAGTGTAACTGAAGACGGTGTCAATCAATCGGAGTCCCAGGGCGTTTGATCCTCGTACTCTGCATCAAAACATTCATGATAAGACACGTAAGGCATATGAAGGGCACCCGTAGTTGTAGATATTTGTCAAGGCGACCGTTATAACGGTTTGAAAATGTTTCAAACATACCGTTATAACGGTCCCCCGTTATAACGGGGCAAACTTGACAGATGCCCTGGAGCCCATGCGCCCTAATGGCGGCGCAGGCGATTACCAATTGGTTCTGCGCCGCCGCGCGCGCCCTTCTTGCAAACCGTGCAGCTGTCGGTCCGTCTGAATTTGGACGGCCGTGTATGCCGAAACATTTGCCGTTCGACGCCGAGCTTGCCCTATCAATACAAATGTCATTGTGCGCCATGAAAAACTAGACTATTGCTGCGAACTCTCCCCCAGCAGCAGCTGTACATCCGCTAGAACTAAACTGTCCATCGCTCCGGCCTGCTGCCCGCGGGACGGTCCATCCTGTAACCAAATCTCTCTAAAAGATTCACCCATCCGCCTCCGCTCCTTAGCCTGTCGTCGTGCATATGCTGCTCGTCCTGCCACTTCCGCGAGGCCCAGGTTCGCATTCGTCAGTCCCGCACGACGCGTCCATTCCGCTTCTTCATGCGCCAAGCTCCTTAATACGCGCCGCATTTCTGCCCGTAGAATCTCTACCTCCTCCGACCATCGCCACTTCCTTGCTAATGCCTTCGCCCACTCAATACGCACGCCTACTCTGTTGTGAGCAATAATCAACAATTAGACATGAAGATGCTCACATTCGTGCAAGTACCCTTCGGATGAAGCATCCGGTCCTCCTCCGAAAGACCAGATCCAAGACACAGTTCGGCGAGACTCTCCCGACACGGCCCCTTGTTTAATCTTCGTCCCGCTCGCTGTTACTCGACTATCTTTTTTCCCCAACCGCCCCAACTTCTTGACCGCCCCTGCGTCACTCTCCTCCATGCTCACCAGCTCAACATCGTTCGGCAGCAGCTCCCGAAACTGGTCCATGTCATCTTCCCCAACCAGTGCGAGCAGCGCCCTTCTACCTTGCCGATACTTCTCTGCCGCCTCTTCTACGCGGCTCCCCAGCGACTGAATCAACCGAGCCGCCCGCGTGGTCGCGTTCTGGCCCGTTACATGGGCGTTCCGAAAGTTGATGAAATGTCGTCGTGCCATTAGACGGGCGCGCAGGCGCATGATCGTGTCGCTGCAGCGGCCTCGACGTAGTGCTGCCTCAACGTCATATAGCTTATCCGAGCACAACCCATGGATTCTCTCTCCCCCTGCCAGACACTCGGATGGGAGGAAGATCTTGGTGTCCTCCGGAAGTCGAGGACCAATCTGGGCCTCCTGGTCCGCCTGGACCAGTGCAGCTGCGCCCGGCATATGGATATCCTGATGGTGGCGGAACGCCTTCAGTTTCGTACTGAGCGCCCTGCTACGCTCATGGATCTTGCTTTCACGAGCGAGCGTTAGATTGACGCTCGCTTTGCGATCCGTTAACAGTCGATCCCTAATTATATGTCAGCCTTGCCATGTTCAGGTCGCTGAAGATGATTGATGACTCACTTCGTGTCTTCCAACTGGAGCCCCAAGATGATGAACCCCGTCGCTGTCAATCTTTTCCCTTGCGTTGGGGCCTTGCGTTTTGGTCGGCGGTGGTGTTGTCGCTTAGCTGCACCGGTCTCCCCATCCGCACCGGTTGCTGTGCCGTGATCATGGCCTGTCGCCGGTTCCTCCTCCATCTCCTCCAGCGCATCCTTCTCCAGCGCCTCCTCGTCCGACAGTTCTTGAGCGCGAAGCTCCGCTCTAACCTTCTGTTCGGATACTGTCACCTTGCCCGACGGTGCGTATGGGTTCGGTTTGCTGCGATCCGCCAGCCACGCCTTGACCATGTCCTTCCAATCAGCCCGGACCTCCGACTTCAGCGCGGCATCTATCGTTTTGAAGGCGTTTACTTGCACCTCTCGCTCTTCGGTCGCGATTCGCAGTCGCCGCAACAACGTCTTCCCTGCCGAGAAGCATTAGTATTTCCGCACCCAGATACGACGCGAAGCAGTACATACCGAGTTCGATATTCTTGCCGAAATTTATATGATTCATCTTGTCCTCATGATCGTCGTGGCGTGCCCCTGGCTGCTGCTCCCGCGTCATGTACGAGATTGGGTTGAGCTGCGACCAGTAGCGCTCGATCCCCTCCCCGTCTGTCTTCCCCACACCACTCTGGTATCGTAAACTGTTTTCCGTCTCGCATGCGACCTCATGAACGTTTCCGTGCCAGACCGGCAATCCCCAAGTCAATTCCGGCAGATCCAAGCTTTTCAAGCAGTCGGGGAGCGCCTTGATCCGCTCGTGGAAATACTTCTTGTATTGGCACGCGATGTCGTATGTGATGGTGATTTCCTTGAGTCCAAGCCGCCGGAGGAGCCAAGAAAGAATAAAGTCCGTATTCTTGTACCTGAAGAAAGCGTCAGCGCATTGTTCAAATCAAAGCAAGGTCGGCAGCACACACCTTTCACCCTTTTCAAGATCACCCAGGGAAAGCATTATTTCGTGGCGCGCACAAATGACGCCTAGCACGCCCGTCCATCGGAGACCAGTCGAGAATTTGGTCTCCTTGTGCATCAGCGCCGCGAACGCGATGCAGCTGGATACCTATAAGGAAACTAGTTAATCCCCGTAATATAAACCAATCAATCAACAAGAATGACACTCACCTCCTCCTCCGTGATATAGGAGCGTAGCCAGTCGTGATACAGTTCCATTGGAACCTGAATGCCTAATCCCGAGTAGAGTGGAAGATCCTCTCGCGGGGAGGGGCGCAGCTTGTTCCTCATCTTGAAGTTGGCGTCGGCCGAGAGAATACGGCGATACTTGTATCTGCACTTGAGTTAGACCAGGACAAGTAAATAGCAGGAATGAACTCACAGATCTGCTTTGGCGATCGACTCTATATTCTTCAGCAAATTCACGCCCTGGCGAGGACATGCCCAACACTCTACGGCAACTGAACCCCACGTCGCCGTCTTCAAGCCACCCTCCTCATGTAGCACGCCTGATCGCCTCACTCGCTGCATGAAAGACCACTGCCGCGACATTCGCCCGAAAGCCTTGTACCGGTCTGGTGTCAATTCCGTACCATAAGGATCCGTCGTTGACTCCAGCGTTGTGAGAAAGTCCCTGACAGAGACGTTTGCCGTCACCTTGAGGCGCCGAAAAAAATTCAAGGTCTCGACGCTCGCGCAAGTTTGTGGAGTGTGGGTCGTGGCGGGGTACCACCCGTTTCGGAAGAGCTGCTGCCAGTCAAAGATGGTTTGATTTCGGGAGCAGCGGCAATAGCGAACGCGAATTGTGTGAACGGCGGGGTAGTGTATGACGGTCATGAATCGCTCGGTAGTGTCGGGAAATCCACACGGCGCGCCCTGGTGACCAAGTTGATAAACCAGGCCCAGTTCTGTGAGCGTGGTGCGCTCCCAGCTTTCGTCTACCCAAGCCTAACAAGGGTCATATGGTTAGATTGTTAGTCGCTCGAAGGAAGACCGAGTGCAACATACCTCGATAAGATGGAGGGGTGTCCACTGGTGTCTGGAAATACAGCACGCCCCGCATTCCACGAAATCGCCACATGAACGACAGCGATGCAACAGGGAACTATCTGAGGCCGGCACACCACAGCTGGTGCAACATGGCGCATGCACATAATCTCCCAGGCCGTGGCGACGCATTGCCTCCTCGTTCATTAAGTCCTGCCAGGGGATCCACTCCCTCATCGGATGATCCTGAACGCAAGAAAAGTGAGTGCAAGTCAGTGAGCGAAGGGACGGACATACGGAGCTGAGATATCGCTTCCTCTTGAGCGTGTCGTCCTCTACCTCCTGGTTGATGTCCCCAGAATCATCGAGAACTTCCGTAGCTGGTCCATCGAAATTATTCTGGTCTTGGTCGTCCAGACCCCCGTCGATAGTCGGCTCGAAATCACCAAACTCGCCCGACTCAAGGGCCGGCGCGGGAGAGTGACGCCGCTCGCCACGCCGCCGCTTCTTCGGACGGTATGCAACGGTCTCCACATCTCCGCTGGGGGCAACGTAGTGGGCGTGGTCGACGGTGGGGACGGGCTGGGATGGCCCGACAAAAGCGGCGTTGGTGAGAGTCTGCTTGGAAGGGCGGCCCCTCCCGCGAATGGGTTCCGGAGCAGGAATATTCGTCCACCCAAAGTTGACCAGCTCAAATTGTCGACGCGCCGCGTACTCCTCGGGCGTGCGACGAAGGGAATTCCACGACATTGATATCCGCCTCGAGCTCGAAGTGTTGGAGGGTTCGGCTTGGTCGGAGGGCGCCATGAGGGGAAGGAGAACACGAAAGGGACGACGTAGACAATTTGCATTGTGTCTGATTGGGCGTATCAGGAAAAGTACGCCTTTGCGAAAAGACCTGGTAATGGCTGACGTGAAGCGTATGACTACGGGTGAACTTGATGCCGATTAACTAAGTACTACTCGGCCCGCTTAACCGGACAGGCGTAAGCGCGAAGTGTGTTCTTCAACCCCATCCACGGTATGCCCTCCAACTCCAACGCCACTTTGAGCTGTTGGCGCTTTCCCTGGTCATGAATCTCCAATGCAAGTGTCAGCAAATCCTCCACTGTATAGATCCCCATTTGCAAGAACTCTCCCTCCTTATTGCTCAATGCCACCTCGGCCAAAAATTCCTTGACCTCGTCGCTCAACTTTCTCAGATCGGCCGGGACCACGAACTCTCCCTCATTAGCTTCCTTCGCCGCCTCAGGGAACGCAAAAACTGACAATGTCATTAGGTTAGACACGTCCATCTCACATGAAGAGACATACAATGATGCTTGACGTGCGAGCCAAGCATGTACCCGGTACGAAGAGGCCTAGCTGCGCGAACGCGCTGCTCTATTGCCCTGGAAATGAGGAGTGAGTTCTGGCCACGTTTAGCAGAACAAGACACTCACTGCTTGCTCGACATCGGACTCGCTGGCGGATGCGCCGGAGGCTTGGCCTGGATGTGTTTGATCTTTTTGACGAAGGCGCTTCTGTGTTTCTCGGTGGAAGCTTTCTTGGTGGTCTCTCCGCGAAGAGATGCTGACTCGTTTCGCTTGTTGCGGAGTATTTCGAGCAAGGACGGGACCTCGACGTAGGGCACGAGCTTTCCAGTAAGGCTGGTCGCCTTACGCGGAGCGGTGGATGACTCGCCTGGCGTCTTGGTGGGAGCCATGAGGGTGTAGGGTACGGGCCAGGGCGATACATCGTGCTTGGTTTGATATAGGTATATTCCAGATATTTCCAATTTGCTGCTTTCCGGCTGCTTCGCATGGTCTGACTTCGCCCCATCATTTGCAGTATTGTTCCTAAGCTGCTGACCCCTTCTACACCACCCACCATGAATTCGAATATCTCTACGCCTTTGCCGCCTCAAGCAGCTCAGCCTCCTACACGCGCAAACTGCCACAAAATCGCTCATACTGCCACTTGCACTCGTGCATCCTTGCTCCGGTCGAAAACGGGCATCACGACTGGCAGCGCCGGTGGCGCTCTCGATGGAGAGGGCATCGAGCATGTCTGGTCGTCTAGTCTGAGTTCGTTCATTGTCGGCTTGTACCAGTCGTCACTGACGCTACTTCTCCTCAGCCAATCAAACCATAACGATCTCGTATGACACTGCTTGCCCGTGGAGATACGGTCGTGGGGAGGAATTTGACGCCGGCTCCAGTGCCTAATCTGGGATCAGAGCTTATCGTCGGGTCTGGAGGGAGGGAGTCTGTAGTTTGCTACCAGTTGTGTGCGGCTTGGCTAGTATTTGTTACTAGATGCGTCTTGAATCGAGTAGACGTGATACTCGCACTCAATCCCTCGGTTAGTGTAAATTCAAGCCAGCTAGATGTCCAGGTTACGTTCCATACGTCCCGCTTGCTCGTTCAACGTGGAACACGAACACTGAAGAATTTCATAAACACTCAACAGCCGTGGCGCTCCGTGGCGACAATCTGCTTATTTGATTTAGCATCTCCTACTAGGTATCTGCTATTGTTGCGGGCACAGGTTACAGGATGTATTATCTAGCCTCTCAAAGGCCACGGTTGTCGGTAAGTGTCAAAGTCAGGCTTTGGCGAGTACAGAGGGAGCAAAACTAGTTACTGAGCTCGGTCCCTCGACGTCGCGAGGGCAGTACAGCCTGGACGGTGCCAAGGTGTTGGGCCATGCTGACAGTGATATTACAAATGGAGGCATGCGTGCGAGGAGGCGGAAAGGAATTTCCAACGGGATCAGGCGTTTGGACATCGAATAAATGTCTAGGCTACGGTGCATGCGTACATGGCTATTATGCCTGATGGAATAAATGTCTAGGCTACCGTGAATGCGTACATACTCGTTGATCATTGAGGCTGGCAGCCCTATTTGGTGTCGAGTTGCTCAGCGTATATTTCAGATGTGACCTGTCTGGAAATCACCCAGTTAACTTGAGTTGGGGACAGAGAGAAGTCTATGCTTGCCACCCACGGCAGAGAAATCGAGCGAACCTTCTTGGGCTTAACCGCCATCCTCTCTGTGTCAACTCCAGGATTGTGATTCGCGTTAATCAGCAGACGGTCAAATTCGTCGCCTAGAATAGACTGTCAAATTCTATCAATGGGTCGTAGGCCTGTGTACAAGACAGAAGAAGACAGAGAGTATGCTCGAAAAGAGGCCAAGCGCAAGCACTGGCACAAGTATATGCATTCTGTTATCCGTGTCGTGTATTGATGCTCATCAAGTATCTTCCAGGAAACGAGACCACTACAACGGCGTTGCAAAGCAGAAGAAGTACGAGTCAAAGATCAAAGGCCAGGCTGCAGTCAAGGCGTTGAAGACTGTCAAAGAGGCTGTGATCGAGCCTACGTGAGTAGTCTCAAGAACAGTTGAACATGGGTCTGATCGTCGGTCGTAGGGTTCCAGAGAGCGCCTCGGTTCGACAATACAGAAGACAGATGGCCCAGTTATTTGCGGAGGCCAGAGTACTCACGGACAACAATGTTCGTCGTTGGGCAAAATGATGGGCACAGTACGCAATCGATCATACCGGCGATGAGACGGTCCAGAAATTGCTGGACGTCGTTAACGGTGTCACTTCCGTTTGGCAGCAAGCTCTCGACATAGTAAGAGCGTCGAGAATGGATCCCGAGTTTCAGAAGAGCGGCGGATTCACAAGGAGTCTAGAAGAGAGTGCAGAGCGACTCGAACGCATCGTTGATTGCATCCGAGACATCTTCACGCACTTCTCCATGGGCGACCTGTTGGAACGGAAGGTTGCAGAAGAGCTTCTATATCATTCATACGATGCCTGATTGAGTCTGGGAATGGATGATATTACGGTTGAAGTAATTACAACAAGGCTTGCTTGTTTGCGCTACCTACCCAGATCGACGTAAGAACGGATGAGAAAGCGCCGAACCGCATTGCTCCATGCGCGCCGGGCGGCGTCGAGCGTGCTGAAGGATTCATGCAGCCCACCTGGTACACCGATACATTGCCACGCCGCCTCCATACTATAAAGGTGCATTAGTCACAGCTCAAAATGCACAGAAACCAGCGTACAATGTACCATAAATCCCCGGACAGACACCCTTATAGACTATCCAGAAGCCAGACGAAACGGCCCCTTCCGATATGGGGTTTGGCTGGAGAAATTCGGGCGCCAATTGAGGATCGTAACCGGCTAATACGGGGCAGTAGCGATGCCTGGCTCTGTCAGCGGACAGTTCGATAAGTCCCTGGGTGACCGCGTATGCATGCGCACTGACAGCAGCCAGTCGAGACTTGAATCCCTGCTGAATGTTAAGTCGAACGCCTTGCGTGAGTGCGGCACATGTATCCCTTTATCCATGTCAGTGGGATCACGTCTCATCGGGGGATGAGATAGAGTGAGATCGGACGTACCAATCTCCCACAACACCTGTTTGAAGTCCGATGAAAACAACATAGGCGTTAGCCTTGACACGCTTTCGGTCTACGCGCTTGTGGACTGCCTCCACATGAGAACCATCGTTATTCTGAGTTGAACCAGCCTGTGACCTATGACGATGTTGAGAGGCAGAGAAATTAGTGGAAGATTAGACACATACCAGTCTGCTGAGTAGTGCACGCCCCGACCGGTGTCGATGCGATAGAGGGTACGATCAATCGGCCCGCGGACTGACATTGCCGACAGCGCATTGACCAGGTCATCGACATCGTCGGTTGGGGATGGATGAATCACTATATCGTCTCCTTCGTCGTCTGAATCGATCCAGATGATACGGTTGGGCTGATGAGGGAGAGCCATGTGGCGGGGACGCAGTAAGAGGAGAGTCAGGGAAGATGTATTTAGCCACGTAAATACATAAGAATGATAGCCAAGACTACAGGGACCACGACAAAGACGGCTCCACCCAACATAACCGTTCCGCTACGGGCCGTGATAACGAGGTCACTGCGGGCAAGCACAAAGATATGAGGGTGCAATATTGGAATGATATCAGAGCGGACTTACGCATGATGTACGCGCGGCTGGCGGACAATCACACGTCCGGCGGCGAGATGATCGTTGAACATGCTGAGTGCACTGTTCTGCGATCCCTTCTTGATGCTGTTACCATCGCTAACCCCAGTGGCAAGTGCGCGCCCTTGCTCCCTGTGTTTGTCAGCATAGTGCAAGAAACTAAGTATTGGCTTGGCTACTCACGAATCAAGAACGATACCGACCTCCCGCCCGATGGTGGTGACGTAGAAGTGCACTTTCTTCCCATCAGCATGCACGGGAATCAAGATGGGACGAAGCGGCTCTGGAGGTACGGAGCTGTAGGTGAGGCCCACTCGGAAGGGATGGTCCTGGGGCACGTATTCTTCCTGCGAGATTTCGGGGTCGTAGACATATCCGTTCGGGAAGAAAACGGCTTGATGTGATACATTCGATACCGTGACGGCGGACTCTGGCGGAAAGAAAAGATTAGCGTCAAAGGAAAAGAGTTGGTAAGGGCGGGTTGCTTACAGAAATCTTGAGCGACGACAGCTTGGGCCCCATGCGCATCCTCGTCCTCAACGTCGGAGTCGCCCTCGTCGAGGTCGATGATCATCCTGTTGGTCGTCGGCGGCGGTATAAACGGGGCGGCCGATGGCGACAGGCGGCTCGAAGGAGGCGACGCTACAGCCGCAGCGACGGCTCCTTCTGGTTCCATGCTGTCGTCCATGAGGGGAATGAAGGAAGATGAAATACCAGGAAATATTCAAATTACCCACCTCGGCGAGATCCGCCTGTCTATAGCTGTCTATGCTCAAACATCCACGCCTCCCTGGCTCTCCCAAAATAAGCTTCCGACGTAACGCTTTCCGCCGCCGCCCCCGCCGACCGTATTCATGCCATGGTTGGGAGTGGAACAGCTCGCAGGAAGAAGACCAACCCACAGCCCACGAAGATCTCGAAGAAAGACCGTCGGAATGATAAGGGCTGGATGGACGGGTCCCGCGAGCAATTGGTCTCTGCACAACTCCCCTCGTATTTTGATGCCGTGGAGCGCAGCTGGCAAGATGCCGCTGTCGCGATGAAAGACATTCAGAACCGTTTCCACCATGCCTTTCCCTGGCCTCTGCAGGATTGGGAGGAGCCGGAGAAGATAACCGCCTACGACCCGAAGGTACCGCCACCGGATGATTCCAACTTGTCGCCAGAGGAGGTTGTTGCGAAAGGACAGCACATCCAGCGCATGAACAAGGTGCGTTCGCATGTACGCCTCGCCTAATATGTTACGTTAACAGATTGCATAGCGTATAGTCGCCTGGTGCGCTTACCGATTCAGGAAGGAGAAGCGCCGACGCCAGCAAATGAACAGCGTCGGGACCACAGACACCTTCCAGGAGTTGATGTGCTCCCTTGTTGGGACCAAGAGACCTGTTCGCGCGCGGTCTGCCGTGCAGCAATTCATGTCCGAGAGGGGGGTTGAAATCGACGGCGCGATAGCAACACGCTCTGGTGTCCTCGCCCCAGTTTCAGGGTTTCCCGAGTCTCTCCCTCCTTCCTCTTCTGCGAATCCTGCTCCTCTTGTTTCTGCTGCCGACCTCGCGGGACTGATCGCTCTGCCCATGGCGATCGAGGCCTCGGAATCCACAACATCTCCTCCAGTGATTGAGCCTTCTTCTGCCCAGTCTACTCGCGCCCAACTCCAGCCAGTACCAAATGCGCCGACGGAAACCTCTCATACGCCGACTGCACCATCGCCAAAGTTATCCCCGGCGCCCGTCGTAGACACGCCAAAGGAAGCGGAGACGACTCCGATTCCGCAACCGCCACAGCCGCCAGATATCCTACAGCAGAGCAAAAAGAAGGGCGGCGGGTGTATCAATCATCGGGAAGCGGTGGCGCGCGCGATGTTTGAGGCATTGGGTAAAGAGGAGAAGGCGGAGTTTGGTAAACGGGCGAAGGAGAAGGCGGCGCTCGACAGAAAGGCGTACGAAGAACGCCTGAAGGCAGGCCCATCGAAAGACCCTGCAGACATAGCAAGGTTAGTTTGTTTTGCAGTTGGTTGATGATTGAGTGCTCACCGATCAGCAGTGCCGTTGATAATACGCTGGCTTTCCTCAGCCGAATCAATCGCGGCGTTGAGGAGCGTACACAGACGATTTGCTTCAGCATCGTTGCCGGACCCATGACGAAGTTCCAAGGCCAGCCTGGTTCTATCATGTAAGCTAAGAAGTCTCGGACAAGTTGAGAATGAAACGAACTCACCGCCACACAGCGTCTCGACAAGGAAAAGTCTGGAGAGTACTCCCCGAACATTTCCCGAGTGGTGGGGGGAGAAAAAGATGACGGAGCTAATCGAAGATATCAAGACGTTCTCGGCGCTGTGCATGACCGAGGCTCAGAAGGAAGCCGTCAAGCCCAGGGGAGATGGGAGCCAATATCCCACGGAGTCAATGGCGGATGGGCAGGAGGAGCTGCGGACGAAGATGTTGAACCCATTAGAGGCGGCGATCGATGATGAGGGCCTCTCGTCGTCCGACTCCGACGACGACTCCGACGACTCCGACGAGGATGAGGACGAAAACAAAGGTGGCGATGAGGAGGGAGCAAAGGGCGGCCGTGCGAACAAGAAACGAGTACGGCAACCTGGAGAGGGACAGGATGACGCCCGCAAGACCAAGAAGGCGAGGGCCAGTGGTGACGGAAGAGCGTCGCGGGCGGCGCCGATTGCTCGGGCTCTGAAACAAGTCGATAATGGGCTTCCAAGCCAGGCGCGAATGAAAGAAGCTATACGGCTGGTGGACAGTGGCGCAATCAACGAGGGCAATGGTGTTGTCCCTGCCCAGCCGGCAAGGCCTCGCCCGCAATTCAAGAAGAGAGGGAAAGGTGCTGGCAAAGGGGACGATGTGGCAGGAGATGCGCGGGGTGGCGAAGACGCAAAATCGGATAACGCAGCGCCTGCTGAGACCCCCACTTTCGGCCCAGTGGTGTGGGATATCCCTCCCGCGCCGCCTAAAGCGGGTGTTCTCGACGATATGGCGCCTCTGCTGTTGATGGCCGCAGATAGCATTCATGCGGATGTCGCCATGATGGACGTCGGGAATACTATGGGGAGCGAAGTCGAATTGGAGTGTGGGGACGAATTCTTTCGCCAGCTGGAGGTCGCTGTCGGTGGGCTTGGACCGTTTGACACCAACGATGTGGCTATGGGCGTGGTGGGGTATGGCGAGCAAGCGCCACCGTCAGCGTTGACAGACGATGTACCAGGTCCCTCTCTCGCCAGTTCGTCCGCATTTTCTACCACGAGTCTCCCTGCATCCTCGCCCGTGCCGCCCGAATTGGACCTTCCAGCGCCCAACACTGCTGATTCCGTGGAAGCCGGGGACGACTTGGCGTCCATGCTGGGAGGGCTCGACGCATCCTGGCTCAAAGACCCCATGGAAGAGTTCCGCCATGCACCCGGCGCCGACGGCCTTGAGGCGATCTTGCGTTTGCTAATACAAATCGAGTGTAAGCACGGTGTAAGCATGAGAGGAAAAGGGCGTAAAGGACTACCTTCAAAGTATCGTCCAGCTGAATTGTCGAGGTGGTTGGGCCAGGGACGTACTCGTGGCGCACGCGTTCGGATTCGTGAGGGGCGCGTGGCAGAATTTGAGAAGGCGTGGTGGTTGTGGTGGGATTCGATGCAACCGGCCTGGCGAAGCAAAGGAGCAGACGGGGCTTGGATTAGAGGCGAATACGGGCGAGAATGGGGATGTTTGGCGTTGCCAGGCCAAAATGGGCTGCTGTCTGTGGTTGCGACATTATCGTGGTGGTTGGAGGCGGCATCTGCGCGGGAGGATGGGTTAGATAAAGCGCTGGCGGAGGTGGAATGGTCGATGAAGGGCGTGCAGATGGCGGTGGGTGAGAAAGATCACGACGATGATTAACGGCATCGTATACATACGTTCTGATTTAGAATTAGCGCGGACAGCATGTCTTGCATGTATTAGTCTTTACATGCAATGCATTTGATTGTGCCCGATATGCGATTCAAGAGCGTAGGCAAGCCTATAATAATGTATGTTCGTCCAGCTCGTTGCCATTGAACTTCGAAGTCTCTAAGTCAACATGCACGTGATCGGATGATGCGGACCGACTTCTGACGCATCTATTGTGCAAGTTGAAGTACTTACGGTCATTGGTAGTCTTTCTGGACTGGGGCAGGTTTGTTAGGGAAGGCAAGGCAATTAGCAATGAGATTAAGTGTATAGCAGAGAGCCCCAGTAATTCCGCTAAACATGAGGCCGAGTATCTGTGGCGTATTGACAAACACCGTAATGCCAAAGTGATCCGGATGATAAAGTATAGAATCAGATGAAAAATGAACGTCGGAATCACGAACGATTGAACGCCAGCAACGGGAGGAGCGACCGCAGGGCGGGAGCCGTGCGGCGCACAGGCGGATGGCCGGAATGCCGAGAGCATCAATCAAAAATCCTGCCGGCGGAACGGCTGCGAGCGTGCTGGGAATGGTATGGAGGGCGCGAGGAACAGAATCCACCCTTTTTGGGTCGAGCTGGCGCGCGCCCCAGGAGCGCGCAGCCACGGCTGGTTCCGGGGCTGGACCGCGGCACGGAACCAGGTGGGTCACGTTAGGTAAGCCCCCGTTATAACGGTCTGCTTGTCTTATTTTGCAACCGTTATAACGGTTTCTTTTTTTCAAGGAATTACAGCTATGGCTCTGAAGGGCGCGTACAAATGTTTACAGCCCCGATGAAACTTGGTTGCTGTCGTCCACGGTCATGGTCGAAGGGATCATCGTGGTCATTGGTCAAAGGCTCTCCGCACTCGACTTGATGGGTAAGTTGACAAGCATGACTTTGCATGATCGATCGAGTGGCTGGCAAACTTCTGGCTCGTGAATCAAAACACATCAGTTATACACCTGAAGATACCAGTGGCCTAGGTTTTTGTCCAAGTGATGATAATGATGGAGATAAGACGTCGGATAAACATGCACAAAAGGTCTGTTGATTCATTGTCATCGGAGGTCAAGGAGGGCTTTGATCGTACCCCGGACAAGCATGTCCTTGCACGTTTCTCAATGGCCTGGTACGAAAAGGTTTCTCATGGGTAAATTACAGATAATATTCACATTCTTCATCTTCCAAAAATTAATCTACCACGCTCTAGCCTTTCCAGACCTGGAATGGCTTTTGTGGTGTACTGGCACTTGTACAGAAATGGATTTGGGACATCCTGTGAACTGAATGTAGTCTCATACCCGACGGTCATAGCCACCCTAATTGATTTGTTCGATCCCAGACGGTCATAGCCGGGTTCCTTTTAGGGTGGCTATGACCGTCGGGTATGAGACTACCTGTTTGCGTGGCGTAAAGCTTGGTTCGAAGAGGCGCAATGCATCTTTGGTATTTTTTCGTGCAACTGGGATCAAAGTGGCTGCAGATCTTCCCCCGACCAGCCCTCGACGAGCGTCCGCTCAAATCTGACAGCAAAAACGCGTTTTCGCGGCCCTCAAATCTGACTAAATTGGACAGACATCGAGGGAGCTTCCGGAGGCCTCCCGATACTTACTTACTGACCGAGTCCTTCTACCAATCTCTCTGCTGACTGTTCCTTCCCCCACACAAATCTCCGTTGACGCAATTCATTGAACATCACTCGAGCATTCAATTCCCTCGGACAGATGAGTAACCCGCTGACTACGAAGCAGGACTGGCCTCCCTTATAAGACACGCGTTCGTTCGCTCTCCCTACTTCCCACCTGTAATTTTAAACAACAACAACAGCAACAACAAAAACAACTATGAGCACCCCCATCGCACTCATTGCCGGCGTCGGCACCGACTCCTAAACCGGCGCATCCATCGCGCGCCGCCTCGCCAAACGCGGCTTCCTCATCGCCCTCATCGGGCGCACCCCCGCCCACCTCTCCAAATTCGGCACTCATCGCCGGCGTCGGCACCGACTCCTAAACCGGCGCATCCATCGCGCGCCTTCTCGCCAAACGCGGCTTCCTCATCGCCCTCATCGGGCGCACCCCCGCTAATCTCTCCAAATTCGCGTCCGAGCTCGAAGCAGACGGCGGGAAGGCCGTCGCGCTCCCGGTGGCGTCGTACGCGTACGAGCACGTCGCGGCGGCGTTCGACGCCCTGCCCCCCGGCCCGCTGCGCGTCACGGTGTACAACGCGGGCGAGGGCGTGTGGAAGCCGTTCCTCGAGGTGACACCCGACGACGTGCGGTGGATCACGACCACGAACGTGGAGGGCGCGTTTGCGTTTGCGCACCATGTGATCACGCGGTTCAAGGAGAACGAGATAGACGAGAAGGGGAGCCGCGGGACGCTTATTTTTACGGGCGCGACAGCGAGTACTAGGGGGAACGTGTTGACGAGTGCGTTTAGCGCGGGCAAGTTCGCGTTGAGGGCGCTGAGCCAGAGTCTGGCGAAGGAGTTTGGGAAGGAGAATGTGCATGTGGCGCATGCGATCATTGATGGCGGGATTTTGACGGGAAGGAGGAACGACCCAGAGTGGGAGAAGAATGAGGATGTGAGGCTGCATCCGGATGATATCGCTGAGGTGCGTGGCGTCGTGTTTGCTATCCAGGCCGATAACTGATGACTGATGGTTCGGGCCATTCATTAGGCGTACCTGAGCCATAGCTGTAATTCCTTGAAAAAAAGAAACCGTTATAACGGTTGCAAAATAAGACAAGCAGACCGTTATAACGGGGGCTTACCTAACGTGACCCACCTGGTTCCGTGCCGCGGTCCAGCCCCGGAACCAGCCGTGGCTGCGCGCTCCTGGGGCGCGCGCCAGCTCGACCCAAAAAGGGTGGATTCTGTTCCTCGCGCCCTCCATACCATTCCCAGCACGCTCGCAGCCGTTCCGCCGGCAGGATTTTTGATTGATGCTCTCGGCATTCCGGCCATCCGCCTGTGCGCCGCACGGCTCCCGCCCTGCGGTCGCTCCTCCCGTTGCTGGCGTTCAATCGTTCGTGATTCCGACGTTCATTTTTCATCTGATTCTATACTTTATCATCCGGATCACTTTGGCATTACGGTGTTTGTCAATACGCCACAGATACTCGGCCTCATGTTTAGCGGAATTACTGGGGCTCTCTGCTATACACTTAATCTCATTGCTAATTGCCTTGCCTTCCCTAACAAACCTGCCCCAGTCCAGAAAGACTACCAATGACCGTAAGTACTTCAACTTGCACAATAGATGCGTCAGAAGTCGGTCCGCATCATCCGATCACGTGCATGTTGACTTAGAGACTTCGAAGTTCAATGGCAACGAGCTGGACGAACATACATTATTATAGGCTTGCCTACGCTCTTGAATCGCATATCGGGCACAATCAAATGCATTGCATGTAAAGACTAATACATGCAAGACATGCTGTCCGCGCTAATTCTAAATCAGAACGTACGTATACGATGCCGTTAATCATCGTCGTGATCTTTCTCACCCACCGCCATCTGCACGCCCTTCATCGACCATTCCACCTCCGCCAGCGCTTTATCTAACCCATCCTCCCGCGCAGATGCCGCCTCCAACCACCACGATAATGTCGCAACCACAGACAGCAGCCCATTTTGGCCTGGCAACGCCAAACATCCCCATTCTCGCCCGTATTCGCCTCTAATCCAAGCCCCGTCTGCTCCTTTGCTTCGCCAGGCCGGTTGCATCGAATCCCACCACAACCACCACGCCTTCTCAAATTCTGCCACGCGCCCCTCACGAATCCGAACGCGTGCGCCACGAGTACGTCCCTGGCCCAACCACCTCGACAATTCAGCTGGACGATACTTTGAAGGTAGTCCTTTACGCCCTTTTCCTCCCATGCTTACACCGTGCTTACACTCGATTTGTATTAGCAAACGCAAGATCGCCTCAAGGCCGTCGGCGCCGGGTGCATGGCGGAACTCTTCCATGGGGTCTTTGAGCCAGGATGCGTCGAGCCCTCCCAGCATGGACGCCAAGTCGTCCCCGGCTTCCACGGAATCAGCAGTGTTGGGCGCTGGAAGGTCCAATTCGGGCGGCACGGGCGAGGATGCAGGGAGACTCGTGGTAGAAAATGCGGACGAACTGGCGAGAGAGGGACCTGGTACATCGTCTGTCAACGCTGACGGTGGCGCTTGCTCGCCATACCCCACCACGCCCATAGCCACATCGTTGGTGTCAAACGGTCCAAGCCCACCGACAGCGACCTCCAGCTGGCGAAAGAATTCGTCCCCACACTCCAATTCGACTTCGCTCCCCATAGTATTCCCGACGTCCATCATGGCGACATCCGCATGAATGCTATCTGCGGCCATCAACAGCAGAGGCGCCATATCGTCGAGAACACCCGCTTTAGGCGGCGCGGGAGGGATATCCCACACCACTGGGCCGAAAGTGGGGGTCTCAGCAGGCGCTGCGTTATCCGATTTTGCGTCTTCGCCACCCCGCGCATCTCCTGCCACATCGTCCCCTTTGCCAGCACCTTTCCCTCTCTTCTTGAATTGCGGGCGAGGCCTTGCCGGCTGGGCAGGGACAACACCATTGCCCTCGTTGATTGCGCCACTGTCCACCAGCCGTATAGCTTCTTTCATTCGCGCCTGGCTTGGAAGCCCATTATCGACTTGTTTCAGAGCCCGAGCAATCGGCGCCGCCCGCGACGCTCTTCCGTCACCACTGGCCCTCGCCTTCTTGGTCTTGCGGGCGTCATCCTGTCCCTCTCCAGGTTGCCGTACTCGTTTCTTGTTCGCACGGCCGCCCTTTGCTCCCTCCTCATCGCCACCTTTGTTTTCGTCCTCATCCTCGTCGGAGTCGTCGGAGTCGTCGTCGGAGTCGGACGACGAGAGGCCCTCATCATCGATCGCCGCCTCTAATGGGTTCAACATCTTCGTCCGCAGCTCCTCCTGCCCATCCGCCATTGACTCCGTGGGATATTGGCTCCCATCTCCCCTGGGCTTGACGGCTTCCTTCTGAGCCTCGGTCATGCACAGCGCCGAGAACGTCTTGATATCTTCGATTAGCTCCGTCATCTTTTTCTCCCCCCACCACTCGGGAAATGTTCGGGGAGTACTCTCCAGACTTTTCCTTGTCGAGACGCTGTGTGGCGGTGAGTTCGTTTCATTCTCAACTTGTCCGAGACTTCTTAGCTTACATGATAGAACCAGGCTGGCCTTGGAACTTCGTCATGGGTCCGGCAACGATGCTGAAGCAAATCGTCTGTGTACGCTCCTCAACGCCGCGATTGATTCGGCTGAGGAAAGCCAGCGTATTATCAACGGCACTGCTGATCGGTGAGCACTCAATCATCAACCAACTGCAAAACAAACTAACCTTGCTATGTCTGCAGGGTCTTTCGATGGGCCTGCCTTCAGGCGTTCTTCGTACGCCTTTCTGTCGAGCGCCGCCTTCTCCTTCGCCCGTTTACCAAACTCCGCCTTCTCCTCTTTACCCAATGCCTCAAACATCGCGCGCGCCACCGCTTCCCGATGATTGATACACCCGCCGCCCTTCTTTTTGCTCTGCTGTAGGATATCTGGCGGCTGTGGCGGTTGCGGAATCGGAGTCGTCTCCGCTTCCTTTGGCGTGTCTACGACGGGCGCCGGGGATAACTTTGGCGATGGTGCAGTCGGCGTATGAGAGGTTTCCGTCGGCGCATTTGGTACTGGCTGGAGTTGGGCGCGAGTAGACTGGGCAGAAGAAGGCTCAATCACTGGAGGAGATGTTGTGGATTCCGAGGCCTCGATCGCCATGGGCAGAGCGATCAGTCCCGCGAGGTCGGCAGCAGAAACAAGAGGAGCAGGATTCGCAGAAGAGGAAGGAGGGAGAGACTCGGGAAACCCTGAAACTGGGGCGAGGACACCAGAGCGTGTTGCTATCGCGCCGTCGATTTCAACCCCCCTCTCGGACATGAATTGCTGCACGGCAGACCGCGCGCGAACAGGTCTCTTGGTCCCAACAAGGGAGCACATCAACTCCTGGAAGGTGTCTGTGGTCCCGACGCTGTTCATTTGCTGGCGTCGGCGCTTCTCCTTCCTGAATCGGTAAGCGCACCAGGCGACTATATGCTATGCAATCTGTTAACGTAACATATTAGGCGAGGCGTACATGCGAACGCACCTTGTTCATGCGCTGGATGTGCTGTCCTTTCGCAACAACCTCCTCTGGCGACAAGTTGGAATCATCCGGTGGCGGTACCTTCGGGTCGTAGGCGGTTATCTTCTCCGGCTCCTCCCAATCCTGCAGAGGCCAGGGAAAGGCATGGTGGAAACGGTTCTGAATGTCTTTCATCGCGACAGCGGCATCTTGCCAGCTGCGCTCCACGGCATCAAAATACGAGGGGAGTTGTGCAGAGACCAATTGCTCGCGGGACCCGTCCATCCAGCCCTTATCATTCCGACGGTCTTTCTTCGAGATCTTCGTGGGCTGTGGGTTGGTCTTCTTCCTGCGAGCTGTTCCACTCCCAACCATGGCATGAATACGGTCGGCGGGGGCGGCGGCGGAAAGCGTTACGTCGGAAGCTTATTTTGGGAGAGCCAGGGAGGCGTGGATGTTTGAGCATAGACAGCTATAGACAGGCGGATCTCGCCGAGGTGGGTAATTTGAATATTTCCTGGTATTTCATCTTCCTTCATTCCCCTCATGGACGACAGCATGGAACCAGAAGGAGCCGTCGCTGCGGCTGTAGCGTCGCCTCCTTCGAGCCGCCTGTCGCCATCGGCCGCCCCGTTTATACCGCCGCCGACGACCAACAGGATGATCATCAACCTCGACGAGGGCGACTCCGACGTTGAGGACGAGGATGCGCATGGGGCCCAAGCTGTCGTCGCTCAAGATTTCCGTAAGCAACCCGCCCTTACCAACTCTTTTCCTTTGACGCTAATCTTTTCTTTCCGCCAGAGTCCGCCGTCACGGTATCGAATGTATCACATCAAGCCGTTTTCTTCCCGAACGGATATGTCTACGACCCCGAAATCTCGCAGGAAGAATACGTGCCCCAGGACCATCCCTTCCGAGTGGGCCTCACCTACAGCTCCGTACCTCCAGAGCCGCTTCGTCCCATCTTGATTCCCGTGCATGCTGATGGGAAGAAAGTGCACTTCTACGTCACCACCATCGGGCGGGAGGTCGGTATCGTTCTTGATTCGTGAGTAGCCAAGCCAATACTTAGTTTCTTGCACTATGCTGACAAACACAGGGAGCAAGGGCGCGCACTTGCCACTGGGGTTAGCGATGGTAACAGCATCAAGAAGGGATCGCAGAACAGTGCACTCAGCATGTTCAACGATCATCTCGCCGCCGGACGTGTGATTGTCCGCCAGCCGCGCGTACACCATGCGTAAGTCCGCTCTGATATCATTCCAATATTGCACCCTCATATCTTTGTGCTTGCCCGCAGTGACCTCGTTATCACGGCCCGTAGCGGAACGGTTATGTTGGGTGGAGCCGTCTTTGTCGTGGTCCCTGTAGTCTTGGCTATCATTCTTATGTATTTACGTGGCTAAATACATCTTCCCTGACTCTCCTCTTACTGCGTCCCCGCCACATGGCTCTCCCTCATCAGCCCAACCGTATCATCTGGATCGATTCAGACGACGAAGGAGACGATATAGTGATTCATCCATCCCCAACCGACGATGTCGATGACCTGGTCAATGCGCTGTCGGCAATGTCAGTCCGCGGGCCGATTGATCGTACCCTCTATCGCATCGACACCGGTCGGGGCGTGCACTACTCAGCAGACTGGTATGTGTCTAATCTTCCACTAATTTCTCTGCCTCTCAACATCGTCATAGGTCACAGGCTGGTTCAACTCAGAACAACGATGGTTCTCATGTGGAGGCAGTCCACAAGCGCGTAGACCGAAAGCGTGTCAAGGCTAACGCCTATGTTGTTTTCATCGGACTTCAAACAGGTGTTGTGGGAGATTGGTACGTCCGATCTCACTCTATCTCATCCCCCGATGAGACGTGATCCCACTGACATGGATAAAGGGATACATGTGCCGCACTCACGCAAGGCGTTCGACTTAACATTCAGCAGGGATTCAAGTCTCGACTGGCTGCTGTCAGTGCGCATGCATACGCGGTCACCCAGGGACTTATCGAACTGTCCGCTGACAGAGCCAGGCATCGCTACTGCCCCGTATTAGCCGGTTACGATCCTCAATTGGCGCCCGAATTTCTCCAGCCAAACCCCATATCGGAAGGGGCCGTTTCGTCTGGCTTCTGGATAGTCTATAAGGGTGTCTGTCCGGGGATTTATGGTACATTGTACGCTGGTTTCTGTGCATTTTGAGCCGTGACTAATGCACCTTTATAGTATGGAGGCGGCGTGGCAATGTATCGGTGTACCAGGTGGGCTGCATGAATCCTTCAGCACGCTCGACGCCGCCCGGCGCGCATGGAGCAATGCGGTTCGGCGCTTTCTCATCCGTTCTTACGTCGATCTGGGTAGGTAGCGCAAACAAGCAAGCCTTGTTGTAATTACTTCAACCGTAATATCATCCATTCCCAGACTCAATCAGGCATCGTATGAATGATATAGAAGCTCTTCTGCAACCTTCCGTTCCAACAGGTCGCCCATGGAGAAGTGCGTGAAGATGTCTCGGATGCAATCAACGATGCGTTCGAGTCGCTCTGCACTCTCTTCTAGACTCCTTGTGAATCCGCCGCTCTTCTGAAACTCGGGATCCATTCTCGACGCTCTTACTATGTCGAGAGCTTGCTGCCAAACGGAAGTGACACCGTTAACGACGTCCAGCAATTTCTGGACCGTCTCATCGCCGGTATGATCGATTGCGTACTGTGCCCATCATTTTGCCCAACGACGAACATTGTTGTCCGTGAGTACTCTGGCCTCCGCAAATAACTGGGCCATCTGTCTTCTGTATTGTCGAACCGAGGCGCTCTCTGGAACCCTACGACCGACGATCAGACCCATGTTCAACTGTTCTTGAGACTACTCACGTAGGCTCGATCACAGCCTCTTTGACAGTCTTCAACGCCTTGACTGCAGCCTGGCCTTTGATCTTTGACTCGTACTTCTTCTGCTTTGCAACGCCGTTGTAGTGGTCTCGTTTCCTGGAAGATACTTGATGAGCATCAATACACGACACGGATAACAGAATGCATATACTTGTGCCAGTGCTTGCGCTTGGCCTCTTTTCGAGCATACTCTCTGTCTTCTTCTGTCTTGTACACAGGCCTACGACCCATTGATAGAATTTGACAGTCTATTCTAGGCGACGAATTTGACCGTCTGCTGATTAACGCGAATCACAATCCTGGAGTTGACACAGAGAGGATGGCGGTTAAGCCCAAGAAGGTTCGCTCGATTTCTCTGCCGTGGGTGGCAAGCATAGACTTCTCTCTGTCCCCAACTCAAGTTAACTGGGTGATTTCCAGACAGGTCACATCTGAAATATACGCTGAGCAACTCGACACCGAATAGGGCTGCCAGCCTCAATGATCAACGAGTATGTACGCATTCACGGTAGCCTAGACATTTATTCCATCAGGCATAATAGCCATGTACGCATGCACCGTAGCCTAGACATTTATTCGATGTCCAAACGCCTGATCCCGTTGGAAATTCCTTTCCGCCTCCTCGCACGCATGCCTCCATTTGTAATATCACTGTCAGCATGGCCCAACACCTTGGCACCGTCCAGGCTGTACTGCCCTCGCGACGTCGAGGGACCGAGCTCAGTAACTAGTTTTGCTCCCTCTGTACTCGCCAAAGCCTGACTTTGACACTTACCGACGACCGTGGCCTTTGAGAGGCTAGATAATACATCCTGTAACCTGTGCCCGCAACAATAGCAGATACCTAGTAGGAGATGCTAAATCAAATAAGCAGATTGTCGCCACGGAGCGCCACGGCTGTTGAGTGTTTATGAAATTCTTCAGTGTTCGTGTTCCACGTTGAACGAGCAAGCGGGACGTATGGAACGTAACCTGGACATCTAGCTGGCTTGAATTTACACTAACCGAGGGATTGAGTGCGAGTATCACGTCTACTCGATTCAAGACGCATCTAGTAACAAATACTAGCCAAGCCGCACACAACTGGTAGCAAACTACAGACTCCCTCCCTCCAGACCCGACGATAAGCTCTGATCCCAGATTAGGCACTGGAGCCGGCGTCAAATTCCTCCCCACGACCGTATC
Source organism: Strobilurus luchuensis (assembly GCA_019915105.1). Taxonomy (NCBI): domain Eukaryota; kingdom Fungi; phylum Basidiomycota; class Agaricomycetes; order Agaricales; family Physalacriaceae; genus Strobilurus; species Strobilurus luchuensis. Next base: position 431,494 of record JAHLMJ010000012.1, on the reverse strand, counting down.
TCCACGGGCAAGCGGTGTCATACGAGATCGTTATGGTTTGATTGGCTGAGGAGAAGTAGCGTCAGTGACGACTGGTACAAGCCGACAATGAACGAACTCAGACTAGACGACCAGACATGCTCGATGCCCTCTCCATCGAGAGCGCCACCGGCGCTGCCAGTCGTGATGCCCGTTTTCGACCGGAGCGAGGATGCACGAGTGCAAGTGGCAGTATGAGCGATTTTGTGGCAGTTTGCGCGTGTAGGAGGCTGAGCTGCTTGAGGCGGCAAAGGCGTAGAGATATTCGAATTCATGGTGGGTGGTGTAGAAGGGGTCAGCAGCTTAGGAACAATACTGCAAATGATGGGGCGAAGTCAGACCATGCGAAGCAGCCGGAAAGCAGCAAATTGGAAATATCTGGAATATACCTATATCAAACCAAGCACGATGTATCGCCCTGGCCCGTACCCTACACCCTCATGGCTCCCACCAAGACGCCAGGCGAGTCATCCACCGCTCCGCGTAAGGCGACCAGCCTTACTGGAAAGCTCGTGCCCTACGTCGAGGTCCCGTCCTTGCTCGAAATACTCCGCAACAAGCGAAACGAGTCAGCATCTCTTCGCGGAGAGACCACCAAGAAAGCTTCCACCGAGAAACACAGAAGCGCCTTCGTCAAAAAGATCAAACACATCCAGGCCAAGCCTCCGGCGCATCCGCCAGCGAGTCCGATGTCGAGCAAGCAGTGAGTGTCTTGTTCTGCTAAACGTGGCCAGAACTCACTCCTCATTTCCAGGGCAATAGAGCAGCGCGTTCGCGCAGCTAGGCCTCTTCGTACCGGGTACATGCTTGGCTCGCACGTCAAGCATCATTGTATGTCTCTTCATGTGAGATGGACGTGTCTAACCTAATGACATTGTCAGTTTTTGCGTTCCCTGAGGCGGCGAAGGAAGCTAATGAGGGAGAGTTCGTGGTCCCGGCCGATCTGAGAAAGTTGAGCGACGAGGTCAAGGAATTTTTGGCCGAGGTGGCATTGAGCAATAAGGAGGGAGAGTTCTTGCAAATGGGGATCTATACAGTGGAGGATTTGCTGACACTTGCATTGGAGATTCATGACCAGGGAAAGCGCCAACAGCTCAAAGTGGCGTTGGAGTTGGAGGGCATACCGTGGATGGGGTTGAAGAACACACTTCGCGCTTACGCCTGTCCGGTTAAGCGGGCCGAGTAGTACTTAGTTAATCGGCATCAAGTTCACCCGTAGTCATACGCTTCACGTCAGCCATTACCAGGTCTTTTCGCAAAGGCGTACTTTTCCTGATACGCCCAATCAGACACAATGCAAATTGTCTACGTCGTCCCTTTCGTGTTCTCCTTCCCCTCATGGCGCCCTCCGACCAAGCCGAACCCTCCAACACTTCGAGCTCGAGGCGGATATCAATGTCGTGGAATTCCCTTCGTCGCACGCCCGAGGAGTACGCGGCGCGTCGACAATTTGAGCTGGTCAACTTTGGGTGGACGAATATTCCTGCTCCGGAACCCATTCGCGGGAGGGGCCGCCCTTCCAAGCAGACTCTCACCAACGCCGCTTTTGTCGGGCCATCCCAGCCCGTCCCCACCGTCGACCACGCCCACTACGTTGCCCCCAGCGGAGATGTGGAGACCGTTGCATACCGTCCGAAGAAGCGGCGGCGTGGCGAGCGGCGTCACTCTCCCGCGCCGGCCCTTGAGTCGGGCGAGTTTGGTGATTTCGAGCCGACTATCGACGGGGGTCTGGACGACCAAGACCAGAATAATTTCGATGGACCAGCTACGGAAGTTCTCGATGATTCTGGGGACATCAACCAGGAGGTAGAGGACGACACGCTCAAGAGGAAGCGATATCTCAGCTCCGTATGTCCGTCCCTTCGCTCACTGACTTGCACTCACTTTTCTTGCGTTCAGGATCATCCGATGAGGGAGTGGATCCCCTGGCAGGACTTAATGAACGAGGAGGCAATGCGTCGCCACGGCCTGGGAGATTATGTGCATGCGCCATGTTGCACCAGCTGTGGTGTGCCGGCCTCAGATAGTTCCCTGTTGCATCGCTGTCGTTCATGTGGCGATTTCGTGGAATGCGGGGCGTGCTGTATTTCCAGACACCAGTGGACACCCCTCCATCTTATCGAGGTATGTTGCACTCGGTCTTCCTTCGAGCGACTAACAATCTAACCATATGACCCTTGTTAGGCTTGGGTAGACGAAAGCTGGGAGCGCACCACGCTCACAGAACTGGGCCTGGTTTATCAACTTGGTCACCAGGGCGCGCCGTGTGGATTTCCCGACACTACCGAGCGATTCATGACCGTCATACACTACCCCGCCGTTCACACAATTCGCGTTCGCTATTGCCGCTGCTCCCGAAATCAAACCATCTTTGACTGGCAGCAGCTCTTCCGAAACGGGTGGTACCCCGCCACGACCCACACTCCACAAACTTGCGCGAGCGTCGAGACCTTGAATTTTTTTCGGCGCCTCAAGGTGACGGCAAACGTCTCTGTCAGGGACTTTCTCACAACGCTGGAGTCAACGACGGATCCTTATGGTACGGAATTGACACCAGACCGGTACAAGGCTTTCGGGCGAATGTCGCGGCAGTGGTCTTTCATGCAGCGAGTGAGGCGATCAGGCGTGCTACATGAGGAGGGTGGCTTGAAGACGGCGACGTGGGGTTCAGTTGCCGTAGAGTGTTGGGCATGTCCTCGCCAGGGCATGAATTTGCCGAAGAATATAGAGTCGATCGCCAAAGCAGATCTGTGAGTTCATTCCTGCTATTTACTTGTCCTGGTCTAACTCAAGTGCAGATACAAGTATCGCCGTATTCTCTCGGCCGACGCCAACTTCAAGATGAGGAACAAGCTGCGCCCCTCCCCGCGAGAGGATCTTCCACTCTACTCGGGATTAGGCATTCAGGTTCCAATGGAACTGTATCACGACTGGCTACGCTCCTATATCACGGAGGAGGAGGTGAGTGTCATTCTTGTTGATTGATTGGTTTATATTACGGGGATTAACTAGTTTCCTTATAGGTATCCAGCTGCATCGCGTTCGCAGCGCTGATGCACAAGGAGACCAAATTCTCGACTGGTCTCCGATGGACGGGCGTGCTAGGCATCATTTGTGCGCGCCACGAAATAATGCTTTCCCTGGGTGATCTTGAAAAGGGTGAAAGGTGTGTGCTGCCGACCTTGCTTTGATTTGAACAATGCGCTGACGCTTTCTTCAGGTACAAGAATACGGACTTTATTCTTTCTTGGCTCCTCCGGCGGCTTGGACTCAAGGAAATCACCATCACATACGACATCGCGTGCCAATACAAGAAGTATTTCCACGAGCGGATCAAGGCGCTCCCCGACTGCTTGAAAAGCTTGGATCTGCCGGAATTGACTTGGGGATTGCCGGTCTGGCACGGAAACGTTCATGAGGTCGCATGCGAGACGGAAAACAGTTTACGATACCAGAGTGGTGTGGGGAAGACAGACGGGGAGGGGATCGAGCGCTACTGGTCGCAGCTCAACCCAATCTCGTACATGACGCGGGAGCAGCAGCCAGGGGCACGCCACGACGATCATGAGGACAAGATGAATCATATAAATTTCGGCAAGAATATCGAACTCGGTATGTACTGCTTCGCGTCGTATCTGGGTGCGGAAATACTAATGCTTCTCAGCAGGGAAGACGTTGTTGCAGCGACTGCGAATCGCGACCGAAGAGCGAGAGGTGCAAGTAAACGCCTTCAAAACGATGGATGCCGCGCTGAAGTCGGAGGTCCGGGCTGATTGGAAGGACATGGTCAAGGCGTGGCTGGCGGATCGCAGCAAACCGAACCCATACGCACCGTCGGGCAAGGTGACAGTATCCGAACAGAAGGTTAGAGCGGAGCTTCGCGCTCAAGAACTGTCGGACGAGGAGGCGCTGGAGAAGGATGCGCTGGAGGAGATGGAGGAGGAACCGGCGACAGGCCATGATCACGGCACAGCAACCGGTGCGGATGGGGAGACCGGTGCAGCTAAGCGACAACACCACCGCCGACCAAAACGCAAGGCCCCAACGCAAGGGAAAAGGTTGACAGCGACGGGGTTCATCATCTTGGGGCTCCAGTTGGAAGACACGAAGTGAGTCATCAATCATCTTCAGCGACCTGAACATGGCAAGGCTGACATATAATTAGGGATCGACTGTCAACGGATCGCAAAGCGAGCGTCAATCTAACGCTCGCTCGTGAAAGCAAGATCCATGAGCGTAGCAGGGCGCTCAGTACGAAACTGAAGGCGTTCCGCCACCATCAGGATATCCATATGCCGGGCGCAGCTGCACTGGTCCAGGCGGACCAGGAGGCCCAGATTGGTCCTCGACTTCCGGAGGACACCAAGATCTTCCTCCCATCCGAGTGTCTGGCAGGGGGGAGAGAGAATCCATGGGTTGTGCTCGGATAAGCTATATGACGTTGAGGCAGCACTACGTCGAGGCCGCTGCAGCGACACGATCATGCGCCTGCGCGCCCGTCTAATGGCACGATGACATTTCATCAACTTTCGGAACGCCCATGTAACGGGCCAGAACGCGACCACGCGGGCGGCTCGGTTGATTCAGTCGCTGGGGAGCCGCGTAGAAGAGGCGGCAGAGAAGTATCGGCAAGGTAGAAGGGCGCTGCTCGCACTGGTTGGGGAAGATGACATGGACCAGTTTCGGGAGCTGCTGCCGAACGATGTTGAGCTGGTGAGCATGGAGGAGAGTGACGCAGGGGCGGTCAAGAAGTTGGGGCGGTTGGAGAAAAAAGATAGTCGAGTAACAGCGAGCGGGACAAAGATTAAACAAGGGGCCGTGTCGGGAGAGTCTCGCCGAACTGTGTCTTGGATCTGGTCTTTCGGAGGAGGACCGGATGCTTCATCCGAAGGGTACTTGCACGAATGTGAGCATCTTCATGTCTAATTGTCGATTATTGCTCACAACAGAGTAGGCGTGCGTATTGAGTGGGCGAAGGCATTAGCAAGGAAGTGGCGATGGTCGGAGGAGGTAGAGATTCTACGGGCAGAAATGCGGCGCGTATTAAGGAGCTTGGCGCATGAAGAAGCGGAATGGACGCGTCGTGCGGGACTGACGAATGCGAACCTGGGCCTCGCGGAAGTGGCAGGACGAGCAGCATATGCACGACGACAGGCTAAGGAGCGGAGGCGGATGGGTGAATCTTTTAGAGAGATTTGGTTACAGGATGGACCGTCCCGCGGGCAGCAGGCCGGAGCGATGGACAGTTTAGTTCTAGCGGATGTACAGCTGCTGCTGGGGGAGAGTTCGCAGCAATAGTCTAGTTTTTCATGGCGCACAATGACATTTGTATTGATAGGGCAAGCTCGGCGTCGAACGGCAAATGTTTCGGCATACACGGCCGTCCAAATTCAGACGGACCGACAGCTGCACGGTTTGCAAGAAGGGCGCGCGCGGCGGCGCAGAACCAATTGGTAATCGCCTGCGCCGCCATTAGGGCGCATGGGCTCCAGGGCATCTGTCAAGTTTGCCCCGTTATAACGGGGGACCGTTATAACGGTATGTTTGAAACATTTTCAAACCGTTATAACGGTCGCCTTGACAAATATCTACAACTACGGGTGCGTACCTGCATTTGATCGACCAGAAGCGGTCTGCGTGGACTTGGGAGCTGGACCGTGAGTTTCTTTCGTTTTTGACTATTGGTGCTGTGTGGTGACTGGATCTCCAGTACGGCCTGCGCACAAGAAGTGGTGAACAGAACAGCGGAGACAGAAGGAAATTTGTGTTAATGTAAAGTGTGAATGCAATGTTGTGATCTTGAGCCCCGGCCCCCTGGATTCAATGAGATCGGCCGTGACATCCGTCAACTTGATGTGTAGCATTCACACGCAAGGACGGAACCGGATTTGGACATCCTGTGAAGAATGTGGCGCGAGTCAGTTTCCATTCGGTGATCGTCCCCCCACTGAGCGATCCCCTTTCTTCTTTTGTTTGACCAAAATTCTTTTCTGACTAGCATTTCACATGCAAGAATAACCTGTGCGCCCCAGAACCATATTGGCACTTGTACGGAAATGGATTTGGGACATCCTGTGAACTGAATGTAGTCTCATACCCGACGGTCATAGCCACCCTAATTGATTTGTTCGATCCCAGACGGTCATAGCCGGGTTCCCTTTTAGGGTGGCTATGACCGTCGGGTATGAGACTACCTGTTTGCGTGGCGTAAAGCTTGGTTCGAAGAGGCGCAATGCGTCTTTGGTATTTTCTCGTGCAACTGGGATCAAAGTGGCTGCAGATCTTCCCCCGACCAGCCCTCAACGAGCGTCCGCTCAAATCTGACAGCAAAAACGCGTTTTCGCGGCCCTCAAATCTGACTAAATTGGACAGACATCGAGGGAGCTTCCGGGGGCCTCCCGATACTTACTTACTGACCGAGTCCTTCTACCGCAATCTCTCTGCTGACTGTTCCTTCCCCCACACAAACCTCCGTTGACGCAATTCATTGAACATCACTCGAGCATTCAATTCCCTCGGACAGATGAGTAACGCGCTGACTACGAAGCAGGACTGGCCTCCCTTATAAGACACGCGTTCGCTCTCCCTACTTCCCACCTGTAATTTTAAACAACAACAGCAACAACAGCAACAACAGCAACAACAACAACAACCATGAGCACCCCCATCGCACTCATCGCAGGCATCGGCACCGGCACCGGAACCGGCGGATCCATCGCGCGCCGCCTCGCCAAACGCGGCTTCCTCATCGCCCTCATCGGGCGCACCCCCGCCCACCTCTCCAAATTCGCGTCCGAGCTCGAAGCGGACGGCGGGAAGGCCATCGCGCTCCCGGTGGCGTCGTACGCGTACGAGCACGTCGCGGCGGCGTTCGACGCCCTGCCCCCCGGCCCGCTGCGCGTCGCGGTGTACAACGCCGGCGAGGGCGTGTTCAAGCCCTTCCTCGGGGTCACCCCCGACGACGTGCGGCGGATCACGACCACGAACGTCGAGGGCGCGTTTGCGTTTGCGCACCATGTGATCACGCGGTTCAAGGAGAACGAGATAGACGAGAAGGGGAGCCGCGGGACGCTTATTTTTACGGGCGCGACGGCGAGTGTGCGGGAGAACGTCATCACCAGCGCGTTTAGCGCGGGGAAGTTTGCGCTCCGCGCGCTGAGCCAGAGTCTGGCGAAGGAGTTTGGGCGGGAGAATGTGCATGTGGCGCATGCGGTGATTGATGGCGCGATTTTGACGGGGAGGCGGAACGATCCTGAGTGGGAAGAGAATGAGGATGTGAGGCTGCATCCGGATGATATTGCTGAGGTGCGTTGCGGTGGCTCAGGTCGTGGGGTTGGATAATGACTGATGGTTGGTGGGTGACTAGGCCTACTTGCATTTAATTGACCAGAAGCGGTCTGCGTGGACTTGGGAGTTGGACTGTGAGTTTTATCGCGCTGGTATTGGTGTTCATTGTTGACTGATGAGCGCTCGATTTCTAGTGCGGCCTGCGCATGAGAAGTGGTAGACAGAGCGCAGAGACAAAATAAAATTGTATGATAGCAGTAGTGGACATCGAAGCCAGAACGAAATTGTACTATCAAATCCTTGCTGTTTGTGTTCTTCCATGTCAACCCTCTCCGATTCTAACAAGACAATTGCGATGACAGTGAGATCGCTATTGGCCGTGAAGTTCTACAATTCACCGCGGGAGTCAAGGACATATAAAAGCACTAACCCCATGGCCCCCAAAGTCATGTCCGTATCACCTACCGCGAGATGTATGTATGTTGTTTCTTGCAGCACGACCCCGGCATGGCGCGTTTTTCTAAGCCTTTGTCCTCAGGTGATGTTGTCGGACCTTTCAATCTACCACGGGGATTGGCGCCATGCAGATAGACAAGATAAGTCATCAGCAAGGGATACGATGGGTCGTCCGTTTGACGAAATAAGGCGTTTTGTCATGAATGAAGGAAGAATCCGTGACAGATGCATGCGCGTGACAGTCACTGTCAGCTGACCCAATGTGAATATGAGCGAGACGCGTCTTGCTTCAGGTCTTCGGCAGTGATTCGCAGAACAAAACAGTCATGCCCAGTCTGATCTATCTTGTACAGCTCTCTGACTCTTCCAGAGCATTGATCCTTGCTGGATCGCGTCACGTCTTGCTGGCGCTCCTATCCGCGTCTGACGTGTCATGTGTGCCGCGTCCAGCGCCCAGGCTCAGGCTGTGTACTCAGTCACTGATTGTTTGATATCCATCTAAACTGCTATCATTCCATCTTCACCCACCCACCATGTCTCTCTCCCATCAACGCCTAACCCCCGCCAGCCCCGAGACGAAGATCCGCTGCGCGCTCCTCTGCACCGCCCTCTCCGACGCGCTCGGCGGGCCCGCCGAGTTCCGGCGCCGCTTCTCCTTCCCTTTCATCGACACCATGCTGCCCAACCGCACCTTTAGCCTCCCAAAGGGTGTGTGGACGGACGATACGAGCATGGCGCTGTGCCTCGCACGCTCCCTGGCAAAGGGCCAATTTGACGAGGAAGACCAGCTGAGGGCGTACACGAATTGGTGGAAGGACGGGACGCTGAGCGCGACGGGGCGGTGTTTTGATATCGGGAATACGACGCAGCGGGCGCTGGCAATATACGCGCGCCAGCCGAACGGGGCGGAGGCGTTGGCGGCTATCAGGGACAAGATGAGCGGGAACATCGCGTCGGGGAACGGGAGCCTCATGCGCGTCATCCCCGTCGGCGTCCTGTACTGGCGCGACGAGGCAGAGGCAAGGACGCTGGCGCGCCGGAGCAGCGCGCCGACGCATCCGAACGGGCTGTGCCAGGACGCGTGCGAGGTGTGGACGGGCGCGGTGTGTCGCGTGATGCAAGGCCGCGCCGGCGGGATGTCCAAGTTGGATGTCCTCAGGTACTTTGCGGGGTTCCCATATGAGAACGGGGAGATGCGCGCTGCGCTGGCGTTCGATGGGGATCTGGAGAGGGACCATCCGGTGATGAAGGTCATGCACGCCATGTCCGGTGCCGGTGGCTCGGAGCTCCCGAGCGTGGAAGCGCTCCCGTCCTCGGGCTACGTCCTCCACACGCTTGTCGCAGCGCTCTTTTGCTTCCTCTCCACGGACACGTTCGAAGCCGGCGCGATGCGCGCTGTCAATCTGGGCAACGACGCCGACACGGTTGCGGCAGTGTATGGTGGGCTCGCTGGGTGCTGGTATGGGACTGATGGGGAGGATACGTCGTTTTGGACGCCGAGGGTGAGGGAGTGGTATGAGGACTTGGTTAGGAAGGATCTCATTCAGGAGGTCACGGATGAGTTGGTGGCACGGGAAAGGCAATTGCAGCGTTAGAAAGAGAAGCAGTTGCGGCAATGAGACGTGACGCTTGCATGTTCAGCTTTCAAGTTCAACGACACTATCCTGCCTGTCGCGCGTAGTTCTCTGTCGCTATCCATGCTGAGATGGTGCGGGTACATTCATTTGTGTCAAACCACAGAAGCTATGCGCAACTCAGCCTTCATGGGAAACACTTTCCTCTGCTTTGGCAGCGCTTTCTGTCGTACAAAGGATATAAACAAGTTGCCGTAATGTAGATAAGCCACGATAGCTGCCAATGATGGGAGCCGGGGGACGATCGATGAGAATGAAGTCTGAAGCGCGTAGTGCGTTTTGAACACCTACAAAAGGACCAGGGTGAGGGATTAGGGCTTCGCATATGAACGATATCATCCAGGAGGTTACAGATGACTGAGTGGCACTGGCACGGAATGCATGCTCGTCCACCTCCCAGCTCTGACTCTTCTGAGTCTTGATAATCAGGCTTGACGGCACCATCCTGCATATCATGATCACACGTCAAAGTCGGCGACGGCGCTAATTGTGAGAAGGACCAAGGTTGTGGTGGAGTCAAACACTCCGAGTCGAAGCCACATAGCCTGATAATCATCATGCGTCAGTCGGAAAGTTTGGACATTACGACAATAGGAAACCGTGACTAGTGCATCGAAGGCTCGGCTTTGGATGACGGCTAGCCGCAGCCACGCCGAAATTTAGCTGAGCTGAGCCATCAAATGGCTCCGAGGGTGCGAGCGGCTTCGAGCCGCCGGCAAGCTGCTTCAGCCATGGCTCGTGCCCCAGAAATTTTAATACAATGGCGGGCCCCCAGATGAAATTGTTATGTTCTACAATGTACTGTACATTTGCTTTACACTGTACAATGCCTCAGACCTTCTTTGCCGCGCCTAATGACAAGTAACAAATGCACGTTGACAGAGGTTTTTGAACCGGCACGGGATCTCACTGTGTTCGGCAAATACCGGCAATCGTACCCAAACACGCCGGCGATTGCAGCACAGGCACTGGGGAGGCTGCCAGTGTCTCATCTACACAAGAGTAGACCCTAGCATTGTGCTAGAGCCTGTATCCAGTACTTTATTACAATGTACGGTGCACTGAGGCTATTCTAGTGTGTATTGAAGTCAAAGCCATGGCTGAGCCATGGCTTAGCCAAGCCCATTTCCCAATTGGGCTAGCCGAGCTGTTGATGAGCCGAAGCCGATCAAAGCCGAGTCAGGCTGCGTCAAGTCAAGCCTTCGATGCACTAAGCCGAGCTGTTGATGAGCCGAAGCCGATCAAAGCCGAGTCAGGCTGCGTCAAGTCAAGCCTTCGATGCACTAACCGTGACAGTGGACATCATTCATTGAATTGGCGGTGCCGAATGCGCCTTCTCTCACAAAAGAGACAAGTAAGTATGGCAAGTGGCCGTGGCCCGTAATGTAGATATTTCACCGGGTAGACGCCGATCGCCGAGAAGGGAATCTGACTCGCGCTACGTTCAAACATAGTAAGTAGTTCACAGGCCTAGGACATTCAAATCTGTTTCCGTACAAGAGCCAACTTATTGGTTCTGGGGCGCTAGATATCTGCACAGTGATGTCCTTACGTGTGAATGCTATGTAGTAAGAAAAGAAGTTGGTCAAACAAAAAAAGAAAGGGATCTTGCTCTCACAGTCTGTGTGGCGGGACGATCACTGGCACCATCAATGATGAGAATGAAATCTGACTTGCGCTACATCCACTGCAATCATAGTATGTACTTCACAGGATGTCCAAATTCGGTTCCGTACAAGAGATTCTTGCGTGTGAATGCTACACATGAGCCATAGGAAGAGAACGTCAAACAAAAGAGGGAAGGGATCGATCCCACAGTCTGTCTATCACCCAAGTCATATCTGGACAGATCAGAGGAATCTACCGCGTCAATCGCATGCACCGTGATGTAATGCGAACCCTCGACTCAACTATATATCTTAGCCCGCACAGCAGCGTCGCATCCTCCAAGCAAACACATCTGGACGTCTACATCCGAAGTCTCTCTGACAATTGATCAATCAGCAATGGGCAAGTTGCTCGAACTCTTTCTATCCTCTGCCTTGCACGCAGTGTCAGAAGCCATGTTTTGGCACGATCTTCCCAGGTTCCTGTCCGGAGGACCTGGATGTTTCGGTGAATTCATGGTGTATGGCGGCGCCTAACATGATTACACTGTGTTGCTCACATCCAACGATAGGAGGCGGTCAAGGAACAAGGACCCAAAATCATTCATGCCCTGACTGGGGACTCGGAAGAGTCGCCTGACCCGGAGGAACCTCCTTCCCTTTGGGAGCATCTCAAAGACTTGGTGTCCATCGCCATGAGCAAAGTCCTCTCAGTGCTCATTGCGCGCTTGATTGGCGCCGAGTGGCTTGCAGAGAAGATTTATCAGAAGATCATTCCTCACATGACGTTGAAGAGTGCCAAGGCCATCTGCCTGGCCTCCGGCTGCCACAGTCCCGCGGAAGCAGCTGGCTTTACGGATGCAATGATTGACCATGGGGCAAGGATATTGTCCCAGGAGGCTGTCGGTGCCATTGTAGGGGCTTTGGGCTCCGTCATCGTGGACGTTGTGAGGATTTTATGGGCCAAGTGGAATGGTCGAGACGTGAAGATCGACTGGTTGCTTATATTCAAGGTTCTGCTGCGCGCGATCGTTACGGGAGTTCTGGTCTTTCTGGCCACTGCCTTGGTTGCGCTTCTGGGGGTTTATTTATGCCTCAACCCAATTGCTCTCACCTGCTTTGTGGTGGGTGCTACAATTGCGAGCAGCGTGTTTGCTACATTCCTCAAAGATTGGTTCTTGAAGATAGATGGCATTGTGAGTCCAGTGCACTGCTTGTTTGCTTTTCACCGCTGATCTCATGCTCAGTGAGGTACTCTGCAATGACGCCAGTCTGCCTAGGCGAGGACCCATTGATCCCGTACATTTCTCCGAAATAGCAATTGTTACTCACGAACGTATGAATGTAATTCCCTATTGTCTTGATATAGTTGTGTAGTCATACTTTGAATTTGAATGTATATGCGCGAACGACGCATTGGACAATGTATTGCGCTCGGCGAATCAACAGATCAGCGACAATCACAGTTCACTCTATCATAAAAACTTGTCGGTCTGAAGAGAGCAGTCTGGGCAAAGTCAAGGCCGACAGTTCTTGAGGCTACTGGTTATCTATCTGCTGCAGCTTCTGAGTGTGTGCGCTTTACATGTCGAGAACTAGTGTACGGCGGTTGACGGCTCAAGCAGGCGGGGTTGCGGTCCCGGCCAGCCTTCACCGGATAACTCTGACAGAAGGCATGGTCTTTTGTGGATTAGTCTGGATTTTATGTCCTCTCTGTGCAGCAGGGGGTAATCCGCCATGGTACGCATGGCAACTGGAAAGGTTCTATATTCTGACGAGTTTGGGCGTAGCAATCGTCGGGCTTGCGGGCCCGCCTTGCCGAAATGCCGCCGCCACGCGACACCAGGTAGACACAGCCACTTCGTCTTCCTTGTCCTGTTCTATGTACCCTCGTCAGAATTGCGAGCTCGTGTACGATCCGTGTGGCTTACGATTGGGGTCGGCAGACCTGGGAGGGATTTTTGCGTGCTGCGAGATGGGTATCGACTACACCGCTTCTTGGGGCACCGTTGGCTGCAATGTCCGCAGTGAGAGCCGATGTCTATCTTGACGTACCGTTCATTCATTCATTGACACCTTCAGGCTTGAATCATGTATTCCACCCTATTGTGCTCTTCACCGCTCGGACGAGTCTCGCCGCCGTGTCAAATTGGAACAAGGACGTGTTCTGCGGAAACTGGCTGGACAGCCTACCTGGAACTCGCAATCAGTCATAAAAAGCACTGGTAGCATTGCGAAAGCAACTCACCTTCCTTCATCATGCTTCGCATACTGTTCCTCTTTCCTTTTCTCGTACAAGCGGGCTTTGCTGCTCTGTCTCTCCAAACGAAACGCGACACCGGGTCTATCCTCACACCAGAGATCGATGACTTTATACAGTCCATCCTGGTAGAATGGGGCTCTCCGGGCGGCGTTTCTGTTGCAGCCGTACGGCACAACGCCGACGGGAGCTGGACGGTAGCCACGAAAGGATACGGAAACGCGACGGCCAATGGTACTCTCGTCGATTCCAACACGATGATGGGTATCGGGTCGAACTCCAAGGTGCATCAATTCCTTCTTCTCTTGGCGGTGTCTGATTGGTTTAAGCTCTTCAACGCGATTGCCGCTGGACTCCTGGTTTCTAATGACTCGGAGTCTCTGACCACCGCGACGAAGATTGCTTCCATCTTCCCCGATTGGAAGCTCATTGACGAGTTTGCCACGTCCCAGAGTACAATGGCTGACCTGTTCAGTCACCGCACAGGGCTTCCTAGACACGACTACTCGTACACTCTCAACGACACCGCCCAGGACGTGGTACGGCGTCGTCGCATATCGATTTTCACCTTCTAATGTGTACCAGGTCAAACGACTCCAGCACCTGAAGCCCTCCTACGAGTTCCGCGATGTGTGGCAGTACAACAACATGATGTACACCGTCATATCGTACCTCCCAACAGCTGTCCTTCCGTCGAAGATGCCCTTCGCCCGCTATGTCAAGGAACATATCTTCGCTCCCCTCAATCTCACCGCCACGTACTCGCCGGAAATAGCGTCCAAGGACCGCGTCCTTGCTCAAGGCTTTGGCAGGGAGGGATTCAACCTGACACACGATCTGTTCACAAGCGGGACACCCAGAGCGCTGGAATATTGGGATCCTGGTGTGACGGAGGACGGGAACGGTATGCGTGTTCCTTGCTGTGGTGGCTCAGCCTGCTCACTGTCCATACGAAAGGTATTTCTGGCGCAGGAGGCATCATAATGAGCGCGAATGATGCAGCGGTATGGCTACAAACTCTCCTTCTCGGGGGCACGAATCCTGCCACTGGTGAGCAGGTCATCCCGTCGGAGGTGATCGCTCAGGCCGCCACTGGTGTCTCTGTTATTCCCGACTCGCAAGGCGCTCCTGGGCTTGAGTGAGGTTTCGTGACGTCTGCATGATGTTGTCCTTGCTCATGTTCCTTGCAGCGGACCTAGTGTGTATGGGTTTGGGCAAGAGATTGCAACGTATCGAGGCTACCGTAAGTGATACTATTGGTGCGTCTTGTGCGCGAAAATGATGACCGAGTGTAAAGCCCTTGTCGAGCACGGCGGTGACGTTCCTGGCTTCCACTCGTACATATCTCGATTCCCATCGGCAAATATCGGCGTCGCGGTTCTTTCCAACGACGACACCTTCGGCGCAGACTTCGTTCAGGTCATCCGCTACCGCATATTCGACGCGATGCTAGGTCTGAATGTGACCGACTGGGATTCAGTGTCAGTTCCAGTTATGTCTGTTTCACATGTGATCAACACTGAACGCTCTCCAGTGCGAAGGTCCTCGTAATGCAAATCTTCGCCGAAGCAGCAGAAGTTCAACCGCCGCCCAAGAATGCTTCTGCTCCGAGTGTACCGTACACTGAACTCGAGGGCACCTACACCAACGCCGGATATGGGGACGTCCAATTCTGCTACGTTCCTCCCGGAAACTCATCTGCGTGTTCGGAAACCCTGGCCACACTGCCCAATGCCGTCAATACTGAGATTCCAACTCTGGTCGCTGAGTGGAACAAGCTCTGGGCGTCGCACATCCTTCTTCAGCACTTTGACGGCGATCTTTGGAACATTTCACTCTTCATCGGTCGTGTGAGTCTACGCGTTCTTTACACTATCCTGAGCCGTCTAGCTCATACGTTTGCCGTTCAGTCAATTCTGGACGTCAATGGCCACAGGACGGGGGAGTATTGGTCTGACAACGTGGCACTTGGCAATGCGTACTTGGCTGAGTTTGAGTTTCCATCAAACGGGACTGGGCTTGGATTTGGGATTACGGGTGGGTTCTGGGGCGCTGCTGTCGAGCCAACGGGTGATACAGTTCGGCAGTCTAGTGAAGTTTGGTTTGAGAAGGTCTCTTCATCTTCGTAGGACTCTTGTCAGTGCAGGGCTTCGCAGTAATCTGCGCCCTCATTTGTACAATGACAGCCGGCTTATCCACTGCCATGATCTATCGGGTATCCTATTATCTGCCGAAGAGGTCACCGCCACAAGCCAGTGTATTGTGATTGATTTAATACGAAGCCGGGTCTTCCTGTGTGTCTAATTCATGTTCACCACGAGGTGGACACACAATGACGCATGATCGTGCCTACATGTACAGCAACGATGGAATGAGATAAACTGCTGTGTCCTCACGGCATTTTCCCAGCGCTCTTCTGCTCTTGACCACGACCACAATGGCTCCAGTCGTGACCTACAAAGACCATCCCAAGGGAGGCCCGGAGTTCGCGACATGCGACGAGTGTGTCTATCACATCGGTCCCATCTGGATTCAATGTGCGTCGCTTCGAAACATCTGACTGCTGTGGTTGCTGATCGCTCTCCGTTTGTTAGGTGGCATTGCGATTCTCTATCTGATCTTCATCTTGCACATCCTGTCTATTTACGAGCAGGCGAGATCGCGCGTCAGAAACAATGGTCTGTTGAGATCGGCATCCTAGCGGCACTGCTTGTTCTTCTGACTAGAACCACCCAGGACGCCTGATCGATGAACGCAATTCGATTGGAATGTACGGAACAATTCCAGCCCGCGTATCGACGCCTGTTATGGCTTTGCCGGGCGCCCAAGGCGAAATGCGGGGCACGGTGGAGACGATGGAGCGCGGGACCCTCGCATCCATGATCAAGGGTGCGCAACAGTTTCTTGAAGCCATTCCCCGCATCGCTGAAGCTATCACTGACACCGATGTCTGCACAGGCATGATCACTCGTCCCTGGGTCGCGCTCAGCGGCTATGTTGGAAGCTACGGCCATGACAATGACCAGGAGAGGGCGAAGAATCCTCAGGTGCCTACGGAGAAGAGCACTAAGGATATCGATCACGATGGTCTGGCAACCAGGATGTAGGGTGAGCAAATAGCATCATCGTGGCCTACGTCTTCGCTAACATGGCTTGCATGGCAGAAACAATTGCCCGACCCTGGCTTGTTGTTGTTGCGCTCTTGAAACGGGCTTCTCGGGCTCCCTGGCTTGATAGATGCTATCTCATTTGAACCGACCTTTTCTTTCTTTTCGACAACTCACGACCTTAATGACTTTCCTCTAAATCTTGGATCCGAGACTACATACATGATGCAATGCAGCGCATTCATATCGAATAACTATTCAATTATACAGTTCATACTGTCTCCACATCTGCGTCTGAGCCTGGATTCATGGGTCCTAGGAATGTGTTTTCGCGGACTGCAACGACTCCAAGCGGAGAGAGATGGCAGACGCCCTCGGCCGGTCAATGGGATTATACTGAAGACACTCCATCACTATGTCCCAAACTTCATCCGGTAGGGCAGGACGAGAAGGCTTCTCCTTGCGAATCATAACCACAGTTAACAGCGCTGCTTCCTGTTTTATGTCTGAGAAGGGTGGTTTCCCAGTGTATATCTGACCACGTTGCTATCTCGTGAGTCCTTCAAGTGATCGAATACAAGCTGGCTTTACTGGCCTCAATAATCGTGCACCCGAAAGCATACACGTCGCATGATGAAAGACGTGAGCGATCGAGTTGGTCGCCCATCAACTCGGGAGCCATCCATCGCATAGTTCCTCGCAATGTCATCGAGGAGCCAGCAGGCGCTTGCGATGAGATCATCCGACTAAGGCCAAAATCAGCCAAAACGCAGCGGTGGTCTTCGGTAACTAAGATGTTTCCCTGGAGTAGTACCGCATCAGTGGCAGTGACTTGAACAGTATATATGATGAACGCACGCCGCGAAGGTCAGCATGTATAATCTGTGGGTCTTGGCTGTGTAGATACTCGACTCCCTTAGCGATCTCGAGTAGCTGGAGCGAAGTCAGAAAGCAGTCGTCAGGCGGAGTTCCATCACACACCGCACGAAGACGATTGTGATTAGGATTGAGCTTCAAGAACGCATTGATGTCCCCATTCTCCATAAACGGCGATACAAGGCAAACCCGAGGATAGAATAGCTGACTGTTCACTCCAAGGAACGGAAGGATATTAGGATGCCTTAGTTGCTTCCACACAAGGGCTTCACGATAACAGTCCTGCACGAAAGCTCAGCTTGGTCTACATCGTTGTGAAGAGAATGCACCTTCACAATCTCCTCCCTGAATTTCCCAGTCGAGAACCACCTGAGGACCTTGAGACATACTGATTGGTGAAGCAGAGTTCCGCGGTATATGTCCTACGAGTATGGATTCAGCCATGTCAGCATGACCCGAGAACGGCAGAGGTTTGTCTGCACATACCGCGAAGCTACCGCCACCGATAGCGATGTCGGTTTCACCACGGTCGATACCATCACATACGAAAGAAGTAGGTACTATGTCGTAACGCGTGGACAGACTCTGGAGGCTTTTGAGACAAGCCGACCGATATCCGACGCGTTCACCGGGAACACACAGATCCAGCTCCTGCAATCGGGTGAGCACAGATATCTGACACTGGATCAGAAACACGCCTCTTGCAGAACATCGATCACCAGAACAGCGACGTCCTTGGAGACGCTGGTGACTTCCCTCCATGGAGCGTTGACGGAGGAGGCTAGCAGCCGGCGCACTTGCTCAACGATGACGGGCTTAGAAGCATGAACAGTAATCGTGCTCCATGTTATATCTATGGAACGATTTTCGAAGGAAAGCGCGGAGCCAGGTACAAAGACACTGGCACTTGGATTCATCTTGTTGTTATTTGACGCTGGAGAGATACAGGCCGACTGCTGAAATTCAATTTTGGCGCCAGGAACAAATTCCTTGGCATGAGGGTTGTATAGCCGGTTCCTGTACACGGGTGTGGTGGGAGGCGACGACAAGCTCTCTATAGACCGACGAGGAACGAAAATTGGGGCATCTATGTTGTATCGCCCGTGTGGAGTCAAGGGTGTCGCGGGAGGCGAAGTGAGGTCATTGCTCTTTGTAGTGCATGTTGTGGTAGTGATGGATTGAGTGCTACACTCGTCAAGCGTGACGTCGCGGGGTACAAACTCTTTGGCCAGCGGGTTCGGGATGTGAAATGCTGTTCCGCTGGATGGCGTGGAAGGAGGCGTAGCAAGCTCCCCCCAGCTTTTGGACTGGTAGAGGGAGGTCGGCGGAGGGACAAACGCAACGCTGTCAAAAGCTAGTGTGCCTCTGCGAGGGACAAAGACACTCGCTTTTGGATCGTAAGGCGTCCTTTCTCTCGACGGCGTGGGAGGAGGCGATGCCAAACTGCCGGTATTCATGCTGAGAGCTGAAAGAGCTCGAAGAAGAGTCTCCTCGGGCCTGTCTCCAGAGGAGAGAGTGGCCTTGCGAGGAATAAACTCCCGAGCGTATGGGTTTGGACCTCTCTTTTCCGTCGAGGGCGTTGTTGGAGGTGATGACAAGCCTGTACTGGTAAAAGGGTGCACTGAAAAAGAAGGAGGTGCGTCGCAATGTGTGGAGTGTGCGAAGCGAGGGACGAAAACTTCAGCATCTGGGTTGCAACGAGTCGGCGGTGTAAGAGGCGGAGAGGATGGCAAAGTCTTCAGATTCAATATTAGAGCAGTTGTTGCGAACGGACTGGGCCTTCCAGATGCCAGGACAACCGGTGATAGAGAAGGAGAGTCTCGCCGCTGGGGCGGTATATGCGGTCCATCACAGTCGTCTGTTATCCCGTATCCCTGTGGATACTGTTGCGTTATTTATCAAACAGTAGCCAGATTACTGTAAGTACCGAATGTTGCGTATGAGACCCTGAGGAGGATGTAGCATTCGGCGTCGTTGTGTAGATAGTTGGGTCGTACACTTGAGCTCCTGCCGGCGGCGACATCTATCAATCGCATAGATAAGGGCCTCGAGTATGTGCACTTACCATCGCCTGGTATGCCCGAATCAGCACGAGAAGCGACCAGTCGTGCAAGAGAATCAACTGCCGAAGACGAAGGGAGACCTTGGAACCAACTGGATGGTGATGGGGGTCATCAACGATGGTCCACGGTCCAGGCAAATGTGGCATTTGCCTGTTTTCCAAGCTCACAGTGGATGTCACTATGAGAGGCAAAGAACCTACGCATGTCCTCCAGCCACGAGGGCTGATACACTTCTCGGACTTTGAACGCTAAGTGCATCCGGTGATGGCCGTGGATTGAGAAACTGCTAGATCTTAAGAGACGGTCGTCATAGTATGGTGTTGTCGCCAGAGGTCCCAGCGTGTTCAGCGTCGATTGACGTATCAAATTGATCATTGGAGTGTTTGCTGCTTCGTATGCGCAATTCCGACTTATGTATACAGAACTCACTTTCATTAGCAGTGGCAGCAGCGGAGGGGAGAAGGGAGGTATGGCCCGCGGATCTACGAATCGACGATTGTCGTCCAGATCTCTCGAGTTGTTAGACGAAGCGTGGAACCGGCGACGCGGCGTCATGATGCTCTAAACACCTTTATGTTACCGCTGTGACAGCTCAGAGAAAGTAGAGTCTTAAGTAGACTCTTACATGTACGCGGCATCGTCGACAACGCACGTTCCACGTCCGGCAGCTCCCGGGGCTACGTATTGCCGTGTGGCAACAGCTCGTATGTATGGCACACAGCGACGGCATCGACGCTTTTGATGTCAATGCCATCATCTGTACGTCCTGGCAGAGGCACTGTTTTCCAAGGAGCCGAGCTCATTAGGTCGCAGTTGGCACAGAGCCTGGGATACTGTAAAGCTGAGAGGAGAAGCAGAGAAACAAAAAAAGAAAACGGGAGGGCGCTGCCGATTCAATGCCGAGCACAGCCACACAATAAAGATGGCCGGCATCTCAAGCTAACACAGTATTATCGCGTTCGGGTTCGCTCCCACAGAACTACAGAGGTTATGTGCATTGGACGTAATCAGCTCACACAGTTCGGCAATTCTGTTGAGACCCAGTAGAGGACGGCTGAGGAGGAAGTGTATCATGTGAGTATACGTATACTCTTCCTTCTATGATACGCTTATTTATCTATAACACACTACATCCCTCCCTCTAATACTAGTGATTCACTCCCTTGCTTCTCTTCCATTTGAAGGCCCGTGACTTGTGGTGAGGCGAAGAACGGACCCGGCAGAAGAAAACGTCTACCCGTCTCCTTCGACCCATCTTTTAGCCAGGATTTCAGACATAACATTTCATCAAGGAGGCAGCAGCCTCGGGCACTTGCTCTACTCGTTTGGCCTTCCGACGCTGTGTCGTTTCTCGCCGTCACATCCCCCTCTGTTATCCAAGTCTTATTCGGAGCCTTGAGTTTGGCTCACTCATTGCCTCTCTTCAAGATCTCTTGGCGACACGTTATGCGCGCTGAATCTGCTCGGATCGGTCATCGAAGCACTCAAGTATGCAGTAGCTTTGCATTGACAACCTACGAAACACTGGCACCTTGTTCGTTAGGATGACTGGATAAGCATTTCTCGTCGTTAGCGAACGCGAGTTCCGAGATTGAGTATACAAAAATCATGGCTATATGCGCGCTGGACTTGTTCGGCTTGGTCATCGAAGCACACCGGTACGTAGAGGCTTGCACCTGCCAACGGCTGCCTGCGAAACACCTGTCTGCTCTGCCGTCATAGTGAATACAGCTTCACCTCTCTTCGTCACCAGCGCGACTTTCGAAAAATCCACACAGAGATTACCTCGAAAGTTCCCGCTATGACTGTTGCACTTGTTCGGCTTGGTTATCGGTATGTAGTAGTTTGCAGCCTACGGAACACTCTTTTGCTCTGTCATTTCTCCGAGTCTTCGTCGGCCAGCGCAATTTTCCGAGGCTGAGAAGGATCCACCGAGACCAGGACCATGAAGCTAACCTGGAAAATAGCGCATCCACAAAGTGGCTCCACGCGTCACTGGCAGTACTTAACCGATGTCAAACACCCCCTCATCACTCCAAACGCACACATGTCGGATATCGCAGCCCCCATCTCGTCTTCAACTGTGAACTTTGTGGACTCCCTTATCAAGAATCGTTACGCCTCTCGCTATTATCTTCCAACACCTGTCTCGCGTAGCACAATCGAAGAGATCATCGATGCAGCTCGTTTCGCCCCGTCCGCACGTGATCTGCAGTGCGTGTCCTCGTCGTTCAGGTTCATTGCCCAGACATCAACATGCTCACCTTAGGCCTTGGGCGAAAGTCTACGTCCTCGCAGGCGAAGTCCTGAGGGGCGCCTCCTTGACCGCCGAGATGTTGCGGAAGTATGACACGAATGCCGTTGTGCCAGTCTTGGGACACGACTCGGAACACGAGTTCTACCCAGCGGAGATGTCTCAGACGTATCACGGAAGGCTGCAAGAGTCCGCCGGAAGAGTGTGTTATGGCCAGGTGGATGTAGAGAGCAACGATGTGGAAGGAAAGATGGGAGCTTTCCGCAGAAACTAGTTAGTGCTGGTTTTCGTTGAAAGCTTACCTGACCTAAGATGTAGTTTGTTTTACGGTGCGCCTGTTGGGTTGATTGTCACCGTAGATAGAGGACTCGACCCGAGTATGTCCATGCGCTCTGTTTCTCCACCCGTGCTTACTCACTGTTCAGGCTCCTGGATCGACGTCGGTTGTTTCCTTCAGAGCATGTCAATCGCTGCCCGCGCCAGAGGCCTAAAAACTGTTCCTGAGGTATGAGTTCGTTCTTCTGCCCCAAACGGATTTCAACCAACTAACTCAAATTGTAGCAGAGCGTGTCCAGATTACACAAGCTCTTCAGGGATCAACTGTCCATCAGCGAAGACGAACTTGTTTTGGTCGGCATGGCGGTAGGCTACCCAGATATGGAGCACGTATCTCAGTTCTACGCTCGACCACCGACGCGGCCAGTCTCAGACATCGCGGTCTTCAGAGGATTCGATTAGTCTACAGTTTCTACTTACTACATCTGAATGTACGCACTTGGAATGGAAAGTGCACGGTGCATGCCACGTCGGGCAAGCTAGCATACTGATTGTTTTCTGGCAACAAGGATCATACATTTGGAGAAGACTCGGACGATTCCCTGCCACATGCCATAAGTTTAGTCGGCATGGTTTGCAAAATGCGCCCTTGAAGTGTGAACAACTGTGGCGTAGGAGTCATTGATGACCCAGTACTCATCGAAAAGGTCTTATACAAGTCAAGCGGCGTATAGGTGGGACTGCAAAAACAATGACAGGTCTGACGAGATGATCGCCAAGAGCAAGTTCGGCGCGTGGTGATCATCAAACCTTCTCTTTTCTCCACCATCATCGTCCGACCCCGCTCTCATCCGCGACGACAACGCCATGCCCGTCCCGAAGACCGACCTGCGGCTGCAAACGCCCGTCGACGACGAGGATGTCGAGGTCGACCTCGGCGTGCCCACTGGCACTGTCTCCAGCGGCAGCTCGCGCCCATCGCTATCTTTCGCATTCGACTTGCCCCCACCAGCGTCGCCGACGACCCCTGCGCATCGGACGTCCATGTTCTCCCCGTCGTCTCCAGACTTGAAGCTGAAGGCCGCCGCGCGCCCGTCTCTGTCCCGCTCGCAGACGCTGCCGCGCGTGGACCTTGTCAAGCGGCCACGAAAGAACGTGTTCTCGCTTGACGTGGAGGAGGATGTCCTTGGGAAGATACGGCGGTGGATACTAGGCATTGCCGTTGGTGCGTGTCGGGATCGGGCGCGTTGTTTAGGGCGGCCCATTCATATGGTTTGCAGTGAACTTTGACGTCGACCATGGGCCCGTGCTGGATGGCGTTTTCCCGGCGATCTCGTTGCTACCTACCGAGCTGGAAAACATGTGCGTCTCGTTTGTGCTGATCGGATGGCGACTGACAGACACCTCGCAGTGCATTCTCATCCTTCCCTGATTCGCTGCAATTCGAGCAGGGATCGCAGAGTCATTCGTTCAGGATACGAGAAGCGAAAGGCAGCTTCATATATGGCTTTGCACATTTCACGCAGCGAAGGGACGCCTATTCAAAGCGCGGATACGAGCAGGTATGTATCGCACACCCACCCCGTCTCATAAGCCTAATTCTCTATAGCGTTCAGTCGTCATCCTGACACAACACCAATACCCAACACTGTTCACCTCTGTGTCCACCATATTTGGCCCTCTTTTCGAGGTGCACGGAATACCCATGCTCGAGACAGCCTGCCATAATATTGCTACATGGTACCTTTCCTCCTTCATTGCAACGCATTGATGTGTGAATACAGCGAAGAAAGGTCTGACCCCACACCTGGATCTATTCTCGAGCTCGGCTTTCTTGGATCCGTCCTCCAGGTTGAGGTCCCTCAGACAATAGACCACCAGCAGCTGACGGACACCTCTTCATTTCGGGAGAAATACAACCCCACCATACATGTACGCGCTTCGCTTTGCCTCGTTGCCTTTGCTCACACATGTGCCCAGACACTTGCTGCATCCGTACCATTCCTCCCTCCCCCAATACTCCTCTTCGAAGCATCGTTATCACACCTATGGTCTATATGGGAGTGCATCGTGCTCTGCGAACCGATTCTGGTCTTCGGCGCCTCACCCAGCCAGACAAGTCAGGCGGTCTGGTGGCTTCGCGACCTTCTGCGGCCTATTCCATTGGCGGGCGATATACGGCCGTACTTCACTATACACGATGGGGACCATGCTTCGCTGGTGAACAAGCTCCCGCCGAAGGCGGGCGTCATCCTTGGCGTGACGAATCCGTTCTTTGAGAGGGAATGCGCGCATTGGCCGCATGTTTTGAGCTTAGGGAGGAGGCTGCCGTACGTTTCCCATGCTTGGTAGTTTGTGAACCGCATGTTGACGATGTGTCCATAGACCGACTAAAGGTGTAATCAAACCGCCCGGTCCCACGCCAGGATGGAAGACCAAGACGCATAAGAGGTATATCTCGAAGGATCAGGGCTTGCTAGGACGTTTGGAGACCTCATGTCGCGGCTCGGATCAAGAACGTTCGTACCCTTGGCTTTGCGCGAATTAGGCCAGTTGCCAATAATAATAACTCCAACAGGCCTGACCATATCGCTTGACGTGCGGCGGCATTTTTGCAGTCGGACGAACGAGATGCTCATACCCTTGACCCGGTACCTCAATACCCTTATACCCACGCCGGCAGAGGTGAGACATGGAACGGTCAAGCCGCGGTTGAAGCCGTTCGGAAGTGCGGGGTTTTTCAAGTCGTTGAAGGAGGGCGGAAGTACGCTGCCGTTCAAGAGTGCGGGGAAGAGGAAGGAGTTCTACGAGAGGTAAGGGTTTGTGTGTTTCGGTGGATGTTAGTGCGAGGCTGATGTGATTCAGGTGGTTAAAGACTCCGGCGTTTGGGGTGTGGTTGGCGCAGCAGGAGCTGATTGTAGAGGGTGTCTTAGGGAAGACTTTGGACGAGAAGTGAATCAATTTGACGCGACTTTCTTGGAACGTTGGACTTGGGCTTGTCTGTTCATCTGTATGAATCTTCACATCAAAAGATCATATCGTGGTATCAATGTAACGAAGGGTGCGGGTTCTGTTCTACACCGGTGTGAACGAAGCTATGTTGATTGTAAGATTTCGCCTGATTTTATTGAGACAGTCTTGTCTGCTTATGCCCATTTGCGTCTTCGATTGACGGCTAACCCCGTGGTGAGGTATGTGGCAACGGTTACGATATGCTGTTCTTTGAAGCGGTGCGAACGAAGCTATGGTAAGTATGTAACTTCGTAAGAATCTAACTGTGTTGATATATACTTTACAGTATTGTCCTTTGCAAGTGAAGCCAGCCAAACTTGAGCAATACGAACCTAAGGCTGTTCGCTCCCTTACGCGAAAGCAGAAGAGTATTTCATTTTGCATCCATTGTTCGCCACTTTAGGTGTAGCTGTCAATGTCATTGTGATGTGTCACAATAGATTGACACGTGGTAAATGCACTGCCACTGCCACGGCCATTCCAGCTCTTGTTCTCTTCCCGTCATCTTCTTTCTCTCTCCTCCACATTCTTCTTGTCATTTTACTATCTTTCTTGGTCGCCGTCGCACACGATGAAGGACGACAAGAAATCGGACTTCCAGGTGCTAATAGAGCAGGCGCAGCGGGACAAGAACGAGGCGCAAAACCTTGTGGCCGCGACGAAGCGGGAAAAGGAACAGCGGGAACGGGGGCGGCTGAAGAAACAGCAGGAGGAGGAGCGCAAGCAGCGCGAGCTCGATGCCAAGATGCGACAGCGACACCTAGAGGCGCGGCAGAAAGAGGAGGAACAGAAGCGGCGGCGGGAAGAACAGGAAAAGGCGGCCGAGGCTGCGCGGCTGCGGCGGGAGCAGGAGGCGCGCGATGCGCTCATTCACGGACCTCCAAAGAAATCGAAGGCCGGGCCGAGCTTTCCCTCTGGATCGGCGTCAAAGCGACGGCTCTCGGACGACGACGAGGACCAGGCGCCGGGCGGAAATTTCCTGACGCGTGAGGAAAAGCGTCTCGAGAAGCAGAACCGCCTCTTCCGCCAGACGACCGGCTCGAAGCGTGGCGGGGCGCAGTCGAAAGGGTACGGCAAGGCGGGACGGTCGCTCCCTGGCGGGGCGGTCAACATGCCTGCGGCGGGCTCGGGCTCGGGATCGCCTGGGAGCATGTCGATTAAGGACCGCTTGAAGCACGAGCCGAACGGGCTCATCAAGCTCAACCAGCACAAGCGCGACACGCGCACCATCGACGAGATCGTCAACGACCTGCATGCTCGCAAGACCCTCAGCGGCGACCAGGCGAAATCGTTCAATGACTGGTTTGGCGACAACAAGAAGAAGGGCACTTCTGCTCCTGCTCCCGCTCCCGCTCCCGCTCCTGCTCGTGCTACGCCGCCTGTGCAGACATCCCGTGCGTCGTATCTTATACCATCATCTCATCTGCTAATCATCATACAGAACGCAGCACACCTGTTCCCACCCGCAAAACTCCTCTTTCTGCTACGCCTTCTCGTCCATCATCAGCCGCTGCAGCTTCGCGGCCCAGACCTACACCCAAACCGCTCCCTCCCAAGTCGAAGCTCAGCGCTACCATACCCAAGAAACGTGCCCGCTCTTACAGCCGTTCCGAATCGCCGGAAGCTGAGCGCGAGCAACCCAACAAGTGGCGCGCAATGGTATGGAGTGCGATGGGATACAACGGCAAGAACAAAGTCGCCGAGGTCTACAGCGACGAGGAGGATATGGACGCGGATGCGCTGGACGTCTTGGAGGAAGAGGAGGAGAGGTTGGTGTTTTTTTCTTCTTTTCTTGGGCTGTACTAATCGAAAGCAGTGCTCGCCATGCGAGACTCGAAGATGCGCTCGCGCTCAAGGAGGAGAAGCGCCGCGAGCAGGAGAAGAAGCGGCGTAAGCTCAGCAAGGCGTGATCTCACAAACTCAATATGTGGCGCGTATATGCCCACAGGGTAGACCGGTACGTTTCTCGTGGATTCATGATCTCTAGCACATATATATTATATCATCTACATACATCTGCACTCTTTCCACATCTGTATCATTTTGTACGCATACATACCACTGCATGTTATATCATCATTCATTTCACAAGTGAGGTTTGGATTGACTTTCTAGGCTGCGGCGGTTTAGCGTTGCATTCGTGGTTGTTTTAACCTTTCGGGTCTAGGGCTTTCTCGACGGATGACGATGCTATACGCTCACGACGTGCCGCCACGCGTGAGCATGCTACGTGCCCTGCGTAAGCCTTCCCGATGAGGTCTGGAAGACTTTGCCCTTCGTAGTTTTCAAATCCTCAATCTCTTCGAATTGTTCAGTCAGTTGGACTGACCCACTCTCGATGCCGGATCCCATCGACCTGACCGATTCGTTTGATACTTTCTGGAAGAGAGAGGTGGGTACTTTGTTCAGTTGACGATTTTCAGCTGACTTCGTCCTTCCAGACCGCCTCGGGGACGTCGGTTAGAAGAAGCACTCATGCTCTCCGGATCCTGTCTGCTCGACTTCACTTCTTAATCTACACGTAGTGTCGGCGTGTCGGGGACGCTATGGAGCAGCCATTTGCCTTTGGTTGCTACGGCTTGGGACCACTGGGGCGCCAGGGCCATACTCGTATCGTTGACGATGCCCGGCCAGTGCGCATGAAAGGAGACCGACATCTACTATAGTAAAAGAGGGCGCGATTCTTAGCTAATAAAGGGTCGCGTATATTTACTTAAGCAAAACTTCGGAGTCCGCCGCGGCAGACCGCATGCCCTGATGCCGGTTGCCGGTTCAAGTCACGGTCAGGGCATTCTGAATCTTAGGCATTCTTCTGTTGTGGGCACAGAACGGGTCAGCCACGGGCTGCTGTCAGATTTGCCTCAGAATCTCGAGTCACCATCAGAGTAGAAAGTACAAATCAGTAGATTTAAGCTATCCATCCTCACAGCCAACTCAGCAAAGTAGTCAAAAGATAGCCATTGACACTAATGAAAATGATATTGGGATGTTTGATTTTTCTACTACACGGCGCGTAGCGCCGACGGGGTTTGGGGCTGGCCCCAACAAGCTGGAGACCCAAGTTGTAGTTGCGGAAGGGAAGGCGAGGAACGAGCCTTCCTACCGCGACGTAGACGCGGGCCGTAAGCTTGTTTCTTAAGAAGTGTCGGTGAACACCGGGATAAGATAAGACGACAACTAATCTTATGTTTTTACCTACAAATGTGCCCGTACACAACTGGTTACACTCAGCTCAAGATGAACTCAAGTCCTGACTTAAGATTCTCTCATCTACACAAAGTGACTCACAGACAAAACTTGAGTTTTTTCGGTCGTGACCGGGGGAGTCGAGTTTGAAGTTTCGACTCGGACTCGAAAACTCAGTATTCTAGGTTTGTAGTGTAAAATCGATATACTGATGACTCTACGACAAACACTCTACTAGTAAGTACTGCTGGGCACTTGAGTCAGCTATTAGGCCAAGGCAAACTCACGAAATCCAGATCCCCATACGCTCTTGAATTCGGGCCATGGCAGCATTGGTCGAGACCGTGTGCGGTAGTCTCCGTCGTCCGACAATGAGTTGGGAGGCGGTGGACAGGCAGTGCAAGAGCGTGACACGGGAATAAAGTTAGTTGACCACACTGAAGAATGGCCGGAACTGTAGAGAACCAAGGAGCGTCTTTGTCAGCCACTACATCCAAGGACCAAAGACGACTCACCAAACGCCCCAAGCTGTCTGCCATGCCAACCGATGTCATTGCTACATCGAGTGTTGAGGACAAGAGCATGTACATTGCTGAGTAGCGCCTGTTGTGATGGATGGCCCATTGCCGCGGTCATTGCGCAGTGTGTTTTTGTTGTCGGCATTGCTGTGGGTCGTCATTGTGGGCTATGCTCGTCGTCATAGAGAGGTGCATTGTTTGTTGATCGAGAGAGCGCGTCCGTCGCCGAAGAGCGCGTTGTCATCGTTGTCGTCGTCGCTGTGCTGGTGGTTGAGGGAAAAGAGGCAAACAATTAGTCATATGGCAATGACTGCAACGTGTCGAGGCCCGCTTGATGTGCAAAGTGCATGGGCCAGACATACGCAACCGACGATCCGGCGGCCCGGACATCGGTGCCTTGTGCACTTTGCACATCAAATGGGCCTGGGCACGTTGCCGCGTTTGATGGTTGACTAAGCATTTGCTCTTTTTCTTCAACCACCACGACAGCAACGACGAGCTCCCCGAAACCCCCCGACGACGGGCCTGCAATTCAGTAACGACGACCTCATTGACGACGAGATCGCTGGTCTCACCGGCATGGCTTGGCGAACCACCATGGTGACGATGACGACCACCACGCCTGGACCCCCCACGACAGCAGGCTTGCTCAATGACGACCTCAGTTTTACTTTCACCGGCGCCGCGTTGCAAATCAATTTTTGGATTAGAGGATTGGTGTGTCGCGACCACGACAGAGGACGGCTTGCATGACGCCAGGCAGGATTGCTTGGGTGTGTCTTTTGTCCCTCTGTTCATGTTGCGCTACCTACTCACCCGCTGTGACTGGTTGCTGGAACATGGTTATTGCGACGAGCATCAAAATAGATGAGTTCCGGTTTTTTTCATCAATTTCATCCTATCTGTTTTGGGTGCTGCTCGTTGATTGCTGTCCCCATCGTGCCCCACCAGCCCCATCCCATGCTGACTAGATGACAGGTTTGGACTGTCGCTGGAGTTGTGCGCATGGTCGGTCCGGCCTCCGAATCCTCATGACTGTCGTTCACCCCAACTCGAGCCGACTCAAGAACTTCACCTTAAGTCCAACTCAAGTCGGGCTTAAGCTGTTGTCTTGAGTTCTGGTACTTGAGTTTGGCTTGAGCTTGAGCTTGAGCTTCAGTTTAGCTTAAGTAGTGAGTGTAGTAGAATGAAATATACATCAGTTTCGCAATCCCACAACCCAAATTGAAGCACAGCGAGCATCAGGCGAAAACATAAGATAATCCAAAAGCTCATCTTATCCCGGTGTTCACCGACTTTTCTTAAGAAAAGTCTGTCATCTTTTTGAGTGCGCCACATCTCACATTCTAGCGTGAAGACGTCCACGGTACAACCCTGGTGTCCTTTGATTTATTGATTCACTCACAGGACTTACGACAAGCGCGTTGGCACACCCGACTGGGATGAGTGAGCCTTTGGGAGAAGGTTCTGAGCGTGTACTGACGTGCACATGATGAGATCTCTCCACCACGCTAAGGTCAGGCTCTCAACGTCTCAACCAGGCGTACTGTTTGACTATCTGAGTGTTGCCTCCCACGCAGGTTGAGGATAACGAGGGGCAATGCGGCCCCGATGCACAACGGTTCCGACGACGGTACCGCGCCCGCGTTTCGACGTCCCACCACAAAGCACACTCACGGTGATTGACACTTTGTATACACGCTGTTGAGTATCTAACGTTCCTTCTTCCCAGATCAGTAAGCAGCTGCCTTGAGACTATATTGACATTTTCGACCCAAAAATACTTGACAGTTTAGTCTTGTCAAACTACGACAACGCGGTATTTTGCCGTCCGGTAATCTATGTGAGTCTTCTCACCAGTATCACACATCTTTGCGAAACAAGTGATAGCGCACCAAGGAAGAGGACAAGGAGCGAGTGTTTGTGACGACATCGAGCCCAGCGGAACGGTAGTCAACATGAAGCTCTCCGAGTTAACGTTCATTGTCAAATTTGATGGATCACCACGGTGGCGGCGCGCCTGCGTCCTACCTTCCACGATGATGGGTTCACGGTAAATTCTCGAGTACCCTTTATACACGATGTCCCGATTCACGATTGGTCTTCCCATATTGGTGAGCATCTGCATTAAAGTGGTGTCGATGTTCCTCTTCCCTCAATTATCGAAACTTACATGCCTACATGCTACCGGCAGCTTAAAACTCTCCGATCGCCCTGAATCCTGCTATCAACTCGGTGGTCTATGTGAACTTTCCCACCAGTCACGAACAACGGCTGACCAGGACAGTCCGAGCTTTTCTCGGACGTGAGGCATTTATCGTTGTTCTTGGACGATCCTCCCACGAAGGAGCTATCAGCGCTTCCTTAGAGGTTATTCATAGATGAATCTTATAGTGCCTGTCTACTCACCGCCCTCGAAATGCATTGGAAAACGCGTCTCCTTTCACTCATAATTCAACGAATGAAGGACCTGGTGACACAGAGCGCATGAATCGTCTCATTCGAAGTCCTAGATCGCGGGGGCATATTTCAGAGTATTTAAACAGCGCGGACTGTCCAAAACCAAGCCAGACTCAAAGCCTCATAACAATGCGTCTTCAACTCTCTGTTCTCTTCGCTGCTGTCAGTTCCGTGCCGCTCGTCATGGGCGTGGACTGGCCTATTCAAGTCGGCCTCAACAAGACTTTCACGTACACCCCGAACCAGATCTTCCCCGCCATCGGTGACACCGTCACATTCAGCTACCTCACCAGGAATCGTACGCATCTGCCCTTTAGTATGCCTCGCACCTACCTCACGATTCCACACAGACTCGGCAACAACCACCACCTTCGTCAACCCCTGCCCCCCTCCCCCGGGCGGCGTGGGCCCAAACGCGTTTGACAGTGGATTGTAGGTCGTTATTTTCTATGGATGAGCCACTCGCTGATATACACCCCTTTCCCCTCTAGCTTTGACGCGCCCACCATGCCTGGAAGCACCTTCACCACGACCATCCTCGATCTCGAGCCACACTGGGTTTCGTGCATGCAAGCCGCAGGAGCCCACTGCCGCTTGGGCATGACGCTCTCCATCAACCCAACGGCCGACCAAACCGAGGCCCAGTTCATGGCGAACGCCATTGCTTCGACTTGAATGGAGCGGGTCAACATTTAAGAAGTCAACAAGGAAATGTGTA
Organism: Strobilurus luchuensis; assembly: GCA_019915105.1. NCBI lineage: Eukaryota > Fungi > Basidiomycota > Agaricomycetes > Agaricales > Physalacriaceae > Strobilurus > Strobilurus luchuensis. Next base: position 399,762 of record JAHLMJ010000012.1, on the reverse strand, counting down.
TTTTCTCTGTATTGGATACTTATGTCTGTACTGGTTGAGAGTTATGTACGAAGTCTATCTCAATCGAGCTGTCAAATTGAATCGTTGTTTCTGCCTGTTGACTTTATGCAACAGATTTGGACGCAATTCAGCTAGATCTGCCAGAACACACCCTGCGAAGGATGCTGTGTTCACAACTGAATTCGGCGCGCTAAGTACTGCTCGTATATTGTGATACCCGATGTCTGTCCACTTGAAGAACATATCTGATTGGCGTCTTGACTAAGAGCGCGGAAAGGTGGGATAGTGCGACCTAGACATTCGGGTAGGCTACATCCCCGACATCCGAAAGTCGTTCACGGATTATACGAGGATAAGCGCGAACAACAACTTGGGCAGCGACGCGATGGGAGTGACGGCAGCTTCTGTATGCAATGATATATTCCATAGGGACCTATTTAAATGACTTGTCAGATGTAGCACACGGACGAAAGATGGAAGATGCGCCGTCAACTGCCACTGCTGGTTGTCGTTGATGAGCATTATGATTCAGGGTTCGGTAGAATAACCCGGCGGCGCCGGCGTGCCGAGCCACGACTACCTGGCCCCAGACCAAACAACCCCGAAACAACCAGCGCGCGCAAACGTTGACAACTCTGATGCTCTCATGTCGTCCGCCTGCTATCATCCATGACTGCCATTCGTCCGTGTAAGTTAACAAATTTTCCCACAGCCTGTATCTTCCCAACGCAGCAACAATCTATCAGCCACAATCAATCAAACAATGTAGCTGGCGAAGAAACCGCGTTTCGCTTCATTTCTCGTCGAATCATGATCAGAGGCATTGAACCATGTTCGAAATGATCAAAGATCATTGTCTGGCCGTGCACTGCTTGCCGGATGGTCTTCCGGTCATGCCTCATGCACTGCAGTTGTATTCTCTTTCACGAGCAACGCCGGCCACTCTGTGACTAGTACTGGCTACCCATGAAGGCCCTGGCGCTTCTCATCGCATGGACGACACTCTTTGGCTGGCCTGCGCAAGCGCAGATATGGCCTGCTACGATTCCGCTGGCGGTTCGGACGCCCCATTTCAACAGTTACCTCGATACGCAATTGGGGCATGTACACAACGAGTGGACACGACTGTGGACTCTTGATGACGTGAGTCTCTGTCTTATGCGCAAGCCGCGGAGACTCAGACTATCTAGCTGCTGGATTTGTCCATCGAGATTTTGATCAAGGTCGATGGCGAAACCTTTGGGCTAATCGGCGGGCCACCTTTGACTAATGTCACGGCAACGAACTTGACCAATGTCGAGCTGACTCCAACGAGAACTATTATGCAAATTCCTGCAGGGCCAGTGGATGTCAATGTCACCTTCCTGAGTCCGATTGAGGTGCGTAGCATCATACTATGCTCCGAACACAAGTTAAAGCCCTGATTCATTCACGTAGCCGGCCGATCTTGTCTTGCAATCGCTGCCGTTTGTGTACATCTACGTCGATGCACAAAGTACGGATGGAAGCGAACACTCCCTGCAACTCTACGCGGATGTAACTGCTCGTCAGCTTTTCGTACTTTTGCTCGACTTCAACATGATTCAGGAGTTACTCTAGAATGGCTGTCCGGTGACCCGACTCATACAGTAGAATGGAGTACAGTCAAAATGCCCGACCTGATGTTTCATCACGCTACTCAAACGTCACCTTCGCCCTTCGAAGAAATTAACAACGTGGCGGAGGACTCTACGCTGTATTTCGCATTTCCCACCGTGAGCACACCACCACTATCATCAGCCTATCATCAGCCAACTGTCAAGCTGTATCTGCTAGGGCAACGGAGTAACGTACCAGACTGGCGATAGTGGAGTTTCGCGTCCACTCTGGATGGCGACGAAGTCCTTGAACAATGTCGAGGAAACGAACCCTCGTGCTATCAACGAGTCCGTCACATGCTCAAAGGTTCTGGTAGAAGCTGACCCGACGACTATAGTCATTTTCCGACGTTCTCTTTTGCCATCGATCTGGGTACATCTGCTGGCACTTCAGATTCGGTAATGTGGGCGTTGGGACTGACGAGGAGTCCCTCTATCCAATACAACGACCAGGATCGGTATCCGTACTTCTGGACGCGCTACTCCAGCATCAATGATGTGGTCAGCATCCTAACTTCATCTGACTTCCAGTGCTGATTCGTTCTCCCTGCAGATTTCAGCTTTCGTTTCAGACTTCGACAATGCTCGAGACCGGGCGGTGACACTGGATGATACATTGATCTTTGCCGCTGGTCAGATCTCAGAAGAGTATGCCACATTGGTCTCTGTAGCTGCGCGTCAGGCCATGGCCGGTGTTGAGATAACAACAAGCAAGGATGCCGCGGGGACATCGTTCAGCCAGTCGGACATCCTGAGCTTCATGAAGGACATCGGGACTTCCCAGTCTGTTCTCCTTCATTACAACTTGCGTTCCTTCGTTCTCAAACTCTTCTGCAGGCGCGTGAACCCCGTCGAAGTCATGTACGCCGCTTTTCCAGTGTTCTTGACAATCAACGCGACTTGGGCTGGCTACCTACTGGAGCCGCTTCTTCATGGGCAAATACACAACGGAACTGGGACAAACTATGCTGCGCCCGATCTAGGTGCTTGAGCTGTGACCGATACTTGGATTTTCGCTGACTTGCTATATTTGACAGGGACGTCTTACCCTAAGGCGACCGTACATGTCTCTCCGCCCGTAGAGATGTCCATTGAGAGTAGGTTACTTGCCCGATGCTCTTGGACATTCAATGCAACTGACTCAACCCGACAGACAGCGGTGATATGCTTTTCATGGTATGGGCACAGGCTACGTTTTCTGGCGACGCGTCTCTGCTGAAGTCCTATGTTCGTGTGTGTCCTGCTTCCTCCAAGTGTGTCAGCTCACTTGTCGTTCATAGTACACTCTTTTGAGAACTTGGGCTGACTATCTCGACTCTCTGACGGCAACGCCTTCAGGCTTGTGCGTTGATACTCATGCAATGTTGTCATTTCCTGATATCCTACGTGGCAGCGTGGACGCCGACAACCTCGATAACGCAAACCTGGCCTTGAAAGGGATTATCGGCATCAAATGCATGGCCGAAATCTCAGCCGCCGTGGGTATGAAGGAAGACAGCTCGAAGTATTCCGTTCGTGCTTTGTACTATGATGACCCAGGTCAATGAAACTGACAATGGTGTAGACGAAGGCTGCCACCTACATCTCCCAATGGAGTGATCGTGCCGTACAAGAGGGCCACATCGTTTCTTCCTACGGAAACTCATCTTCGTGGAGCCTCGTATACAATCTATACGCCGACCGTCTACTTGGGACCCAGCTCGTGAACGAGTCCGTATGTATCTAAAGACGTATATATCATCCACGCCACTGGCTTACATTCATCAGGTGCACAGCTCTCAGGATGCCTTCTATGCACATGAATACGCCACAGGTGGTCCGCTTTTTGCAGTTCCTGACACTTGCAAGTTGCTCATGACTCTCGAAAGCAGGCGGCGCCTATGGCCTTCCGTTCGACAGTCTGGCGGGAAATCTCGATACGAAATCGAGTACGTTGGAGACTTGAAGTCCGCTTCCTTTATACTCATCATACTCACGACTCGATAGCCTGGTCTATGTTTGTCGCAGGTTCAACTCTGAATGCGAGTCTTCGCAACGAGCTTACCTCGGATGTGTATGCCAAGATGACATCGAACACCAGCGAGGGCGTGTTCCCCATGACCTACACCTACAAGACGGGCAACACGACGGGTGGTATAGCCAGGTTAATTTGAAACGCTTCTGCTCTTCTCCTCAGCCAAAATTGATCCACGCTCCTATAGTCCGGCGCAGGGAGCATTATTTTCTTTGTTGGCACTGAAGCAAGTACATAGCCCTCATAAGCTGCTATATACTCAACCTTCCTTTCAGTCTCAACCGTAGCACGCCAACAGGAGGCGGTCCTATAGATATCTCCGCGACTAATACCAGCAAGAGAAAGCCCGCAGCCATTGTTGGAGGAACTATTGGCGGTCTTGGACTTATCTCCCTCTGTGGCGTGATTAGCGTTTACTCTCGTCGCCGTCAACGGAAGGCAAGGGATTTGGAAAGTCATCTGGGAATACAACCAAAAAGCCCAGATACCATCAGGCCCACAGACCCGAGGGAGGAAACGGTCATACAACCGCAGGACTCAAACCCTAAGTCGCCAATCAGATCTGAATGGGAGTCCGGGGATGTGGATCTCGATATTCCGCCGACTGTCGGACCACCCCCGCTGGAGAGCAGAGACTCGGATACGGGGAGTACAATTCTGATTTCGCGACACGAACTGGAGGATATGCGACGCGAGATGGAGGAGATGCGCGCTCAAACGATATATGTTCCTCCACCAGAATATGAACCAAACTGATCGCCATCGAGATCTTGCGAGGGAGACGGGATGGTACAACTCAGATTGGCAGCTTGCGAGGGAGAAAGCGGACGGTGTATGCTTACAGCGGGACCGGTCGCTTGTGCGAGCAAAATAGGTGCCCTAGGCCTTTGTACCTTTTGAACAGAGTCACATGAGACGGAACATGTCAGAACCGAGCACTCCACTAAGAAGAGGTGTCGACCCGAGGACGTGCACTGATTGGATGGAAACACTCACATGCATCGAAATGCATGGCTTCTTCCCATAGCAGACGATCCGTTCCAGCCGTACCGCGTGAAGTTTCAGTAATCGCTCTTACCAGAGCGGCGCTTGTAGTACGCTTTGAAGGGACTAGCCGTGGTGCCCTTGACTCAGGCTCGCGGCGTAATTCAGCCAGCTCGGTAAGATGGGTCGCAGCGCGAGCCTAAGTACTTAAGGACTGCCACAGCGTTGGGTCAAGCATCAGCAATGTCTGCCTCCACTGCCACTGTCTCATCCACAACACCCGCCTCAACCTCCATGTCAGCTTCTCCGATTTCTATCGTGGACTCTCTGCTCAAGAACCGATACTCCTCCCGGTACTACTTGCCTACCCCAGTCAAGCGAAAAACCGTGGAAGAGATCATCGACGCGGCTCGTTTCACTCCGTCCGCGAGCAATCTCCAGTACGTTCCCTACTTACCTGGCTGGCTTGAGTTCAACCTGAAATCCAGACCATGGGCAAAAGTATACGTCTTGACTGGCGATGCGTTAGCGTCCATAACTGCCGACATGTCCCGCAAATACGACGAGGACAAGATTGGAGAAGACGACGCGGAATACCAGTTCTACCCCGCAGACCTACCACAGCCGTATCTCATGCGACGGCATGAGTTTGGCAGGACCTACTACGGTGCCATGGGCATCCAAAGAAACGACGTCGATGGGAGGAAGAAGGTGGTGCGCCGAAACTAGTATGTCCGCTTTTCCAACATGACGTCGATTTCGGTTTGAGAAAACGTCTTGATAGTTCATTCTATGGCGCACCAGTAGGGCTCATATTCACTATCAACAAGTCCCTCACTGCAAGTACGTTCTTGCTGATAACATTGACTCCTCCCGTGTTTGCTGAATCCGGTGAATCAGGTTCGTGGATCGACATGGGGTACTTCCTGCAGAGCATTGCCATGGCAGCTCGTGCAAGAGGTCTCGAAACAGTCTCCGAGGTACGTAGGTGCCCGAGCGATGCGACAGGCGCTGATACATGAATCACAGCAAAGCGTTGCCCGACTCCATCATATCTTGCGAGAACGGTTACAAATCAACGACGACGAACTCGTTCTCATCGGGATGGCGTTAGGGTACCCGGACCTGCAACAGGTCTGCCAATCATACGCCCGCCCGTCAAAGCGCCCCGTGTCTGATATCGCGGTCTTCGAAGGATTTGATTAATTAAGAATTACAGTATCGTCAGAACGTCCATCGTCATGATACGAGTTTCATGATTGTGTTGAATGACAATCTTCAGTCAGTCTAAGTCAAAGCATACAGACAGCAAGCATTTCTAGCACGAAGCGAACAAGTTCCCACTTTCCGTCCCATTCTGCGGGTAATACCAAAACGAAAACGCCTACGGACATGAGCTACTCAACTTTGTTGCAAGATATTTCAAACACTCACGATTAACACATAAGACCCAAAAAGCAATATCCCACTCATGTAATGCGTTCGTCCATCCTCCGTCGCGAAGCGCACCAGGAGCACAGAGAGGAAGAGCGTGATGACCTCCAAGGGGTCGAACCTAACAACGTACGAGTTAGTCATGCACCAAGCACCAGGGAATGGGAAGCGAACGTACAACAACGACAGAGGCTTCCCGATCATCCATCCAATCAAGACCAGTAATGGAATGACGAACAAAGCGATCTGAGTAATGTGGCCGAGTTAAGAGAACGAAGATACCGCGAATGTATGCGGACTTACCTGTATGCACGAGCCCACGGAGACGGCCAGTGCAAGATCGACCTTATTCCGATAAGCGACGAACACTGCTGTTACGTGTTCGGCGGCATTTCCGACACTAAGAAGGAGAACACAGTTAGAGACTCCGTTTGATTAGATACGAAGGCAAGGATACGTACATAGCCAACAGGACAAGACCAAGCCATTCTTTACTAACAGCCCCGGTCTGGCAAGACACATCGTCACTTTCATATGGAATTTTATGGATCGAATGATGGACCACGTACCTCTCCGATACCCTCCAGCGAGTCAGTCAAGGCTTCAGCCGTCACATCTACATGTCTTGAGGTAAGCCCAAAGAAACAAACGAGGCCAGATGGAACCCACAAGTAAGCCCGGTCGCGGCAACCAGCACACCAATCGCAACGGTGATGTTCATCTCTGGGGTCTCCTTCTCTTCTTCTTCTTCATCATGTCGCACCGCAGCTTCAACATCGCGTCGTGCGGCAGTCTGCATCATCAGACGACCGTTAGTCTGTGTCCTGCATCTTTTTCAGCGTCAAAATCGTGTGGAGGGGAGAAACGACGCATACCGTTGCCTTTCGGAGATCTGGGGGAGCGGGATGGGTCGTTCGCGGGTTCCTCGGCCGAGGGCGGCGGCGCTGCCAAATGCAAGCGAATTATATCGTCGGCCGACTAAGGGACGCGTTGGTGGTGCCCCAACTGGGACTTCTAGCACGGGGGACATAGGCGGCGGCGGTCGTTCCAGTGATGATGTAGAGGAACGCGGCGAATCGAGGAGAACGTCGTTGTCGGGGTTGTAGAGATGGGAGTGGCTGTACAGCTGGAAAACCATGTAGCTGCAGTAGATGAAGATGAGGATGAGCGCGCTGCCGTGGGACATCTCGAGGATCGTGTCGCGCTCCTTGTCCTCGCCAGAAGTCTGCTCGATGGCGAATGCGAAGACGGTGGGTAACACTAGGCCGATGACAGCAAGAGTGAGGAGGGAAGTGTTCAGCTGGGCCGCGCTTTGGCGAAACTCTTGCTCAGAGAAACGTAGTCCGCCCACGATGAAAGCCATCCCAGTGACCAACAGAAGATTTGATAGAAGCCCTCCCTAAAGCGTGTCAGTGTCGGGGCCATCAAATGGAGAAGAGGTCGACTGACTAATAACGATGCTTGGACGACCCGAATCTCGCACTTGAGGAGCAAAAGAATGGCGATGATGAATTCGGTTGCGTTTCCTAGCGATGCGTTTATGAGGCCGCCCAACGCGTCGCCGGTGTATAACGCGATCGTTTCGGTGCCATGGCCGAGCATACCAGCTAATGGCACCACGCCTAGAAGAGCCATCGCAAATACAGCCTGTGCAAGACTAAGATATGAAAGGCACGCTCGAACACGACTCACCCCGTCTGTTCGATGTGTGTAGTGAAGCGCCCAAGCTATAGGGTTGAACACGAGCAACACGTTGACCCAGCTATAGGTCAGAGCGGATCTGAGACTCTGCAGATGCCCCGGCGCCTGTCCTCTGTCCTTTGCTGATCGCAAGAACAAAGACTTGGTGAATTTCCTCGAAAAAGGCGGCGGTCTGACCGGTTTTGGCGGCGCTACTGCCTCGATGGTGGAAACTGTCGCGATGCCCTGGCTGTCGAGTGGGCCAGAGGACATTCCATTGCTATTAGGATCTCGTAGGTGTTTTTCGTTCGTCGACATGGTCGTGGTGTGAATTGAAACGTGCAGTGGGCAAACACGCGACCGTTTTGCGGATTGCCACCAGTGATGTCATGGAGGTCATCGCGTAGGCTTGGCTGGGCTTGGCAGTGGCACCCGAGTTGGTGATCATGGAGAGCATTTCGGTCTGCCAGACATGGTATCACCGCCGAGGAGAAGAGAAAGAGCACCGCAATGGCATTGCACGTCAACGGGACGCGACGAACATGACGGCAAGAGGTAACATACGGTCGAGATCAAATTGTTGTCGTCAGTGTTTGTCAAAGCCCTTGAGTGAGCAGCCACTCCTTCCCCGCACTCACGTAGCCCTACACATATGCATTGAATTCGTTTGGAATATGCTGTGAGACCAAGTCACTCATACTGTCTTCTTCTGGGAGAACCTCGGAAGCAGCTCAAATAGTGGCATTGCTCTGAGTTTGGGACAATGCCATGCAGAGGATGTTATAGTCCGTTGTCCCCGTTGTCCCTTTGCTTATTTTTGCTCACGTCTGGAACAGGCTCTGGAATCTGTGGCACTTGTGAAGCTACATCTGCCATTTTTGGATTGAACAACGAATTCTGGACATCAAGCGGACATCCGACGGCTTTCGCGGTGTACTCATGAATAAGCTATGAATATATGAACTCCAAACTTAAAGCGACCACTAATGCTCAGCCGTGCCGAAATTGCCGGTGACAGACTTTCAGGTGACTTCCAGTATGTGTTGCGTCTCTTCTTTTCCTTCCTTCAAGACTGTTCCCCCAGGTCCCTTCGCATCGAACAAGGTGTCATCTGACCTGTGATCTATCATTCCACCCGTTTTACCCTGACCGTGCATATCAAGCTACTTATAAAAGGACACAATGATAGTAATCGCTTCATTCGTCACGGTCTACGAAATGCTCTTCGCAGGCTTGTTCTTCCTCGCGGGGTTGCTCTCCCCGAATATGGCACGCAACTCTTTTGTTGTGGATACTGGCTATGCAAAGTACCTGGGCAACAATACCGATACCTGGCCTAACACTGTAGCGTATCTGGGGATCCCTTACGCTGAGCCGCCATTGGGAGAGCGAAGGTACAGGGCCCCATTACCTCTGGACACTTCTCGCATTGCGCACGAATCTGCAGGAGCAGTGATAGACGCTAGGTCGTACCCGAACTTCTGCATACAGGGCACGACCGGAGGTGGGCTTCGTACAATCGCTCGCTCGCATGCAAGTCAATACTGATGCTTGACTCGTAGCGGAATTCGGAGGTGCAGGAACCGAAGACTGTCTGAAAGTGAACATCTACACACCCACTTCGGGGAAGGACCGTCAGTCTGCTGTACCGTCCTATATGAGCTGAAGCAAATTCGAAATAGTACCCGTTCTTGTCTACATCCACGGAGGCGGTTACGTGTACGGCAACCCCGCCAACTGGCCCTTCGAGCACTGGATCCAACAAAGCCCCAACGTCGTCATCGTCTCGGTATACTATCGCCTCTCTTCATTCGGGTTCCTTGCTACGCCCGAATTCCAAAGTAATCCTACCCTCGGAGACCTCAACGCTGGATATCTTGACCAGGTCGAGGCGCTGCGATGGGTCAAGAAACACATCGCGTCTTTCGGCGGTGACCCGGAAAAGGTGACGTTAGATGGACAGAGTGCCGGTGCTGGCTCGGTCGAGTTACATCTTGTGGCGAATGGCGGGAAGGGCTCGGGGTTCTCAGGTGCGATACCGCAGAGTATATATCGTGTGTACATGGCGGTCCCAGAGCAACAGACGGTATGCGCTCTTGATACAGTGACTGTGCAGCATATTACTGATGAGGCGCAGAACCTGTTTAGTTTCTTCACGGAGCAGGTTGGTTGTGATACCGGCGATGTGACATCGAAGATGGCTTGCCTACGGAAAGCAGACGTCAGCGCACTTGCTCATGCGCAGGATCTTACCATGCTCAATAGGACATTGTTGTCAGATGAGCATTGCTTCCTATGCGCTCAGTGAGCTAACTATACCGACACATAGCCCTGAACCATATGGATTTTTCATTCCAGTCGTTGACGGAAAAGTGTTCACTACAACTCCTACCCAATCTCTTCTATCCGGCGTGTTCGCAAAAGTCCCAGTCCTGGTCGGGTAAGTTTGGGAACCGTACCCACAGAGACGCGTATATCTGAACATCCCATCAGATCCACTTCCAACGAAACTGGACTAACGTCCGGCGATCTCGCAACCGTCATGAAAACTATGTACCCCAACCTCACGTCGACAGACCTCGCTGACATCGTGGCGGAGTATCCTGTGACAGACTTTGAGTCTGCGAGTCAGCAGGTACGTGTTGCGACCGGGCAGTCCCTGTTCATCTGTGGGGTGGGTTTATATCCGAGCTTTCTCTTCCCTTTGACTACTAATCAGATATGCAGCAAACTATCGTCGGAGATGCATTCTCCCAACACGGTCTCGACACATTCGCGTACCGATACAACCAGCCGAACCCTACTGGTGGCGAGCCAAACATCACAGAGCACGCTGCAGAGAACTGGATGATGTTCCGCGGAAGTAATACAGGGTACCTGTTCGTGCCGTTCTGTGGTTGACGTACTGACACACATCCAGAAACAACGGCACTGGGACTTTTACGCCAATGACTGCGTCTGAAGATGCGTTTGCAGAGGAGCTCATAGCGTACTGGCTTTCATTCGTACGCGCCGGGAACCCGAATACGTTCAAGCTGGACAGGTCTCCGACATGGAGTGGGTATGACTCTGTGGGCATGGAGAGGATGGTATTGCAAGAAGCTGGAAGCTTCATTGAGGCGGAGCCGACGAGGGAAGCGGAGAGGTGTGCGTTTGTTGCTGGGTTGGCGGTGGATGAACAAAATTGATGACAACATGTACGAATGATTGTGGGTGAGGACGTTCTTACAAATGAAATTATTACTCGTCTACGGAAACTGTCGCAACTGGCTTTCTACCGGTGTCTTCTTGTTCGCCAGTTGTCTCTTTGACTCAACGTTTGCGGCGCGATGATGGCTTTTGATGGCGGATACATTCGGCACAATGATGCAGACCCGGGCCTATAATGCCGTACCGGACCCCCCTTTCAATAAAACTTGTCAATGCGAATTGGTCGATGATTTATTGGTGTGGGCTGCATAGACTCACCGTCCGTGCTTACAATGCGCAACTCATGTGTATTTTGCATGCTTACTCGGCTCATGACTGTGGCTCTCCATCCAATGACCGAAGCCTGCTTCAGAATTTCTGATCCGCCGCCGGCTCCTACCAGCTCGGCATGTCGGACGCATAGACAAGTTATACCCAGGTTATACCTGTTTTCATGGAGCAGAGCTCCAATTCATCTCTTCGGTACAAGGCTGTCTAATGTGACGGGTATAAAGTTGCTTCCTGTCTTCCCTGAGGGTCTGGGCTGCAGACTCTGTGGCTTGGATCAATCGGATGTGTTGAATCGTCCTCGGAGCCACTGCTCAGTGAAGGTCTCTTCAGGACGATCCACCAGCGGTGAATCCTGCGATACGAGTTTCAACTGCTACTGACCATTACACTCTGAGTTGCGCCTTCTTTCTTCGGCTCATTCCTCGGCGGCCAGTGCTACTAGGATTGTCGGGTCTCGCGGGGAATTCGCGAACGGTAGGAGTAACAGAGTACCGCTTTTGAGCTTACATGTACAGTGTGCAATGTGCATCGCATGGAAGCAATCCTGGTGGGCGTCAGTGCAGGCTGTGCAGCGTGCGATCGGCCCGCGAGCCGGACAATAATTTCAACTCCGCGCGTGCAGCACCGCTGAATCCAAGCCGCTCAGATAGACAGTACTTCGTATATGGTTCTGAAACCGAACTAACGGACGTTCAGTACCTGAACCAACGTGCGTTCGACACAGAATGAGACCCACAGAATGAGCATTTTGCAGTGTGTGAGAGCAACGCGAGAGCAGTGTTTGCGTGGGTTTGGGTCCGGGATCCGGCTCAGCCAGTGACCATCATGTCGGATCCCCGAGCTCCAGCTGGTCTGGCTGCGTCCTCTCTTTGTCCAGATCCCCGAGCTCTTGACTAACTAATTATTGACTGCATGAATCCCCGACCCCGTTCGTCCTCGCACACAATCCCGGCGCTCACGCCGTGCGAGCCCAGACGTTCAGGCCCTTCATCGTGTCCTGATCCTAATCCCTGGCGTGCGATCCCCGAGGCCTATAGAGGTGAGTTCCCAATTCCCTGCAGCGCATTCTCTTCTGACGATCCCAGAGCTCCCTCCCCTTGCTGCATAATCCCGGACCATGCGCATTCGACAGATACCTGACCCATTCCATTTCGCAGGCGATCCCCGAGCCTTTGCAAGGTGAGCGCGTCTCTCCTGGATACATTGAGCTTGCCTCAGCGCCCCGGGACCTGTTCTCTTCAGCAATACATCCCGAAGGTGCGCTGCCATTCCAGATCAATTCCCTTTTACTCACCATCCCCGAGCCCTCTCAAGTAGCCAAAAATTCTAGCCCATTCTTCTCGCGACTACAATCCCCGGACCTTAGCACTCGCAGCCCCATTCACCACAGATCCCGGAGCTCTTTCAAGGTGAGCTCCCGTTCTGTATTTGTTCGTCTCGCTGACGATCCCCAAGCCTGCTAATCGCTGCGACAGATCCCGGAGCTCTCTCAAGGTGAGCTCCCGCTTCCACATTCGTTCCTTTCGCTGACGATCCCCGAGCCTGCTCATCGCTGCGACAGATCCCGGAGCTCTCTCAAGGTGCGCTCCCGCTTCCTCATGTGTTCGTCTCGCTGACCATCCCCGAGCCTGCTCAATCCCTGCAGCAGATCCCGGAGCTCTCTCAAGGTGAGCTCCCGCATTCTGAATTTGTTCGTCTCGCTGACCATCCCCGAGCCTGCTCAATCCCTGCAGCAGATCCCGGAGCTCTCTCAAGGTGAGCTCCCGCATTCTGAATTTGTTCGTCTCGCTGACCATCCCCGAGCCTGCTCAATCCCTGCAGCAGATCCCGGAGCTCTCTCAAGGTGAGCTCCCGCTTCCTCATTCGTTCGTCTCGCTGACGATCCCCGAGCTTGCTCATCGCTGCGATAGATCCCGGAGCTCTCTCAAGGTGAGCTCCCGCTTCCTCATTCGTTAGTTTTGCTGACGATCCCCGAGCCTGCTCATCGCTGCGATAGATCCCGGAGCTCTCTCAAGGTGAGCCCCCGCTTCCTCATTCGTTAGTTTTGCTGACGATCCCCGAGCCTGCTCTTCGCTGCGACAGATCCCGGAGCTCTCTCAAGGTGAGCTCCCGCTTCCTCATTCGTTCGTCTCGCTGACGATCCCCGAGCTTGCTCATCGCTGCGATAGATCCCGGAGCTCTCTCAAGGTGAGCTCCCGCTTCCTCATTCGTTAGTTTTGCTGACGATCCCCGAGCCTGCTCATCGCTGCGATAGATCCCGGAGCTCTCTCAAGGTGAGCCCCCGCTTCCTCATTCGTTAGTTTTGCTGACGATCCCCGAGCCTGCTCATCGCTGCGATAGATCCCGGAGCTCTCTCAAGGTGAGCCCCCGCTTCCTCATTCGTTAGTTTTGCTGACGATCCCCGAGCCTGCTCTTCGCTGCGACAGATCCCGGAGCTCTCTCAAGGTGAGCTCCCGCTTCCTCATTCGTTCGTCTCGCTGACGATCCCCGAGCTTGCTCATCGCTGCGATAGATCCCGGAGCTCTCTCAAGGTGAGCTCCCGCTTCCTCATTCGTTAGTTTTGCTGACGATCCCCGAGCCTGCTCATCGCTGCGATAGATCCCGGAGCTCTCTCAAGGTGAGCCCCCGCTTCCTCATTCGTTAGTTTTGCTGACGATCCCCGAGCCCTCTTCATCGCTGCGACAGATCCCGGAGCTCTCTCAAGATGAGCTCCCGCATTCTGAATTTGTTAGTTTTGCTGACAATCCCCGAGCCTGCTCTTCGCTGCGACAGATCCCGGAGCTCTCTCAAGGTGAGCTCCCGCATTCTGAATTTGTTAGTTTTGCTGACAATCCCCGAGCCTGCTCTTCGCTGCGACAGATCCCGGAGCTCTCTCAAGGTGAGCTCCCGCTTCCTCATTCGTTCGTCTCGCTGACGATCCCCGAGCCTGCTCATCGCTGCGACAGATCCCGGAGCTCTCTCAAGGTGAGCTCCCGCTTCCTCATTCGTTCGTCTCGCTGACGATCCCCGAGCCTGCTCATCGCTGCGATAGATCCCGGAGCTCTCTCAAGATGAGCTCCCGCATTCTGAATTTGTTAGTTTTGCTGACGATCCCCGAGCCTGCTCATCGCTGCAACAGATCCCGGAGCTCTCTCAAGGTGAGCTTCCGCATTCTATATCTGTTCGTTTCGCTGACGATCCCCGAGCCTGCTCGTTCCTTTCGCTAACGATCCCCAAGCTCAATGTCGCCTTCAATCCCGAAACCCCCATGCGTGGCTTTATTGATCCCTGATCTCTCATTTGTGGTTGAGAATCCCCGACACTGCTTTCACTCTTCCTTCCTGCCGCCATGGACGCATCATCCCGCCCGCCCGTACTCCCTGTCGTACCATCCAAGGCTGATAACAACACCAGTCTGACAGCATCGGGCAGGCCCACGTCGCCTTCTGTATCTCTCGTCCAAGACGTCCTCCTGCGCATCGTCGAGCTGGGATGTGAGGACTTGGATTTGGCCTGCGCGTTGAATTTGACAGCAAGGAGCTTTGGGCCGCTAGCGAAGGCGGCGCTCTTCAGGACGGTCAGCGCCAATCGGAATCGCGATTTAGAGCATCAAGCCTATCTGCGCCCAGTGCCAAAACGCCAGTGGCGCCTGGGTCGACCTGATCGTTGCATCCGCCGTTCCGCTAGCTGGGCCAGGGTCATCCATTTTTTTTCGGAGCGGCCGCATCTGTGCCACCTTGTCAAAGAGTTACGGCTCATTGGAAGATCCACTGCCAGCCCCGAGGGTACAGGCCACAACACCCACACCGTCAGCGCACTTCCCGAGCTAGCAGCCACTATGTTCGCCCTTTTTCAGCACATACGCGCGTTGACTCTTACGGACGTCAGAACCATTAGACTTCCCCTCGCCAATCTTCCCCCACACATTCTTCTTTTGCGCTTTGACGGCTGCACCGTTCATCTTGACGAACTTCCCGCCTTCCTTGGCGCACTTCAGGACGTCCAGAATCTCGTCTTTGGATATCGAAACAAATTCATTTCCTCTCACAGCGACACGGCCTTTGACGCTCTGGAAGCTGTTCCGGAGTTGCCCTCTCCCACCACGCTCACCATCATGTACAACTTTTTCGAGCCAGCCGAGGCAAATAACATTTTCATTAGTTGTCCAGGCGTTCAAACACTGGCGATGTCTCTGTCTCCTGTCCAGCTGTGGACGTTGGTACCTTCTTTGCAGCACGTATGCGCCAGCAGCGAGCCAGAAGAGTTTCATCTGCGACTTTGTGAGGCCTTATCATTTTCTCAATTCGCTTGCTCAGTCAGTTTCCAGCCCATTCCAAACTACCTTGGCCTACGGAGTGGACGCATGCGGTCATGTTTTCTTCCTTCTCACAACTGCACTCTCTACACTTCCATGTAACGGACTCCCAGTTGGAGGGTCTCAGTAAGACTATGAGCCTCGTTCGTCCCCCAGCGCTTCACACCCTGCACTTGCACGTCTTTCTAGGGACCGCCATGTCCATCAACCGCCCATATTGCATCAGGAGGAAGATGAGACGCTGTCTGCGCCGGCTCTGCCGCGCCATGCTTCCCATTGCTCTCCGCAACGCTCATCAGCCATGCCACATCCACATTCAATTCGGTCTTGACGTCCATGCCCTGCACAAATCCTCCCCCCCCGCGTTGGTTAACGCCATTTGGTGGTCCGAACTTGTTGAGGGGCTTTGTGCTCTTCTCACCAACCATCTCCCCCTTCCAATGGGACTCCTCTCTTACACCACGGACTCCGCAGTCTCTTCTCACATAGATCCGCATTCAGCTACGCCGTGGGCCCGGCGCCAATGGGATAACGAATGCATGTTGGCTCGTAGAGAAAATCAGGAGAAGGTGAACGCACAGGCCACCAGGGCGGTTGAGGATGGGCGTTTGGAGGAGTTTCTGGAACGGCTGGTGTCGGATAGCGAGGAGGAGTAACTTAGCATCTTTGTTTCTCGGAACTCGGTTTATCAAACTGTTTTATTCATTATCTTGTCAGACTAGCGTACGAAACTATGTTCTTCTTTGTCTCTCAAATTCAAGTACAAAATTGTTTGGTATTACAGCATAGACCATGACACCTCTACCTGCATCCGTCTCTCCACGTTAGTACATACACATTCTTGGGCTTTGAACAACCTGCTCTGACCAATGTCTATGAGCGTCATCGAGGTCTGAGCCAATTTCTCGATCAACACAGCCTGATCCGGACGGCCATCATGTAAGCCCATGACGCTTATGAAAACCACTTCAATCCTGTGGATGACGCCGCGGCCGCGAAACGCTTGTACCCAGTCGGTGAAAGAACTCGTCATCCACAAGATGACACCCCTCGTATTAATCTCGCGCAACGACCCGACTAGGCGTAATCCAACCCGCAACAGCTTGACCTCTGCGGTATGCAGAGTATTCAAGCTTGCCATCAGCGCAAAGAGATCCGAGTTGTCGATAGACACATCGAGGGAGGTCAGTCTCAAACCCTTGAAAGAGAAACTGGAAACCCAGCATCGCCCTACTACACAAAGTTAAGCACATCACCTTTCATCCAGAAAGATTACAATTCACACATACCGGAAGCGAAGATACTGACGCACTTCAACCTTGCACGGCAAGCGTCCAAGAGGTGACCGCACGCCTTGGCCGTCTCCGGCGTCCTGATCACCCAGCGCAGTGTTTCCAGCGAGTTGAGGCGTATAAACCAGGTAGGTTCGCGCTGCACCATACTATCTCCAAGCCAGCTTGAACCAAATTCCAGATATCGCAAGGATTCCAAGGATTTCTCAGCCTGCGTGACGCGCGACCACCATTCGAGCTCGGCCTTTGGGTTTATCTGGGGAAGGAACTGACGTATGTAACGAAGTAATGCGACAGAGGCTGTCGGGCCGATGTGCTTGAAGGTGTGCAACGCGGGTGTGTAAGGAAGCAAAAAGGCAACGACCAGGTCGAAATGGATACGACAATCTAGGAACTCGACGAGCTTCAGAGATTGGAACGGTCTGTCGGGGGCGGGAATCTGTGCAAAATCCTCCTTCGCTGGATCCCATGGGTTGAAGTCAAGGTTGTTGATTGTCAACGCGTTCAGATTTGGGAAAGAGGCGGCAAAAGTCACGATGATGTGGAAGAACGGGGTTTCTTCTTCTGGCTCTGCGCGGCGCACCTCCAAGGACTTCACCCAGGCAGCTAACTTTGCATGAGTCGGCTCGTTCCTCCTTTCTCTCACCTGTGGATAAGGTGAGCAGTTTCCAGCATAGTTTCTCGCTACGTAAACTCACCTGCAAGAAATTCCTATACGCGATGGAGAGCTCAGCAAAGCTCAGAGGACTCAGTCCTTCGCAAGCGTCTTGGCAGATTCGTCTCGCGGCCCTCAAGAAGCGCGGTCCATCCGTGCCCAGGTGTGAGCCAATTTCTCTCCATACGTCGGGTGGTAGTCGTGGCATGAGTGATCAAGAGCGACCGTTCGTTCGAATGTTTTTGGACTTAATCTTACGGTGTGATTCTGACCAAAAAATCAGACTTATAACGGGGCGATCTCAGATCTCCCGTTCCCTCGCACCACGACTGCCATGCGCTCTCTATCCTTTCCCAACGAACTCTTGGAGAAGGTCGCCGACTACGCTTGCCTTGACCGCCCGTGTCTGGCTTTCCCCCTTCGTCTCTCTAGCAAGCGATTTTTCCGCGCAAGCAAATATGTGTTCTCCCAGGTTACAGCCGATATTACTTACTCCTCTGCTGCTTGGGGTACCGCTGGGCTTGACTCCCGCCCGGAGGAGCAACCGTACCGTGGCGATCCGCTTTGGGAGCCAACGCCGTGCACTCACTCGCCGGAGGCGGTCCTGTTCTTCTTCTCCATCGAAAGTCCCCATCTCGCTGCATTTGTCAAGCAGCTCACTATTCGAGGACACGGCCCTCGCCACCGTCGCAAGGGTGCGCAAGGCAACGACATTGTTCCCAAATTCGGCACCTTCATTGATTTGTTTTCATCCCTTACCGTCCTCACCCTGTACAACATGAACCTTGGCGACTTGGAACAGTCCGCCAGTCACCCCACTCTATCAAAGGTGGTCCTCCGTGATACCGTTGTCCAGCCTCCCGAGCGTCTTTTTCGTCCCCTCCTTCAATTTGGGCGGGTTGAGGAGCTGTGCCTGGAACATAGCGCAGTTTTGGCAGCCAAGGACCCCAAGGATAGGATGTCATTTATCGTGCCCACCGTTCGTCGCCTATCCCTTGGCACCAACTTGGAGGGGAGTGAAGTGCACATGCTGAAGGGGTACCTCTTCCAAAATTTGGACTTCCTCCAAATCTCCGCGCCGCTGCATGCATTCGAGGACGAGTCCCTACTGTCGGAGCAGCGTATAGAGCTGCTCTGCCAACTGGTCCCTTCAATCTCGTCTTTTTCTCTGTTTATTTGTAAGTGGCGCAATCCCTCTGCTGAGACGGTACTAAACACATAGCGTTAGGCCCTTCACGCTTCTTTGAATTTAGGGACGAGCCCCACCATTGGGGACGTATCTTCGAAAGCATGCCGGCGCTTAGAGATCTCAAAGTCACGGCGTCAGAAGTGGACGCTGTGGCAGCATGCAATCTGCTTTATTTCATCGATTTGCAGGGCCTTCAGATGCTGACGCTGCGAGTGAACCTTTCGGGGAGACTGTTGAATTATGACGAAAAGCTTGAACAGCTAGAGAGGGACTCCGAAGCATGCACGACCGTGGCGCTCTTGCGCGATGTCATGCGCTCGATGGATCATCGACACCCAAACCTGCGCCTGTCGCTGGTTTTTGGACTCTGCGCAGATACGGCCCCTCGCTCTCTTTACGACGAGTCATGGTTCTATGGGCTCAGCCACTATCTGCTACGACAGATGAGCCTTCCACCAGCGGTCGGCGTCGAGTGGGCCGAAGATGCGCAGGCGTTGATGAAGATTGATTCTCAGGGAAACGTCCATTCGTTCTACAGCTTGCCTGCCCACCTGCACCGCAAAACGGGGGGCTCAGGCGACTGGTACACTTACCACTACCCGGGCGTCTTCTACAGCGACGTGCAATTGGGATCCTATTTTGATCAAGCGGCGCATGCAGTTGTGAGAGCTGGCGAGGAAGAACTACGAGCGTTTCAACAGAATTGGGACAATGTCGTGGAGCAGGGAGCGGCCGGGGACAGATAACTCACAATAGATAGAATGATAACAACAATACACGGATTAGTAGGCTCGGACATCATACGTATGCAAGTGGCAGTTCGAACTACGGAGTACTAGAGGGGCCGACCGCCTTACAAAAGGTGGGAAAGACTTGTTCTTCTCCAGTAAGCCATCTCTCCCTATCCGTGGCCCCGCTGTGTCCATCTGCGCGCGCCTTGATAAGGGTCTCATAACCAGTCTCCGACGTCTGGAACATGGATGCCTGGTTAAACCATACAACAGAGCCTCGCCCATTCCCAGCCTCCCAGTCCTCCTCTGAGATTTCGTCTGGGCGAGGCAAGGGAGTGGAATTTTCGGGGGTGGGGAATGAGCCGTCTGTCGTAACAATTTTGATCTTTGAACGCAGGTCGACGTTGAAGTGGAAGAACAGAGAGGAGGAGTAGAGAATGAACGCTCCAGGCGGAAGTTCCATGAAGACGTCCGCCTCCCATATGACCAGCCAAGCCTTCTCCCGATGATTGAAGACGCCAAAGACGAAAACTATGCAAATACCCAGGGCGAGGTTCTTGAAGTCCACGTGAGGGTCACAATGCACTCGCTTCCGGCCCTCCCATTCCCCCTCCATCTGCGACCCCAGCCATGGCGCATTCAAGCACCAGTTCCAGAAGTAACCGAAAGGAGCCCGAAGATCATGATTCTGCAGCATAAAATTGTTACAGGCCTGGAACCGCCGGGCGACGCCTGGAAAGTTTACGCGCAGGATGTGATTTGCTATGTTGCTGGCCGACCGTCAGCGACTGGCTTGAAGGGGAGCGGCGCAGCCTCATACCTGATGGAAGAGAAGGCTGTTCCCTCTTGAAAGTGCTCCTCCAGCACGCTTCGGTTATTCTGGTGCCACTGAGAGTATTGAGGGACGGATTTGTTGTTGCGGTCGACACCAGCGATACAGAACCAATGCGCGCCGCGCTTATTGCCATCCATGTCCGCCTGGCTCATTGGGACGCACTGCTTCACAAATTTCCGCGCCTGCTCAAGGAACTTTGGCAGCAGTTGTACGATATCCGGCGTGATTTCCGAGCGATAGATGACCAGTCGCCCCGAGGAATCAAGGATGCGAGTGGCTTTCCCGACGTAGGGTATCGGCCTCATGCTGCTGATGAAATTCCAAATGCTCTCTCCAGCTGCGTGCGCCTTGCGCAAGAGCGCCGCCGGGTTCGCGTCGAATCGGTGCCCCATCCAGCCAGTAGACGTCAGAGGGAGACCAGCAGCGGTCAAGGCCGCCCCGGCTTGGAGCGTTTCCGTGCGCTGGGAGTCCCTCAGCTCCGAGTCCCTCTGCCTCTTTTGCTCACGGCGTCGATGGTTTCGAATCGCCTGGCGTCTGGGGCTGAGCGTGGGTCGGTCAGAAGCTGCCAGGGGCGTCGCCGCTGTGAAGTACGCACCGGTGCTTCCGGGGTCGTATGAGTACGAGACTTTGGGCGGGCGGAGAGTGGAAGGGGTCGGGCTGGCGGATAGAGACGCGCCAGTGGAAGGAGACGCGCGGGCGGAGGAGGACACGGAGACTTCCGGCGGGCGGAGGGCGGAAGGGGTCGCACTGGCGGATGGAGACGCGCCGATGGAAGGAGACGCGCGGGCGGAGGAGGACGCGCGGCTTCCAGAGCGGCGGCCGCTTCTTTGCGGCGGCGCCCGCTTGCGCTTACGCCTGGCGGTGCTTTGTGCTGGAGCCGGCGGGAGACTCTCGCACTCGGAGGCGTTGTGGAAGTCCGACAGATCGGAGAGGTCCGAGAGCTCAGAAACATCGCTGGCGAAGTCGTCCCAACTGGGGTCGTCTGACGGAGTAGTAGAGGCAGGCGTCGTTTTGAGGAAGCCGTACATCTTTGGGTCTGCGTTGAAAGCGTCCGCATCAAGCGCCTCTTGACGAAGCGTGGCGAGCTGGAGGACGTCAAAATCAAGCCTTGTGCCCGCAGCGTCTGCGTTCCTGGGCGAGAATGAGGGGCGAGAGCGAGCGATGGGAGACACGACTCACCCAGGGCCAAAGACCTTGTCAACAAGCCTTTGCAGCCGTGCGCCGGCACGAGTGAGAGCGACCATGGCGCGCGGTACTGAGGTAGGAGTTGAGAGGTATCCTTGCGGTCGGGAGAGGGCGATCTGTGCTGGGGAGATGAGTGAGTCTCGGAAAAATTGCGGACAAGCCGCTTCGGTACCAGCTCGTGCGTTCCCGGAGATCTCGCAGGTGTGGGATGCCTGAGGCCAATGCAGGCCTCGTTACGAGATCTGGGAAAAAAAGCAAGGGAGGAAAGGCTCACCTTTTTTTATAGCCAAAGCCCACACGTGAGTTAGGCGTGATTCGTGTTTGCTGTGTCAGCGTTTGTTGCTGCGTGAATGACGTGTCTACTCCGTGCGCCCTCCTCAAGCGGATGCACGATCTGCACAGGTCGACTGACAGACATGCGCAGGACAGACTTGACGCCCACGCGCCGGTGTATCGCAAGGCGCGTTTCATATCAAACATCTCCCTTCCTGCCATCACCTCTAACATCCGTCATTCAGCTTCGACGTGCCGACGGTCATTCAGCTTCGACGTGCCGACGCACACATCGATGTCGACGCGGACGGCAGCTCCTGGATCCGACAATCTGAGCAGAGGAAGACGGCGTCAGGGACGCTGTGCAGGCTTCGAAGAACGGCAAGTGGGACTGCCGTTCTTTGATTGGCGCTCTTATAAGCGCCTTCGCGGCGCTCCGCCTTTCTCTTCTCATCCTTCACCATGTGTTTTTCCCCCACTTGTACCCACTGTGCCGTCCCAGCTCCTGTACTTCGCGCTCGCGAGGAGATCCGTGACCTTCTCAACGCTCTCTCTGATGTTAGCGACATTTCTGTTTCCGAGGTTCGCAGCGGTGCGTCTTCCGTTCATTTTCTTTTCCCTCCTAACATTCCCCAAGACATCGAGTCTGACCTGAGTGCCCTTCTCATTAACCAGTATGGCCAGCGTCCTGTTACTGCTCGAGGTGCGCCATATTCGCCCTCATATTCCCTTTCTGACGTATCCGCCCAGAGCAAGCCTCTCTCTGCACCCGGCCTTATCTTCCAATCAAGATCTCTCCGGTCACTGGCCGGGGTGAGGTCGGACTGTCCCTTGTCCAGATTAGACGCATGACTTGGGCCCCCGCTTTCGCTGCTATGGGCGTTCGGGACTTCGTCCATTTGCGTTGCCTTTCTACCCTCTGTACGTTATCCCTCTGGGTTCTCCTTCATGTCTAACTGAATCACAGGTCATTCTTCTGCTACCAACGTCGCGCGACTCCTCATTACGGCCCTCCAGATTGATCCTGCCAGCGACGACGTCGAGGTCGTTCGCGAGCTTCTCGATGAGTATCGTTAGACCCTTTCTCCTGCCTTAGCTTTCCTTTGTATCCTCCCTTAGCCCCCCCCCCCCCCCTCACGCATCCGCCGATTGTATAGCCAAAGAGTTATCCTTGCACCGCTGTCTACCGTATTTCTAACGGACCAATACTATCATGCTCGTGAATCTTTCGAAGGGGAGAGTACTAAACGTAAGGGTGATGTCTGGCGCCGTCTAAATCTCCCACCCATTGTCCACTCAACGATTCAAGAGTTTGCTACCGTTACGCAAGCTGGACTACATGGGGCTTACACCACTACGCAGGAGTGGAAGGTGAGTGTGCAAAATCTGAGCGTTTCTTTAGCTGAGACGCGAGCTTGGTAGGTTTGGAACTCACGGCTTGATCCCGGGCGTCTGAATGACTCTCACTTCTCCCTCCTGCAGGCGGCTATTGAAGAACCTTACAGCGTCGCGTTGGGAGCCAAAGCGCTTCCGTTCAAAACCGGAAACCCCAACAACGGCAGCTTTGGCCTCCTCCCTGAGCACGAAGTGAGTGGTCATCTACCACAGAGTGGAGGGTGCATACGCGGTAAGAAAGACTCCGACAGTTCTTCCTTTAGTGACCGCCATAAACTTCCTCGGCGTGCCCTCAGGAAGGCGAGTGGGCTTCAGGGGAGCTTTTGGCGTCTCCTCGAAGCACACCCCAACACGAATTGGATCGCCTGGGAGGGCATAGTCGGACAACGCCAGCTCTGGCTCTTGCAAGAATGAGCACCCTACTGAAGATCAGAGTCAGTCTACATCGGCTGGCTTCCTTACCTTCGCCACCGCGCGGAGCGCCGATCTGCGCCTTCTCGTTGACCGCATAAGAGGGTGGGGCTGCGTCGGAAGCGTCATGAACAATATCGGCAGCCGAAATCTGCTGTGCCGCCATGGGCGATGCGGGAAGCGCCGTTGGGGTCGTATCCATGCCGCGGTCTGCATAGGGAGAATCCATGGTGGATGAGGGAGAGAGGCAGGTAGTTTCAGTCCGCTTGACCCTCATTTTGACCCCCAAGAAATGATAAACCCCAGGTGGCGCAGGAGCGCGGGAGCTGCCCTTTCAACAGGCTTCCATGGAAGCCACCGGTGCTTCAGGAAAGGTGCGTGGACGTTCACATGGCAATCAGGCAGGTGTGGAACTGAAATAACAACGTGCAAAAGTACAGATAACAGGCTTTAGGTCTGCTCTTCATCAATCCCGAGGCTACTCATGTACTTCGTCATCAATCCCCAGGCTGCCTGTTCCCTCTGTGATCAATCCCTGACCTCCGCATCTCGGGAAGCTTCGTCGTTCAATGCACCAGGCATGTCGATGTCATCAAAATCGACGTCCGAAAAGTCGGGTGGATCGCTGACATCTAGATCCAGGCTACTATCAAATTCGCGCTGGAACACCAATTCCCGTTCGGCGTAACTCTTTGCAAAGATACCCAGGCGTAAGCACGCCCTAATATCTCTGAGCCACCTGTACAGGTCGTGGAGGTCATCGATGGCATAAGAGGCGGCTTTCCACATAGAACGACCGCGCCATTCCTCCAAGTCGGTTAAGTCTTCAACTTGACCCCAGTGCATTTTGGCCGTTCGAAGAGCGGTCTTGACGGCAAAGAACCCTATGGACAAGTCATGTTCGGGCAGACCGTCCGCCCCAACAGCTAAATTTCGGGCGATGGTCTCCACATAGCCAAAGAGGGCGCCCTGATGAAATATGCGTACGACATCTCCTTGCTGCAAGATGAGCTGGAATAGCTGCAGAGCCGTAGGTTTCTTCACAGTGGGAGGGCTGCGTCCGGGGTCTCACCGTAAGTAAGCCATCCGCCCAAGCACTTCCAGACACTCACCCGTACTCTATCCATTGCTTACGACGAGGCTTGACCACTCCGCCTTTCTTCTCCGCATAGCGCTTGACGGCTTTTTCCCGAAGCTCATCTCGCCTTCTGTGAGACGTTGGTCAGTAGTACACCATGCATGAGAGCAGTTGACTTACTTTGCATAGTAGATTGCGTTGCGCGCCTTCTTTGCGGCCTGACGAGCCTCATCCGTGGCATAGACGCGCTTAGGAGGCATTGGAAATGAGGGTAAATTGAGAAAAAAAGGAAAGGATGACGGTCTGAGGCAAGTTGCCAAGAGCATAGAGGCACCTGCCGTTTTAGGTAATGTGCGCCACACTGCATGATCTCTTGTTCATCCTTTCCCATAGCATGGCGTATAGGAATATCTACTTAGGCCTTTACACTCATTCACATGTCCTGGTAGCTCACACTCCTCGTGAGACCCATGCAATAACACATCGTTACCACAATCTAAAGCGTATCCTACTGAGGCGCGCCTTGCGAA
The DNA here is from genome assembly GCA_019915105.1 of Strobilurus luchuensis. Classification (NCBI taxonomy): domain Eukaryota; kingdom Fungi; phylum Basidiomycota; class Agaricomycetes; order Agaricales; family Physalacriaceae; genus Strobilurus; species Strobilurus luchuensis. The sequence goes on along the minus strand of JAHLMJ010000012.1, from coordinate 374,665 downwards.
CACTGGCTCACAAATCAATCACCTCTCATACTAAGCTCTAGGCTATATAAGAAGCTCAAATTGTTGCCTAAGGCATGTGCTTGGCTAAACATACCGGCTGAACACCTGTCCAGTCTACAGTCAAACCTCTGCGTCTGTTATCGCCTGTCCCAATCTTCAGACGCGAACACTCACCTGCAAAGGTCTCTTGTATCTTTCGACTGAGGCTCGAGGTTAGGTACAGGGCCACAGATTATGCCCAAGATGCACCCATAGCTTTCCCTGTTAGCTGAACAGTCCTCCAACGCATAACCAAACACTTATGTTCGATACAGCTGGTCCGACTCTCCAGACGCAATCACTCACTTGCTGGTCGGTTTTACTGATGTAGACTCAGTCTGGGTAACACATACGAGGTTGAGGATCAAGCTCAAGGCATATATGTGACACAGTATGAACTGGACACTGGGGAGTCTATACTGGAACAATTGTGTTCCATACAGCTGGTCCAAGTCTTCAGACGCAATCACTCACTTGCTCGTCCCTCTCACTGATCTGGAATCAATCTGAGGAGCACGTAAAATGTTGAGAGTTACACTCCAGGTGTGTATATAGCTCAAGATATGAACTGAATGCTCGTCGAGCCTGAACTCAAACACTCCTGTTCTATACAGCTGGGTTAAGTCTTCAGACACAATCGGTCACTCACTTGCTCAGTCATGTCTCTCATAGATACAGTCAAGACTACGGAGGTGTACAAGACTGAAGATTATGCCCCAAGGCGTGTGCGTAGCTCACCATATGAACTGAACACTCGTCCAGCCTATATTCGAATAGTGGTGTTCTATACCTCTTGTTCAAGTCTTCAGACACAATCACTCACTCAGTTGCGTCTTTCGTCAATAAATCAAACTCAAGGCCATGCACAAGGCTCGAAATCAATTACGGTATGGCTGTCTTGTTGACTGAACACTAGGCCAGCCCACAGCTGAATGCTTGACTTCGATGGAGCGCGTCTAGTTTTTCAGATGCGATTGCTTGCTCCGGTGCGTCTCTCACTCCTCTCAAATCAAGCTTGGGGTCAGCAGAAGGTGCGTGTATATGTGTTCAAAATAAGATCACATCGCAAAATTGAGTACATGTGGCGCATTTGTTATACATGGAGATTGTAGAACAAGTACTGATACGCATACTACCTAACTCTGGTCGCTTTCCGCTTCCTGCGCCTGGCGCTGTCCGACGTTTGCATCCTCAGCCTTCAACTGCCCATTGCGTCGCTCCTGTTCTTTCTCCTTGCCTTCCAGTGTCTCTTTTCCCTGCGACTTTGCCGGCTCCGTAACGTCTGTTGTAACCGCCTGTTTCCCGGTCAGCCAACTTTGCAGGATCTGCACCTCGCGCGCCCACACACGACTCTGGTTGTGCTGCAAAGCACCAGACCCCAGTGTGAAGCTTTTACCCTTCTTGACGCCTTTTGGATAGCGGTATATTTCATCGATGGGGACGGGAAAGACGCGCTTCACAAAACTGATCATCAGAGATCGAAGACGAGGATTCAAGGCCATTGTATACCACCCGTCGTCTACCCCACGGAGTGCTTCTGGCGCATACGGGCTCATGGTCACCGTGGCCGTCTTGAAGAAGAGGTATTCCCAGAGGATGTCCTCCAGGTAGCAGCCACAGTTGGCTAGGCCCGGCCTCACTTCATCGCTGGCACCAGCTGCAATGCCAGTTGCGCCCATTGGCCCCCCACCGGTAGCGTCATTGATGGAACTACCATGGCGCGAATTTCGATGATACCGGCATTTGATGTTCACGACTGGCTTCCTTTTTGGTCCCCTAACGATCTCGTGGATTTGTAGGACGAGTTCGCGGTTCAAGTCTGCAGTCCCAGGGAGAAGAAAGGAATTGTCGCGTAGGTGATGACGAGAGACCATATCTAGTTCGCCGTTAGGGTACGCAATGAGCCAGTCATGAATCTGCTTCTCGATGTTCTCTAATAGTGAAGTTTGTCAGTTGGCAACCATGGATGGGAGAGAGCTTACTTTGTAAGCTCTCCTGTCTCTCGGGGCTAAGGTCTGACCACTCTTTGGCAGCAGTTCTTTTGGCCGTCGGATCCTGGGAGGCTTCATCCTCCGCCTTTGGCTCTTCATCTTCTGCGGGCACTGCGCCAGACTCATGACCTTGCTCAGAGATAGCTCCCGAGTCGCTCGACTTGACCATGGGGGCTTCAGGCTCCTGAGGTGGCTCCGAGTCAGAGTCAGAGTCTGCGTCTGCGTCCGAGTCGTACGACACGGGTGGGGGTGGAATGAATGGATTGAGGACCCGTTTGGCCTGAGAACTGGCCCCTTTGTTGGCGGCGACAGCCGGCGCATGCTGCCCATCGATTGGAAACGACTGGCATGCGGCATTGCCATGATCAGACGCAGATGAGAGCACGGCGTGGCTGGGGTTCGGAGCCATTCCGTCAAGGGAGGATGGAGACTCCTGGATTGGGCTTGCGGGGGTGGGATTGACCGGCGGCTGCACCCGTCTCGGCGGACCACTGGCCAAGTCGTACGCTGAAGAGGCTGAGGAAGATTTATTGAGATCCTTTGGTGAGTCGGTCGCCGGCGCGACCAGATTGGGCGCGTCTGGATTAGGTGCACAGGACTCAATCGCGGTAGAGGCAGCCGAGGATGGTGTATTCGTCACGGCAGCTGGTATGGAATTGACAAGGCTGAGATCCTTCTGGGAAGGTGGTGGAGATGGCGTGTTCGTAGTTCTCGCTGAAAGGGCGACGTGGCGAGCAGCTTCGTGTGTCAAACGCGAAAGAGGTGCAGATGGAGGAGACTGATTTGGGACAGCGACGCGAAGTGGGTTTTGCACGCCACTCCCACAGCCGACTTCGTCGATAGGAGTGGTACGGTTGTTCTGGTGAATGGAGGAGAAGTGCGCAGTTCCTTGGGCTGGCAACTGTTCGGAGGGTAGAAACATCTCAGACTCAATACCTGGATGTTCGGGTATAGTCTGCAAGGAGCTCTGTGCGCCCGGTTGGGCCATGGCTGCGAGAGAAGCGGCCGCGTTGGGTGCATGGATAGAGGCAGGAGTTGAGAAGTAACGTTGCATAGTCTGAGGATTGAAGGCATGCTCGTCCGTTTGGTCGTCTAGCGGGCGCATCTTCTTGTGCAGCGGCTCGTCACCTGCGCCCTCATCGTTCTCCAAGCCGTGTTTCATGGGGAAGCTAGTCGGTGAGAAGAAATTGCTGGATTGATCTACAAAGCAGCAGAATGAGCACAGTAAGAGCGACGTGTAAAGCACGCACCACGATCCGAGAAAAATTCCCCAGTATCGTGATTCGACAGCGGTATGAACTGATGATGGTTGTCTACAAAGAGTTTACCAACGGTGATGACGAAAGAGGAGTTGCACGCTCACGTGGGATATTATACGCCTCGATATTGCTGCCGCTGAACGCGTAGTTGAGATCAAATGAGGTGGTGTGAGGGAAAGAATGTAGAGACTGTGCAGCATAGTGGGATGGGTCTTGGGGCGAATATTGCTGGTTGCCCATGGAATCGTCGAGATTGCCTCCCTGGGCACCCGCGTGCATGGAAGCGCCCAGTTCCAGATATGCAGGTTGCGGCGTCCAAAGCGGTGGTTCGTTCGCGACTGGGGTCTGATTGTGTTGGGGCTGTAGAGAGGGTGTGGAGTGGGCGCCCAGAGGGTTGGGCGGTGAGGAAGGAGGATCTGCCTGCGGCTGAACGCTGCTTTGAAGCAGCTCCTGCAGTAGGACGTCGGCGCCTTCTTCGCGATCTTCAATTCGTACTCTGAGATCGAGCTCCTTATAGGTGTTGGAGGCAGACGCGTACACGTCCGCCGCCTTCTTCCAACTCTTCTCCTTGGACTGAAGATTGCGCTCTATTGAGAATACAGACAGTTGAACAGCGATTAACCAAGAATTAACCATCTTACCGGCAACAGTATGATTCGCATCGCCAACTGTGGCGTCATCAAGCACTCGCTGCGCCCCAAGAACCTCTCTTGCGGCGTCGTCCATCTTCTTCTTTGCCGTGGCCAGCTTTCGACTAGCATTGAACCTCAACTGTTTGGGGGTAGGGGCTTTCTTGGGAAGCGTTGGAGCAGTACTGCGTTGTGCAGGCGGTTTGCGCGTTGGACTGCCCACAAGGCCAGGCGGAAGAGGCGCAGGGATGAGACTTCTCGAAGGAGGCTTGGTAGACTTGGGAGGCATGCTGGCAGGATGGGAAACTTGGTGCGTGCGCAGAGGTGCGGTGCTGGGGGAGGAGAACTGAAAGAGAGGGAGGAATGGGAGTCGCCGGGATCCTAGCTTCGGGAATCTTTGACTTGGTAAATCCCGGTCACATACACTTATCCCAGATCTGGCCTTCGGGATCTTGTTTCCAGGGGATTGCAATTGGGAGCACGCGGTCGCGGAGGTCTTCTGGCTCCTTGTGCAATTTACTGGATTGACAATTTCAAACGGAGCGACATACGTATTGCGTCTCCAAAAAAACAATCAATCCCGTAGGCAAGGGCGCAGCTCATGTTGCATAATGCAGATGTCATAAGCCGGAAAAACTCCTGATAAAAGCCCTATAAAAGACAGACCGACGTCTGTTCTCAGACGTAGGTTCTCCCTTCAATAGTCGTACGCTGCAACAGTCCAATGGCAGTAGCGCAAAAATCGACAGTTGTTACTCGCCGAAGGCCCGTTCTCACCAAGAACGAGTTGGGCATTCTTGTGGCCAATCGTGGCGGTCGTCGCATCGGTGAGTTCAACACATCAAGTCTTATGAATGATTACAACTGCTCACCTGCAGAGATTCAACGTCCTCGCGCACTACGCGCCCCCATTGCCAATACAGAATCTTCTGCGCGGCGCTTCGAGCTCATTATGAAGGATATCATCGCGCGGGTGAGTATCTTTTCAAAGTGAGGCATACTTGCTCACCGAATTCTTTAGTGCGAGAGCCTCTCTGTTGAAACCAACTGCTGGTTGCACATCGTCGCTCAGCACCAGACTTCCGGGCGCGATTTCCTAGGTTACGTCTCGCCCAGGCTGCTTCGCAGCGATGCAGAAGGCGTCAACAACATTCAACAAGCTTGGGGAACGGTCTTCCAGAATTTACTCAAGGCGGCCCGCCAAGAAGCCTTAGAGTTGACCAAGGCTCTCAACGACGCTCGAGCGCAGCTCGAGCATGAGAAGATGGGCCGACTGCAGTTGGAGAGGCAGGTACAAGGCATGACGACGCCTGAGTAGTGTAGGTTCGGAAAGTGACGACTTGATAGGCTTTGAGATTGTGCTATGTCTTCGGTAGAGGAGCTGCAACCGTGATTTTCATTTGACGCGCCTGGGAGAGTGTAAACCAAACAAACCTTGAGCATAGAGTCAACATCCTCAGCCCAGAAGATCCCAATCAGCAAGATTGCGAGGCTCGTAACCCATAGCAAGAAAAGAAGCGTCGAGCCCAAGACAAGAAGCGCTGAGACCAGATCAAGAAGAAGAAGGACTCTGAAGAGGGCTTCCATGTGTTGTGCGGATGAGCGCCTTCAAAGAGCATCGAGCTAGTCTCAGTCCGAGTCACGGTGTGGAGCCAGTCGACGCGCAGAATCAAGTCATGCTTTATGATCTCGTGGACGATTCAGAGTCACATGGCGGAGTTTGCCGCAGTTTCACTCTCTTTCCACCAAGTCGCGACGACGTTCGAAGTGAGCGCGCACCATCGGGCCAGAACGTCGTCCGCTATCGAACAACTCTGCAAAGGTGCGTCGTCCGCTACCATTACTGTTGGACCTTCCGTTTATACACTCTTTATTCAGTTTTCGAGGTTTTACTCTCTTTCCACCAAGTGGCGATCATGAATTGCTGAGTGGGCGACATTGGCCCAGCACATTGACGCTCGCCAAAAGAGCGCGAGGACGGGCCTAAAAAGCTTCGGTGCGTCTTGGTTATCTTTCTCTGCTACTTTGACTCATATAGTTCTGCTAGATGATTCCCCGCCGACTCCAACAGCCACTGCCGACGCCAGCAGCTCGTAAACGACTGCTGGCATCTCTGACCTCAACTATTTGCTCTGCGGACCGCCCTACTCGCCCGCCTTCTCCCAGGACACGTAACTCCGGTTCCACTCATCCAAAACTGCCCCTCTCGTCGCTGCCGGTGGAATCAATATCTTCGCGAGACGAGTTGCACCGGACTGGCGGTGAAGGTACTCGACGGGGCGGTATGGGCGTCATACCACCAACTGTCATCGCTCTAGTAAGTGTCAATTTTCTTGGTATTCATGCTTATGGACCGAGTCGTTGTTTGTAGCGTTGTTCACGGCGATAGCGCCGCGTTCTGACTTTCCCTGGAATGTAATTCCTTTCTTTTGCACCGTTATGCACACCCAGCGCTGATAGGTACCCAGGTATACAACCTGAAGTCCAACCGTCATGCCGTGTGCCCTTGTCGTCGTTGGAAGCGGCGAGTCTCGCATGGGCCCAGGCATTGGCGTGCCTGGATCTGATGGTTCGTCTGTCCTGCGAATCTGACAATCGTCAGCTTGCCTGGTGGCAGTCTCCTCTCAATAGAGAGTGCCGAGTCGCATTACGAATCATAGTCGTCCGCGGCCAATATAACACTTTCTTTTCGATATCCTCTCTCAACGTATTATTGGTACATACCAGTGGACTTCATACCTACTTAGCAGCCTTGAATCATTGACGATATGTTTAGCAGAAGAATATGAGTATCCCGAGTCTCAATGCATTGACGTGATAAGACGGTTGATGTGAGCTGGCTTCCCTGACTGCATGTCTCTGTCCATCTCACTCCATGATGTCCGAAGACGATACGCCCTACCAAGTGACGCGCTTAGTAGCGCCTCCAGATTCCCCTCGGTCGCCCGTCAAGATACTTCCCCGCTTAGTGCCTCAGACAAGTCCAGAGAAACCTTTACCAATTCGTCGCCCCATCATCCGAAGCCAAAAAGCTAGATCAACTCGACCTGGACAGGCTGCGCCCGTGCGCCAACCCCGTGTGGATCTCACTCAGGACATCCATCGTGTTCCTCCGATGCATTTCCCCCCAAACACGTCGAATACTCTGCTGACACCACCGGTCTCAGCTGTTACTTCCCACAACCCTACGCTGTTGGACTTGATTCTCTCTAACAATTCTCCTGAGGTGAATCTCGACAGTCTATCATTCAGCGCGTCAGAAGCGGCTGCATGGGAGGGGTGGGATCCTTCAGAGCACTCGACCGGCGGAACTACAGCAGACTTCATCCCACCAGACGCATTCAGCCAACCCATGCGATTTACGAACAACGAGCAAATGTTTCTTCGGTATATTCAAGCAGTGCAAGATTTCATCGCTGGCTTCCACCGAATCTCACGCAACTGGGTCGTTGTCCAAGGTTGGAATGCGAAGGAGCTCTGTGCAGTGGTCAGTCCTTCTCATGTCATTTGCACAATCTCTCACCCTGTAGATCACCAGCCGAGATGGTATCACCTTCACTTCGCGGTGCTCGACTCCGAGATCAACGTCCATTGCGGGTGCCCAGGATCTCGCATGGCTTTGACCATGTGTGTACATGAACAGTATCTACGTGAATTTCAAGAGGATCTGTATCCCATGGATGCATATTTCATAGACGGTAAGCCCTTTCTCCGGTCAGTCGCGTCTCTTATCCTGGCTCGCCCGATTTCTCTGCCAGGTAACCCGATACTGGTGTTCAGAGAACCGCAAGCAATTGCGACCGTGCATAGTTGCTTCTCTGTCGGCACCAACGTTAGCGCACATCGCGCTCTCGTGTATCACACGGGTGTTGAAGGCGGTGGAGGCGTTTGGAAGTGCTCTCGAGACAAAGGAACTCGATGTGAGCACATCAAACTGTGTGCACGCCATTTGGAGGAGCTGGAGTCCGGCAACGTGCATCTCAATGGCGAAGAAGATATCGATCACAGTGAACAATATGACGAAGACGTTGAAGGCACGTCCTTGCCCGGTAAGGCCACAATTCTGCTTACCAAGTCATGAGCGCCTTCTCAGCTCCTCCTAGATGCTTTCCAGATCATGGCTGACAAGACCTCAGCACCGGACGTTGGAATCTCCAATCGACGTGTCCTACCGCCCATTTGGGCTGAGTTACCGACGGACCAGCCAATATATCCGCGCCCGCGTCCAGTCAGAACATCGCCAGGCCATATTCCTCTTGGAAGCGAACCTTCATGCCTGTGTCAGCCCCCAGGGGAGATCGTCCTCATGGATCTGGTTTCAGGACAGGTTAGCGCTAGGCTATATACCATTGTCGATGTTCAGGACGTAGCTGTGGACATATACGCATGCCCTTGTCCTAACAAGCGGTGTAACATCGGTCCAGATACTCGCAAACTGGGAATTTTCAACTATAGCAACGCCAAACTCTTTACGCATGAATTACTCGACGAATATACGTCGCTATACACTGTTTCGGAGACCCCCTTCCATGCCTTTGTGACCATCGTCAATCGTCGCTATCAAACTTCCGGGGCAGGCATGACGTTCGTGACTCCTGACGAATTCCGGACGGTCTGGTTTGCGTACGCCCGACTCTTGGTCTTTGATCACGATTTCCAGTGCATTTCTTGCGGTCCACACCCCAGGGAGGTTATCTTTGATGGAATGGTGCTTGCTTTTTCAAAAATCCAGAGATTGGCTTCATTACGCCCACCAACCACGATCGATGAAGCCTATTCTCCCACCAGAGCACAGCGACGTTATCCGAAGAACGTCAGATTGATCCATACGGAGGTTCTTCGAAAAGACATGGTAAAAGTGCTTCAGGCCTCTCTGTCCACTGCGGACGAGGGAGTGGACGCCCGTGCACACCTGGCGCGTTTGCAGCGAATAAAGACCGGCTTGGAGTCAAAACAATACATCTGTGGCGCAGGTCATCTTACGAATTACTCCTACGACCTGTCAACTTTGTGGGAAGACAATTGGGGGCTACAGGCGTACTTGGCTCGCAGGTCTCCCGCTCCCGAGTTGAAAAGGCTGTTTCTACAGGTGTGTCAGGTTCCGTCTGGGTTGAATCCAGTGAGACTCAATGTATCCTATCCAGATCTGCGGGCCAGAATGGGCACTACAGGTTGTGAATGTGCGCGCCGTTGACTCCTTGAGGGAATTCGTCACTCACCAGAGTGTGGCAAGCGTCGAGCAGTTGGCTCGCGTTCCTGCTCTGTACCAGGTCATTCATGCTGTGAAGTCGCAGACACAGCACAATCCTTACTTCAACGTTCTTCAAATCGTGTATCTGGCAGGATGGATGTTATTTCGTGTCGAACAAGTCTGTGCGCAGCTACTGGAGCCAGAACAGCCACCTGATCCGTTCTGCAATCCAAATCAATTCAATGAGAACTGGGAAGAGGTGCGTTGCGCGCCTACTGCGTACACGGATGGCAATTGACGAAGAGCTTACTTCGTAGACCGGCTGCTACTATTCCATGCCCCAGATCCGTCATCGACCTCGCTATCCAGGCCTGGCCCACGATCAGACCACAGAGAAAGCCAACAAAGATCAGGAGAAATGTAACAAGTATTACGACCAGTACGGGAAACGCAAACTTACCGGCGGCATCATGGTGGTCTGGTGTCGACACAGCCTTGCCTACGGTTTCCACTGCATTCCAAACGCAGAAGGGCGCAACGATGTCTTTTCCGCCTTATACACGCGTTGGGAGGTGGCGCCAGAGGTGATTCTGTATGACTTTGCTTGCGCGCTCTCCCCGTACTGCATGACTAGAGAGCCTGCCTTCTTCGCGCGGTCTTTTATGGCAATCGACGGCTTCCACTCAGGCGGACATTCCAAATGCAGCCCGGCCTCGATGGTCACAAACTACTCTGCTACAGATCCATCCTTAGCAAAGGTGAACAGTAGTGCAGCGGAGTGTGGTAATGGCGCCTTGAGCAAAATACGCACCTCTATTCGTTACATGGGCCAGAGACGAGCAGTGATCTACACCAAGACGTTCCTGTCGATTTGGAATCGCATGAAGATGTTGCGAATGATGGAGACGGCTCGCCTAGAGCAGCAGGCTGTAGAAAGATACGACAATAGCTCTTTGACTTGAACAGAAAATCGCAGTATAATTGTAATGTTTATGGCTCACGGCAAAGCTCTGTATCTACCCATAAGTGAAGAACGTTCATGGGTACGTAGGGAAGATGGCTTAGAAATGCTGGCATGACGGTGTTGAGACAAAAGTCGCGCATCGCCTGAAGGCCCATTGTACGAACATCACAGAAAAAGAAAGATATCTCCAAGGTCTGCAAGGTCCGTGCCGTAGCAAGACGGTGTAGCAGTACATTCAGTCGAGAAAGAGGATGTTCAGCAATATAACCGTCCGGAGAGTAGTCATCAGGTTCAATACGTATGGCAAGACGAATGCTCTGCAGCTGACCGGTGCGGATGCGATATAATGTGCGCGCCATGCCCAACATATCCCTGAAAGAAACTCGAATGTGAAGGTGGAGCAGAGAGGGAGGAAGGACGTGGAAGACGTTCCAAGGGCAAGTCCAAGGACCTGAGTCGGAGCCACAGGCCGAGGCTGACGGATCGTGAGCCAAGAACATAAGAGGAACGAAGATAATCATACAAATGTCAAGTATCAGCGTGGTGCACTGGTCAAGACACACAAAGTGTATCCAATATGCCAACTCCTTGGTCATGTCGACAGTTTTGATCCGCGACACCTTCAGTGTGTGCATTGACGGACATTTCATGAACGGAGGATATTCCGTGTGGAGGGAAAAGTCGTCGGAAAGGATGACATGGAACTGCAGAATGTGAAGTGCGGTTGGCCATTCCGGCTCGTCCACGAAGGCGTTAGGGAGCTGCTTTGGAATGCAGCATCGATCAAGTGTCAAGTTGGTAACCGTGGGGGTCATAGATAGAAGATAGTCAAGGCGAATGGTGGAAATGGTGCAGCGCTGGAATTCAAGGGTGGAAAGACGGTGCCTATGTGGACACGTAGGGGGGAGGCAGTTGTCCAACAAGGAAATGTCTCGCAAGATGAGCAGCTCGAGATTGCTGAACAGCGACATCAGAGCCAGACCGTCTTGAACAAACGGCTCTGAATGCAGAGAGGTGGTAGAAGCTACCGTAAGTCGCTTGACTGCCTGGCGCCAAGACGCCGGGTGCAACTTGAAGAAATCGGTCACAGCCTGGGGAGTGGGAAAAGCATGGTTTGCCTGGCCTGCGGGAAGCGTGCTAGCCACGGAGACGTTTTGGAAGACGTGGCGACTCGCCCTGTCGTGGAAGGCAGAAGCAACCGTGCGAAGGCTTGCAGATGTTCGCGGATCTTCATCGCACGCCTCGTCTGTGATGGTTTGTACGATTTCGGCGGGGAGGTCGTGAATAGAGGCGGCGCGGAGAGAAGGGAAGGAGCGGCGCAACGGTGGCATGAAGACAAGAAGCTAATTCGAATTTTCCGTTCCAGTCAAACAAATGCCCGTCATTTGAGCCAATAGGGCATCTGGGATTTGCCAGATTGCTGTATGATAGAGTGCCGGGATTGCTGACAAGAAGGAGGAGGTCTGGGATCACCGCAAGCCGCCCAGCTCTGGGATTGATGGTGAGTTGAGAGGGCTCGGGGATCGTTAGCATACGGATATTGTCAATGAAACGAAACAGACTCACCGTGAGGGGTGCTCCGGGATCGGTGGCGATATCGCATAGGCTCGGGGATCGTAAGCAAGACGAAATGGTTCTGGGATTGATAGCTCACATGGAGCAAGCTCCGGGATCAACAACGTCAGCGAAAGGAACGAATGTAGAAGCGGGAGCTCACCTTGAAAGAGGTCCGGGATCTGCTGCAGGGATTGAGCAGGCTCGGGGATCGTCAGCGAGACGAACAAATACAGAACGGGAGCTCACCTTGAAAAAGCTCCGGGATCTGTCGCAGCGAAGAGCAGGCTCGGGGATGGTCAGCGAGACGAACGGATACAGAACTAGAGATAGGCACGAGCTATTCCAACTTAGAATCATCCTAGATTCGATCCGTTATATTGATTCATGAATCAAATCCCTAATCAATCAAAGATTCGATCCGTTCAGATCATTGAAAGGATCACGAATCATTAAATTTGTGAATGAATCATTAAAGGATCATTACTGATTTCTTGTATATCACAGTAATCATGAATATCTCACTTCAAATTAGACAGTGTGATCATTATTATGCCTCATACTACCTAAATATAAGTGAATATACTAGTATTATACTATGTATTAGTATGAATATATCAAAAATATAGGATCATTAATGATTCGATCCGTTAAATGATTCGATCCGTGAATCAAATCATTCTAATGATTCAAATCAATATAAGGATCATGAATCATTAATTTATGGTGAGGATACTCTCTCAAAAAATCAAGAATCTAATCCATTAATAGCTCGTGCCTATCTCTATACAGAACGGGAGCTCACCTTGAAAGAGCTCCGGGATCTGTCACAGCGATGAAGAGGGCTCGGGGATCGTCAGCGAGACGAACGAATGAGGAAGCGGGAGCTCACCTTGAGAGAGCTCCGGGATCTGTCGCAGCGATGAGCAGGCTCGGGGATCGTCAGCAAAACTAACAAATTCAGAATGCGGGAGCTCACCTTGAGAGAGCTCCGGGATCTGCTGCAGGGATTGAGCAGGCTCGGGGATGGTCAGCGAGACGAACGGATACAGAACGGGAGCTCACCTTGAAAGAGCTCCGGGATCTGTCGCAGCGATGAGCAGGCTCGGGGATCGTCAGCAAAACTAACAAATTCAGAATGCGGGAGCTCACCTTGAGAGAGCTCCGGGATCTGCTGCAGGGATTGAGCAGGCTCGGGGATGGTCAGCGAGACGAACGGATACAGAACGGGAGCTCACCTTGAAAGAGCTCCGGGATCTGTCGCAGCGATGAAGAGGGCTCGGGGATCGTCAGCAAAACTAACGAATGAGGAAGCGGGAGCTCACCTTGAGAGAGGTCCGGGATATGTTGCAGCGATGAGCAGGCTCGGGGATCGTCAGCGAGATGAACAAATACAGAACGGGAGCTCACCTTGAAAGAGCTCCGGGATCTGTGGTGAATGGGGCTGCGAGTGCTAAGGTCCGGGGATTGTAGTCGCGAGAAGAATGGGCTAGAATTTTTGGCTACTTGAGAGGGCTCGGGGATGGTGAGTAAAAGGGAATTGATCTGGAATGGCAGCGCACCTCCGGGATGTATTGCTGAAGAGAACAGGTCCCGGGGCGCTGAGGCAAGCTCAATGTATCCAGGAGAGACGCGCTCACCTTGCAAAGGCTCGGGGATCGCCTGCGAAATGGAATGGGTCAGGTATCTGTCGAATGCGCATGGTCCGGGATTATCCAGCAAGGGGAGGGAGCTCTGGGATCGTCAGAAGAGAATGCGCTGCAGGGAATTGGGAACTCACCTCTATAGGCCTCGGGGATCGCACGCCAGGGATTAGGATCAGGACACGATGAAGGGCCTGAACGTCTGGGCTCGCACGGCGTGAGCGCCGGGATTGTGTGCGAGGACGAACGGGGTCGGGGATTCATGCAGTCAATAATTAGTTAGTCAAGAGCTCGGGGATCTGGACAAAGAGAGGACGCAGCCAGACCAGCTGGAGCTCGGGGATCCGACATGATGGTCACTGGCTGAGCCGGATCCCGGACCCAAACCCACGCAAACACTGCTCTCGCGCTGCTCTCACACACTGCAAAACGCTCATTCTGTGGGTCTCATTCTGTGTCGAACGCACGTTGGTTCAGGTACTGAACGTCCGTTAGTTCGGTTTCAGAACCATATCAGTGCTCTAGGCTAGTACAAACGCTCATTCTGTGGGTCTCATTCTGTGTCGAACGCACGTTGGTTCAGGTACTGAACGTCCGTTAGTTCGGTTTCAGAACCATATCAGTGCTCTAGGCTAGTACAAGCCGCTTGTAAACTCTACCTCTCGCTTCGAGTGTATTTTTTCTCTCTCTATGACATACCGCGGCAGAAAAAAAACAGTCTATTCCTCGGGCGTCGCAATGCACTGAAGGGAAATTCAACCTCCCGACTACCTCGCCCTTGACCTTGGGAATGGATTCAACGGCTTACCACTTGGTGAGCGGTTCAGCACCATTTTGTATTCACGCGAAGTTTTCAATCATTAGTAGACACAGTATGGCGTCGGGGCCTAATTGCGGCATGATATCCGTACTTGCCCGTGTACTCAGGTGCGGCATTTTACAATCAGCGCTCATGGTACAAGGTGTGCGCGGCGACATGTGCATTGCTTTACATAGAGTTTGAAAACTCGAAATTCCGTGGACTTTGGGTAAAATGCACAATTGCCTTGCAATACTCATTGCTCGGGATTCATGTTTGGCCTCGTCCATGCTCTTGTGCTCTTATAAAGAGGGCAGACGGGGAGAGAAAGATACAACTAACATGTCTTCCCATTGCTCTTCCGTTCCAACAGCACTAGATCTGACACTGGTCCCAGTGCTTCCCCCAAGTCCAGCCAATTTACCTCAGCTGACGGAACGGGCCGAAAAAGATAGCGTCCTCGAGAAGCTTCCTTGGGATGGCTATCTCGAAGACGACCTACCTGTAAAAAAACAGGGCAAGGTCGTTCGCGACTTAAGGCACATTCTCCTCACCGTCTATCATCGTCTCTTTGGTGCGGTCTTCATATCGAACGTCGGCATTCTGGTGGCGCTACTAGTATATGGAGAAAACTCGCAGCGCATCTCGATGGTAGCCCTGTCAAACCTGTTTGTGGCCATTCTGATGCGCCAAGATTATGTTGTCAACGCACTTTTCGCGGTGTTCACGGCAGTCCCTCCTTCGTAAGTAGTTGGTATCTCCCATCCCCTCCTCAATGCTCACAAATGCGGGCTTAGATGGCCGCTGTGGTTTCGCCTATTGATGGCTAGAGTATATCATCTAGGTGGTATCCACTCTGGTGCTGCGATTTCTGGAACCATGTGGCTTGTTGCGCTGGCCGTGCAAGGAAGCAAAGAGCTCGCTCGCCGGGAGCAGAATGTCAGGCAAAGTGCTGAACAGTGCGATATCAATGCTGACCCATCCGTAGACGTCCATTCTCAGTGTCACTGTCAATTGGATCATTTGTGTCTTTGTCGCTGCAATCAGTGTCTTCGCGTATCCGGCATTCAGAAGCAAGCGACATGATTCTTTCGAAAGAATTCACCGTTTCCTTGGCTGGACCGCGACTGCTCTGGTATGGCTACAGGTGAAACAATCGCTATACATTTTGCTTGATTGCTCACATGCGTCCGTGCTCAGGTTGTCGTTATCACGAATGACAATCGAGGCGCCAATTCACTAGGACACGCGCTCCTCCATTCAGCTCCGATATGGCTTGTCTCAGTGATGACGGGTATGAGTGTTCATATCTCCGTAGTCTTGCCGATCCCTGAGTTTGAGTGCTCGTCATCACAGGATCCCTTGCGTTGCCGTGGACGCGACTTCGGAAGGTTCCCGTTCGCAGTGTCGTTCTCTCGGATCACGCCGTTCGATTGTTTGTGAACTACAAAGGTGAGAACATGTGCACACCCGGCCCTTGAAAGGTGTTTTGAATTTCTCCCCGAAGTATTTGGTATACACCCTCGCCCTGTGCCAGGATCATTCAGTCGACTGTCACTCCATCCTCTCCAGGAGTGGCATGCCTTTGCCAATATCCCGGTCCCAAACAGCGATGAATTCTCATTGGTCGTCTCCAAAGCCGGTGATTGGACGACACAACTCATTCAAAACCCACCCAAAGAAATTTGGATCCGTGGGACACCAGTGAATGGAGTCCTTCGCGTTCATATAATGTTTCGACGTGTCTTGTTCGTCGCGACTGGAAGCGGTATCGGTCCTATTGCTCCTTGTCTGTTTGCCAAGCGCCAGCCGTCCCGTCTGCTTTGGTCGGGTGCAAACATCAGGAAGACATTCGGTGATGAATTGGTTGATAGTGTCATCGAGGCTGAACCTGGTGCGATCATTTATGGTATGTTCTTCGTCGTTCCCGTGGCCCAGTACCCTGATCATGAATGCGCAGACACCCGGGTGCACGGTAGGCCTGACCTTATGAAGCTGACCTATAAGACGGCGAAAGACTTTGATGCAGAAGCCGTGGTTATCATAGCTAACGAGCCTGTGACGAAGAAGGTTGTTTATGGCCTGATGAGTCGTGGTATCCCAGCATTCGGTGCCATCTGGGACTCATGAACAAATCAGACTACATTGAGAACGGCCTGGCACGGGCGGTCCTCGAGATCCTAACACACTATAGAATTCTACCATATAGATATCATAATATGTACATGATATGTACGTCACTGTACTCGGTCTTGTCACCATTACAGACTTGTTTTCAAACCCATTATAAAAGCACATACAGTATGCAGAAGTTCAGACTTACCCCAGGAGAACCAGTAGTTCCCTGACTCGGATATCACCAGAGGGGTCCCCGCCAGCAGCGTCAAAGGATATCTCCTTCGACTCTCTCCTTCAGCCAGCCGAGCCACATCAGCAAGTCCTCCCGATCACTGGTCGGAACTTGTCACGACTTGTCTCTGCCAAAAATCGGCCGACAAGCTGACAAGTCACCAGCCGACCAGCTATGTCGAAATCAGTGACAAGTTGCACTGATTCCGTCTGGACCAGCGCGGAAAGTTGACAAGTTGACCAGTACACAAGTACACAAGCTGGTTCACATCATTTTTCTGATTAATTTCGTGGTCATTAGAATGCTTTAAATACAGTTGTCCGTAGAATGTAGCGTATGAAGAATGCAGAAATAGTGTAATGATCGTCTGAGAGCATACGGCGTCCGCATTGCGGCTCACGGTAGAAACCTACTCACCATCCTCGGAAGCTGATCCTTCTGCCTCATCGTCACTATCTGCGGCGGTAGGGCTGGTAGGGATGTGCATGGTATACGAAGACGAATCGAAGATGCTGAGGTCCGACGTGGAAATGGCTGGGACCGGCATAGGAGTGGGCTGTGTTCGAGAAACACCTGCGTTCTCGAGAACGCGAGCTTTTGCGGTCTTCGACAGATGGCCGCCGATTTGCATGAAGTACAGAATTTCGCTCCCGACGTTGCCCATGGAGAAGTGGGTGCTCTTGTCGCCGGCCTTGAGCAAGGAGCCGGTCATATGTAACTTGTATGCCCGCTGGAGCTGAAAGTATGGTCAGGGAGAGAGAGAAAAGCGACGTGTCAGGTCCACACACCGCCGCAGCCGTCATCCCAAATGCTGCCATCGGAAAGCCAAAGTCGCTCTTTGACTGAGACAGACAGCTTCGAAGTGCAGTCTGCATTACGTATGCGAATGCTGGCGATTCACCCAGACCGCGAGGTTTCTTGTTAGCTTTGAGTACCGGTCGGGACAATAAACCGCTGATGATGCGCACCATATAGCCCGTCTCGCTGGGCAGAATATCCTCCGGGGCAGGGTCCTTATAGTATGCTGGTCCATCGAGGCGCAAGGCATACTTGCAGAATTTGAAGCGCACTTCCTCGTCCTCAAAGTCATTGTGGCTGAGTTGGTGTGTGACCCAATCCATTGCCGCTGTGGCGAAGGACGCCCGCTTCTCGCAAAGGCGATCGTATGACTGTAGACTGTCAGATAAGATACGATCGTGGCAGAGAGACATACCATCGAGAACAACTTGTGCTTGGTACTGACTGTATATGTGTTGCCGGGAGCCACCATGTCCACGATCCTCTTGATAAGACCTCCAAGATGCTGTGTGGTCTTGCTGAACTCCTCGCCGAAGGGTACTTTGGACGACACGAGATAATGATAGAGGGTGGGAAGGAACTCGTCTTGGTATTTCGGACCTGCAAGAAAGGCTGGAATGGCAACTGTCAGATCCTCGGCCATGTCTGCACTGCTGACACCCTCAGATGGAGCCGATGTTGCACTAGGATGAGTAGGCGAGAACACGTCCCGCTTGCGCTTCTTGAGGAATGGGTCACGACCTGTATAAAGTGGTAATGGCGTAGCTGGAGTAATGGGCGCTGAGACCGGTGCCGTGGTAGCCTGAGACTTCTTTGTTTTCTTCTTGGAAGGCGGTGCTGGAGTTGCGGATGCCTGCGCTACAAGCTGAGGAACATATAACTATTGATTCATCAAGCAATGCATAGAATCACGCACCATTTTTACTGGAGTCTTCGTGGCCTGCGATGTCGGCTGACCACTAGTATCATCATCACTGTCAGGGAGTCCGCCAATATCGTAGCCTGACACGGGTTTGGCCTTGGATTGAGAAGGTGCCGATCCCGGTACATTTGAAAGACGGGGCAAGTTGCGTAGTTTCCAGTCTGATTGCAGTCCTGCGTTTGATACAAGCGATGGTTTGGGTCTTGATTGAGAACTAGGAAGAACGTAAGTAAAGGGATCAGTGACTGTGAGAAACTCGTTACCGGTTGATGGGTGGCACGTTGTCCTTAACGTTACTTTTGACGTCCATCTTCTGTCGCTTGGACGATGCAATAGCCAACTGCTCACGCTGCATATCCACGTCTGCACGCGTAGACCCCTTATCGGCCTTCTTCTTGCGCTGTGTCATGGTCTCAGTCAAGTAAACATGCATACAAGTATGTTCTGACCTTTGTGGGCACTGAAACTTCCGGATCTTCGTCCTCCGCGAACTGCTCCTCTCCATCGTTGAGCTCGTCTGTGGGCACAAAGTGTCGGACAACTCCAGCCTCATCGTCTGCATCTCTGTCGACCTGCTCTTGCTCCAGAAGAGCCAAGTTGCGCTTGGCATCCGCTAGTGCCTTCTCGTGGCGGGCTCGCTCTTCGACCAGCTTCTGCTTTGCCTCTGCCACCTGGGCCGACGTTCGACGAGAGGGAGTTGTATCACACGTGCCAGGATCCACTGCACGCGTTGAACGAACAGGGCGTACTACTTTTGTTGCCTTCTTCTCAACTTGGAGACGAGACTTCTTCGAGGCATGCTGAGAAGTAGCGTTCGAGGTATTGGTAGGCGACGTAATGGCGGATGCTGTCGACGGAGAGCTTGTAGGTAAGTTTGTCTCTTCCGCCTCAGACGGGCATGGGCTTATATCAGCTGTAGCCTGATATCGTGTCAGTGTCAGGCGGTGATTGTCATACTTTCGCGTACACACCTGGCTATCATGAGAACGCTTCTTTGAGATAGACTGAGTAGGTTGAGCAGCGTCGGATGCCGCTATTCCAGCTGAAGAGCCATCCTTAGACTGGCTTGTTGTCGTTCTGTTTTTCCTGGCTGTAGGTGCAGGCGCTGGCGCTGGAGCAGGTGGTGTAGTGCGGCCGGGACGCAGACGTGGTGGTAGAAGCTTCTCGACGGGTACCTGCTTGAGGCGCGCGGAAACACGTCGAGTGGTCGACATGCAAAAAGAGTGTGTGGCAGGAGAGAGAATATTTCCTGACAGGGAGAAGTCGGAAGAGAACGGGAATATTTTGAGAGGTACGTGTTTGGTTTGGATGTCTCTAACCAAACTAACACTTGTGCAGCTCCACGACTTGTCCATTACTATGGCTTCTCGTCATTTTGTATGCGGAAGCTGCCATCGCTCGTTTCCCAGCTCATCAGGCCGCACTCGACACATACAGACCGTGCACCGTGAGGTGACCCAGGAGCCCGACGACGAACAGACGGAAGACCAGAATTTTCGGTATGAAAAACACCCTCGGGCCACGGGTATGTTTACATTATCGAAGATATGTTGTACGAAGCAATTGAAGAGTTCTCAGCCCGGCCATGCGATTCTGATGGAAATGACCTACCTGCCTTTGCCGGTCCACCTCCTATGGAGGTTCCCACCTTTTCACCATTCGAAGACCGCATCGAGTTCGACTTTGCCCAGTTCCATTTCGTTGAAGAGCAGAGTTCGGCGCCCGCAATCAAGAAGGCTCTCGATATATGGGCAGCTGTCCTGCTCAAGGCTGGCTCCACGCATTCGACTCCCTGGAAGACAGCCGACGACCTATACGCAACAATTGACTCTATACAACAAGGAGACGCACCGTGGAAGCTTATCTCATTCAAGTACACTGGCGAACTACCTCCTGGTACACCACCAGTATGGATGACACAGACCTACGAGCTCGTCACACGAGACAGTCGCAAGGTCCTACTCCATCAACTGGCGAGTCCGGATTTCCATGGGCATATGAACTACACTCCGTACCGACAATTCCAACCCAATACTCAGCGAGTCTGGTCAAATCTCATGTCTGCCGACTGGGCGTGGAAGCAAGCAGTACGTTCTTGTCTCTTGTCTGAGAGTAAACCCTGACTGCTTTCCAGGACACAATCTGCACCTCCGCAGGGACGGATGGCATCATGCTCGTACCTGTTATTTCAGGAAGTGATAAGACCACGGTCTCAGTTGCCACCGGTCATCAAGAATATCATCCTGTCTATCAATCTCCGGGAAACCTCACTAATACAGCCCGCCGTGGTCATGGACTTGGCGTTCTCCCAACAGCTTTCCTTCCCATTCCGAAAAGTGTGTATTACATCTGTGAATGATACCTTTGCTCTGACGCTTTCCGCAGCATCGAAGAAACATCGCAAGAGCAAGGTGTATCAGACGTTCGTACGGCAACTGTACCATGCATGTTTAGCTGCAGTTTTTGAACCACTACACGATGGTATGACAACACCCGAGGTTGTTCGATGTCCCGACGGACACTTTCGCCGTGCTGTATACACTCTGGGCCCATACATCGCGGACTATCCGGAGCAAGTTTGGCTCAGCGCTATCGTTCAGAACTGGTGTCCTAAGTAAGAAATTGCATGCGTCGTATTCATTCCGTACTCATTAGTCGTTAGATGCTCTGCTCGACCTGATAATCTCGACGGTGATCCAAGTGCAGTACGTCGAACACAGGCACTCGATGAGTTTCGGATCCGCCAATTTGATCCTGGCATCCTGTGGACGGACTATGGAACAAGGACAGATGTCACGGTATGTCAACACATTGTCTTGTTCCGTGCGCTCATGATATTTCTAGCCGTTCACCTCTCACTTCCCACGGGCTGACATTCACGAACTCTTGACACCCGACCTCCTCCATCAGGTCATCAAGGGGACTTTCAAGGACCACCTAGTGACATGGGTCATGGAATATCTTGTGATGGAGCATGGCGAAACGGAGGCACTTGCAATCATCCAGGATATCGATCGCCGGTACGACAAATACAACGACTTCATTTCACTATCTCATCCAGAGTCCCAGAATTTCAGCAGTCCCACCTTTCCCCGGATTACGACGCTTTCCTGATGGGCGTGATTTTGCGCAGTGGACCGGGGACGATTCTAAGGCACTCATGAAAGTATGTGCTAACATCGCATCGATCCTTCATGATCTCACGCATCACAGGTCTATCTGGCAGCAGTAGCAGGCTATCTTCCATCAGAGATGGTCAAGGCGCTTGCATCGTTCCTAGATTTTTGCTATCTCGTTCGCCGGAATGCTATCACTCAGGATGGGCTCGATGCTATCGATCTTGCCTTGACCAACTTCCATCGCCACCGCCAAATCTTTATCACCCTCGGTGTTCGTGAGGATATCTCGTTACCCCGCCAACACTCATTGAAGCATTATCGGCGCTCTATTGAGCTCTTCGGTTCGCCTAACGGTCTCTGCTCCTCCATCACGGAGTCCAAACATATCAAGGCTGTCAAGGAACCATGGCGGCGGTCTAGTCGATACCGTGCCCTCATGCAGATGATTCAGACCATCTCACGCCTTGACAGACTGTCCATTCTTCGCGCGACCCTCCTGCATCACGGCATGCTGGATGGAACAACACTGTCATATACGGCTATGATATTGGATGGTGGCGAACCAATTCCTCGGGTACGCGTCTCTCCCGATGATGACAGGGAGCCAGGAGAGGAGGAAGGAGAGGACATCGGTCCCGTTCGTGGACTGAAGACCTTGACATCGATTTCGTTAGCTAAGTGTTCAGGTGCGTCAGCAGTTGATTTTTCTGAGGTACTAGAACCTGATCTCAAACCTCAGAAAAGAACTATCCGAAGTCGCTCGACTCTCTTGCCGCATTTATTCACCAGCCTCGCTTCCCTCACGCCTTTCGTCGCCATCTTTACAAAATCGTTCACTCTGATCTCGCAGAGCTGCCTGACCCAATTCCGCTGGAGCAGTGCCCCTTCTATACCGGCAGCATCAACGTGTACCACTCGGCTACTGCACGATTCTATGCCCCAAGTGATCTATGCGGTTCTGGAGGTATGTATCGCGAGCGTATTCGGTCCAATCCCAACTGGTATAATCAGTATGCTCGACACGACACCGTCTTCGTCGAATTGGACCCTGAAGCCCCCGGAATGGCTGGAATGGCCATCGCACGGATTCTTCTCTTCTTTGCCTTTGAGTTTCGGGACCATACTCATGCCTGTGCACTTGTGCATTGGCTGATGCCGGAAGGTGTCGACGAGGATACGGGCATGTGGGTGGTGAAGCCGGAGTATGTTGGCGGTCAGCGTACACTCGAGATTATCCCGCTGGACTCAATTCCACGGGCAGCGCATCTATTACCTGTATATGGACCGCATGCATTGCCAGAGGACTTTGATTTTACCTATTCTCTCGATGCATTTCGTTCCTACTTCGTGAATCGTTACGTAGATCATCATACACACGAATTTATATAGTTATTGCAATTTTGCTGCATATCTACTGGTTGGCTTTTCTACTTGTCAACTTGTCACCAGCCGAAAAGTCGGGAAAAGTCCCGAAAAGTAGACCGGCAATCGGGGAGACTTGCTGATGCAGTCTTCTTCATAACGGTACAAGTCCCGAATTTGAGTCTCGTACATGGTAATATTTAGGGCCACGGTCTTGATGTTGTGAGGAAATGGGATTTCGCGATCAACGATCAGTGTACGGATGGACCTTGGGTAGCCAAACAGCGTGTTTTTCATGCGCTGCTCTGCCGAGGCATATAAGCCAGCATGAAACAGATTCCGAAGCTCCGGTAAGGACTTCACACTGGCGTGAACAATCGAGAAGGAAAGACGTTGTCCGGGAGTTTCTCTTGCATCCACCTCGACAACGAAACAATGCGAGACTGTACATGAAGACTGTCAATCCGTGACTTCCCATGAGGGGAAACGACGCTTACCGAACATAGTGGGACGCCGAGGAATGTCCATGGCGCTGAAGGCAGCCATTCCAAACTGTTCGGAGTACTTCCCACACCAGCGGGATATAGCGGCGATTCGATCTCTTGTCTTCGCCACGCTTCCACCTGAGGGGAAGAGATAGTCCTCTAGCGTTTGGCAATCCTCTCCTTTATCAATGTCCGCCCGTAACATGCTGACCCAGTCGCATTCCATGTTGGGGTACAGGACATTGCGCCAAACCTCGACCCCGCTGACTACCTCCGTTTTGTAGTTGAAACCGCTCAGTCCGTCGGGGAGGCCATCATCGATGAGTATGACCCGCGCGCATCCTGCTTCTGCAGGTGTCACCAGATTCGCTGAGGACTGTACCAGGTTCGAATCCTGTGGAAGGAAATCGGCACAACGAAAGCGGCGTGTAAACCGCGTGCATCCGTCTGAAGACGTTTCCGTGACGTCGAGGTAGATGGCAAGGATATGTGTACCTAGGGAGAGAGAAAGAAACCATGAAGATGGTAGAATAGCAAACGTATCTGATACTTACTAGATAGATCCTCATTGGTACCGATGCGCAAGGCCCAGAATGCTGGGACGTGCGCCCGCCCGCCAGCGTGTTTTGCCCATTGAACGTAGTCGGTGAAGCGATCTTGTACGCCCAGCATAGTCGCGGTCGAAATACTTTGTGAGTAGCGCGTACACTCCGTTTTATGACGTGGCCAGTCTGCCTCTTGACATAGGAAACCCTGGGCGAGACAAGCAGGATCGTGATAAGGTCCACAACAGCTAGTGATCTCATTGAGGGACTCACACAATATCGCACTAGAGTGCACTCTGTGCAGGTACGTAACTTTGTGACGCTTGAATTGAGACACTTAGGGCATCTGTCTGAGATCATGCTGCCGACGTGAAGCAGCTCGAGATGTTTGTCGCAGCAATAGCATGTATTAGCCACGGGTAGATGTGGCCCTGCCCGCAAATGGGAACGCCTTTTGACTGACAGGGCTTTTGAGCGAGGTGTGTCAGTACTTAGGCGAGTGCACAAAATAACGAGCATACCCTCTAACTCCTGCCGTCCTTCTGCTATGTCAATGTCATCATCTCTGGGCCACGAGCCTGGGATGGGTAGCCAGCGATCTTCCTCGTTTCCAGTGCTTGCAGCCTCCCGGTGAGAAGGAGTTAGAGATGCGTATAGCCTCCAAGTCGGATGAAGAACTGTCCAAGCAGTCTCCACACAGTATCGAGCTATGCTGCGTAGTGTTGGTGGCATGATAGAGAGAGCGTATACAGCTGCTGTTTACCTGGCACAGCTCCATCAGTGGCAGGCAAGCGCTTCGTGCCTTTATTGAAAGCGGGCAGATGACCGAAAGACGGCGGTGGTGCGCATCAAGAGCGGAACTCGAAAGGGAGGCGCCGGCACGTGCCGTCTGCTCTTTACCTCATGCCACAAGATGGTACGACAAAACGACCATTGACGCTGGTTGACTACAGCTCCGAAGACGACGACAGCGTAGAGGAGCCCGCTGTGAAGCGCAAGTGAGCCGCCTCCCGCCGTCCCACCCAACGCCTCTGACGATCTCAGTAGAAAACTGCCCTCCCTCTCTGCATCGCTTGTTATTCCAGCACCTGTAGACAATCCCGCCCTACATCAAGGCCGATTACGCACCACACCACACGTCGACGGACAATGGGCCACTCATATCTACGTCGCGCTTACCCTTGGCCGACGGACTGCCTTGCATGCTTTGCTCACCGACGCCATCAACACTGCGCGCAATTCCGTTTCTGAATTGCACGATTATGGCAGTGATATGGGCATTGAGCTGCATATTTCGCTCTCGCGACCGATTTTCTTGAGGGCGCATCAGAGAGAGGAGCTGAAATGTATCTTGAAGGCGTTGGCGCAAAAAACTGGCTCGTGCGTATTGGCAGATGTGGATTGCTATGTTGCTGATTGTTGGCAGGTTTACCGTCTCCTTCGCGTCGTTTGCCAACCTCACCAACGATGAACGGACGCGCACCTTTCTAGTTATCGAAGTCGGTGCTGGGCATGATAACGTCAGTAACACCTTCTCAAAGGTTTCCAAGTCTGATCGTTATTACAGCTCGCTCAGATATCAGAGGGGCTCACACCTTCGCTACTCTCTTTGCGCCAAAAGGCCTACTATGAGACACCCAGATATCACGCGTCTATCGCCTGGGCTCTTCTCCCGTCCTTGCCAGAGGATGTTATTTCCGCTCTGAACATGAAATACCAAGCGAAGCTGCCCGCGAAATCGAACTTCTACGACGCGGAGAGTGTTTCAGTCAAGATTGGCAAAGAGGTCTTCTCGTGGCGGTTCAAGGAGGAGTGTTAGATGACATATGTACGTTCTTTGGATCATATATGATTGCCTGCCTTATAAAACCCTCCTCCCAAGCTGCCGGAAGACACGCGCAGCATGCGCAATTGCAGAGACCCCCAATATACGAGTAGGACACATTCTTGGCAGTATCCTGATGCTCACACTTGTCAATACTATCAGTCACCTCGGCATGAATAATCACCTAGAAGTGGGTAATCGTCCAGGAACAGTCGTCCATCGCCCCGGGGCTCACCGATTTTGGCATGAAGCTATACTATACATCGAATTACATGTCTGAACGAAAGGAATTCTGGGTACTGCAACGGACAAGCTATAGAGTTGCGAGACAAAATCTGACATGGATTATGTCAGCATCAAACTTTCGTTGCATACTCAGACTGCATTACTGCCTTGAGTCTCATGAAACTTGCATTGAGAGGTGTGTTTCAGTGTATACTACTCATTCTATGCCACTTTGAAGGGTGTGAGGGAGTGACAATCGAAATATAGCAGAATTATTCATTACTAGGTGACTATTCAGACCCGGGTGACTGATAGTATGGCGCTGGTGCTCGAGGTAGTGCGTCTCATGATCGCTGAAATCGATAGCATTCAGCCTTTCACGCTGCTATCCTCTGCGCCCTCTCACCGCCCTTGCGCGTTGCCGCAGTCCATACAGGGCTACAGTGACACCCATCCATTTGCGCTGTACTTTGACGGACTCAAGCTCAATCTCTACTACGACTGGCTTGACAGATCACGGATCGATGGCTCATGCTGGCATATACGTCGAACGGGTCTCACGAGTGGAACCTAGTTCAGTTCGAAGGAACCCTAGCTCCGCATATAACGTTGCCGCCATTCATTGTTTACCTCAACTGTCAGTACCAATACTCACCCTCGCCCCACCGGCCGTCTGCGCGAATCGAGAAATACCAATCCCGAGGAGCTCGACGCATCGGTGGGTCGAGTCCCTACGCGTTGCGCTAGCTTTCACTGATTGATCGGTATAGATTGCGAGGGATGTGGTGGTAACGATCCCTCCTCAACCGCTGCGTGGCTACCTTTACAATACGAAGTACAGGCTCCTTCGGAGCACGCATGATGTTCTTCGACTTCTTATAGACTCACAATGTTCCGAAAGAACGTCGTAACTCTATAGTTCCTGACAGCGAGAGCTATCTTTATCCCGATTACAAGCTCGGCAACTTTGGCCGTTCATTGAATGTAGTCACCCTGCCTCTACTCGCCGACTCGGACAAACTCGCGAAGCCTGACACTCCTCCACCACCATCATCAGAATGACTTTGTTGAACTCAGGTCCAGGCTACTCCGAGTGGCCGGTTTCCCACGTGGCTTCGCAATAAGGCGGCTCGATCATACATAAGTAGACTTCGTCCCCAACGACAGGCTCTGCTCCTCCCACCACTCGCCACGATGCCGAACGCAACGCCGTCAGATCTGGGATTCGATTTTGCGATGCTCTTCTGGCGCATCACGCTTGCCATATTCTTTCGCGAGATCAGGCCGCGCGGGGCGTATCACATTCCGCGTACTGGGCCGGTTATATTCGTTGGGGCACCCCATCATAACCAGGTCGGTATTTCTTAGTGCCATGCTGGCGGGATGCTAATTGGGTTATCTGGTGGCCAACAGTTCTTGGACTTGAACCTTGCTTTAGAGGTGTATAAGGAAACGAACCGACATGTGCAGTTCTTGGTCGCGGCGAAGAGCATGAAGCTGAAGATTATCGGATTCTTCTGTCGTTTAATGGCGTGCAGTGCGTTATGCAGCGGTCTTCCGACATTACCCTTGCCATACTCACACATACACTTCCTATAGTTCCCGTGATACGCGTTACGGATGCGGCGAAGCCTGGGAAAGGCAAAATACGTTTGTCGTCGGAGGATCCCTGCGTGGTTATTGGCGAGGGTACGGAATTCACAAAGCAGTTCACACCCAAGATGCAGATCATGTTGCCGAAAAACTTGGGCTCGTACACCGCGTCTGTTCTCGAAGTCATATCCGATACGGAGATTCGGCTGAAGAAGGAGTTCGGAGGCGAGAAGGGCTCGGGCACTGCCAAGTTCCGCGACGTGGGCGAGGCGGTCACGTACAAGGCGCTACCATTTGTGGACCAGGCGGATATGTACAGGCATGTGTACGAGTCTCTGTCGCACGACGGGAGTATTGGGATCTTCCCTGAAGGTGTGTCTTACCCCGTATTGTGATGATATGTAGCGCTTTGAATTGGCTGACAATCGTATTGCGTCCGATAGGTGGCAGTCACGACCGGACGGACCTTCTCCCACTCAAAGCTGGCGTGTCGATAATGGCCCTCGGCGCAATGGCGAACAATCCCAACCTGAACATCAAGATTGTGCCCGTCGGTCTGTCCTACTTCCATGCGCACAAGTTCCGCTCACGCGGTGTGGTCGAGTTTGGCGCCGCGCTCGATGTCCCTGCCGAATTTGTGGAGAAGTTCAAGGAGGGTGGGCCCGCAAAGCACGACGCAGTGCAGCAATTCCTGGATCTGATCTACAACGCGCTCAAGACCGTCACTGTACGCGCACCGGATTATGATACGCTCATGCTCATTCAAGCGATACGGCGCCTTTACAAGCCACCTCATCAGCACCCGACGCTGGGGCAGGTTGTCGAAATGAATAGGCGGCTATTGGAGGGCTATAGGCTGTACCAAGACGATCCGAAGGTGGTGTCGCTCAGGGAGAACGTATTGAGGTATAACCGGATGCTGAGGGACCTGGGCTTGAGGGACCATCAGGTGCCAAGGGCGCAGAAGGCGAGTTTGTCGACGTTGGGGCTGTTGGCGTACCGGATAGGGCTGCTGACGACGTGGACGGCATTGGCGCTGCCCGGAACGATCTTGAATGCTCCGTTGCTGGTTCTGGCGAAAGTCATGTCGAAGAAAAAGCAGAAGGGTAAATCTCGTTAAGGGATAACCAGATTGCGTCGAACTGATTGGTTTTCACAGAGGCTCTTGCTGGTTCGACGGTGAAGATAGCTGGACGTGATGTATTGGCTACATGGAAGGTCTTGACAACCATTGCATTCGCTCCTTTGCTGTACGGGACCTACGCATTTGCTGCAACGATCTTGGCCACAAGGGCAGGCTTGCCATTCAAGTATCGTCTATTGACACCATTTGCTGTGTTGATTGGGATGCCGATGATGACTTTTTCCGGCTTGAAGTTTGGAGAGGCTGGCATGGACGTGCTCAAGTGGGTTATTCCTATGCATGTCTCGCGGTGAGACTGATTGAGTTCGCAGATCAATACGACCACTCGTACTGGCTCTTCTTCCTGGTCAGCAGAAGCAGCTCGACAAGATCAAGGCGACGAGGAAACAGCTTGCCAATCAAGTATCGGATGTCATCAACGACTTCGGACCGAGGATGTTCCCCGACTTCAAGGAGGTAAATTCATGCTTTTGCATATTTCTACCAGCATCAATTGAATGACCACCCAGCAAATGCAACCTTCCTCTGTCGCCCCTCCTCCAAGTGGCGTTCCCGGTATCTGGACTCGGATAACGAACACTGGTGCTGTCGACGCCCAGGGACACGGCCTCACCCACCCCATGTCTTGGATCGATGAGCGCCTCTTCGGATGGTCTCACAGCGCGACGCGCGGCACGAATGCATGGGCAGGAGACCAAACTCCCCTCCCTCCCGATGCGGATGACGGCGACGAAAGCGATGCCGGGGACTACGAGCATGTCATCGGGTACATCCCCGACCTGACGCAAAAGAAGGCACGCAGTCGTGCGAATTCACATAGGAACAAACCGTCGCCGTTGAGCATGAGCGGGGTGCCGCCGGCCGGGGAGTTAGAAGGGGTCCATTTCTCGCAGGCAACGGCGAGGAAGAAGGTAGTGGCTGAGGAAGAGTAAAATTGCCGAGATTGTGTTTCCTCTCTATCTCTTTGTTCACTGAAAATCATGTACATTACCATCTCGACTGAGTGTCGTCCAATGATTGTCTTCTTGCTTCTTAATATTAGCCTTTGAATGTTGCCGCCAGACATTGCTGTGAATCTCGCAGAGATCCGAGGCTTTAGAGTTGGATATGGCGGTGGTAGCGACGCCAAGTACAAGACTTGCCGGTGAGTGATACGGGAGTGTATCTGAACAACATTGAGAAAGCGACACACCAAATTGTATCCGACCGTGATGGCACAGCCGTTGTCATTCAGTTGGTAGTCAAAGGCAGGAGTGATAGAGAACGTCTACGCATTCTCAAGCGTCTTACGTCTGGCGATGGGACTGGTTTCACACGTAATCGCGTTCTGCCGTTGTGGCAGGAGATTACTTATAGGGACATGATCTTCACTGTCTCCCCGCTGGTCGGAGCTTGCGTTCAAGACATTTTCGCAGTGGCGACGATGTGGCGCACTCCCAAAGCCCGACCTGCATGCCCACCCGGGCGGAACCCCAATCCAAGGTGCGTAAATGCATGACTAGATGCACCCACACCCACCTCAAAGTATATACAAACAATAATACCGGTATGCGAGAGATTACAAGGGAGAAATCTAAACAACACGAAAATAGTAAATAACCCAAGCACTGACTGGTATAGAAAACATGAAAAAGACCATTAGTCAAAACAATATAATACGGGGACCAACCTCGCTCCGCCAGTCCCGGTTGTTAAACAATATGATACGCGCTGCCCACTCCTGATTTTCGGGGGAGCTCTCCTTCGCTTCCTGTCCAGTTCCCACCTCCGCAGCCAACCTCCTGGCCGTCACCTTCCTCGCAATCAATGAGACTGGGGTAGTGCGGCCGCTAATCCTCCAACTCTCTCTGCACCAACACCGTTATCGCCCTGCCCATGGCCCTCCTCGCCTCGACCGCCCGCTGAACCAGCTTCGTATTCAGGCTCGGATCGCCCACGACCGTCATCTTCCCCAAGTTCGGCCAGACCGGCACCCGATACATATCATCCGTCTTCTCGTCCACCAACAGCCGGAAGAACGCATTCGCGTACAGACCCTTGAGCTCGAGCGTCGTGAGCTGCGGAAAGGCGCGCACGGCGCTGGAATCGACGCTAATGAGCCCCTTGATGGAGGAGAGCGTGAGGTGGCGGAGGACGGGATAGGACGTGCAGTGGACGCGAAAGTAGACGAGGATGCGGCACCAGTCCGAGGAAGTGACGTCGCACATCGTGAGGCTCTCCAGTCCCGGCGTGTTAAATATCTGCAAGAACGGACATATCGTCGGCTGGCCCTGGCTGAACAGCCGTATTTCCAGGGATTTGAGCGACGGTATGCTTATGGACGGCCGCGTGTGACGCTCAAGTAGCTTGGCGGCGGTGTTGTCAATGTGGAGGAGGAGCGACTCGAGATTCGGGGATCCGGCGAGCATATCGGCGAGGTGCGAGTATGTGGGCCAGACGACAAAGCGGAGCTCGAGGGTGGTGAGACCCGTGAGCGGGAAGGTGAGCCAAGATAGGTTGACGCGGTTGAGACGGATGTGAGCGAGACGCGTCGAGAGGCCGTTCCGCAGCAGACTGGTGATCGGCGGCGAGACCGAGTCGTGGTACTTGAGCGACGTAATCTCTAGCGTCTCGAGGAGCGGCGCAGACACCTTTCTGAAGTTATTCAGCGCGGTCGGCAGCTCCTGCACGGAAGTGAGCGTGATGCGCAGCGAGCGCCAGCGGTGGGCCTCAGGTGTCAACTGCGCAAAAATTGTCTTTGCGGAAAGATTTCGGCAGTCGATGGAAATGTCGAGGGGCAGGGACTGTGATCTCGTGAGGTGCTCGGATACCCAGGTTATGGGATTCCGAAAATCCTTGACGTTCGGCAGGTTATCGACGGCCTTTTTTGAGCGGGAAACATGCAGCGTCGTCCAGAGCGCCGGCGTGTGGATCGCGACCTGCCGCCAGCGATGGCAGACATGCATCACGGTGGTCATGAACGGCGTGATCTTCTTGACGGTAATCGGCACATACGGCGACTTGGGCTCGCACAGGGCGGGGTATGTGAGTGCCGAGCCCGCCTCGAAAATAAGCGTGAGCAGCTCGTTGGGGAGGGTGTGAATGATGTTGGAGGTGGATATATCGTCGGCGTCGTCGGGAGACCATCGGCTGCTCGATGCCGTGGTCGAGTACAGCGTGCTGCCCATCTCAATGTCAAAACCCTGAATTATGTCGTCAAATCAAATGAAAATGGAATAATTTAGCAGCTCACTCGGGATATGCCAAACCCGCCCCGGCGCTGCGTTTCCGACGGCGTGGATGGCTTCGACTGGCACGTGCGCTCGGGGCGGGCTGACTGGCCGCGGTCCATGCCGACGTCCTCGTCGTCAGATTCAAATGGCCGATAGACATGTCTGGGCGAAGGGTTGATTGGCAGCGATGCCTGGCGTGCGCTGCCGATGACGTTCGGTGTGCTGACCGACGCGGGGACCGACGAGCAGCACGGCTCCATGTCGAGTAGACCCGATCCCGACGACATGGACTCGTCGTCGTCGTCGCCCTTGAGGTTGTGGCGTCCGTGCCGCCGTTTCAGCGTAGTCACACCACTAAAAGCGTGTCAGACGACCGCGGCGAGGGCACCGTCGGTATACGCACCTCATATCGCCGGAGAAGTCCATACGAGGCAGTGTCCGTCGGCGGCGACGTCGTCAGCGCTGTCGGCAGCGATGAGAGTCCAAGACTGGGGCAATGGGCGGAGACAAGCGAATGGAGGCACAGCCACGGCAACCACGTGTTTGGGCGGCTGAGCCTCTAGCCAAACACGCGTTGTGCCCTGGGCCCTGCGGTCTCGAACCTTTTCTTCCTTCCACCACAGCCTTCGTCGTCGTCATCGCCCGCCCTCACCGTCGTCGTCGCCTACGATGAGCGCCCGCCAACCCTTTGTGCCCTCTGGCGCTGCAACGCGCCCCGCCTCGCGAACCAACGCGTCGACCGCCCTGCCAAAGCCGCCTAATCCTCTCCACTCAAATGCCGCTGATCCCAAACAGTCTGACCCATCCTCCGCCTCTGCCGCCGCCGCCGCCGCCTCCGCCCCGCCTCTCAATCTGCAGAATCTTATGTCGAAGAAGCACAATAACAAACTGGTCGCGCCGCACAGGAGCGCCAGCCGACTCGCTGTGCCGGACAAACCCCGCGTCCAGTCGCCCTTTGCCAGACGCATCTCGACCTCGACACCCATACACGCGCCTAGACCCTTGCTTCCACAACAGTCTATGTCTCCGCTCTTTGGACCCAAACCTTCCGATGTCTCCGGCGATAAAGACACGCATATATCAGCCTCTTACACATCTACCGAGTCTTTCGTCTCGCCTAGGCTCATCAAATCCAGCTCCAGGACTCTTGTCAAGCGCAACAGGAACGAATACGAAGATGATCAGGATGCTGGATACCCGTACGATGGCTATGGTCCTAACAAGCGGTACAAGGTGGACGACGAGGTGCCTATGGTCATTTCTACACGCGTCTTCTCTTATGCTTCACAAGGAAATCTCGAAATACACCTCCAACAATTTCTCACCCGCGGGCTCTAGCCCCGTCGCGCGCTCGCATCACTCTGCCTACGAACCCAGCCCGCAGCAATTCTCCTCCCGCCGCCAGGAAGATGACTCCCAAATCCAGTACGAACAGCAGCCCGAACCGGAACCTGAACCTCTCAGTCAGAATACCCAACAAGACCAAGACCCTGGCGCACTCAACAAGCTTCTCGGACGCGACGCGGACCTCTACGTCGAAGAGCACACGGAGGACTACGAGATCCTGATCGAGAAGTGGAAGAACTGTACCATGGACGAGTGGGTCGCAGGCGCGGATAGCATCGTTGGGAAGTATACGAAGATTCTCGAGTTTGTCAAGGGCCATATGACGTGAGTTCCAGCTTGTCTTGACTCGATAACCTCGTTGACGACAAGGTGTGTAGTGCGAAGCTCAAACTGTTCGCGACGTTTGATAAGCATGTTGATGCGCACAACGTCGTTCTCGAGGACCGCGCCAAGGTTCTGACTGGGGTGAAGCAGCGGCTGGTCAACGAGAGTGGGAGCATTCTCGGTGGGCCGAAGGTGTGATGCGTTTGTTCTCTTGCCTGCTTGTCTTGTCGTCTGCCGCTCTGTGTTCTCTGTCTTGCTGTGTTCTTTGCGCTGTCGTCCTGGAGTATCTGCTATGTATCGTGTACCGCTCTCGCACTGTATGATATCAGAATCTTGCATCATTCTTGTCATCAAATCGCGTGTATGTTGTTGCCACACATTCAGACAATTTTGTTGCAGATGATACGGGGTATCTGATGTGGAGTGTGGCGTATCCCAGTTGACTTTGATTGATTGATTGAACCGCCATGGGGGCAGTGGTGAGTCGTTATACCCTATGGCTGTAGCGATATGTCTTGAGGCACACCCAACCCCTGCATCTATGCTATTCATCAGTTCCGCGTTATCATGATATCAAACGAATAATGTAGTACATGACTTTCACCCCCTCGGTCAGGGTATGTATTGGGTGCAATCTACGACGAATTTCACCGTTACTCTTTGGGAAAGTCGGTGAAAGGCGCAGTCCTCCTCGAAACAAGACTCTTCCAAATATCTCTTCATAGAAGAGACCCATCCCGGAATTACTTGCCCGGCTTCCAATTGGAAGTCAAAGACGAATGTAGCGGAGCGTAGATTGCCCGGCGTAAGGACCAGGAGAGCTTGGGCAAAGTCTTCAGCGCAGCAACTCTGTGTCGTTGTCCTTGATAATGGGAAAAATGCAATCACAATTGTTACATCGGTGAGGCGGGACGGTCCCGATGGATGCTGGGTAAGAGACTCCAGGAGGAAAATGCATATGTTGGGGTGTATAAGCGGGTGATTTGGAGTATAGCCTCTGCTGGGGTCCCAATGAGAATACAGCCGGAGTGTGAGTGAAGTCAGACGATGGAAGGGAAGGGAAACGGAATCACTATAAAATGGATTGTGGCGATGAGAAATGTGCGAGACAAAAACAGAATTTGAACGCACGAACTATCATATTGGACTTGCGACCTGAAGGAGAGATCCAAACTATTCAAATTAGACATGCAGCGCATGAGCTCAAACATTGCGGTGCTGAACTCGTCAATCTCGAATTCGTCGCAAGTAGAGAGAACAAGACGAGGAATGGTGGAAAGATCAAGAGGAAATGGTTGTCCAACAATTCCCATCATCTCGCTCTCATCCATTGAGGCCAGAGAAAGTTCATTGAGGTGTATGATCGGGCGTTCTCGATGGCCCAAAGCAGCCTCACGCGCCATATGCTCTTCAGATATTCCCTGGAAAAGGATATTGAGATACGTGTTCCCTCCTTGGGCACGTTGGTCAAAGACGAAAGGGTATGGTATAATGGCGGACGTGTGAAGGCGTTCTAGGCAAGGAAAGGCTGCCAAGAGGTCATCGAATTCGTCGCGACTGTGCATGACGACCCCATGGAAAAGAAGCGTAGATATCTTGTGCCTACAGAAAAGGGAGCGGGAGTATGAGGCGGGTAGATCGGGAAGATCCATGTAGCAGAAAGCAATCTTGTCTAACGCCGTGAGCATCTCGAAGACATTCAAGAGTGACGGGATCGCCTGAGGGACAAGCGAGAAATCGGGCAGATCAACTTGAGGGTTATCCCCCAGATTGTCATCGTTTGGGCCAATCAGAGTGACCGATCTGACAAGGGGAATGATGTAAGATGAGGTCTGAAGGAGCTCTGCGAAGCGAGCAGGAGTGTTTCCGCGCGCTTCAGGATCTGTACGCAAGACGATCTGGCGAAAGATGTGGCGCCGTGTACGGGGGAAGAACCTCCTTGAGGAAAGACTAAGTGATCTGAGATCATGAGTGTTCGAGGTGTAGACGCTATCCCATGTACAGGGAGGAGCGGCTTCGTCAATGACAGCGTCAATGATTTCCTGCGGCACTGAGAACATGCCAAACGTAAGCTGAAAGGCGCGCCGGGATAAGCCATGAAGAAGGAGATGGCCACAGGGGCCTACAGGGAGACTGTGTTCACGGGAACGTTCTGGTGAGTGTTTCGCCCTCGACGCTAGAGTCAAGACACTGACAGTGATCAACGTTTCTGGCGCGGGGCGTCGGCATTCACCGGCACCTGCTGCCCAGGCCTAAAGGCTTTGTCAATCTAGTGTACAGCCGAGTTTGGTCCGACAAATTGACTTCACTTGGGAGCTTCCAAACGAGTTTGCTGAGCGGCACATCAGCGTGTGCAGTGCGAGGCTGGCCGAACAGCATGAGTGCACCGTCGGTTACCGAAAAACCACCGGCAATCAATAGCTCACTGCAGGGTCAACGTTATCAAAGCCGGTTTAGGCTTTGCTGCTTGACTCTCATCTCCGTCGTCACATTCGTTCTGTTTTGTGGGACCCAATTGCCAATCGCTCCCAAAAGCACGCAACCACAAGTACGTTGCGCTTCACCAGAATCTCTGGCAGGTTTGATTGAGTCCCAGACAGTGGCACATTCGTCGCTCAAACTCCTCAATCTACCATGGCGAAGCCTAAAAACAAAAGAGGGAAAACCAAGACCAAGGCAGCCCCTACTACAAGCTACGCGGAACTGCCACCCGGCGCTCCAGCTATGCTCGCCGACGACGAGCTGGACGACATGCAGGATTGGGCTCGCATAGCGGGTACCATCTGCGACCGCCTGAAATTACCAGGTCGGTCCACAAGCCGCAGTTCCAATTGCCGTCTTTGAACTCTGCGTAGACATACAAACACGCTCGGGTTTGAAGAAGGTCCACGCGAACTTTGACTCCATGTTCCTCCGGCTGGACCAGTATTACGACCGCTATCAGGCGAATATCAAGATCGTAGGCGGAATCGGGGCGATCTACGCACAGCTCTGCGCCGACGCGAAACTGCAAGATAAACTCTTTGCGAAAGGTTGTCCTCATCTCGTCCATTCACCAAGTCTTTTGACGGCTAGTTCTTTCAAGGATTCCTAAAGAGATTTCTTCCCCTTCTGAAGCGCCCAGAGACGCTCCATCTTGCGCTTCGCTCCCTCCTTGCCATCACCCACCATGCCGGGGCCAGTCTCAGAGCGGCTCTGGCTAGCGAACACACCATCCTACACCAATGCATGCTCGACTTCCCAGACGACATGGTCGCATGCGAGCTCGGCATTGCCGTGCTATCTCACTGCCTGCACTCCCTTATCATGACCGACAATCCTCTCATCGAAGACATCCCATTCACATCGATCCTCACCACCCTCTGCGCCTCAGCGAGAAAGCCCACCACGTCAATGTACGCTCTTCGTCACTTGAGCGACGTGGTATATGTCGCCTCGGCTCACCAGCAGGAAGAGTTCTGTGCTGTGTCTGACGCTATGATGTTTCTGATCAGCGAGCTACATAGCGTGGATATGCGCGTTCGTGCCACTGCCGTCATGATGATCATTGGTGCCCACGAGGAGAAGGCGATGTTTTTTGAGGAGGAGTTTGGGCCAGAAGAGGATTGGAGGAGCATTCCACCACATTTAGGGGAACAGATGGAGGCTCATGATGTCGAGTGTGAGTTCGTCACGGAGTATAACGCTGCGGGGAGTATGTTCTCCGCCATCGAGTCCTGGAGGGAGGACCCAGACGATGTGGGACTCGCTCGGGCTTTTGCGCAGCTCATGCGGAGGTCCGCACAGATTGCGCCACAGTCGGATTTCCTCGAGGAGGAAGACCTACCCGAGCTCCCCGAGTTGTTCGAAGCGCTGCGGGAGGGCGCAGTGGACGAGGAAGACGAGATTTGGGCGGATATGCTGGAGCTGCATGAGCTTGTCACCACTGGACGCCGGGAGGAGGCGCTGACCCTTGCGCAAGAGGCGTCGGAGAACCATCCTAAGGAAGCCTTCTTCTATTTTGCCCAGATGACGATGCTGCAGGGTCAATCGGATGCTAAAGAGAACCAACTGCGTCTGGCCAAAAAAGGTCTACGTTGCCAGGACGTTGATGAGGAGAGGGATGCGTATGGGGAGACGTACACGAGGATGGACATGTTGTCTATGTCTGTGGGCTTGGCGGCGTGGAATGGTCTACGATTATTGGACGAGAGAAATGGGAAGTGGGAGTTGGCTGTTGCGTTTCTGAAGAGCGCTCTGGCGGACTGCAAACGCTATTTGGCGGAGGCCCCACCAGACGCGAAAGACCGCATGCACGTTTGTAGCTGGATTGTACTTCTACGTATCGTACTGGAGGGCCCGAGGCAGAGTGCGGAGGACCTGTTTACGGTGAGTATCCTCATTCTGTTTGTGAATTCCGCCAGCTCAAGGACCTCTTGTCAGCCCTTCGACACCTCCCTCTTGCTTTGGGACGAACTTCGGACGTATCACCGGAAGACCAAGGCTCCGACTTCTATAGCTCTGGCTCGGCAAGCTATCCTTGCGGGATATACAAAGGCATCGGTCGACTGGGCACATTATGTCAGGATGCTTAACGAGGACCACGAGGCCGACGCAACGGACCACGGAAGCTCAACTTCTGTGGCCACCCCTTCTTCTTCCGCTGACCCAGAGCTCGCATCATGGCTAGCCGACCTTCGGCTCGACGATCCAGTGCGAGAGGGACCTTCATCCGAGTCGTGTACCATGCCGAAATCCTCTCCTTCAAGAGACAAGACACTACGGATAGACGAGATGGAGGAGGCAGAGCAGGATGAGAGGACCAAACTGTACGTGTGCGCATGGTGTCATGTGTGTAGTGCCATTCTGAGGAAGTGTGCGTGTGGCGAGGCGAGGTGAGTGATTCTGTGCCTGATTTTTTGTTCTACGCTGACGGCGGTCGACAGATACTGCGACAAGTTTTGTCAGAAAAAGGATTGGTCCGCACATAAGAAGGTCTGCAGTGTCGCCGGAAAGTGACTTCAGCTCAGGGATGTTTTACGATAACGATGTTTGTTTCGCTCAATCCTCAAACAGTGTAACATAATTGCTTTAGTTCGAGCGCCGAAGCCACGATATAGTTCCCTCCAATCAATATAAACAGCTTCTCAAATCACATAATTAGACGGAAAGCATCTATACAACACCGTACCCTCCATCCCTCAAGAAGAGTTTAAGGCGCACAACGATGACATCTAAACCGGCAAGCCACTTCCTCAGCTCTTCGTCTAACTTGTCGTGTGGCGCCCCTTGTGCTATCCGATCATAGAAATCTTTTCTATGAGGTACCGCGCGCAACGCGACCTAATGCAGTTGGATCAGGTCCGAGCGAAAGTGTCCGTCCCAAGCATGTACTTACATATACAACCGACCGAATAACAAAGGAATGGTGATGCCTTAGCACCGTATCGTATGACGCCTTGAAGCAAACATGAAGGTCTCTCGACGGGTTTGCCTGCATGTTCTGCAAGGCCACACAAGTGAAAGCCAGACCGCGCACAAGGCGCACCAGGGCGCCCTTTCCTTGCCAATTAGGAAGCATCACCTCGACAGTCTTTGGACGCTCGGTTGCCTCGTATTGTGCGCGTACGTCCTTTGCGAGGACGATTGTGAGTATAAGCAGTCCGTCGATAGCAGGACAAGAACCGAACATACGCGAATGTTTGTCTTGATATCTGACTGAACAAAACCGAAGATACCAGACCCAAGGAGGTCGAACATACCCACGAGGCCATCGGACGCCTCGAGGAAGGCATCAGCATCTACGCCTTCGGGATGAATAGGAACGTCTGCGAAGGACTTGAAGAGGTTAGGGCAGATGTCAACTCCAGAGAATCGAGATAGAGAAATGGATGAACCTTGACGGTCTCGAAGAACGGCTGCATGACGGACAGAGGTAAGATGCGCTGATCGCTACGATCGCACTTTGCTAGCGCGTTACAAAGGCGTGTTCTTGACGTCATAACGATTGGCGACCAACGCGCAGTGGTCGTGCAAACGACCTTTATCTAGTACACTGTACACGGACTTGTGTGAAAACACTACGATAACAACAGCCTAAGTATACACACAGTAACATCGAGATACACAAATAAACCAAGAAGTACTTAATAGATCCTACGCGAGCGCCTATCTCATCTCAACTCTGAGTAAGCGACGGTCAACCAGAGAAATGAGGGAGTCATAAACGAATCCCTCTAGCTGGGTGACATCTCGCTCGCTCTCCATATCTAGCCGTCCGTCCGCTGT
This sequence comes from Strobilurus luchuensis, assembly GCA_019915105.1. NCBI lineage: Eukaryota > Fungi > Basidiomycota > Agaricomycetes > Agaricales > Physalacriaceae > Strobilurus > Strobilurus luchuensis. Next base: position 335,078 of record JAHLMJ010000012.1, on the reverse strand, counting down.
TCTGTCTCCAACAAGGTAAATAGTCACCCTTGCAGATGCGAGACGGACTGTCATGAGTTCGTCAAGCCGTTTCCAAACGCCGCACAAACGCTTTGGGGAGTCGGTAATGGGTGGAACGCGTGAAGTGGGAGGGATTTGTCGGCGACAGTCCAATTCCACTCCGAGTCTCTCAAGCGACAATGCGGGGTAAGTGATAGCCGCCTTTTCAATGGTGTCGAGCCACCAATGTAGCCATTGAATGTCGTGGCTCGACACGCAAATGAGCAGATGCTTCAGCTTTTGAAGGGCAAAGACTGGCATGTCTCGTGCGATTCTGCGTTGAACTGATAGCGGCCGATTAGTTCATGCAAAGTGCCAGTCAAGATTTGCTCGAACTCACGGGCTGGATGTGCAATATTACCCATCGGACTCTTGATCGTCAGAGAGCTGAAGTGAGGTAGCTTGCCGATGATGTTTGACAGGATGGGAAGGTCGTTGATGAAGAAGCCCTCCAAAGTGAGCTTCCGCAGATACTTTGACCAGCCATTGCCCGGGTCGGAAAACATCCACGACCCAAGTGAAGATGAGACGATACCCACTTTCAATGACATCTCTGTTATGCGGGCGAATGATTCAGCGGCATGGACAGTTCCAGCGGTCATGGTTTGCACATCCACGAGACGTAAATGTTCTATGGCAGGGAAGTGAGATGGGATAGCAATCAAGGACTCGGGTGACTCGAGAAAGACTGCATTTAGGGTCAACCTCTTGATCTGTGGGGAGGCGAGGATGGGAACGAGCCCGTTAGGTTCGACGAACGACTCGAAGCGAACCATGTGCATGAGCTCCAAATCCTCGACATTGCACAGTGAGGCGAACACAGACGCGAGTGCTTCATCTTGGAGGACGAAGAGCCGGTTCCCATCCCCAGCACTTGGCATTTCCCCGGCACGTATACGCAGGCGGCTGACATAGGGTGGAATATGAGGCGCGTCCCGAAGGAGTGGGAGGAATGTAGACGGTGATTTCTTCGTCGGTGAGAATGTTATTTCCTGGAAAAGGTGCTTCTGGCAGCGAAAGCGAAAGGGTCGTGCCACAGAGGAGAGGGATGTCAGGGAGAGTGCGTCATTGTGAAGCCAGTCGACGACTTCTTCGAGCAGCTCTTGTGGGAGGGCGAGGATGCCAACCATTGTCGACGATGAAGGGGTGGAGAAAGGTGTATATGATGCGGACGGGCGCAATGAGCCCGTACGACTGCTAACAGTTGCGCGTGATTATCCTATAGACAGCTGTCACTGTCCATGGAGCGGAAGCGCTTTCCCAGGGAACAGCTTCGGTCCTCGTGGCGGCTACAGAACAGATGGAACAGAGGAATCGGCTTGCACGAGTGGTAGAGAGAGTGCGGCTGGAGGATGAGAGGTCACAACAAGGGACGATGAGGGCGGAGAGCAAGCACAGGGGATGCAGGGCTGCAAATCTGAATCACACCTTGTCAAACGATGATGGCCGGCGGACTTTCATTGCCGATAGCTCCGTGTTGAGTTTACAGCGCGTTGCAATGATATGAAGAGGCTCCACGCTTTTTTCCACTCAGGATTTCACTCAGGGCAGGCATGATTTCGCACCAATCTGGTCTGAATCTGTTTGCTAACACCTCAATTTCTGTCCCGAAAAACATCGGAGAAGCGCGCAAAGGTTCCCGTAGTCGTGAAGCTTGTGTCTAAACCAATATGTGATGCAAATTGCTAACACGACGCGAGGTTTTGCGCGTTCAGACACGGTGGAGCCCAGTGGCCCTGAGTGAAATCCTGAGGGGAATTTCTTGTGGAGACTCTTCATATCATTGCAACGCGCTGTACTCCCGACCGTAGCCTGCCAATCTCAACGAACATTTGCAAATGCTCACTGCAGCAACCACTGGTGCGACCACCTGACATCAAGATTACTACCTTCAATTATCGCAAGCGGCAAGTGTGGGTATGGCGCCGCGGCCCATTTACTACTGACTTGTCTGAATCAGTGGTCACTGGTTCCCGCGCGAATGCCGTTCAAAGACGCATATGCATTCTCGCTGTTAAACAGATAGAGTTTGCTTAACTGCACAGCACCTCATGCCCTACGACGAATGCAGACCTTCGCATCTTCGCACATCGCAAGTTTTCGCGCAGGATTCGACGTCCAGGCCGACGACCGGGTATCGTCTCTGCGTCCGCCTCAGCCGGCTACAAGGGCTGACTTGCCACTCTCTGCTCACGGTCTTGTCACTGTACATATGGCTATGATGGCATCTCTTCCCTTTTTACAAGGACTCCCAACGTCACTTCGATTTCCACTGATATTTCCCTGTGTCACTCATCACTCCTCCTATCGTTCCGTCGTCGTGAGCCTGCAGCTAACCTCCACTCAGTAGTCACATATGGGACCACTTTTTTATCATCAGGGATGCACATCACTGTTTTTCTGGGAACGAATAGATGGTTGGAGGTGGTGTCATTCATTTTCAATCGGCATATCGCTCTTGTCTCGACCAATGCCTACAAAGTTGCCGGACTCGATGACAGTCAATCGAGTGGAGTCTAATCCCAGACACCCTACCAATTGCAATTTCTCAATCAGTGTGGTTGATGCTCGACGCTGCCTGCACTTGCACTCGCTGACAGATCATACTATCACCCTCTCCGCGTACAACTGTCCACCATTGGCAAAGTTGTGGACTCATCCACCAGAGCTGCTCCTTCAAAGACGTCTGGTAAGTTCAGAGAAGAGGAGCCATGGATAAAGCCCTTCTTGAAACAGGCATTCGGACAAATACATCGACTGTTGTACATCTGTAGGGCCCTTTTGAGCGTGCTAACAATGGACTCCTCACAGTGATTCACATGGATGCAGTCTTTGCCGGATCATACACAGACGGCAGGAGGAATGGAGAGGTGAAACATTGTTGTTACGATTCCCGGTGTTCATCGCATCCCGTTCGACCATTGCCGCATTCATATCTCGTTGTTCTAGTTCTGGTTATATGCTATGTAGATCACCGTGACACTGCACTTCAGCTCAATGTCATTGTAGTTTGCTCATTTGCCACACAATTCCGTACGTGGAGCCTGGACTAGTTGCAACATCTCCGGAAATGACGAAGAGGTCGGTTTCAAGGAGGCGTGAGGCCTACAGAAGCCTCCGTGAGGCTTGGAAATCACTGCTCAATAGATTGGACGTTCTTCTGCTTCAGCTTCCGTTGACGACTCGGTGCATTTACAAGTCTTCCGAGAAAGCAGGGAGAGAGGCCATGCTAGGGTTTGAAGGTCCGGTCCGGTCCGGTCTTTTGACCTCTGAGGTCATGGACCGGGACCGGACCGGTCCAGCAAATTACCAAATTTGGCTGGACTGGCTCCGGACTGGTTACACTGCATGAAACATAAGATATTTTCGGCGAAAATATGCTAAAAAAATGTAAAATTTTTTTAGCATTTTTTCACTTCAAAATTGATTAAAAAATGATAAAATAGTGCTTAAATAAGACAATAATAAAATAATGAGTAAGTGGTAAAAATATGCTATAAAAATAAACCCCAAAAAAATCTATATTTATATAATATTTTTATCAAATTTCTCATATAATAATTTAGCATTTTTTTACAAGTTCAATTAAAAATGTCATAAGTAAACACTGAAGATATTGTATAAACAATAGTGAAAAAATGCAATATTATCATCATTTTCACAGCGAAGAAAATATAAATTACTTTACGTGACTTTTTGATGTATTATCATAGTTTAAAGTAATAAATAATTCAGGTATATTTTCAGCACAAATTTCAGAGAAATAGTCAGTCAGAAATTGAGTAAATATATAAGATAAACATTATAAATCTAATACTACAAAATTACTGTATAAATATGTAAAGTAATATATGAAAAAATGAGAAATTGTGAAGATGTAAAAATGATAAATATGTGATAAATTTATGTAAATAGGTGAAAAAATGCAAACCAATGAAAAAATGCAAATCAGGTAAATAAATGCTAAATAAATACAAGTTATAATAATATACTAAATATATAGAATTGTGAAGCAATGTAAAAAAATGCTAATCTATAGCATCATAAAAAAATGCTAATCTATAGCATCATAAAAAAATGCTAATCTATAGCATCATAAAAAAATGCTAATCTATAGCATCATAAAAAATGCTAATCTATAACGTTAGCATATATATGCAGTTAAGATATGTTTTGTCAATTGTATTACCAGTACCATGTCTGACAAGTTCTTGTAATCTTTACGTACTTGGCAGCAATGACCTCTGCTCGTACCGTAGGAGTACTCCAGAGTGCTGGCGCAATGGAAAACCATGCTTAGGGGGGGGTTTTGGTATCCTACGAGTTCATTGAAAGTGGTCTCGAGACCCAGATTGCAAAGGCTGTCGATAGCACAGACTTGGCAGCACTGGCTTCTGCTCGTACCGTAGATGCACTTCAAGGTGCTGGCGCGATGTAAAACCATGCTAATGGGGATTTTGGTACCCTACGAGTTCATTGAAAGTGGTCTCGAGACCCAGATTGCAAAGGCTGTCGATAGCACAGACTTGGCAGCACTGGCTTCTGCTCGTACCGTAGATGCACTTCAAGGTGCTGGCGCAATGGAAAACCATGCTTAGGGGGGGTTTTGATACCCTACAAGTTCATTGAAAGTGGTCTCGAGACCCAGATTGCAAAGGCTGTCGATAGCACAGACTTGGCAGCACTAGCTTCTGCTCGTACCTTAGAAGTACTCCAAGGTACTGGTGCAATGGAAAACCATGCTAGGGGGGGTTTTGGTACCCTACGAGTTCATTGAAAGTGGTCTCGAGACCCAGATTGCAAAGGCTGTCGATAGCACAGACTTGGCAGCACTGGCTTCTGCTCGTACCGTAGATGCACTTCAAGGTGCTGGCGCAATGGAAAACCATGCTTAGGGGGGGGGTTTTGGTACCCTACGAGTTCATTGAAAGTGGTCTCGAGACCCAGATTGCTGCAAAGGATGTCGATAGCACAGACTTGGCAGCACTAGCTTCTGCTCGTACCTTAGGAGTACTCCAAGGTGCTGGCGCAATGGAAAACCATGCTTAAGGGGGGGTTTTGGTACTCTACGAGTTCATTGAAAGTGGTCTTGCAGTCCAGATTGCAAAGGCTGTCGATAGCACAGACTTGGCAGCACTAGCTTCTGCTCGTACCTTAGGAGTACTCCAAGGTGCTGGCGCAATGGAAAACCATGCTAGGGGGGGTTTTGGTACCCTACGAGTTCATTGAAAGTGGTCTCGCAGTCCAGATTGCAAAGGATGTCGATAGCACAGAGTTGGCAGCACTAGCTTCTGCTCGTACCTTAGGAGTACTCCAAGGTACTAGCGCAATGGAAAACCATGCTTAAGGGGGGGTTTTGGTATCCTACGAGTTCATTGAAAGTGGTCTTGCAGTTCAGATTGCAAAGGCTGTCGATAGCACAGACTTGGCAGCACTAGCTTCTGCTCGTACCTTAGGAGTACTCCAAGGTGCTGTCACAATGGAAAACCATGCTTAAGGGGGGGTTTTGGTACTCTACCAGTTCATTGAAAGTGGTCTCGAGACCCAGATTGCAAAGGCTGTCGATAGCACAGACTTGGCAGCACTAGCTTCTGCTCGTACCTTAGGAGTACTCCAAGGTACTGGCGCAATGGAAAACCATGCTAGGGGGGGTTTTGGTACTCTATGAGTTCATTGAAAGTGGTCTTGCAGTTCAGATTGCAAAGGCTGTCGATAGCACAGACTTGGCAGCACTAGCTTCTGCTCGTACCTTAGGAGTACTCCAAGGTACTGGCGCAATGGAAAACCATGCTAGGGGGGGTTTTGGTATCCTATGAGTTCATTGAAAGTGGTCTTGCAGTTCAGATTGCAAAGGCTGTCGATAGCACAGACTTGGCAGCACTAGCTTCTGCTCGTACCTTAGGAGTACTCCAAGGTACTGGCGCAATGGAAAACCATGCTAGGGGGGGTTTTGGTATCCTACGAGTTCATTGAAAGTGGTCTTGCAGTTCAGATTGCAAAGGCTGTCAATAGCACAGACTTGGCAGCACTAGCTTCTGCTCGTATCTTAGGAGTACTCCAAGGTGCTGGCGCAATGGAAAACCATGCTAGGGGGGGTTTTGGTATCCTACAAGTTCATTGAAAGTGGTCTTGCAGTTCAGATTGCTGCAAAGGCTGTCGATAGCACAGACTTGGCAACACTAGCTTCTGTTCGTACCTTAGGAGTACTCCAAGGTACTGGCGCAATGGAAAACCATGCTAGGGGGGGTTTTGGTATCCTACGAGTTCATTGAAAGTGGTCTTGCAGTTCAGATTGCAAAGGCTGTCGATAGCACAGACTTGGCAGCACTAGCTTCTGCTCGTATCTTAGGAGTACTCCATGGTGCTGGCGCAATGGAAAACCATGCTTGGGGGGGGTTTTGGTACCCTACGAGTTCATTGAAAGTGGTCTTGCAGTTCAGATTGCTGCAAAGGCTGTCGATAGCACAGAGTTGGCAACACTAGCTTCTGCTCGTACCTTAGGAGTACTCCAAGGTGCTGGCGCAATGGAAAACCATGCTTGGGAGGGGTTTTGGTACCCTACAAGTTCATTGAAAGTGGTCTTGAGACCCAGATTGCAAAGGCTGTCGATAGCACAGAGTTGGCAGCACTGGCTTCTGCTCGTACCTTAGGAGTACTCCAAGGTACTGGCGCAATGGAAAACCATGCTAGGGGGGGTTTTGGTACTCTACCAGTTCATTGAAAGTGGTCTTGCAGTCCAGATTGCAAAGGCTGTCGATAGCACAGACTTGGCAGCACTAGCTTCTGCTCGTACCTTAGGAGTACTCCAAGATACTGGCGCAATGGAAAACCATGCTAGGGGGGGTTTTGGTACCCTACGAGTTCATTGAAAGTGGTCTTGAGACCCAGATTGCAAAGGCCGTCGATAGCACAGACTTGGCAACACTAGCTTCTGCTTGTATCATAGGAGTACTGAAAATATTTCTGTGACTTTGATCTCAAATCTGTTCAATAGAGGTGATCATGTTAATAAACAGATGACAGATACACCCTCCTCTCCACTGGTGCCATAGATTGAATGCAGTGACATGAGGGCCAGAGTATGATCCGATAGCAAAAGATGGATGACTGCCTTGATTTGTTTTGTCACCTGGAGGTGCATATAGTGATGAACAAAGATCACTTGATGAGCAGGTGCCTCCTGGTTGGGACTTAGTGTCTCCACAGACTCCAGAGTCTCCACAGATAGTTCACAGATGCAAGCCATAAGCCAACAATTTGTCTTTTGAACATCATATCCGACGGATCACCGCGTCAAAACCGGCTTACCTAGGTCTACCGCCTGTACGAGTTAGGTAGTCAAATAATAGACCAATGAGGTTCGTCTGTTCTAACTTCTCACATGTACACTTTCCTCCTACCGGATGGTTGCAATTGGATGCTGGGACTACATGGCCGCTCTAAGTTGCACTGAGGGTTTTGTTTGCCAGCTGTGGTCATCGAAATTCGCGTGGCCTTCCTTTGTCTGATCTTCGAGAGCGATGGATTTGTCATGGAGTCTCTCACAGGATCCCTTTCATACCATACTATAATCCACACTTCGTCTCCTCCCACCACCGCACGCACCACTTGAGTCCCACCAAGCAGTAAGCATCCATCCTTGTGTGTAACTTCGCTCTGATTGCTAAAGTAAGATAGAATATCATTAACATGAGCACCGACGCGTCCACCGGCTTGCCTCGCACGGTACGACGCACTCATTCGGCCTACTCATCCTCATTTTGCTGTCTCAGGACTCTTACTATGAAGCCCCAAGGCGGCCCAAAGGTTTTCGCTCTAATTACACCGTTCTTTCATCCGATGAAGAAGACGGGGACGACATTCACGGCGTGAGCGACAATTGCGCAGGCTTCAAAGAAAAGGAGAGCGGCCGATACCAGCTTGAACTTGCCAGTGACACGAGCGGCGGTGGTGGCTGTACCTTCGACGGCGGCAGTTCTCGCAAGCACGCCGACGGTTCGTTCGATCTAAGTCTATTGAAAAGGCTACTAGACGAGACGTTCAACCCTTCCGACGCCCCGGTTGAGGCGGAAGCGGTTGTGAACGGATTCAGCACCACTTTCCTCCTGAAGCCTCATCAATGCGCTGCCCGCGTATGGATGAGAAATCGCGAGCTCGTCGGATGGGGCGGAATACTGGCGGATGACATGGGGTACCCACCTCGCATTGCCTCCAGTTTGTATATGACACTGAGACAGTTCCAGGCTGGGAAAAACGATTGAAATGCTGGCGCGTATTGTGGACGATTTCACGGATAGAACAAGAGGCGATGAAGCTCTTGCCCCCACTCTGTAAGTCGCTCTGTCGCACATACGTGGCCTTAGAATCAACCAGACCGCAACGTCCAGCGTAGTTGCACCCCTGGCTATCGTCCAGCAATGGGCACAGGAAGTGGAGCGAATCACGGGCCTGCGCGTTCATGTGCACCAAGGTCCTGCGCGTCCCGCAGGTGGGATTTCTCGGCGCACTCCTGAACGTAGACCGCTGAACATAGGTATTAGATGCAATGATTTTGAGTGACTATCACGTCGTCGTCACCTCATACAGCTGCTTGGTGTCGGAATTCAAGGCATACCTATCGCGTGATGCATCGGAAGAAAAACTTGTCAGGGATGTGACTATGCAAATGAATTGGCGACGAGTTGTGCTTGGTAGGCAGGCTCTATGCTACATAAATCTAGCTCACCGATGTAGACGAGGCCCACACTATCAAGAACCCACAGGCCAAGAGCTCGATGGCTTGCTGTCAATTACGGGCGGGTTACCGCTGGTGTCTGACCGGTACTCCAATGTAAGTGACACTTGCAACTCTTCGTGCAGAGCTCGTGAACCCTCTTCAACAGACAAAACGATATCTCGGAGCTGTTCTCTTTATTCCGATTTCTGAGAATTCAACCACTATCTGACATCAAGGTCTTCAATAAGACCATTGCGGGCCCACTCAAGTCCAACAAGGGTGTCCAAAAAGCTACAGAATTGCTCCATGTAAGTGTTTCCCGCCGGTCAAAAATCTGTCAGGTCACTCACGATTACATGAGGCCGTACTCGGGAAAGTGATGCTTCGCCGTTTGAAATCCAGCGTGGCGGAGGACTTGAACCTCCCCGATCGGAAGCTTCGCATCGAGGCGTGTGAATTCGACCCAGAGGAACGAGTGTTCTATGATAGACTGTCTTCAGAAACTGGGTCCAGCCTGCAGAGCCTCGCAACACAGAGCGTGAGCACTCAGTACATGGGTGCGCTGACTTTGTTATTGAGACTTCGCCAAGGTATGCACCTCCTGTTGTAGAAGTGGGGACACTTGATTCAGTTGTGCGACAGCCTGTGACCACATCGAGCTTGTTGGACGAGCTGCTGACGGCCGCGATGGACCCATTCCCAAGCCTTCGACGTCTGCAAAGATTCGTCGGATTTTGCAGCTCCTCGATGAAATCAACATCGTAAGCGCCGGGCAGGATAAGGTCATCATCTTCTCTCAATTTACAGCCATGCTCAATCTATTGGAACCCTACCTCAATGATTGCGGCATCTTGTTTTGTAGATGTACGCAGCTCATTCTATCATTTGAAGGACTTGGTTCTGATGCTCACCTAGATGACGGCAGCATGAAAGCCAGTCAGCGGGAAAGGGCCTTGAAGACAATCAGATCCCACGCAGATGTGAAGGTCATATTGATATCCCTCAAGGCGGGCGGTACTGGGCTCAACCTTACGGTCTGCAACCACGTAATTTTAGTGGATATGTGGTGGAACCCTGCCTTGGAGGTGATGTGATTTTCACGGCTCTATAGGCTAATTACTGAGATGCAATGTAGGAGCAAGCATTCGATCGAGCGCATCGACTCGGCCAGAATAAGGAGGTCCATATCTACAAATTGATGATAAAGGGAACTGTTGAGGATCGCATTTTCCGAGTAGGCGTCGTTGTCTTGGTTGCTTTCGACGGACTGACCGCCATCCAGCTGCAAAATCGAAAACACATTTTAGCGCAGACAACGTTGGGGGGGCAGGACGCTTCCGAAGTCAAAACCGGGCTCCGCGAGCTGTTGAACATCTTAGGATCAGACTGATTACCTGACGCGCGTACCTGTACCATCACGTATACACGGGCACCATTGATATCTTCCGGCGAGCAAATTGCAACCAACAGATGTGGAAAGGCGTATGCAAGACAAGTACTTGAACGCACGTATTATATACATGTGTTAGCAGTGTCACATTGTGTGGCAAGTTCGGTCGCTCCGAACAATTCAGGAGATTGAATTGCGTTCCCCTCAATGTGCACTCGCCGGATGCATCAAACCAGCGTCCGGTCCAAGCAAAAGCTCGCACCGCCTGCGTGTGAGCGCCAGCCTGCCAAATAAATCAAGCGCCGTACAACCAATGACTTCCCTTTCCGCCACTCATGCTTGTGCCGCATCGGTCGTCCTGGCATACGAGGCACAGACCGGTGCTTGATCATGATCGTCTATACCGTACTGCTACTTAACACTTGTGGTACTCAAAGTAACCAGAAGCTCATTTCCCCAGACGCTGCCTGCTCAACATGCCCATCGTACCATTAGTCTCGATGACTTGCCTGCGGAGCGCAACGACGCACCGACCGCGCCCATTCGCAAACGCGTGCTGTGTCGCCTTCTCCATATCGTGGGCAAAGCTCCTTCCGGCCCAGATTGGTCGCGTCGATGGCTAGAGTTGGTCAACATGCCGTAGATGCGCTCCACGCCTACGGGAGGTGAGACGGCGTCGCGAGTCGATACAGACCACGCACCTTGGAAACTGCATGCCGGCGCGGCCAAGTCGAAGACGATGCAGAACGCGATGGGGAGGAGCCCGACAATGTCCCGGACTGTCGGCAGTTGGCGTCCTGCCCTCGCGCGTACGGCCTGTGCTTATAGTCGAGGCTCGTCGGGTCTGCGAGGTGCAGGGAAGTGATCGTGGGGTGAGGAGGGATCGCTCAGAACTTTGTTGGCCGTCGGGTCGCATGCCGTGTTCCACGCGACACCACCATTCTCATCTACCCGGGTCTGTACGAGTTAGGCAACTAAATAATCGACGCTGCTCCAGATTCATTGCGCTCACTTCTTTCCAGCTCGTCCACCTCTCAGGCCTCTTCATGACCATTGCCCAATCCAATCTTAGGGTGCGGATAGGCGCAAGAGCCTGCCCGTCTGCGCCGTGTTGAAATGTTGAGAAACATTGCAGGCTGGCCTGACATTACTCTACATACACACGTCGTCCAGCTCTGTAAAATATTGCGATTCGATTGGGACGGCCCGCGTATCGCGCTGCAATTAACCCAAAGGTGATGATGGCATCAGGGCATTGGCCGCTAACATGACCCTAGCAGGCGCGCCGGCGCTTCGAATTAGGGCGTAACTGGCAGCTGGCGCATGTCATGATATGGCGAATATTGCAACGTTCAGAGATTTGACCAGGCGTCCGGATGTTGCTAAGTTCAGGCTTCGAAGAAAGAGGTTCCCGTCAAAGAGGTGCCCGTCGGAATCCATTGAAGGAGGGCATGACGTCGGAGGCTCCCAGATGGTCGCTGCTCTTTCGCCGCAACTGCACTGCACGCGTACATCCCTCAGACAACATCGGTGCGGCTCATCACCGGAAGATTAGACGACGGGTGATAGATGGACACCAGACGCGGCGTGAAGATTCAACGGCTTCTCTTTTCTGAGGCGAGGAGCCGCTCAATATATTCGTAGCGATAATCAAATCTGAGATGTATCTGCTACCTGAACTGCTGCAGGAACATTGGTGCCTTTTGATGCCCATACCCGTATATCCTGTGGAAAGGTAAGCAATGTTTGGTCTGGCACTGAGCAGTAACGTAAATACCTGTGCGGGCAGCAAAGGGTATACGCACAGGACGTCCCTCCCCATCAATGAGGTCAACTCGGGGACTGGATGAAGATTACAGTGGAAGAGTTGAGAAACGGGCGCAACGACAAGATCAGCATGATCGGCATAAACGAGGCGCCCGGTGACCCGAGGATATTGTCGGAAGACATCCAGACGTCGATGCGCAATGGAAAGCTCCTGAACTATGCGAACGACGGCAAAGAGCTGCTCAACGCACTGGCCGTTTGTCGTCCGTGAATGAGCAAACAATTGCTTGATGTAGCCTGCCCGTCCATCCGCCATGGTCACCGTACTGTACGTCGGAGATTGGTCGTGGTCTGCAGTCACAAAACGACGGCCAAAGAAGGAAGCCTCCTTGTGTTCAACGACGTGCCGCAGCAGTTCTGCAGGATTACAACCGGAATCATGGGCAGTGATCCATGACTTCAGTCTATCGAAATGTTTCTGGGCTAGCGTCCCACTGGCACTTCTCGAGCTGACAACGACGCCGTCACCCGATGCACTGTTAGCTACTTGCTCGGCCCAGGTACCTCGAGTGTCAGATTTGAAATGTTTCTGGAACGCTTGCTGGAGGTCGACCAACTCCGCAGGCATATCTGGGGACTCAATGATTGCCTGAAGATTTTGTTGGCGCACAAACGATTGGAGCATGGTTTTCTCGATTTCACCTAGCGGACATCGACATTTAGCTTCATCAGTAGGGCATGATTCACATACCGAATTTGTTGCTTGTGTTAAGCTGCTGCAGCATCCCGTTGTACCGCTCAAATGCAAAGCATCGCCACGCGTGACACGGTCCCCAACGTCGCAATAGAGTACCAAAATGTAAAGACATGTGCTGGTAAGGGGTGATGGTCGTCGCAGGATATAGTTCCAAGAGACCCTTCAGATAGGTTTGCATTGCCGTCTCGTATTCTGCAATGGATTTGGTAGTAATTGTTTTAGCAGTTCCAAGGTTCACCGCATCGATCAAATGCATGAAATTCTCGAGCATGGCGTACTTCCTGGCCTCTTCGGGGCTCCGGCTGCCCTTGAATGCACCCCATAACCTTGTAAGCGTGAAGGGTAGGTGAATGGTGCAAAATGATCGCCATTGCTCTGCGGTGAACTTGCCCCATGCCTGTTCGCCGGGGTGAGCGGGCGGACGTCCAAAGGAATTGGGTATGAAACGCCGAGAAATATCTGCGCGCACTTCGCTGAGGATTTCCTTCCCAAGAGTGACTGTCGGTTTCTTGTTTTTGAGGACATGGTTTCGCTCATCAAGAAGGCCCAGCTCGCCTCGCTTGAAAACAAATGAGTACACAAGACCGGGATTGGAGTGGCTTGATACAACCTTGGTTTGCAACAGAGCTACCATTGCAGTCGCTGATTTTGATTGTGCTGCAGTGAGAGGTTGATCCAGAGAGAGGGCACATATCTGAGAGAGCTCGCGAAGGCTAAGTGCCGCGAGGTCCTTCTTGGAAGCAGTTGTGAACAAATGCTTCAAATGCACATCGTAGACCTGTTTGACGCGTTCTTGCTCGGACAAGGATGTCGCCTTGATTGCCGGGTACCCCTGGGCCTTGAACTGTGAAACAACGTCAGTCAGCTATGTGAGGATTATGGGAATGAAAACCAATTCACGTGGTCCTTCAGCCTTTGAACAAGCTCCTTTGGGGTGCCGGCGTATCTCAATTTCTTCTCCTTGCAGAGATGAACCAAGACGTGACGTTTGAAACCCTCTGTTATCCCTTCCCGTAGCCCAAGAATGACTTGATCCATTTCCTCGGCACTAGCAGGAAGATTGTTGTCTTGGGGTGTTCCGACGTCCACGCCGTCTTCGAAACGAACATCCATACCCCAGATGTCGCGAATGTGGCGATGGAACATACGAAGGTAGAACCCGTGCATGGCATCGAAGGTGACATGCTTGGTGGGGTCCCAATATGGTAACCTCAGCAATTCAGACCAACGAATGTGATGGGAGTTGAAAATCGCCTTCTTTGCGGAAGGTGTGGGCGCGTCTCGCCACGCAATGGCAGATTTGAGATGATCAGCTTTGTTGCGGCACTTCCAGCAAAGAAAATCCAGGTTATCGCGGTCGTGGATTGTTTCATGACATTCAGAGCACCACTCGATGTTCGCATGCGACCCAAATCCTGACAGCTGTCTCGCGGCAGGAAGATCTGCAATGATGGGCAAGATGGCGCAGCGTATGCGTCGGCCGGCGAGGTAGTTTGCTGTCGTCGAGAGATAGAATCCTTGCTTCCTACTCGATTCCATGTCGTCAATCAAAGGCCGCAGGAGGTGATTGATCTGATCGAGGCTTGGGCCAGAAGGTCCCGGGACAATGCCCACGAGAAAGATGTTTTCAGAGCGGTATCGAACGTGTGGCGGAAGGTTGAGACAGACCAGGTAGATCGGGCCAACTGAGACCTTCTTGCCAGCCATTTTGTTCCCATAAGGATTCATGCCGTCTTCGTTGATCCCAAAAATCAAATGACTCTCCGTTCCGCCATCTGCTACCGACTTTCCTGGAAAAGTAGCCAGGAACTGTCTAAGCTCCTCCCCGTCCCAGATGTCCTCCATAATCTCCCGAATTCCAGTCTCCTTGGCCATGCGCAAAGCATGATTATCCAAACTGCGCTCGATGTCCGGGCGCGCATAGAGACGAGCTAGCCAGCCCTTCATATCCTGATAAAAGAACAGCCGCTTTGGGACGTAGGGAAGTCGGGCGGAGCGCAGTCGGCGATTGCAGAGTGCGGGCTTTTGTGGATCCCTTGGATCAAAGTCACGCGAAGGATGTTGGCCGTCACAAAACTCGGGATAAGATGGAAAAGATGCCGCCGGGTTGTGTTTCCACGTTTTATAGCACGATGGGCAGCACACGTACCCAGTCGTGATGGGATCCAGATCCATGTCCTTGAACAACGAACGGATATGACGAGGTATGGATTTGAGTAGTTGCGCAACAGTCGAAGGACTGAGAGTCGAAGACTTGAGCGACAGTTGGAGGATCAGCCTGAGGGCAAGTAACATAAAGGCGCTATGCTCAATTGAAACCCGAGAAAAAAGGTGCAATGTGAGGGCCAATATCCAGCAAGCCAGAGTGAGGACGGAGTTTTCCTTCAGAATACGGCCGGTGTGAAAAGCTGCGAAAGATACAGCAATCGTCAGCTGCCTCGATGCTCCGAGACATTGATGAACTCACAGAGAGAGACGAAATTGACTTCCGAGGCTGACTTCCATTTCTCCCGTTTGACTTGCGCCAAGGCTTTGAGCGCTGGCTGTACTTCTCGTCGCAAGATCGTCGCGGTGGAGCGAACGAGAATATTGGTGGACTCGGTGACAGTCTCCTTATTGACAAAGTCTCGGATGCTGACCACCCAGGTCTCGAATTCGTGTAACGGCGCCTTCGCATCGGCCAACTTCAAAGCAGGGTGGTCGAAGGGTAACGAATCCACGTCGACTTGAGCAGCTGGAGGGATAACGAAGGATGCGGGGAAGTCACGTATGTCTCTGAGGGTCACCTCCCAAGACTTGAGATGATCCAAGTGAACTTGTAAAGCAACGTAAATGGGATCTTCACGAAGCACCTTCACGTCGTGAGGATTGCCAGCACCGTTTGGCGCACCGCGAGTGGTTTGACGACCACGGCTGCCCTCGACATGGTCCCCGGAGTCCTGGCTTGGGTTAACGTCGTCCGCAACGTCCAGCTGCCCCTTCGCGCGTAATTCGGCGCGATGAGTGGTAAACAGTCGAGGGGGGAACAGACGACCTTGGTGCACTCCGTCTTCATCCATCCAAGAATCCTTCAAGCAATCCGAGCAGTAGCAAGGCCGCCACACGGACAGTGAGTCCTCCATGATGGAGTGGGAGAAGGCTGTAAATTGATCATGATAGTGGAGCACGGCCTGATTTGTATCGTGCCGGTACATACCGTGTATCGATTGATCAAGACATGTGTGATTCACAAACTCGAGCCATCTCTTCCTCCTACTGGATAAGATAACGATAACAGTCGTCGTCTTCTTTGCTGACTCTATCCGCATCCTTCGAGGAGAATGCACGCCCTTCGCATCGCTGGTTCGGATCCTTATACCCCTTCCGGATCGCTTCGTTGTTAGCGTCCACCATCTCCGCTTCTTCACGCTCATCCTCTGAAATGAGAGTATTCTCCTTGGCAGGTGCATGATACAACAAACGCCTGAGAAGGCAGCACAGTGTTTGGGCGGTCCGAGTATTCATGCCCTACGCGCTCGATATGAGAAGTACACTGGATAGGGCGTAGGGGAGTGGACTGTGCGGCATGGTTGTCATAAGAAAATGCCGGCTTGCGATGGATTAATAGGGTTCAGGATTGAGAAGATGAGAAATGTGGCGCATTGAAGGGAAGGGTGGCGGCACAGCTGGTTCGAGGAGGTGGGAAAGATTCATGGCAGTGAAGGCCTCTATTGAAGGATGATGGCAGTACAGGAGAGAGAGACGATGCACATAAATAACGGGAAAGCAACATACGGCCATTCTGAACTCAGCCTCGATCATCCTTCTCCAGACGCGCCGACGTCAAATGTGACGCGTAATAGCCTTGTACCGACGTCTGTCTGCCGTTCCTTTGCACGCACCAGAAGGGAGGTGCAATTTCTTGAACTGCAATGAGTCTCTTCTGCGCCGGGAAATGTCAGTTTGATCGAGTACATGTCCCTCCCTCCCTGTCATGATCATGGTGGGATCTCCAGAAGCCGTCACCCAGGCCTACGCCGCCAATGTGTCCAGAGACTGAGGCGACACATATAATCAACCGCCAAAACGGACACGTGTGCGCCTCGGGGAACTCGGACCAACACAACAAGGGCGCGCCAGCTTTTACCCTTGCTCTGCTCCTGAACTTGTTGAGATGGACCATACGCGGCAGTATTGGCACAGGTCTTCTGCGCGCGCAAAGGGCGTTCAACTGTTGAGAACTCTCTTTTCTTTATCCACCCCATAGAAAGGGACACACAAAGGACCGCCGCATACTTATATGCTGCGATCAATGCATTTCACGCCACTAAACTCGCGCTTTCCCTCATGGACTCAGATAAGTCCCGCACGCAGCTCGAAGCCTATCTACGGGGTCAGAGAACGCTTACTCATGAGCACCTTTTTGCATCCGAGAGACGCACTGGAATCGGATCCGATGCCAGTCTTGAGCGCTACTTGAAAAATAGACGTCGCGGTTGTCAGTGTTCAGATTCATCCTCCCATAACACGCTCACAGTTGTCTATACACAGCGCCTGCACTCTCTTCCGTTTCAGCCCAGTCAAAGCAGCCTTCTACATCAGGCCTCACATCCGCAACGCACAGTGTGGTCCTTCCGTCGGAACGCC
This sequence comes from Strobilurus luchuensis, assembly GCA_019915105.1. Classification (NCBI taxonomy): domain Eukaryota; kingdom Fungi; phylum Basidiomycota; class Agaricomycetes; order Agaricales; family Physalacriaceae; genus Strobilurus; species Strobilurus luchuensis. The sequence goes on along the minus strand of JAHLMJ010000012.1, from coordinate 317,783 downwards.
GGTAAGTGTACCGTAGTCTAGGCGGATGATTCGAGTGTAACTTCCCGGACAGGTTTATACCCCTCCCCAAACGGTAAGTTAGAAGTCGGGCACCATCTCCAGCAACTGATCGATGGCAGGTCGGCGTACATTGCACCCAAAGTTCTTAGGTAGGTCCCTTGTGTTTCCCACAATGATCACGAGTTGCACAATAATGTACAGCTATCAACCGTACCCCAATGAACTCAAGAAGGTATGCTTATTCTCCGATGATTGTTGAACTTCTGTTGATTTCCATCCAAGTCCAATACTCACGATCACGATGGCAAACGCTTGGGATACAACAATGGAGATCCGTCAAAAAAGGTGAGGGGAATATCGATAGTGGTCGGTTTTCTGACCCTATTGTAGTCGGCTTCCAAGGCTCACAAGCGTACCTTCCTCTACGTGTTGGTTCCTAGATTGTCTGCCGAGGAGCGCAGTCATTATAGAGACATCCGTACTATGCATTATAGAGACATCAGCGGTATGGCCTGAGCGTGTGGCCATAAAGGTTGAATCTGCAAATATGATGTTATAGAACCATGTACCACACTTGAGAGCCCAAAAGATTCTACGACCGGGGCCTACTCTTTGGTCTCAGTCTCGTCCACATCGCTCCGAATGTGAGCTTTTTTCTGAACGAACTGGAGGCGAGGCGCCTGGTCTAGTAAATTACAGATCGGAAGTGACATGCAAGTGGAATACACCGATGGTCAATGCCAGTGTGACGACTTTGGTGGTTCGGCTAGCTTTGATGTGTCAAAGCGAATTGCAACGAGATTCGCGGAATCGCGCCTTGCCCACTTGATTCCCGGAACGGCTCCAGCGGCAATTACATTGGTGACTCCATTGGACATCGGAACGCGTTGAATTTGGGTCGATTTGGAATAAATGTGGAAGTCACATATTACGAGCATTATTGTTCTTTCTGCAGCTCAGTGAGGGAGATGTTTATTGCGATAGGATTGGCTTAGCTGCCCCGAAGTTGATACGTGTATACCCTGTGTAGAAATCGTCGATACTTTACATCTCTACATCTCCATCTCCGTCGTCGTCGCCATCCTCATCGCCGACAGCCAGCTCGGGAGCCACCACCCACTCTTCGACCCAGAAAGTACCACCTTGTCGCGCCTTGCCAATTTTACGGCGAGGACCCATAGGCGGGGCTAAAGGATAGACGTCCGTATACATCAATCCGCAGTTTGCATTTGCACAAATCAGTTGCTCCATTTGTGAGGTCCACATCTTCAATGCGAGGCAGTTCGGGCACTGTGGGATGATTGGGTGACCGTAATGCATCCGACCGGTCTGGTGCAGGACATATCGGCACTCCTTGTCAGCTAGCAGCACTCGGATTACCGTCTCGAGGCCAAGCTCAGTGTGGCCAACAATGGCAGAGTTGATGGCACTCTGCCAGGTCTCGTTCAAAAGATAGCGGTTGTAGAGAGCCTCGACGATGAATTGATTGGTGAAACTTGTGTGAAGCGTTTTACTTTCGAAACCGATGATAGCATTGAAGATACTGGAAAACTTGCATGAGCTTTTGTCATGGGAGACTGAAGAATGCTTGTCACCGTCTCCGATAGAACGTGATAATGGCGTCGTGTGCATCAGCAACTACCCACGGACCACCGCAGAAGGCAAATATGCAAGACGAATCGGCAGCCTCGAGTTGGCGCGTCAAAACACGACCATCCCGGAAAAAGAAGTCAAGAAACTGTAAGAGCACCGTCAGCAGGTTGTCGGGCACTGGCTCATCGTACGAAATCTGCATTACCTGGCCAACAGGGTAAGACGCTGGTTTCTCCGGTGTGCCGGCATGTAGGTCTCCCTTGTCTGGTGTAGAGTGGTTGTGGAGCACAACGATGATACGTCTCGGACTAACATTGAAATCAGGGACCAGAGCAGGAATCAAATAGGCACTTACGCCTGAGCTTCAACGTGCAAGCCGATTGCTATGATCACCTGCTCGAATGCATCGGTGCTGCTAGGTTCTGGAAAACAAAAGCCGACATCAATCGCGACCATCTTGTTGGTTCCGGATGCTTGATGCTCAAAATTGTCGTAGAAGTGGCAAAAAATGGCCTGGGCTGGACTCCCGTCGCTCGAAAGACTGTATAGATGAAAGTTGATGATGCAGAGCCCGGTCGTCAACGTCATCGCGAAATACTTGAGACTGCAGGGCCCTGCTGTCAGCAGCGATTCGACAACGTTTCCGTCAATTTTCACGCCCTGCCAATGCCTTTGAACACCGAAGCAGAATCAAAGAAACGTTTCCACACACCTTCCATGCAGACTGGGGGCATACCGTATTAGCTCCGACTGGTAGAAGTCCCAGCTCGCGCTGTCGCCCAACTACTTTCCGGTATGCAGGTTCAGCCTTGAAGTATTCCTCGAGATGGCACTGTGGACATGTGAATTGAATAGGGAGCGAAGATATGTCGCCCTCATGCTTGATGAGCAAGCACCCCGGCATATCCGTAGGATCCGACTCTGTCTTCCAACAGATCGTGCGCGGACAGTGGTCGCATGTGAGGAGTTGACCGCCGTCGCGGCACACGCAGCAAAACTAGGCGGCGGTTAGTAGAATTCTGGAAGCGCAATCAGATGAATAGATACCCTACTGCTTTGCACATCTTTGTCCCCGTCGTCCGCGTGGTAGGGAACACGTCGAATGTCAAATTGAGCCTTGGGGCGCGGAGGGGGCTTGTAGGCAATGGGGCGGCGACGTATGCCAACGGTCTGAGCAGTGATTAGCTTTCTGCGTGAAACAGAAATCGTTTCAATACGAGCGGCGGAGGAGCCAGTCGTCTTCCTCGCCGTGTTCTTCGTCCGCGCCATGGCCGGGGAGACGACGCTGAAATGACAGGCGGCGTGGGTGCTGGGTGGTTGGCCCTGGGGTGGTCCAAATGCAAGTGCGAAACAACTGGAAACAACGCAGTCCCGGTCCGTCTGCGGTCCGCTTTTACATATCAGCCGATCTAGATCTGCGCAAAATTCAAGAATCAACACGTTACATATGACCAGGCCTCGGCTATCAATGATACTATCAATATATCAATACCTATCACCGGATAAGTGTAATGGCGTAATCATGGCTTGGCGTTTGTGCTGGCTATATAAAGGGCCGACTCTGGTCTTCGTTCCTATCTTCCCCCATTGCGCAGGACTCAGACTGGTGGTTTTCGCTCCGTATGGACGAACACGCTGCTCTGTATGGACGGGACCATCAGTTGTCTTTCTTTGGCGTCGGGCTCTGCATCTTTCCTGGCTGGTGGTTTTCGCTCCGTATGGACGAACGCGCTGCTCCGTATGGACGGGACTACCAATCCTTTTTCTTCCTTCGTCGTCGGCGTCGGGCTCCGTATGGACTCGCTTGCTGCTCCGTATGGACGGGCGTCGACTTTTTTTTTTCTGCAGACTGGCGGTTTTCGCTCCGTATGGACGAACACGCTGCTCCGTATGGACGGGACCACCAGTTGTCTATCTTTGGCGTCGGGCTCTTTATTTTTCCTGGCTGGTGGTTTTCGCTCCGTATGGACGAACGCGCTGCTCCGTATGGACGGGACCACCAGTTGTCTATCTTTGGCGTCGGGCTCTTTATTTTTCCTGGCTGGTGGTTTTCGCTCCGTATGGACGAACGCGCTGCTCCGTATGGACGGGACCACCAGTTGTCTATCTTTGGCGTCGGGCTCTTTATTTTTCCTGGCTGGTGGTTTTCGCTCCGTATGGACGAACGCGCTGCTCCGTATGGACGGGACCACCAATCCTTTTTCTTTCTTCGTTGTCGGCGTCGGGCTCCATATGGACTCGCTTGCTGGGTGTCGGTTCATTTGAATTCCTTGCAGACTGGTGAGTTGTACTTCGCATACCTGGCCGTCTACTCTTTGTAGATGTTGTGCTACTGTGTGAATATCATCCATTTGTCCCTCCAACGACTTCACAAGATTTGTCAGAATATGCTTGGTACGTCCTCGGACACTGTACATCTGCTTTACAACGAACCTAGCCCATGAGTATCTGGATGTTTCTACGGCGCTCCCAAAGCGCCCGTCCGGGGCTTCGATCTTGCCTCCGATGAGGAGACGCCTAGCTAAGAGACGGTGATACAGAACCGATCGAGAAGTCCTCCAAGTCCTTTCAGCTGTCCGTATTATGGATCCCTTTTTGTAGAAGTCATGGACATCCTCGCTGCCTCTGGCGACGTGCTTGCTGTACTTCACGGGCTTCTTACTGAACTTGGCCAATACATACGGATCATCTTACTTTTTTCTTCATTACTGCGATAATATCTGAATGAGTTCGAAGTCCCAGGCACGCTTTCCCGCAATGGGGACCTCATAGGAAACACATGAGAGCAATTAGAGCATTGACATCGAGCTTTTCAAAACCGATCACGAGCGCAAGCAACAGCGCGTTGGCCTCTTAGCGGTTCAGTCCCTCTCGAGTGAAGTCCTTGTCGGCGAGAAACTCACACGACGGGCCGAAAGGCTGTTACGTTGATGCTAGTAAGCCTTCCATCATGCATGAAGTTCAGGAGGCCACGACTCACCTACCTATCAGTGGGTTGCCGAACAGACTTTGGGAAGATGTGTCAAGAGCCTCAGTCGAATCCCTCCTGAAATATCTGCGGAGCTCCTCAATCGTGTCACCGTTCAGGTGTACACCGAAGGCTCCGCTTATTTCAAGAGCCTTCAAGTCTCATCATCATCGATTCAGATCGACGGTATACGTACCAAGGTGACGGCTCCCAAATGAGAAAGTTGCCACAGCCGCGTTGAGTACGTCTTTCTGGACTTTGAATTGGTGTACTCAGTAGTCGAAGCGAATTCAAAGAAGGTCGTACGAGTTTCGAGACTCCACCATCTCGAGTGGCGGCGAGTTGAATTATCGCACTTGCTGGGACGATCTTTCGCGGTAGCAAGTTGTTCATCTTGGTCGAAACTGGCGGGTCTTGTGTACGACATAAGGCTCCTGGCCAAGCATAAACAGCGACGTTGGCCATCGGCTACGAGACAGATATCATCATCCAATCTTCCCTGCGCCATGAGCTCAAGTGCAACGTTACTCGCATCACCGTTAATCACCCACAGGCTGCAGCGTATGACGAATGCCGATGAGCCGTGCGCATCAACTCTCGAAAGCGCTAGGTTGTCCTTGATGCTGGGAAAGAATTGTTTCAACACACGCAGTAGCACTGCATAAGATGCGTAGTCTCGTGGCTGCTCTGATCCCAACGTCCTTGCAGAAACAGGAGCGCCAACTCTGCGAGGGTGAGACAGCAGACCACTCTCAGCGACCCCCTCAGATGGGAACGGCGCATCATTGGCAGTCGCTAAGAAGTTGCCGACGGCAGCCCTGCGAATTCTGACCTCTGACCGCTTATGACTTAAGTGCTTAAGTAATAAGTGCCCAAGCGCTTAAGTCCAATTTGCAGATTGGCATGAATTCTCGGAGTCAATACGGTCGTCCCGAACCCTATCTTCTTCGCACACTGAGCCCTTCTCGACCAATCGGCGGCTTTCGAGCGCCTCCCCCCCCCCCCCCCCCAACCGCGGACGACGGCGCAGAATGCACCATGTACCCGCACTGAGCTGCGAATCTGTTGAAAGTTCATTCTTGTAGATACGGCTACAACGATGGCATGGGAGCGAAATATGGACAACACTACGCTGTGCAATTCCCGCTTGACAACGTCGAGCGCATCTGGTTCGACCTCAAGGCGTTGAACCAAGCCCAACCGCCTCACCGTCAAGAAGTTTGAGGCTGATTCAATCCGCCCATCTGCCAGCGCGAGCCGCCTCACGACTGCCAACGATACAAGTTACTGGCCTACTGGACCTGCGAGCTGTGGGAACCCCGGGCCCGACCTGTGTCTCTTGGGGTCCCCAACTTTCACTTTCGAGGACCGCACGCTGCTCGGCAGGTCCGAGGCACAACTGAAGTCGGAGGGGGGCAACCCTCTCGAGATCGAAGAGAGGAATTGCGCTTTCCTGATTCTCAGGCTGCATTGTTAGAATGCGAAAATACTCCGAGATACGGCTAGGTTGTGGGCGTCCTTACAATAACCCATACCGGCTGGAGGCAAATCCGCTAAGGTAATCTCCCCCACCCTCCATCAGATTTCTTCCTCGAATTGACTGTCATAATCATCTGCTCACCTACGCCCAGAAGAACGCGCCAGAGTCATTGGCGCCGACTTTGCCTCTGACCATCCCTCGAATGACAACGTCTTGGACAACAGACTCAGGTAGGTAAGCTTCCGCATGCAAGACAGGAATTGATTGCGCGGGAGACGGTACAGCTCTCCGTCACATCGACGTCGAGGTCGGGGCGGGGACAATCCTTACTAAGCCAAATCGTCGCGCTGCTCGGCATGCCAGTGCAGGACCGGTTGCAGAGCCTGCTCCGCCTGCGCTCGGGTATAACAGTGGCTTCATTGGCGGGTATACTCTCAGCATCAACGAATGGTTCCCTGGCCTGTTATGTCCCCGGGACCTCTCCTCTTCCTTCTGCGGCGCACTGCTTTCCACCGGTAGCGGTGGCGACGGTAGAAACGACATAACAAGGTCGCCAGTGTCGTCACCGAGGGCAGGTAAGCTGTCGCTCATCCCCCATTCAAGATCTGAATGTCCAATGCAATACTCAGGCAAGCTTCCGCCGTCTGATCACCGCCTGTCACCGATACACGGACGTGTTCTTGAACCAGTAGCTCGAGGCGACTCAGAGATACAGGCCAAGCTGTATTCGTCAATAATTGATCACTTGCGAGTCCGAAGGAGACCGAAAGTGAACTCAACGAGAGGATTCGATGGTTGATCGATCGGATCACGGAGCAATTTTGCGGCTATCGGCGGCCGCAATATGACAATCGGGGAAGATCGGCGGCTGCTGGCTCGTTTGAGACGCCCATCAAGACGGTCGCCCTCGGATGCCTAAAATCTTCGAACGCCCCTCAGTTCGTGAACTCGTGCACCGTGACTTTCACTTCCACTGATTGAGCAGAAGAAAACAGTAAGACTGAACCCGGGCGACCGGTACGTGATTACGAGCACGGCTCCCTTCGTCCGACGTTGACTTACCCTTCGAAAGCTCTGAGGTTCCCACGTCAACCGGACGCGGGAGACCAAAGGGATCCAAAAATCGGAAGTCGGTCGCGAGCAAGAGCTTGCGGTTTTTGGACCCCATCGTTCATTCGGATCCAATCTCATCCCTTTCGCCATCGCCATCGCCATCGCCCTCAGAACATGAATGGGTCCACTCCAACCCGGAAAACATATACCGCATCCTGATCTATCTGAAAAGGTACAGTTACCGCATCAAGGAGCTAACTATACCCATCAACTCCAAGGATGTGGTCCAAGCTGACCGAGATCAGTATCTACCTTGTCAGTGTCTCCACATCACGCCGTGCTCATGGCCCTGCTCTCTCACACTGATCAAGATTTCCCGGCCTTGGAGAACACGGACCCCGAAGTCACACTCCACAATCCCATTTCGCACGTTGTGGAAAGGCAAGCAATCCTGACTGCATCCAGTCTGGTGCTCACTACGCTTTAGTTTCCTCCTCCTCACCCCTCGAGATCGACATGAACGGAGCTATGACCCCATACAGGATTTTCAGACTCAGATGAGTCTTATATGCTCAGGTGACTTCAAACAAATCACCTCGAAAAAGGAGGCTCAGTGTCTTGCACAGCGGTACACGGACCAAAGGGGGAGTTATTATCGGTGTGTTCTTCACAATTATGCCTTGCTACATTCCTCACGAGATGTGCGCAGCTCTATGTCTCACAGCTGAGGCAGGCCTTTGAGCAGCGTGACCTCGCCTCCGTATATGAAATCTCTCAAAAGGCCAACAACGTCCTTCAGGCTATCTCCGCTGCCGAGTACAATATGGAGCTTTGGAACGGGGCGACACTCGTCAGCTCGCCCTCTTACCACCGCTGCATCACAACAGCGGAGAAGGCGGTATGCCATACTTACCAGCCATTCTCGGACCGGGTTTACGGGGAGGTCGAGCTTCCATTCATCTTGGCGATTATCGACTCTCTTGCAATCAACCAGTCGAGCCAATTCGTTGATGCGGGCTGCGGCGTGGGTCAGGTCCTATACGAAACAACGCTCAGGACTGGATGCACAGCCTACGGCATCGAATCAGACCCCAACTTATTCACCTATGCCGGAAATCTTTTGCAAGAAATTCAGCGACGCTGCGACATGCATAACCTCCCCCCTATCAGTGTACAAGTGGATCAAGGTGATATGAGATATAACACTCGATTCCGGGACAAATTGTTGACGGCAGACGTCATCTTGCTGAACAATAGGGCATTCGGTGCAAATGGTACGCCTGTTTTGCAATTCCAGGTGGCTTGATGCCGATTTTCAGTCCCAGTCATGACGGCGCTTGAGCCGCTTCTGGCAACGGTCAAGGACGGCGCCAAAATCGTAACCACCAAGGCCCTACTCATCAGTAGAGCCAAGGATCCAAACGCCTTGGATTATGCAGCTGTAAGATCTAGCTATTACGAAATTCCTCCTCGCACTGACATGCTCGGTATCACAGAGGAAGAGTCCCTTGCGGATACTCCGTCTGGAGACTAGGGTGATGGGGGACAAGTGGACATCTTGGGCTAGCAGTTGTGGGAAGCTGTATTATGTCTATACAGCTGACAGGGAATGGGACCTGGGGCGTGAGCGAGTCAGTCAAAACGCATCCTTAGGCTAAGTTCAATTCGTCATTATTCCACGAGCCCGAATATGTAGCGAAACGGTATCTTTTGATATAAAGTCTGACCCACTCGTAAGCTTTATCTAAATCATATCGTGTATTGGAGAAGTGTCGACTTGACGAAACTGCGTCGAACGGGTGACACCTTGACAAGAGGTTCTCAACTGTACGACGCGACGTCCAATCCTGCTGTGTCCTGACGAACGGCTTGTTCCCTTGCGAGGTGCTTTGCATCACGGAAGTTTGTGTGAAAGGCCGAAGGAGAGGTCATGTGAGACGGTCGCTGTGAGATGACGTAGACGTCTAGGAGGACAAGCGCAAAGATCGCTGCCAACACCACGAGGAAGCAGCCTACTACACAGCATATCCAGCGATGCTTCGCCGAAAATCAACCTCTCCGAGGGTAGGCAGGTGGCGCATCACATAGAGCCTGTAGTCGTACATGATGATTGCTCTAATGGGCTGCGTTCAACGCCCGACGAGTAATGCGCGTGGAAAACACCAACCTTCGTGACTGAGGGCGTAGCGACAAGGGTCGCCAGACGCCGGCGAGTTATGTCGGATTCTGTATAGCGGGCCTCGAACTGACTCTCTATATTGTCCACAGATTTCGCATACCGCGGCTGTCTGCTGTCGTCCATCCACTGACCCGACGCCCCGCGGCTTGAAGACCCCCTACCCGCCACCTGGGCAGGCTGAGCTTCACAGTCGAGGAAAGCTATGACCAGGTAATTGATCAAAAGAAAACAAATACAAGAAGGGTCGCCTACGCGTTAGTTGAAAAGCGGACAAGGTATTTGCGCGCACTTCATTCTCGTGTCGGGACTCCATGAGCTGGGTGCTGAGAGTCTCATTTTGCGCCACCAGTTGTTCGGCCTGTTGGCGCAACGCGTTCCTCTCATCTGTCATAGTTTCGACTACGCAGAATGTCAGAGGGAAAAGCAATTTCGGGAAAGACGCCCACGCTTTGCTTGAAGAGCAGACCACACATTTGCGCGCATTTCATTATCGTGTCGGAACTCCGTGAGCTGGGTGCTGAGAGTCTCATTCTGCGCCACCAGTTGTTCGGCCTGTTGGCGCAACGCGTTCCTCTCATCTGTCATAGTTTCGACTACGCAGAATGTCAGAGGGAAAAGCAAGTTCGGGAAAGACGCCCACGCTTTGTTTGAAGACCAGACCACACATTTGCGCGCATTTCATTATCGTGTCGGGACTCCGTGAGCTGGGTGCTGAGAGTCTCATTCTGCGCCACCAGTTGTTCGGCCTGTTGGCGCAACGCGTTCCTCTCATCTGTCATAGTTTCGACTACGCAGAATGTCAGAGGGAAAAGCAATTTCGGGAAAGACGCCCACGCTTTGTTTGAAGAGCAGACCACACATTTGCGCGCATTTCATTATCGTGTCGGAACTCCGTGAGCTGGGTGCTGAGAGTCTCATTCTGCGCCACCAGTTGTTCGGCCTGTTGGCGCAACGCGTTCCTCTCATCTGTCATAGTTTCGACTACGCAGAATGTCAGAGGGAAAAGCAAGTTCGGGAAAGACGCCCACGCTTTGTTTGAAGACCAGACCACACATTTGCGCGCATTTCATTATCGTGTCGGGACTCCGTGAGCTGGGTGCTGAGAGTCTCATTCTGCGCCACCAGTTGTTCGGCCTGTTGGCGCAACGCGTGACTCTCATCCGTCATAGTCGCCACTGCGCAAAATGTCAAAGGGAAAGACTCTCGGACAAGGCACCCACGCGTCGTTTGAACGGCAGACAAGGCATTCGCGCGCTCTTCGGCCTCAACTCGGAATTCCGAGAGCTGGGTGCTCAGCGTCTCATTCAGCGCTGCCACTTCCTCGGCTCGTCGACGCAACACTTTGTTCTCTTTCGTCGTAGACGCGACTACAGAGAATGTCAAGGGAAAATCAGTCTAAGATGGGACACTCACGCGTCTGTTTGTCTTCTAGCATGGCCCTTTCCTGCGCCTCGTACGTTTCCCAAAAATCCGCAAGTTGCTTACTGAGAGCGTTGAGTTCTTTTGTCCTTTCGTCAATTTGTCGATTAAGCGCGCCTTTCCTGAACTCGGCCAGCTCCATGCGCCGCTGCCACTTCTCCGTAACTTGGCCGATTTGTGAACGAACGTGCCGAATTTGACTTGCCATAGTAAAGACATGTGGACTCTCACGATACTGGCGTTGGGGAGTGTCTTCCTCAGTTTGACGGCTGGAACTCAAGATAGTCGGTATAGTCCTAGAATGGACCTTATCCTACGTCAAGTGTGGGTCGGCTGTTTACTTGACAGATATTCGGAATAACGTACGTGGGAGGCGTTGGGAGAGTCGAATGTCATTTCAGGCAAGAACGAGTCTATCGGTCTATCGAAGCTCACATCCGTTGGTGAAGAAGATGGAGGCTTAAGTTCGGAGGTGTACCGCATTGGAGGGTCGGGCGGGTACCGTACCGACTGGTTGAACGGGGACTGTGGGGAGTGCTCAGATGCGGCGAAGAAATGCCACACGGCGATTGGTTTTGACGCACCTCGAACGTGCTTGGGCGCTCACTTGCCACTGCGGACAAATCAGAGAGACTCGCAACCTTGAGCAGGATTATGGTCGGCTCATATAGGTATTAGTAGATTTTCCTCACCGAACGAAGCGACCTTGTGAGCAGTGGCTTCGAGTTTGGACTGAAGGTCTGGAAGTCGCTCCCGCACTCGTCCCAAAGTGTTCGGAGGGGAACTGGCGGACTGCGGACATCTGAATTAGTGTCGTACACAAGACGCTCTTGCGGGTCCTTCCCAGGGGATGGTTTCGTCAGTTCTGATGTTCAGGATAAGTTTCTCACGATGTGATATGCCTCTCTGAGCTCAACGAGATCTTGGGTGATCCGCACCGCGGCGGCTGCGTTGGCAGCCTCGGCCTCGCGCATAAGGTCATACTTCTCAGAAATGATGGCAAGTAAGGACTGTGATGCGTCTTGTCAAGACAGTTGGCAAGAGCTCATGCGATACTCACCTGGTGCGTGCTTTGCTGCCGGCGCAATGCTACGTCCAATTTCCGACACCTCGAGTATTGGGCATCTTTGTACTTTCGAAGCTTCCGTTTTTGTGTCGATCTATAAGTGAGGAAAACTCCTTCCATCAGAGCCCTTCTCTCGCGCTCTAAGGTAAGTGATTCGTGGAACTCTTGGAGCCGCATCTGGAGATCGTCCTTCAATTGCGCGCCCAGGCTGGCAAGACCTGTCGCAGAGTCATGCAGCTTGGTCTCTGTTGCATTTTTGAAGGCCTTCAGAAGTGTCACGACGGGTCCAGATGATAGCAATGGGCGCACATCAAACTGTTCATGTAGAGTGGCGACACGCCGACTTGCGCCGCGATTCTCCAGATCCAAGAGCCTATCGTCTATTTTCTGGAGATGTAGATCATGATCATCTGGAAAGGTTAGTTACTGAGGAATAGACGGAGCGTAGAATGTACCAATACTGTCGATCATGTCCGTCAAAGACAAGGCGCGTCTGAGGCGCGTCGGTCTTTGCCGGGTCTACCGAAGCTTACTAAGTTACAGTATATCTAACTAGGCATGAATCAGGAAGGTGGTCTTGCAATGTTCAGGAAGCTTGCTATCACTTGCTGCCACGCTAGTATACTCAGACCGCTGGAGCGTGTACTTTGGCAAGCCGGGGCACAGATTTCAAGCTGTTGAAGGCCATCGCGTACTGTGCTGAGTGCACATGACGCGCATGTCGCGGCCCTTGAAAGCTAGCTCGAACTTCCCGGCTTTGTTGGCGGAGCAGTCGTTCGCTATACACTTGGAAGCTCACTGGGCAACGTGTAGGCGTAAAACAGAGATTTATTCAACATAGACGTAAGTCTGCCTATGGCACGTGTGCGGGCACTTTACAAGCGCCTAAAGCTTCCTTTTCTGTAACGCTCGAAGGTGAATGCCGAACGCAGTTACCAGAGTGTCAGCTCATACCTTGCCCGGAGGGGGCTGGGCCCGATGCTCATCGTTCTCGTCATCGTCGTCCTCGTCGTCGTCGTCCTCGTCATCGCCATCAAGGCCTGAGGACTAGAAGGGATGCAAATTGACGTGTTTGGCGTGACCAAAGTCGTAATGCTTACCTCGCCCAGTTCAGGAGCCTTCGGAGTGACCGCATCAGCGGGATGACCCTCCGAGACACGTTGAGGCTTGGAGGGCATTGAGTGCGGGCGCAGAATTGTGTAGACGCACAAACACTACGCACCTGAGGCTGCATTTGACTACCTTCCGCGCTCAGCTTGGTATTGAAGTAATGTAAGAATAGGACCCGGCACCGTCACGTAGAAGTGTACTGAAAGTAGTTCCGAAAGCCTGGTAACTGGCAGGGGAAGAGTGGGCTGTGACAAAGCGGGTGTTATATAATGACCAGAGATTACGACTGCGCTGTTTCTCGGTGAGCGAAATCAGTCTCAACCCGCCACAAGACACGCACTTGTCGCCGGTCACGGCGAATGAGAAAGAAACGCCCTTCGTGAGCAGAAAGTCGTGAGTGCTGGACTCCCTCTGTAGGAGAAACCTTGATTATGCGAGGGCGGAAGAAAGGGCGAGCATTCGTACCAAACCGGCCACTAGCAGTCCCAATAGAACCCTGCGAAGGGTCTGTCCCGGCCGCCCATAGGACAGCCATATCCCAGATCGCTGTTGAGATGCTTCGATACCCTCCTCAGGAGAGAATGCGAATGAGGTGATTTTGATGTTCTTTTGAGGTATCCACGGAGCTTGTGTGCCAGGACGCACAGTGACCGCCCTATAATATTGGCGCAGCGATTCAGCGAGATGCACACGAAACAGGTAACGAGAAAGCACACCACGTTCCGAACTCTTTCATTGTCAAAGGCATTGCTGAGTGGCTAATGGTGGAGGTGAGTAAGTGACACTGATAGTGGCACAACTTGAAACAGTCACGTTCATATCACGTCATGAATCGACCTGTGACAAACATGTGATCACGGAGTTTCGGTCCGGAGATCTGAGATCTGATAGATCTCAAGCTTTCAAGGCTTTCTGGAGTACAGACTCGGGGCGGGGGCGGGGGGGGGGGGGGGGGTCCTATGACAAGAGACCCGAGATCTGAGTGAGATGACTTTGCGGTTCTCGGTGTAGCTAAGTAGAGGCTATTGGAGGCACTCGTCAACCCTAAATACAGTAATAGCTTCTATATGATCGGAAATACTGCTTCCTCCCCATTCAAGAATCCTTCAACGTCGGCGTTGCCAGTTTGTCCCGCCTTGCGAGCCTTCTTGAGTGTGGGAAACCCTGTCTCTGCGGTCTGAAACATTGATGCTTGGTTGAACCAGACAACGGAGCCGCGATTGCTCCCGGCCTCCCAGTCTTCCTCTGATACTCCTTCAGGGCGTGCGAGGGGGGTTTGATTGAGAGGGCGGGAGTTAGTGCGCGTTGGCTCTTCGCCATCGGTCACTACAAATTCGAGGTCTTGGGGGGTGCTCGTGAACCAAGTGAACAAAACGAGCGTCAAGTACTCACCTTTGATATCTACATTGAAATGGTAGAACAGTGAAGACGAGTACAACAGGAAAACTCCAGGAGGGAGCTCCAAGCAGACGCCTGCCTCCCAGACAACGAGCCATGCCTTTTCCCGATGATTGAAGACGCCTGTTGGAGGTAAGAGAGGAATTCGATGCCTGTCAAGGCTCCCTTACCATAGACAAATATCATACAGACCCCTAGCGCGACATTCTTAAAATCCACATGCGGATCGCAATAGACGCGCTTGATCCCCTTGAAACTGGCGTTGAGACACCAGTTCCAGAAGAGACCAAACTGGGGCCAGAATTTCACGCCGTATGTGCCGCTGACGGAGTGGGCGGCGTTTTCAAATCGAGTAGCCACTCCTGGAAATATTTGATGGACGAGGTCGTTACCTATTTCACTGCACAATTGAACACTCGTAGCAGAGGGTGCGAGTCGGCTTACCTGATTTGTGAGAAAGCTGAGCCAGGGCGAAAAGCGTGGGCGATGTGTGAAGTATTGTCCTGGTGCCATTTTGAAAAACCTGGCTCCTTGAAGGCCCCATAAGTAATGCCGAGGCGTGAGTGCAGCTTTGAGCTTCTCACTTTTTTGTTATTCCGATCCACACCGGCGACACAAAACCAGTGGCGCCCTCTCTGGTTAGCATCCCTATCGGACTCAGACATTGGGCGACATGCATCGACGAAGGCGGCAGCCTCTTTTATGAACTCAGGCATGAGACCCTTGACTGTCTCCGTCACCTTCGAGCGGAAAATTATCAGCCTGCCCGACGCATCCAAGAGCCGCGTAGCACGACTGTATCTTTTCAGTTACGCTGGCCTGGATGGACAGGAGGACTTACTTTTGATAAGGAACGAGAGTAACCCCCTGCAGTTGTTTCCAAATATCTTCTGCACTGCCGTGCATAGCCCTCAAGATCCGAGCGGCTGTGGCTTGGAAGCGAGTGCCCTGCCACCCGGTCGAGCTTACGGGGAGATCCTCTACCCTGAGTGTAGTCTGCGCGCAGAAATCCTCGGACTCAACGTTGTTGATGCGGTCCTTGTATCTACGCTTTCGCAAGTGGCCGCGGTTGGGCTTCTCTGCGGTCCACGGCGGCGCGGAGCGGAAACCCGGGCGGTGCTTTGCGGTCACTCTGAAGCGCATTGCGTGAGGGGCGCTTGTGCGGGGGGCGAGTTTGCTGCCACTCACTGGGTGTACGAGACTGAGGGTAGTGTGGTGGAGTCATCCCTGCGACGCTTGGAGGGCGGGAGGGCGCTGCTGGCGTCAGAGCGCGCGCGTTTAGTGCGTTGGCGGCCCGACGATTGACCGGGGTCGTTCGGCGGCCCAAAGGCCGATGGGAGTGCGCTTTCGGGGCCGGGCGGCTGATGACCGCCGTCCAGAAACGCTTGCACGGCGGGGTCCCGGTTGTGAGATTCGGTGAGCGTATCTTGGTCACGAATGAACGCAATCTCCGCAAGGTCGACCTGGAGCGGGAGGGTATGTGCGCGGAAACATGCACTGTCGGGGTCGTACGAGTCTGTCAAGGTGCTGGGGCGGTCAGAGCCTGATTAGGGTGTGCAGAGCGAAGGCTCACTTTCGCCCCCCGAAGAAGCTGCTAACGATGCTGGCGAGGGCGCGGCGCGTGAGCGCGACCATGGTCACGAGGGCGTGCGTTATACGCGGTGAGGCGCCCGGAGGCTGCAGCGAGCTGCTTTGAGCGCGTTCAGCAGCTCGTGAGACCGAGCCGGTGTGAATGCCTAATGCCGCAACGTCTGCTGTCAGCACTCTTGCTGCGGTCTGGGGGAAAATAAGAAACGGTATGCACCTTTATATATGGCCGGACTGTGTCAACATGTACAAAGCTCGTCAACGCGGAGGCCTCGGTCAGCGTGCGTGGAGGCGCATCAGGGCGAAATTTTCTCAGCCGTGTTCCGCGCGTCATCACCCCAATCATCTACCCGGGTCTGTACGAGTTAGGCAACTAAATAATCGACCTCTGCTCCAATTCGCACGCACAGCTGGATCTCACCAACGACCGTGAGCGCCTATGTAATTACTCGCCGATGAGTACCGGCACATACCCAGCACATACCTCACGGAGCTCAATATCAAGGCGGACTCCCCTAACGCGTGATGGCGCGACCCGCAGGCTGCCGGAGCGGAAGGGGCGTTCGAGTTCCGGATTGCATTCATGAGCGCCTCGAGGGTCAGTAGAAAATCGCGAGACCCGGGGAGTTTGTTTGCGCGACGGCATAGGGAACGTCCCCACTGACGATCCGCACCTCTGGCAGTATCTCGTGTATAACCCAAATTCTACATCGGTTCTATCAAGAATGGGAAGGCGGCAGGCCGCTATGGATATAAATGCAAAGCTGAACAGCGCGTACGTATTCTTGACGTTGAAGTCCGGCAAATATCTTATTGCCGCGGCCTGCGAGTCATTCGTTTGAGGCCAGGCGCCCCCTTGTTGAGATAAAGTTCATATGACCCCGTAGCGCTCTGCTCCCATAGCCCCCTAGCTTGCTCGAATCGACAGCCGTACTCGATCGTGATCCATTGGTCGGGGGCCACATACTGCCACAAACTATCGTCCCAGCCAACCAAAAGGACTAGTGCAACGAATTGTAGAGAGATGCTGAATACTGGCGCCTTTCGTATGACATCGCCTGCGCCTTGCGCAACCTTGAACGAGATCACCCACACATCGGTATAACGCACTTTCCTTTCCATAATTTGGCCCAAAGGGAAGTGGTCCAATTGACGAGTCTGTACTGTCGGGCTCGAAGCTTTGACGCGCTTCCCGCGAAGACTTGATCGCAAGAGAAGTGATGCGCTGCGCCAAGATAAGAGCCAGAATAAGACGCGAGCAGAGAAGATAGCCGCTTACCTGGGCAATAACTGTCGGAGCCCCAAGAAGCTCTTCTCCACCAATGAGCTGCTAGCTTTCAGAGCGTCGCAGGTTTCAAAGTAACGACTGCACTCACCCAGTGAATTCTGTAGTTCCAGTCGATGAAGTTGCGGCGCCTGCACCATGCGCCGAAGCAGATGTTGCCGAAGTTGACGACAAGGCAGGTTCGGTGCTTCCAAGCCCTGTCCTATGAGGAAAATGAGCCAAGCCAATTGACCTTCGGGAAGAGGCCAGCAGCGCGAGACTTATGCGCACCTGGTAGTAGGGCTACGTTCCAACTCAAGAACGAAAGAGCCGTCGGGAAGCATGGAATCATGTTCCGAGTAATCATCAGGCAAATGGGCGTTGAGCTCCCGCTCAAGGAAGGAAAAGCTACGCTTTGACTCGACGCTGCCGGAAAGAACATCCGGAGCTAAGGAGGGGTCGAGAGCGATGGGGTCGTGCATGCGCAAGGGCTCGAGGTTCGGGCGGTCGTTGGCTGAGCTCGTGCCATACTCCTGTTCGATGCCACTGGAGAGAGTATGTTGACCACGGTTGAGTAGCATTATGCGAGTCTGATACGTGACCACTTACATAGGTTCAGGTGTGAACGAGGCCTCAGAATGTCGCCTTAGTGCGCCGCCTTGAAATGTATAGGAACTGGTGACCGCATTCAGCTGACAAGTCCGATCTTACAAGCAAGACTGACCCAGTCGCCAGTGTCTTCACAGCTTCATACGCGAAGGAGGAGAGCGTACGTAGCAAATGGTGCCCGTGTGCGTCATTTTTTGAGCTCGAGCCAAGCAGCGATAGACGGGCGCCATGCAGTGCGTCACAATCATAACTTACGGGCAGTGCGCCACTCAGGAAAGGTCGGCAGCCTTTGGGATCAGACTGTGCTGCTGTAGGGGCCGCAGTCATTCCAAATGATTCATGCTGCGCGCGATCCTCAAGATAAGGCGCACACGAGTGAGCCCCAGGGCTGTCAGTCGCCTGCAGTCTGAAATTGGTCAGAAAGGTTCTAAGGAGTAGCGTCATCGAATGCACCTGGGAGGAGATGCGCCTCGAAGATCAGCAGCCGCTGGCTGCGGCACTTCGAAGCGGTCGCTGTAGAAGCTGCGGGCGGGTGTCAACCGGCGGGCGATGACACGCATTGGCTCGTTACCTCTGTTTACCCTGCTGAGCTTCTTCTGCAATCACGCAATGCACTACGGCGTTGTGTCTTGCAGGAGGGCACTGGAACCCTTGACGCCTGCACCCGTAGAGTATGAGTATCGCACCAATGCCAACAGATGAAACTGTCACCAATCCGAAAGTACTTTCTGGAGCTGTGAGACCCTGCTCGACTCGCCGGCCTTAGATTGGGTGTCTGGATTTCTGGAGGCCGTGAGTGGCAATACTGGAGTTTATAACGAAGGCGTCATACAGCTCACTCTTCACCTCATGAGGGAGCACAAACCGCGCATGCGGTCGAGGGAGGGTGAAAACGCCGGTGTTAGTTGTCTCTGGGGTGGGGGCGGTACTTTCGTTCGGGGGTTTCCAGAGTCGAGTGCGCGACTCCCACTGGAGGAGGATCGTGACCAGTCCAGTAATCATGCCAACGACGGCAGTGAGAGCAAATATCAGGACGTAGCCGTTTGAGAATTCGAGATAGGCGGCGAGCATTTTCACCAGAGCAAGCGGCGGTGGTAGTCTGTGAGTTGCCCAAGAGGCTAAGGCTGTGACGTATGAACGGTCACGAGATCGATCAATTGACCAAGACACTGACAGACGCGTAAATAAGAGTCAACTCAAAGCTATCATGCCTACGTACGCGTCTCGTAGACGGGAGTGGCTTCCGGGAAGCAGCTTTTGCGAAGACAAATCTGTGCATGCCGTGTCCACAAGAACTCCGCGAATACTGCGCGTGAAACTTCTTCGCATCGTGCTGGCCATTGCGGTGAGTACTTTTCGGCTGGCTGAAGAAGACATTTCGACGAGAGTCTATCTAGATTCTGACGTATATTCCGCTGCTACTTTACATCCTGTGGCCGTGCGTAAAGTGGAAGAGTGCGCCGGTACGAGTCATGAATTCTTTGATGGGGCAGCGTCGCCGACTGACTTCCCAGCCTGAGTCCTAGCTGTAAATTTGAGCCTCATATCCCTAGCTACAGCTAGAGAAAGTCAACAGACCCATCCTAGATATAGCTAGGGAGGGGCTGATGACTGGAGTCCGTCCATACCCTATATGGGAGGCTGACTCAGCTGCCTGGGACCAGCGCGCCCTCCAGGCCAGTGCCTGGCGCGCACCCCCACATCCCAATCGAGCAGGCCTGTGATCGGGACCCTTATATATAAATTGGGTAACCCCAGCCACGCGAGAATAGGGCTTCCCAATCGGTCACTACAGGGTGCAGCTTGGTACGGCCGGCATCGCCTGATATTCCGAAAGCGGTCACCCGGCTTGATGGTGCCGTTCGTACTGTGGCGCACACTAAATAATCAATACTAGCTTACTGCTGCTCTGTGCGCCCGGGTCTTCGGTGCACTGCATCCTCTAGATGACTCTGCTCCGCCGAAATTGCCTCATATCCCTAAACCGGTCACCATCAGGTCGGCTTGATGGTGCCGTCCGTATTGTGGCGCACCCTTATATCAGTATCCGCTTACCGTCGCTCCGTGCACCCGGATAATCGATCCACAGTCTTCTTGAAAGGATGATAGCTTGCCGGCATGGCCAGGACATACTATAGCAGTCACCATCAGGTCGGCTTGATGGTGCCCTCCGTACTGTGGCGGCGCACCCTTATTATCCGCTTACCGTTACTCTGTGCGGCCGAGGGCATCAAGTCGTTACGTTTCCTGGTCGACTGAGCTTCCAGCCTTGTTTGCGAAGACCTTGCGACTCGGATTGAGAACAGGATCGTCACGATTTCCAGAAGAGGGCACGTCACATAGCATTCAAAGATGTTTAGATAAGACAGTGCATATAATAGTGTCTGTCGGGAGAGCGCGTTGCGTGTCCCTCCCAGCAATTCGAATTCGAATGTAACGGCGGCAGGTCGGTAAAAGTCATAAGTCCACATCTTGACGTCAGCACCACGTGGCTCCAGTTCGACTTCGGAAATCTCTAAGTCATCAAAGGCCACTTACCTTACCTTACCATCTTCTTCTTCAACCTCTCTGCCACACAACTCTTCACACACTCGAAATTCTGCATGCACATGTACGTCTATTCGCCTATCTCAACGCACATGTACATACTCACATCTCGAAGCCTAAATAACGACACGTCTACGTACATCTATAAGGCAATACCCTGTAGCACCCACGTAACGTCGTCTACTGTCCTCTCCCACGTCTCCCATTCCTCTTGCTCGTCGATCTCATCCACAGCTAGCCCCCACCAGTACAAGCACGCGATAATCGTCAAAAACCCATTTACGCCACGAACATCTAAGAGGCCCCAGTCACGTCGCCTCCGCCCGTGCTTGCCCATTACCCACGTCTTGCCATCGTCGCCTCGATCGCGCCAGTGGGGTTGCATCCCATCGTACCAAACCCCAAATGCGCGCTTGTGGCTTTGGAGTTTGTCCGCCGGCATCTGCTTCATTTTCTTCGTTGTTGTCAAACGACCGCTCTTGATCCAGACCTCTGCCATCTCCGGACGCCCGTTTGCGGGTAGGAGCCCGCTGGCCTCGTATTCGCCCGCCGCTTCCAACAACACCCAGTAGTCGACAATCTTCACCCATCGTGGACCCAACTCCGCTTGTCGAAAATGCTCGAGAGATTGCTTCACCCACAACGGAGCATCAGTCAACCCAATCTCTACCTCGTCAGCGCGCTCTTCAGCGCCGTCATCGTCGATATCGCTGGGTCCAGATGACTTCGGAACGGGCAGCGCTTCCATCTCCACATCCCCCTGCGCAGGACGAACGTCGTTGGGCTCAATGCCAGACTCGGACCGGAAGGGAGTTTCGCGACCAACACCGTCAGGAGACGCAGGACGAATGTCGTCAGGATCAGTGTCGAAATCGGACGTGGGGGCGGTTGCAGTGGTAGGAGCTGGATCGTCGCCTGAATCAGAATTCGGTTTGTTGCCAAAATCTTGTACAGTACCTGGCGAGCTCATGTCCCCCGCAGATGTGCCATTATCGTCGTCTTCCACTTCTGACTCCTCGTCCGGAGCATCACCACTTCCGTTGTCCGGCTCTGTCATCGACACATCTCCCTCAACCCGAGCTCTTAGCCGCCCTGAACGACGAGGCGAACCCGACCGCACAACCTTCGTTCCCGATTTCCTCTCCCTTTTCTTCTTCGCCATCATATCTTTCAGCTGCTGTGCCTCTCCGAACAGCGCTTGGTACTGCGCCGAGGCGTGTATACGTGCTATGTTTGCGTCACGTTGTTCTTCATAGGTGAGGGCACGTCTGGGTCTTGGCTCTGTGGTCTGAGCTGACGTATCGGTGGTCGCAGAAATGTCCGGCGAGTCAAGATTGGGATCCTCGTCGGGCACGGTGGCGGTAGGAGAATGAGGAGCAGCAGTCGAAGCGGAGTTCGCAGCAATACTCAAATTGAGGGCGGCGGCGAGAGCGCTACTCTTGCTAGCCTTGCCCTTGGTCGAGTTCTCCTTGTCGCTGGCTAGTGCTCTCTTCTTCGTCGGACCTCCCCCTTTTCCAGCATCGCTATGGCTGCGCTTCTTTCGCGCTTGTTCGCCGTTGCCTTTTCCTCCTTCTTCTCTCTCGTTGTCACTCCCATCAGCACTCTCATCGTCGTCACTATCCTCCTGGTCATCGCTCATGGTCGCCAGATCATATTCGATACCCTCAGCTGGAGCCTTGGGACACGCGCCGTTGGGAAGCTTCGCTGCTGTCATCTGCTCCTCGGTGTAGCAAGTCAGGGCGTACTCTTCGATATAGCGCTTGTAACGACGGTATTCCTTTGGGCGATATTTCGTGACTGTGGTAGGAACCGTCTCCAGGTTTTTGCCGCTGCACACCCTAGTTTGCGAAAGTAAGTACATCGGGTCTTTCTTTGCCATGGCCAGTGCAACTTACGTTATGGTAGAGATTTCGCCTCGATATTGCGGCATGGGACCAGTCGCATGGATGATGATCTGCAAGCCGGTAGCTTCGGCAACGTGCTCGACAATGGGCTGGAAGAAGCTGGCCATGGACATAATACACCTAAATTGACGGTTAGTGATCAATGTGGAATAGAAAACTGGATGACTCACGCAGCTCGAACGGCAGGATCAGATGAGGGCGGCATAACAAGAGCTTCCGTGTACGCAGCCTTGGCGGCAGCCGCCGCCGCCTTCGCTTTATCACCCCACGATGTCTTTTCCGTAGGCGACAACGCTTCAAACATAGACCTTGCCGTTTTCTGGCGAAACTTCGCACCCAGGCGACCGGTCTCCGTACCCTTGTTCACTGCATCTTGCCAGCGCCGGGAGACTTCCACGTTGACGGCGTCCTTGCTCGCCACCTGCCACTCCTGGTACGCCTGACGCGCCTTGGGCGGCCGCGTGTGGCCAGACAACTTCGCCAGCAAAATACTGTAGGGATCGTCGGGACCTCTACGGTGTCGCTTGAGCAGTCTCTCGGCACGATATTTCAGCCAACGCTGGATAGCCTATGTGCCACAAGTCAGCAAGAAGGCTTTGCATGATACCGCACAAGCGTCACTCACTAGCTTGGCCTTCTCGACGACCTCGCGTTTCTTGCGCATGTCTTCGTCGCTGAGCTCATCGACAGGCATGCCAGTTTCGCTCCATTTGTTGAGAGGGCGGGGTGGCTCTACGGCGTCGGGAACAGTCCAGTGAATGGCAGTGAAGTACTCTTTATATACCGTATCGAGGTACTCCTTCTCGGTTTGCCGTCCATGACTACAGGCCAGCCGGTATGGCTCGACGTGTGGTTCAAGCAGCTCCTCCCGACAACCGGATGCCCAGCCTCGGCGAGTCGCGCGGTCTTCTTTGGGAATGGGAACTCGGGTGCGGCGCGCATCGGGTGGCGCAGGCGCAGGAACCGGCGCAGGAACCGGCGCAAGAACTGGCGCTGGAAGTGGCGCTGGATGCGCTGGAACTTGGGTGTGGCGCGCATCGGGTGGCGCAGGCGCAGGCGCAGGCGCAGGCGCCGGAACTGGCGCTGGAACTGGCGCTGGAGTTTCGGACATGCTGTGAAGTCAAAAGGAATCCAGTCCAGAGCACCGCGGCGGCTTGGTGGCGGCGTAACCAACAGCGAATTAGGTACGTTATCTCATCCACATGAGACTGCACTTGCAAATTCCACAAGCCCAGTAGTTTGGACCCTTATTGGACCCTTATTGGTTATCATTTGTGGATCTCGAATAATTATTGGACGTTATTGGCTCCATCCTTCTGATCCCTAGGCAGCCTAGAGCCAACCTGCATGGGGCTGCCAGTCCGGTACGCACGCTGAAACTTTTGACACAGAACCTCGCTTATTTTGGACAGGTAGTCAGGCTCAGCCTCCCTTAAGACGCACGACCGCTCTTCGTTGGTCCAGAAACACACCGCGATGTCCCAGTCTACCTCCACCGATTCCATCCCGCTCATTGGCGACACTGCCTCGCCGGCCCTCACTGAGGATCCGTCGACCACCGATGCTGGCGGCCAAGCTACCGACGACGTCTCCGACGACGCTGAAATTTCCGAAGACGATATCATTTTCGTCACTGGTAGTACTCGTAAGTGTCTTCTAAGCTGTCGATGTTTGAAATCTCATTATAACGTTTTCAGTCACTCAGACGCAGAGCTCCCCGACTCCTCAACCCTCCAGCATCTCCGCCACGGGTCCTGTCGCTGCGGCTGACGGTGCCCTCGGCGCAGACGTTGGAACCCCATCTGTAGCAGTTCCGGCTGTCTCTCAAGTGGCAGGTGCTCCTGCTGCTGCTACAGTTGGCGGTGTACTTCCTCCTTTCATCCTGCCGCCCCTTCCTCCTCGCGTCGCTGGGGGCGTTCCAGGCGGCGCACCCCCAGCCTTTGTTGTTGGCGTACGCTATACGGTCCCTCCCACCCAGCCGTTGGCGCCCAGCAATGAAGCTCCGTGGACTCGCTGGTATGCCGTAACCCGTGGTCGCTTCGTCGGAGTCTTTCGTGAAGCGTACGTTCACTTGCCATTCCAATCTTGCTACAAATACTGATGCTCCCGAACAGTTTCGTTGCAGACTCTGCTACGAGAGGCGTCCCTTACGCTTACCAGCAACGCAAGCCCACCCAGGTCGAAGCTATGGAATTGTTCAACAGGGCTTTGGCATCGGGTTCTGTCGCCGTTATCAGTTAGTTACCCAATTTAGAATAGTGTCATATGTGCCCTCTCAAATATCAATACACACTCCCTTTCTCACTACTTGGCCTTGTTCCTCCCTTCACGCGATGCCCCAAGATATCTATATCGTTCTGACCGATTCTGATTCCGAGGGATCCGATGGCGGATACGACACGGCTCCCGACGCTTTCACGCTGACCGATGACGAATCGGATTACGACGACCCGGAACTGGATGCGCTCATTGCCAGTCTCGACGACCTTGAGCTGTGTCGTACGTCTTAGGGTTTTTCTTGCAGGTCTGCGATCATCAACATCTGCTATTTCTAGCGGAACCCACTGCAACTGCTAATATCCCACGCCCCATCCAAACGAGTGGACCCTTGCCTGCCATTGGGATTCCAGCTGCGCGCCAAAAGATGTATCAAGTTCGCGGCGCCGTTGCAGTTGAGGTACCAAACTGGTAACCCGCTTATAATTCCGAGGTTGATCCCTGCGAACTAATACCTTATTAGGTCAACCGCCGCACGGCACCAGATTGACAGCAAGTGCCATGTGAAAGCAATTAAGAAGCCAATCAAGAGGCGACACTCGGGAGTATCTGCGCGCGCCCCTCTGGTTGTCTTCTCTGGTTTGGACACCGGCATTTATGATTCCTGGAACGTCGCGCGTCGCCTTGTCGAACGTATTCCAAAGGCGATCTACGTTCGCTATCCCAACCCTACCGCTGCCAAGGCGGCCTATAATTATGCGCTACATATGGGTTGGGTGCGCAAATTGGACGGGGGGATATGGAGCACTGTCAAGAGTGTCGGCCGCGCCGCATTCTCTCTCGACAACGTTTGCAACCCCTTAACTGGCGGTATCCAGGCCCCATACTATTGCGTCTTCCGTGGATTGCGCCCGGGGATCTACCGGTCCTAGTACGTCCTATGACGCATCGGCCTTTGCTGTAGACATTAACCGTTCACGTTCACAGCTTGGAGTGTTCCTTGAATGTTGTCGGGGTATCGGGCTGCAGCCACGAACGTTTCGAGACGTTGCCCGAGGCTCGGAAAGCTTTTCGCGACGCTGAGGAAAGGGGGGACGTTTGTACTGTGCATCTAGATTGAAGTAAACTACGCGTAGATTTCATGCTATCGACAAAATGGGAAAATCTTCTCATCTAAATACTCCTGGAGTTCGTCATCGGCAAGGCAGGTAATGATGCCATGGAGGTATGTCTCCAGGCTACAGAATGCGTTCTCGATCTCCCCCAGCTCGATACATTCCTCGTAATATCGCCCGTATTCGGTGTACATCTCGCCAACGATGGGTTGCAAGGCTTCGTGCATCTTGACGATGTCGGAGCGGATCTCTTCCATATCAGGGGCATCCGGGAGGAGAGCACGTCGAGCGCATTCGAGCGCAAAAGCATCGATACTGTGGTGGGTATATTCGTTAAGAGCTTGCATGTGTTTCTTCCCCTTGGCCAGGAGCTCAGCTCGCGTGAGTATCGTCCTTTTCACCCTGCAGTTGTCTCTGTTTCAATGATTATGTCCCAGTATGCAAAGTTGGCCTACATACGGGATGATTGGATCTTTACGCTTGCGAGGTTTGTCGGGATCTGCTGGCTCCTCCTCCCGACGACGGGCATTCTTAGCGTTCTGCTTGGCGCATATCTTATTCTTGTTGCTATCGGAAGGATCATTAATAGTACAAACGTTGAACCATTGAGACGCACCGATGATAATGTGCCATGCGCTGTTCTCGCCTGGCTTCAGCTTTCTCCGCTTGGGTTGCGTACTTCTTATGCCGGCCCATTCCAACGATGTCAAAGGATTTCGGCAATGTGGGGAAATAGCCGTATAGGGCGTAAGAGGTGGGTGCGGGCCGGAGGTTGAGGTAGTGTACGAAAGGTCGATGTGGTGCTAAAGCATCAATGTGAACCCAATTCGCATCTTGGATTTATGTAACTTTTATTGGACCGAAATTATGAATTTTTAGAGGACGCTGAAGAAACTCTCTACAATCGTAACGCACTCTTTACATTGCTCATACGTAGCCGCCTTCGTCCACAACGAGCCCGCCGAGTCACCCGACACCTCCCAAAATGGGTAATTGACCAGGGTTAGGGCTTCAACTTGTCGTGTTTGACCACGATCGAAAGCCTGCTGCCTTCACTCTTACGTCCATCCTCGGTCCTGGCGGCGTACGAGTATCGCTTTATACTCTGCCATGACTTCTCGTCGTGGTGTTCTCGGACCCTATGTAGACGGATATCCTCTGGACGTGGCTCTCAACTCGACAGACAGCCGGATTCGGGCCAAGGCTTGCAACCTGGATGGTCAAGGCATCGCATTTCTTGAGGCAGAGCATAACACAGTGGCATATCGACTGTGCGTCCCCGGCCTCAGCCTATCTCTATGTTGTGCTTACAATCACCGTTCAGGCGAGTCGAGACCCACCTCAGAACCTGTCGCCCTCTCCGGCGGTTCTTTCTAGTACAAGATGCTACAACTCTTGATGGTGGTACGTGCATTCATGACCATTGCCGACTAGCAGCTCAGATCGCATCACAGCTCAAGAGCGCAATCCGCATTCACGGCCTACAAAACTTGCGACAGCACAATACCCTGCCGGCTGCACTCTTGCCAACGACCCCGCTTTCGTACATGCGGAGGTTCGCGCCTTTCTGCACTCTCACCACTTTGATGTTCTGGAAAAGCAGTTCCACCAGATGGGTATTTTTACTCATGATGATCTTATAATCCTCGCCTTGGACATTCGTCGCGGTACCCTTGAAGACGATCTACGTCGGGGTACAGAGCTCCCTATGGCGGATTGGGTATATCTTCGGCAGGCCCTACGTTGTTACGCTCGCCCGATGACATTTGCCTGATTCGTGGACTGAGGAATTTGTCGCTCGTCGTTACGCACCTCCGCTTATCCTCTGCGCCGCGTAATCCTCTTACTTATCCTGGTACTCTCTTACTATTATATTCATCAACATTTGATTGTCAGCGCTCCCAATACATGTGGTTGCATAAATGTCCAATAATCATCCATCAGCTTCCCTGCGCCATTCTCAACCCTTTGCACATGCGCCGCCCTCGCGTCGCAATCTCACAAGACAGCTAAAGCTTCGCTCGTACGGGGATAATGCCCTGCCCGGTCCCGGTGGCGCGCATAGGTTGAAGTTGCGAGCGAGGAGGTCCTTTGACTGCTGCTGCATAGACGTTCCCATTGTAAGCGCGCGCGACTGGCCGATACGGGATACGGGATAGATACGCACATTGAGCCTGCCAGACGCGTTCAACGTGTTCACCGCTATATCGGGAGACAAAGGGTAGTTTGGTGAGACATGGCTCATCAATCCAATAACTGGCCCACGTTCGGCCAAATGGAGGTTTTGTCGGGACCTTGGTACTCATGGTTTTCGTTTCAGACGCTTGATGCGAGGCAATGGTGATACGAATACCAAGCATAGCGACAAAATCGTGCTCCGGTTTATAATGGTAGGCAGAACTCAAACACATGCTATTCGCGGCACATAACCTAGCTAAACGATAGCGAAATGTAGCGCGAATATTGGCGCCCTACCTACATTACAGAGAAGAAATCGGGATCTATTGATATGTAAAAAGAAAGCCAGGCAGCGCCCTAGGCAGCCGTTCGCCACGTACCGAGTCAGACTCTGTATAGGGATTAAATTCCTCTGCAAAGGAGGCGTCAAAGACGCGAAAGAGGTGAAAATACTACTCACCTAGGTACTCGCCAGAGTGGGAGGGATTCTGGGGCCATCCGAGCCATTGCACAAGGCGATACCAATTCGGGTGCGAAAACCGGATGCCAAGGGCTGCGCGAAGGGTTCTGCGAATCGGAGGATGTAATAACTGATCACGAAGGTTGGTCATGTCCTTGCGGCAGAGGATTCCGCATTCCTGGAATGGTCCCACAAGCCAAGCCCCATTCATCGAGAGAAGATCCTCACAGAGGCTATCCTCGATGCGGTATTCAAATGCTATGAGACCCTCTGCCTGTTCAAGCTCCCGATTGCGTGGCGGCATTTTCCCCCCTAGATTATTGTCCTTAGTCCTTGTACGGCGAAGTGTGGACGAGAAACTTACTAGCCCAGGCAACTTCGTCCTCAAGAACCGCGCGATAAAGAGGGCGTAGCGCGCGAAGCATAGCTTCAATTTCTCTGCAAATCCAATCAGCTCACATTCCCATAAGGTCGAAAAGGGAACATTACCTTTGAGCGTTGGTGGAGCAGTAACGTCCAGACGGGGGTTGTTCAAACCGAATCATCACAGACGTTCGAGGTGTATATGATCCTCCCATTAGTCGTGTTTAAATAGATGACGGTCAGTGCATTCGGAAGAACATGTTGTACGCACCAATCTGGGAGGTATTCTGATGGAAAGGATCTCAAACAGGACCGTTATTGGATATATTCCGATATTACTCAGGTTGCCGATAAAGGACCGTTATTGGAAATGTTCCAGCGCCACGCCCCCTTGGGGCGTGGCGCTGGAATTTCTACAGATGATGGCATATCGTAAGATTCAAGTCGAAGATAAGGCAAGGGCAAACGTGTCAGACAAACGTGTTAGACACAAGATTGTGTGCGAGCTCATAGCCGCGTGTCCGGATTACCGTGTTAATCTGCGGCCACAGTTATGAGAACCCTGTGTGAAGAGGCACAAGATGCTCACCGTCGCGCGGGGTTCAATCGGGCTAGGGTGACACGGATAATCAAGGATATCACCCGTGCCAACTGTTTCTTGAAGTTCGCACTGATAGGCGGCGTACTGGTCGACGAGGCCGAGCATACGCGTGTAATACTCCTCGCTGCCGATTTCAAGACCAGTGTCACTATGAAAAGTCAATCGAACTGCGCGTAAAGTATTTAGAGATTGGCGCATGGACGTACTTTTGCGTATGGTGGAGCAAGACACGCACCTCAACCTGGGGTGGGGGAAGAACACCAGCGCGACACAAACTGTCATCACCGAGTCTTGGGTGGACGTCAAAATCCTCATCGAGGAGCCGCCGGTTCAATACCTTGGTGGGGTCAGTCGTTGCGCTAGAAAGGCCTGATGTTCGTACGTCTTTCCAACGAGAAATCATGGAGTTTTCCGTTTCTGGGTAACGGCGAAACCACCAGTCGAACAAGACACGCCAAAAGCCAGCGGCGCGGTGAACGCGATTACATTCTCGCCAGAATGGGAGGAAGAGACGCAAGACTGCAAGTTGATGATGCGAGAGATTCCACTCGCTTCGAAGGCTCTCTATACGAAGCAGATGCGAGCGCAGAGAAAACGGATGCATGAGGTGCGAATGCAAGATGCGATTGACCGCCAGGCATACATTGCTAAGTCGGCAGAACCCGATCAGAATCATTCACATCAATACTCGTTAGTCATTCGTCATCGCTTTGTATTTTTGCCGCCAAGTGTCAACGCGACCCTCGACCAGGGAGGGTCGCGTTGAGTTGCTTGCCCTCTGCTTGCCCTATCCCGCTTTGCCTGCCAGTCTCAGAGGTTTCTCCTTTCGCCGCGCTCCCTCGCTCTCCCATTTCCCGACATGACGAACCATACCGGCCGCCGATATCGCTCTGCTGTGGACCGGCAGCAGATCGCTCTCTTCATTGAGAAGAACTTCGGGTCACAGACGCAACCAATCAGGCGCGGCCGGCCTTCGAGACACGGTCCCTCTGACGTTGATATGGCACCTCCGAGCGCTTGGGGCGAACCCCATGGGATGCTCGATAACATGGACATGACCTACACCTTTTCGCGCGACGGCACGCGAATCTTTTCAGAGGCCGACGCGCGTAGGAAGAAGAAGAAGAAGGGAAAGTCAAGGAAGTCTGGGTCAGGTACATCGGCGCGAGAGATGGGGGAAGCAACGGCGAGTGGTAGCGGGACACACCACCATGATGATGAGGATGCTTGGGTGGATATCATTCCAGATGCAATGCCATATGTCGGTCCCGACGACTACGACACTCTACCCGACCTTGCCGGAGAGGTCTCGGATGACGACGACGACGAGCAGGAGGGTGACACTGGTGGGCTGAATGAAGAGGCCAAAACCAAGAAGCGCTATCGCAGCTCAGTGAGTTTGTCAGTCTATGACAGTCGTCTCTCTCTGATACATTCCATGCAGGACGATCCTATGGCCGTATGGATCCCCTATGACGATCAGTTCCTTGCGGAGCTGTTTGTTCAAGAATACCTCCCCGGCGGCGCGACCTGTTCGACCTGCAAATCAAGCTGGCGGTTGTATGTTGATGTACCGAACTCGACTTCGTCTCCCAGCGTGCCTGGTGCGGTGACGGATACTTCTCAGCCGTCTCTATCCACCCCCTCGCATCCCCCATCAACTTCACATCTCCCTGCCTACTCCGCCAATGTGAATCCTGCGCGCATTGTCGATAGATTGTACAAGTGTAAAACTTGTGGGGAATTTTGGGAATGCGGAGCATGCTGTCTGGCGCGGCACCAACGTACTCCCCTACACACTCTAAGGGTATGTTTGATCCTCACAAACCTCACCATATGAAGCGACTAAACGAGACGGTTCTCTAGGTGTGGCGGAACAGCGCTTTTTTGCAGCGGACCTCTCTGACGGAATTAGGCTACACCTACCAGCTGGGTCACTTTGGCGATCCGTGCCCGGTCCCAAAGACACCTCGCCCTGTGACGGTCATGCACAACAACGGTCTTCATCAGTTCCCCATGGCAAACTGTGGCTGCGACTCGTATGCCGACGATCCGCACGCCTGGAGGGCTCCCCTGCATAACGGATGGTATCCTGCCACAACATCCTCGCCGCAGACCTTTGCTACCTTCGAATGCCTGGATTTCTATCGACGACTCAACGTCACGGCCAACGTCAACGTTCGCGACTTCGTGACAACACTCGAACGCCTCACGGATCCGCTGGGGACTACATGGATTCCCGACCGCTACAAGTCTTTTACGGTCATGTCTCGCCAGTGGTCATATCTGAAGCGCATGAAACGCTCCGGGATTGGCGCTCTCCCTGGCGGAATTCGTTCTGCTACTCTTGGATCGGCTGCAGTGCGGTGTTGGGCATGCCCTCGCCGTAAAGTGAATCTTCCAGAGGGGTGGGAGAATGTTGAGGCCAATCTCAAGTGCGTTCTTTTCCTCAATATATCGGGAGCTCGTCCGACTAACATGTTAAATCTTAGATTCAAGTACGCGTTGATTCTCGGGATGGACGCCAATTTCCGAATGGCCTCGAAACTGCGCCAGCGCAGCAAGAACAAGTCCTATGATATTCTGGCCGACGGTTTGGGCTGTATTGTCCCGTCGGCAAGCTATACCGAACATCTTAAGGGGTATGTAAGAGAGGAGGATGTACGTGGACTTCAAGTCTTCTGTTTGCGTTCTTATCTAATCAGAGCTTCTGAATCTATAGGTGTCATCTTGTATTGCCTTTGCAGCGCTCATGCAGCGGGAAAGTCGATTGTCGACTGGCCTACGATGTACCGGGGTGGGGGGTTGCATCTGCACATGCCATGAGATTATTCGTCCGCTCGGTCTCGGAGATCTTTTGAAAGGGGAATGGTAAGTATTGCTTCTCATTGGCGTACTTAGCACTGATCTGTTCGATAGCTATGCGAACATGGACTACGTCTTCTGGGCCTCCATCCTTGGCGAGGAACTGGCGGATATCCTGGTCTCATATGACATCGGGTGCCAGTGGAAAGTCAACCTTCTCCCACGCCGCGAAGGGATGCCGGATCTACTCAAACAGCCTCCCAATGGGACCACACCAAAAATTCGAGTCGGGACGCCGGTTTGGCACGGCGCCGTCCACGAGGAGGAATGCACAATGAGCGAGTCACTGCGCTATAAGACGGGTGCGGGCATGACAGACGGCGAGGCTGTGGAGCGAGTCTGGTCTCGTCTTAATGCTCTGGCGACGGCAACCAGGGAGATGCATGTGGACGGTCGCCACGAGAACATTGAGGATGCAGTCGACAATCATAATTTCTCCAAGAATCTTAGTCTCGGTGAGCAATCCACTCTTGAAATGATTTAGAAAGAAAGCTTATGGATAACAGGAGCTCTATTGGAACGACGTCAAGCTGTCGCCATCGAGGAGCGCGCTAAGCAGTTGTCTAACTTCCGAGAGACATCAAATGCCCTGGACCCGGAGTTGCGAGAGAAGTGGCAGGCGGAGGTGACGGCGTGGCACGAGCAAGAGGATTTACCAAAAGCACAACGGACGGTGAAGAATCCGTATGTGGCGGGATGGAAAAAAGGTTAGAACACCCCCGCTATTGCGAAATGGCTATGACACTGTTACTGACTTGGTGTGCAGAAATGCTTTCGGAGGCAGAGGTGCGGGAGTCGTTGCAGAAGGAAGAGTCGGAGGAGGGCGTTTCGTTGCAGGATGGCGGAAGCCGTAAATCGAGTCAAACGGTGTTTGTCACACTTGGCCTGCGGTTAGAGGAGGTCCAGTAGGTCTTTTCACCCAATGACAGCGGCTTTGAAACTAAGTAGATCATTAGGCGTCGTATCAGGGATCTCTCAAAGATGCGTATCAATGGTTCCACGAAGGAGCGCGACGGCAAAATCGACGAGCGGCGCAAAGCATTTTTCAAAGGCCTCCCTCGCTTCCGAGCCCTCCAGGAAACATACATGCCGGGTGTCTCTTCCCTCATTCAGCAATCAGACGACGAGGCGACAGATCGTGGACGTCCCGTTCCAGCCGAGTTCACAAAGCTGTGGCTACCCTCAGAGGTTCCGTCCGCACTCCGTGCGAGCATGCGCCGGCCCGCTTTGTTCGACATGGAGGCTCGTTTGCGGCGGGCCCAGTGCTCTTCCTCACTTGGCATGCTGCGCTTGCGCTTGCATGCAAAGCGGCATCTTATCATGTTCCGGAACGCATACTTGCGAGGCCAAAAGAAGACGACGCGAGCCAAGACGCTCATCGATGTGGTCAGCAATCGTGTAGACGCCCAGGCACGGAAGTATAGGGAGGCGCGCCGGGCTTTGGGAGCGCTAATTGGGCAGGATGCTTGCGGAGAGTTTCGTATCTTGGCTGACGCAGATGTCCAATTAAAGTTTGTGCAGGATCATGACGCTCGTGCAGCGCGACGACTCGCCAAGATTTCGGGGAGGCCTAGCACCAACATGACGGGCAGCCTACTGTTGGATGCCGATGAGGAAGAGGTAGAGACGGTGGTGGAACATGGAGCTGAGGAGCGAGGCGCTGGCCGGCGTACACTCTCTTGGATTTGGACGGCTCAAGGCGCCCCGGACGAGTCGGACGAGTATCTCCACGAATGTGAGTAACATTTATCTACTGTGCTTACTTCCCTAATCAATGGTATAGCCGTTCGCATCGAATGGTGCAAAGCGTATGCGCGGAAGGAGCGTTGGCGTGAAGAGGTGCTCCTGATAGAAAGGGAAATGGACGCCACACTTCGATCGCTCCGGTGGTACGCGGAAATGTGGCGCGCGAAGGCAGACGACGCGTTTGGGTCAGTGTCTGTTTGCCCTGGGCGACGAGCATATGCCCTCCGACAGGCGGAGATGTACAACACCATTCACAATAGTTTTGCACAGCGTTGGGGCGGAGGAAAAGCCGCGAAGAGGCCTCGGACTTAGCTTGTACAGATATGTGGCGTAGCGACTCTACCAACCAATGATAGCGTCTGCATTATTCTAGCAATAATGCCCTTTTAAGACAATCTCTGTACCTTTACGATGCCCAGAAACCAGCCGGGAACAATGCCGTGTGCAACGTCCTGATTAGGACTACTTTGGAACTCCGCTCTGGTCACAGAAGGGTCTTGGGCGCCGTCAAGGGCGCCCTCCGCGCTCTATGGCTCAATATGGCAATGGTCTGCTTATTAATGTGGACCAACATGAGCCTCAAAACAAGCTACAGCTAGCCAGCAGGCTGGCTCTAGCTAGCTCAGTAAAATGAGACAAGAATTAATCTAGCTACAGCTAGACTTGAGGCTCATAGCCTACAGCTAGTGGTGCCAGCCTAACGCCGTCGTTGAGCCAGGACTCGAGACATACCCCATATCAGATGGTGCAGAGGTGATCACTTCCTTCACATCGCCCACGCATCGGCCGGACGTCAGCTTCTTCGCGTGGTATCTGCGACTGTGGCGATACCGCCTCGACGGGGCTGACGTTACCGAAGCCTACGACGCATCTCCCCCAGAGACTGTTTTGCGACGTACAAGTAGCCGGGAACGGTGTTGGAGCTTCTCGGGTAACCGCGGACATATAGGGCTTTCTCTTCCCCGAGTCAGCAAACCCTTCAAACTCTATGTGCGCGGACCCAGAACGGCCACAGACCGATCCCCACGCACTGTCCACTTGTGGGGATTTGTAACGGAAAAGTCCCAGCTTGAAAACGGGGCAAACGTTCAATCTGCGGCAGTGTTTCAAACAACAGCTCACATCCCTTCCAAATACGCAAGCGGGTTCTTCCTGCATCTGGGGGGTTTCACTTTCCCGGGACCCTTATCGCCGACCAATGGCTACACCCTCCTCATTGACACACAGAGGGAATTTCGGACTGTCGTTCTACAAGTCGTTGATAACTACGGGGGGGATATGACCTGCATTGGTGAAATAGAACTCTGGGGGCAGCTTGCAGCCACTGCAGCTGGATGGTAGTCTTAGACACGAACTTGAAGAGATTGTACACAATCAGATCGTACTCTGCATGTGCAAACTGTGTCTGGCGGTGGCAGCGCCAGGTGAATGCTTGGAAAGGTTGGTAAGCGTTGAACGGGCGTTGTATGCAGGAAGGCGGCTGGAGTCAGCAGTCGCTGTCTCTGAAAAGAAGGTAAGCAGGACAACAACTCGAGCAACCTCCAAGGCAGAAGTGCCTGCCATTGTCTCCTTCGATTGATCGGATTCAGAGAGGGTTATTACGGGTTGCTGCAAGGCCTCCGTCATCACACCACACGAACCCATCCCTGTACCCACTTCTTGATCGTGCTCACTCATTTCCGCAGAAATTTTTGCACTGTGACTCGTCTCGACGACTGGATCATACAGCATAGTATTAATCTTACTCAAGAAATTAACTTTCGTCAAGACAAGACGAGAGATCACTGGACACGACCAGCATAGAATAAGAGGCAACCCAGTGCAAAGACGGTGACGGAGACAACCGTCCTAAACAATGCTAGGCAAGTTCAAGGTGAGTCTACCGGAGCAGATGACGGACGCAGGAAAGCTGACCGTTGTATATAAGGCTATGCTCATCGTCTTCGAGTGTCTCGGCCTTGGTAGGCCTGGCCACCCACAAGGAGACAGAATCTGAGTTCGTTGTTGCCAGATAGTGGTTCCAATCGCCACTAAGGCGGCAGGATAAGGACTGTCAAAGCGGTTTATGAGATCGTACCCAATGCGCCGAGTGAGTGCATAGGCTTGCCGCAATAGAACCCATCTGCGCCACGCTCTGCGCCCTAGCCTTCAGAGGTTGAATTATAGAGTTGCTTCGAGCAGTATCCCACAACTTGACCCCACTCCTCGATGCAATAACCACGCAAGTATCGCTGTGGCAAAAATGAGCTCTTCCAGTAAAATAGACGTCTTCCTCATCCGACAGCTGGAAGTGAGTGCCCTTCGTCCCCGGCAAAAAGTATGTGAAAATAGCCCTTCCCGGACCATCAACCGCAGGACCTTCGATGAGGAAAAGGTTTCGGTTGAGGGCAGACGACAGCCTTGGGGGCATTGGCGGAAATTAGATTGAGGAGAGTAAGAGCAGAGCAGACTGACCAGCGACATTGAGGTGGCAACGGATGTTCTATCAGAGCAACTCCACCGCGCCTTGTATATGTGCACTGTCTTTGGTGAATTGGAAAGTAAGTACTTGTAAGAGATTCATCGAGAGACTTCTCACAAGATGGGCAAGTCACCTCGCACGACGTATATGGTGTCGTCGAGTTGACTTTGCGTAGACCAAGTTACCGATACAGCTTTGGAAGGGTGTTCAAAAGATAGGTTCATGGCACGAGCCCATGTCCAGTTCCCATTCCTCGCGTGGCCCTCTAGAATCTGCATGCCACGTTCTAGCGCAATAACGAGAAAACATTTCCTTTGGTTGAGCGCCAACCCAAGGACAGCTTGATTCATCGACAGCAACACCTCGTACTTCACATTGACTGAGTTCTGTAAATTCTCAGCAGTGCGTTGTAATGATTTAAGCGGCGCTAGCAAGCGTCCCAACCTTGTTGTGGCCCAGCGTCTGCACCGTCGCCACGATTCCGTCAGCAAAGCCACACACCCAGGAGACGTCGTCCAGCCATATAAGAGAAGTCACTGGGGAGTGGCCTTGAAGGCTGAAGACCGATGGATCCGAATTACTGGCAACGTCATCCAGGTATAGAGGTGACAGCGGACGAAATTCCAGGTCCAAAATGAAGACACACTTATCCGAGGCTACGGCAAGCCAGGACCCGTTTTCAGAAAACGAGACAAACGAGACCGTGCCTACACGCAGGCGGTACGTTGTGGATATTGCATATTCAAGGCACCTTGCCATGGCGCGAGTGGCAATCTTGAGGAGCGACTGAGGAGCGAAGGAGAAGGCTGATTTGATGACATCATGATGATCATGAAATCCATCAATCTGGCGATCAAACATTGACGCATTGCAACTGACGGAATAAGTAGGTCCGGACTCTGTGCCGAGTAAGTAGAGTACTGTACTTGACGACGACGGCTCATGCATAATAACTAGCTCCAAGCTATGGAGTCTATAGCTTAGCCACGCGCGTACTACGTATTTCATTTTCAACGCGGCTTTTGAGCTTTGCGCTCAGTGGCGCTACAAACATGAGACAGAGAGGGCCGCCTCTTAGATACCCACGCCCCACTCACAGCTCACAAACAGCTGTGTTAGCTTGACAATGACAGTCGCGACTGATAAACGAGGCAACTAATTCTTTGCTACGCCATCCAATACTCTGTCCAATCTGTATGGCGTCCTGGTTCGTCAGACACGGTCAGCTCCATGTAAATGCCCGACAGCGCCGTTAACGACGAGTATGCACCCATCAGAGCTGCCCAAGATGCTTCAGTACCCCTCAAAATTTCTTCTATGTCGCCTATCTTCTTCTCCATCTGTCTCCTTGCTGAAATTCCCAACGTCGGTTTGAACGGCTGTATGTCGCCTTCTATGCCCGACCGCAGATTGTGGATTTCCATCTCAAGCGCTTTCTCAAAGCGAATAAGGTCGTCGAGAGCTCTTTCCATCCTTTGAGAAATGCTTCGTAGCATGATTCCCCCGGCGGAGAAGTTCCGATCCTTGGTGATCAGTCGAAAGGCTACCGAATCGTGCCTTGGAACAGACTCAGAAAGTGCAGTCAGCAAAAGTGTTGGTTTGAAAATCACCTCCGACGCTCCCACCCGACATGTATGGTCAATCTTTGCAGCTCTTCCGTTAAGTGCTCCAACGCGCCGTAAATAAGTGGCGCCATCGTATAGGCCTCACAGTTGGGATCCAGAAGAACGGAGGTGCCAACGTACGACGTGGTAAATAGCGTGCGCGCCTTGGAGACGTCATGTATGAGACAAGAGGCGCGGGGTTGGCGGTGGCATGGAGTGGAATGATCCATTTCGGCGTCGATAGTATTCCACACTGAAGAAAGACTGCGATAAGTCGAGCAGAGTGTGCTTTCTCTGACCACAAAGAAAGGAGTAGAGCATGCCAGCGTAAGTGATTTCGATGCCATATATGCACTTCCTGCATAGGCCAAGCCGAAGAGGCACAATGACAGGAGGGAGAGGAGGCTCGGAAGAAACGAGACAAACGCGACCAGTATCCATAGAATATGTGTAATGCGTTGTAAGGCTACACGCAGAATCAGCAGTGTCCATGAGAGAAATGAGTCAAACTTTACTGGGAAACGGCATCTTTGAAGAGTGGCGTACAACACTCATGAAAGATTGATCGAAGGGTGCATAAACATGTGACACGGACGCTCACGCGGATTGAGTACATTGGATGCGCATTATGATTATCGACAAGGTCTTTGTATCGAAGTAACGAGAATGCAGTACGGGTAGGTAGGTATGTATTGCGTGCGTCTAGTTAAGGAAGAGGCTGCTTTCCACCTCGTTCATCAATACGAGCCGTCCTGCTGCGAGTCTAAAGCGGGGGTGAGTGTAGTGTGGCAAAGGGGCTCAGAACTTACCGCTATCTGCGAGGAATCAGATGGGGGAGGGGGACTAGCTGATGCAGTTCGGGTTTGGCGCGTCTTCCCCTTGGTCTCGTCCCTTCTTTCGCCCGACTGCGTCAAGACGTTCAGACTCGAAGCTGTTATTCCCATAATTCGATGAACATACCAAAGCAATGGCAAGTCGTTCTTTGAAATTGGGTGTATTGCCTTGAGAACGAGCTGGTTGCGGGGCACGGACTGTGACAGTCGATCCAGAGGGAGGCGCCATGTCGTCAATGACTGCTGTCGGAGACACTTTATGCCCAAGGATGTGGATTGTGCTTGTATATGTGTTACCGTTCTGAGACCTTTCATAAAGGTTTGTACGCACTTTTCCCCGAGGACCTCAAAGGCGATGTACTGATCTTTGGCAATGAAGAAGCTCGTTTGTACGTGCTCGACCTGGTAGAGTATCGGAGCCAGCGCGTAACGTTTGACAAGGAGGACATTCGTTTGCTCCCGGGATCAAAGTCGCCACCGTCACCGTGAGGAAATCTGAGGTTCCCGGAAGCCCATAAGTGAGGCGTAGAGTTGAGCGATCAAAGTCAACAAGGGTGTGGTCAAGAGAAATGTTCGTGATATGGGTGTTCTCTTCAACCAGCCAAGGGCTTTGACATCCTGGAGCCACCGTCGCTGACCTATGGGTGAATCTTAGAAAGAACGCAAGAGTAGATATCCAGCAGTCGACGACACACCAAAGAGCCGTAGCTTTATCGTAGATCATGAGGCGGCGAAGGTTGATGTGGGGGAATGGAGAGAAAGGATTGAGGCCGTCAAGGTGGGCCATTCATCGCATATATGGGCAGGAGACAAAGCAAGGCGATTACGTATGCGCGACACTTACTGCGGGTCGGTACCTTAGTCGGTACTGACAAGCAACTGAGTGGCAACTGACTAAAATGCTCCCGATGAGCGCCTTCTCAAAACACGAGATTCAAAGATGTGTCAGCGATCCCGGCTTTAATTGACCCGCGTGGAGTCCCGCCGCCTGTCCCAGGACTTAGGCTCTTGCCTTCGAGATAGTACTGTACTGGTATCCGACCAGTAAGTATCCGACGGAACTGCTCCTGGTCGCATCGCGGGCCGGCGGCATGTATTATGATGTAACGACGATCGGGCCTATTTGAGTGACACACGTGTCAGAGAAAGACCGAGGGTCCGTGAGTCGTGACCGCTATCCCGTCGTCCATCACCTCCGCGTACACACCTGCGACACCGTCGCCGACCGTGTGCCAAAGCTGATTTCCATCGCCACGTCATTGCCCTCCAAAGTCGGAGCTTCGATTGACCTTCAAAAAACGAGATTGAATTAGCTGCTACGGTGCATGTACATCACTCCCCTTGTAGCCCGGCTTGCAACTTCGCCAGCGGTTCAAGGTTGGCCATTCGATAGGTCTGGCACGTCTATGCCAGCCTACGCCTTCGAGTTACTGGGAATACTTTCCGTCAGTCAGTGCGGTCATACGGTTTCGGCCCGTCTCGGCGGTGTTCCTTTGTTCAAAGGAGGTATATAAACCATGAAAGGACGCATCTTGGCACCCATTTTCTGCCACTCGCAAACTACCATGTCGCTGATCTATGACAAGGCCACCGGCATCTGGTGCGTTCTTCGTCAATATCTCGCCAGATTAGCGCTAACACAGTACCACAGGGCGGCACAACTAACTCCCGGCTGGCAGCAGCCTTGGATAGTCGACGAACAAATCGTAATCACCAACATCTGCCTGGGCGACGAAGTCGTCGAGCATCAGCGGACGTCAGTCCTGCTGAACTATCGTTCTGCGATTCATTCTGCAGAGGATTCTTTCTCTACTGCGATGGTTACTTCTTTGACGCCAGAGTTGGTGAGCATCACACATCTCAGAGTGGAATCCAGGTCTCATCCAATGCCAGATTGATCAAGTCAAGACCAATTTCACGCTCCCCAAAGGAACAGAGGTTGCCTTTGAAGTTCAAGGACTCAAGTGCGTAATCTCCAAGGATACGTGAGATTGAAGTGTTGATTCAGTCGGCAGCGTTGTACATCTTCTCGGTCATTATGTTACGACGACAAAGATCGATTCCCGATTTGCCCCCTCCAGCGTCGGCCCTAGCATGGCCATGTCGTCAGCCACTGCCAGTTCCAGGCCATTTGGTATCGAGAGCGTCAGTGCCACTGGGCTGCGCACAACGTCCGCTCACCTCAAAGAGAATAAAGGTGCTTCGCGTGTAAGGATCTCTTATTATCATATTATCTTCCATATAACGATCTGGTTGGTTAGGCCATCAAGCGCAAGAGGGGATAAATCAAGAGTGCGGAAATAGTTGAACAAGCTGCGAATCAGGCTATGTTAGTATATCTTGTTTAGATTTCGGAATAATACATCGAGGCTCTTTTCACTTATCATGAGGCAAAGCTTCGCGCCATTGAAATTTGTATCACTACAGTCAAGGAAGCCACGCCTGATGACCCAAAGCGTTTGCACAGAATCACTCATATCGGCACATGCGCACCTTTTGTCCACAGCCCATCACCTTGAGCCACTTTGCCTGACGCTGACCTCAACATGCCTCGTACGTTTTCTCACTCTCTTCAGCCGGTCCCTGACGTTCCTCTAGTCATCCGTGTCGATACCGACTTACTGAACCTCTATATCTCTCGCAATCTGGACAATCGGCAGCCGCGTCAACAACCGCAGTGGCGACCTCTTCCCGCCCATCCCACCAAACGCTCTCGGAGGCGATTGATCTCCGGCTGCATTGTATTGATATTCCTCTGCATGCTATCTCTCTGGATTGGCTACTTCGGCCGCTGCTCCCTTCCCCTCCAGTGGGCGGGTTTTTGCCGCCGACCTTCACAATATGCGCCTCTCATGCCTCACGATCACGAGATCATCGTGATGAAATCCGTCTTTGGTGCTCAAACCGCCATCATGGGCGCTGTCTCCGAAGTGCACTCTTTGAAGGGCGCCATGATATCCTCCGATAGCAACACCCTCCTCGACGCCATCCAAGGCGCTCAACAAATGGTGCGACGCGTCAAAGAGGGTATCGAGGTGCTTATCGAGAACATGAAGCGTGCCAAATCGTCAGTCATCTGCCATAGAGCAGTTGAAATTTACTTACGTAGTGGCGACAGTGACCCAAACGTTTTTATAAGGGCGATGGATTCACTAGGCAGCTGGGTACCTTCGGCTCTAGAGCAAGTCGTCAACGTATCGATACTGGTTCAGAGGGAGGAGAAACTCCAGGAGGAAAGCGAGCGATCTCTATCTGCGTCGTGGGCCGCAACACTCGGCTGGAACCGAGAACAGCGCGAGCAGTCTCATCGACGAGCCGCAGCAGCCAGGCATGCGTCGGAGAAGCTGAGGGAGGCAGTGGAATTTCTGCAGCGAGTTCAACCGGCGCTTTTATCGATGCAGGCCGATATGTGGGAGACTTTACAACGTCAAGGTGATCTCTCGACTCCGGTTGCATTGGTCATTGGGAGTTCTTGAGTGGGCATTATGGAGGCGGTTTCATAGAGAAATTTCTTTCAATTTCAGCTAGTTCACAGTCATAATTAAAACTTCAGAAATCATACATGCGTTGCTTGTAGGACACGTAAGTAATGCAACAACGTCGGTCAGTAGGAAGGGTTGACAAAGTCTAGATAAATCACCTCCCAACTAACAAGACGTTTGTAGGTCACAAGATTCTTCTGGGTTCTTTTTTCGTGTGCCCTGTGTGATCTTTACTTCGGCTGAGAGCGGTGGAAGCCCATTGCATACCACGCGCCCATTTGGTGTGCGGCTTGTCTGGCATCCTCCTGTCTCCACTGACGCCACTGCTAGTCGGAACCTTCGCCGCTTTCTTACAATGAGACGGCAGGGTCGTTTGCTGGTTCTGTCTCCGAGATTTCGCACGATGAGAACTCCCAAACAATACCGATGCCGGGAGTGCCAGGAGAGCGCGCAGCCTTTGTGCCAATGTCGGCCGACGAAACTCTGTGAGCGGATGAAAGTGATAAGACACTGACAAGAAGGAGAAGAGAGTACATCAACCATACCACGAGTGTCAAGCGCAGCTGTCTTGTCCTCTCCGTTACGCGGAGACGTTTGCAGTTTGAAAGGTTCTGCTTGTGATTCTATCAGCGATGGAACGGCTGGCGAAGCTAGACGTACGTACCTTCAAGATCAACACCTTGAGCACGTCGATGGGCCTCAGCTATAGCCTGTACCTCTTTAGATCTGGCGTCTGGAGAGGCGTAGTCTGTCGGCTGACACCCGTCGAGAATCTGTCTGGAATTTGCCCCTAATGGTTCCACCGCAGCAATCTCTGCCCGCTTTTTTTTAAGATATTCGGCGAGTCTTACTTCACTAGCTCGAAGATCCGCTTCCACCTTCCTGGCGTACTCGATGTCGGTCTTCCCAGTATCGGGACAATTTGTGACAGTATGCGATTGGAGTGCGAGGGAGTGCTGGGAGCATAGGAAGGGTGGGACTTAGATTCGATATGATAGTAGCGGGTGGAGTAGGGAGGGCATCCGCAGAAACGACTGCCGATGCGGTTGTGTTTTTTTCGGTGCCAAACATTGCATTGTCCAGTTGTTGAGTTCTTGCGATTTTCTCTCTGACGGCTAGCCGTGAGCGTTTGAGAGAAGCGATCTGAACTCTGGTTTTTCATTGAAATTACTGTATTGATAGTGCAGACACAAACACACCTTTGCAAAGTCAGACATTCGTCAAAGAACAGCCACGGATTGCTGATGTCATCCCCTGATACGCTGTCAAGGTCCGTCGAGAATTTGACAACTGGATACTCTTGGGCCCAAGTATGGTCTGCTACATCGGCATCTATGACTACAGGTGGTCCACCCACGTCGGGTCCAATGAGACCAGCATCTTTCAGCTTTTCAAGGATATCAGCTCTCCACTCCTGATCATGTTCGGAGACCTCCAGGATGTCGAAGGCCTGGCTCTGCGGCTGGAGTTGATATGTACCCCGCTCGCGATTCTGCGGCACGATATGTTTGACGAGAACGGTGACACGCGCAGGCATGACCTGATAGCAGTCCGGCCAAGGAAGTGGGGGGCTGCAGTCTAGAGGCTCGCGCTCGAGAGGATGTGGTATTTGGTTAG
The DNA here is from genome assembly GCA_019915105.1 of Strobilurus luchuensis. Classification (NCBI taxonomy): domain Eukaryota; kingdom Fungi; phylum Basidiomycota; class Agaricomycetes; order Agaricales; family Physalacriaceae; genus Strobilurus; species Strobilurus luchuensis. The sequence goes on along the minus strand of JAHLMJ010000012.1, from coordinate 274,064 downwards.
GGAGAATCGGGTACGTCATTTCGGGAAGAGTGGCAGGATCAGGACCTGCGAGCATTCCCCGAGACACGAGGACGACGTCGAGAGGAAAATAGTTCCCTAGAGGAGGAAGAATACCACAGTACTGCGAAAATTCATGAGCCATGCCAAATATGCATAGTTAGACACACCTCGGCGACGCATGCTAAGTATTTTCTGGGACACCAAGCTTCGCATGATCGTGTTGTATCCACATCCTCGAACCGTGCGAGGGAAGCGACGGGATCCATTTGAAAAACAAAGTATTCTCCAAGCAAAGGGATCGACATGTTGCTCCCGAGAATGAACAACCTTCGTCACTCGGAGTCGTCACTCGCCAATCGGCATCGCAGCCTCCATCTGGCCTCCATCAACTTACATAAACCAATACATAAATACGCGGGACCGTCGGGAAGGACGCCATTGGCCAAGGGGTGCCGGACGCAGTTCGGAGTTCCTTTCGGAAAATTCGAAGTTGATGCTGGCTCTCACCTGTCCAGTGACAATGTCCAACAATACTGCCCCGTGGAAGTCGCCTCTGAGACGTACGAATGCTAGCTACTCGTGATCAAATACTGGGACCAAACCTTCTGAATCTGACTTGGCCGTGTCACGGTGAATGCTTCGTGTCTTCCTCCGCGCCAATTATAACCACGTCTGTCATTGCCTGGCTCTAGTGAGGCCCAAGAGAAGGGGACAGCACTCAGAACGTTTATATTTTTTTTACTTGCTGCAAATCCACCAGCTTCGCCGATTGAGGTCCGATTACTCCAACTCACTTGGCTCAAATATCTCATAGGGACTGGCACCACTGAGGCTCGACTGTGTGCTCACTACTGTGTCTCTCTTGATTGAGAACTATTTCCAATATTAACACCCCATGGGATACAACGTCGGGTTCTGAAGTCACCTTTGGGGCGCACGAATGACAGCCCAATCAATTACTTGCAAGTGAGTCAGGTCTTCCGACTTGTCCGCGTCGCACTGAATGTACCGTCTTCTTCCCCCGCCAATTATAGCCACGTCTGTTGATATCCGGTCTGAGCGAGGTTCAAGAACAAGGGGACAGCACGCAGAAGATATATTGTCTTTACTTGAGGTCAACCCACTAGGACTGCTAATCGAGTGTCGACTCTGCCCATTACTCCATCCCATCTGGCTCAAACATGTTGTAGGGACCGGCAGCCCTCAGCGAGTCATTTGTCTCCAATAATACCGCCTCATTGGATACAACGAAGCCACCTTTTGGACCGCACAAATGACAGCCCACTCAGTCACTTGAGTTAGGTCTTCTGATTTGTCAGCGTCACAACGGATGCACTGTCTTCTCCCCCCGCCAGCCAGTAATAGCCACAACTATAGACTCCATCGACATCCTGACTTCGTGTATCACTTGCATTCACTTGGCGCCAACCCGCTAGCTCCGCCAATTGAGGTTTGACTCTTCCCACTACTCCGCCTCCAACGTCGGAGGTTTGACTCCCTGCTCACTAATCTGTCTCCCTTGACTCAAAGATTTCATCTAGATGCCGCCACGTATTGATGACGCAAGACCGTTCTACGGCTACGTATATGCCGTAGAGGAGTCGATTACATTACCGATGTACAGATTCCTACTCGACGTCGCCGAAAGTAGTCCCTCCGTCATTAGCAATCGGCAATCCATAATCACGGAGATGCAGCAGCAGATCGAACAGCTCACGGCATACCTGGAGAATGCCTCGAAAGGCGCTCGTCCGGGAATGCTCATCCGACCTTGGAAAAGGCAATTTCCCTTTGCCAGCGACCTCGACACTGGCTCGTATTTCCTCCCCATTGGGTTGTTCGGACATGGGGCGACCAAGCCTCCTGCGGCCATGGAGCCATTCACGGATCTACTGGCTACGGCATGGAGCCCAGATGCTGCCGTGGCTACTGATCCAACTTGGATTCCGAAGGAGGGCAAGAAATACTCATGGATATGTCACCACTAGCTGTAGGCTATGAGCCTCAAGTCTAGCTGTAGCTAGATTAATTCTTGTCTCATTTTACTGAGCTAGCTAGAGCCAGCCTGCTGGCTAGCTGTAGCTTGTTTTGAGGCTCATGTTGGTCCACATTAATAAGCAGACCATTGCCATATTGAGCCATAGAGCGCGGAGGGCGCCCTTGACGGCGCCCAAGACCCTTCTGTGACCAGAGCGGAGTTCCAAAGTAGTCCTAATCAGGACGTTGCACACGGCATTGTTCCCGGCTGGTTTCTGGGCATCGTAAAGGTACAGAGATTGTCTTAAAAGGGCATTATTGCTAGAATAATGCAGACGCTATCATTGGTTGGTAGAGTCGCTACGCCACATATCTGTACAAGCTAAGTCCGAGGCCTCTTCGCGGCTTTTCCTCCGCCCCAACGCTGTGCAAAACTATTGTGAATGGTGTTGTACATCTCCGCCTGTCGGAGGGCATATGCTCGTCGCCCAGGGCAAACAGACACTGACCCAAACGCGTCGTCTGCCTTCGCGCGCCACATTTCCGCGTACCACCGGAGCGATCGAAGTGTGGCGTCCATTTCCCTTTCTATCAGGAGCACCTCTTCACGCCAACGCTCCTTCCGCGCATACGCTTTGCACCATTCGATGCGAACGGCTATACCATTGATTAGGGAAGTAAGCACAGTAGATAAATGTTACTCACATTCGTGGAGATACTCGTCCGACTCGTCCGGGGCGCCTTGAGCCGTCCAAATCCAAGAGAGTGTACGCCGGCCAGCGCCTCGCTCCTCAGCTCCATGTTCCACCACCGTCTCTACCTCTTCCTCATCGGCATCCAACAGTAGGCTGCCCGTCATGTTGGTGCTAGGCCTCCCCGAAATCTTGGCGAGTCGTCGCGCTGCACGAGCGTCATGATCCTGCACAAACTTTAATTGGACATCTGCGTCAGCCAAGATACGAAACTCTCCGCAAGCATCCTGCCCAATTAGCGCTCCCAAAGCCCGGCGCGCCTCCCTATACTTCCGTGCCTGGGCGTCTACACGATTGCTGACCACATCGATGAGCGTCTTGGCTCGCGTCGTCTTCTTTTGGCCTCGCAAGTATGCGTTCCGGAACATGATAAGATGCCGCTTTGCATGCAAGCGCAAGCGCAGCATGCCAAGTGAGGAAGAGCACTGGGCCCGCCGCAAACGAGCCTCCATGTCGAACAAAGCGGGCCGGCGCATGCTCGCACGGAGTGCGGACGGAACCTCTGAGGGTAGCCACAGCTTTGTGAACTCGGCTGGAACGGGACGTCCACGATCTGTCGCCTCGTCGTCTGATTGCTGAATGAGGGAAGAGACACCCGGCATGTATGTTTCCTGGAGGGCTCGGAAGCGAGGGAGGCCTTTGAAAAATGCTTTGCGCCGCTCGTCGATTTTGCCGTCGCGCTCCTTCGTGGAACCATTGATACGCATCTTTGAGAGATCCCTGATACGACGCCTAATGATCTACTTAGTTTCAAAGCCGCTGTCATTGGGTGAAAAGACCTACTGGACCTCCTCTAACCGCAGGCCAAGTGTGACAAACACCGTTTGACTCGATTTACGGCTTCCGCCATCCTGCAACGAAACGCCCTCCTCCGACTCTTCCTTCTGCAACGACTCCCGCACCTCTGCCTCCGAAAGCATTTCTGCACACCAAGTCAGTAACAGTGTCATAGCCATTTCGCAATAGCGGGGGTGTTCTAACCTTTTTTCCATCCCGCCACATACGGATTCTTCACCGTCCGTTGTGCTTTTGGTAAATCCTCTTGCTCGTGCCACGCCGTCACCTCCGCCTGCCACTTCTCTCGCAACTCCGGGTCCAGGGCATTTGATGTCTCTCGGAAGTTAGACAACTGCTTAGCGCGCTCCTCGATGGCGACAGCTTGACGTCGTTCCAATAGAGCTCCTGTTATCCATAAGCTTTCTTTCTAAATCATTTCAAGAGTGGATTGCTCACCGAGACTAAGATTCTTGGAGAAATTATGATTGTCGACTGCATCCTCAATGTTCTCGTGGCGACCGTCCGCATGCATCTCCCTGGTTGCCGTCGCCAGAGCATTAAGACGAGACCAGACTCGCTCCACAGCCTCGCCGTCTGTCATGCCCGCACCCGTCTTATAGCGCAGTGACTCGCTCATTGTGCATTCCTCCTCGTGGACGGCGCCGTGCCAAACCGGCGTCCCGACTCGAATTTTTGGTGTGGTCCCATTGGGAGGCTGTTTGAGTAGATCCGGCATCCCTTCGCGGCGTGGGAGAAGGTTGACTTTCCACTGGCACCCGATGTCATATGAGACCAGGATATCCGCCAGTTCCTCGCCAAGGATGGAGGCCCAGAAGACGTAGTCCATGTTCGCATAGCTATCGAACAGATCAGTGCTAAGTACGCCAATGAGAAGCAATACTTACCGTTCCCCTTTCAAAAGATCTCCGAGACCGAGCGGACGAATAATCTCATGGCGTGTGCAGATGCAACCCCCCACCCCGGTACATCGTAGGCCAGTCGACAATCGACTTTCCCGCTGCATGAGCGCTGCAAAGGCAATACAAGATGACACCTATAGATTCAGAAGCTCTGATTAGATAAGAACGCAAACAGAAGACTTGAAGTCCACGTACATCCTCCTCTCTTACATACCCCTTAAGATGTTCGGTATAGCTTGCCGACGGGACAATACAGCCCAAACCGTCGGCCAGAATATCATAGGACTTGTTCTTGCTGCGCTGGCGCAGTTTCGAGGCCATTCGGAAATTGGCGTCCATCCCGAGAATCAACGCGTACTTGAATCTAAGATTTAACATGTTAGTCGGACGAGCTCCCGATATATTGAGGAAAAGAACGCACTTGAGATTGGCCTCAACATTCTCCCACCCCTCTGGAAGATTCACTTTACGGCGAGGGCATGCCCAACACCGCACTGCAGCCGATCCAAGAGTAGCAGAACGAATTCCGCCAGGGAGAGCGCCAATCCCGGAGCGTTTCATGCGCTTCAGATATGACCACTGGCGAGACATGACCGTAAAAGACTTGTAGCGGTCGGGAATCCATGTAGTCCCCAGCGGATCCGTGAGGCGTTCGAGTGTTGTCACGAAGTCGCGAACGTTGACGTTGGCCGTGACGTTGAGTCGTCGATAGAAATCCAGGCATTCGAAGGTAGCAAAGGTCTGCGGCGAGGATGTTGTGGCAGGATACCATCCGTTATGCAGGGGAGCCCTCCAGGCGTGCGGATCGTCGGCATACGAGTCGCAGCCACAGTTTGCCATGGGGAACTGATGAAGACCGTTGTTGTGCATGACCGTCACAGGGCGAGGTGTCTTTGGGACCGGGCACGGATCGCCAAAGTGACCCAGCTGGTAGGTGTAGCCTAATTCCGTCAGAGAGGTCCGCTGCAAAAAAGCGCCGTTCCGCCACACCTAGAGAACCGTCTCGTTTAGTCGCTTCATATGGTGAGGTTTGTGAGGATCAAACATACCCTTAGAGTGTGTAGGGGAGTACGTTGGTGCCGCGCCAGACAGCATGCTCCGCATTCCCAAAATTCCCCACAAGTTTTACACTTGTACAATCTATCGACAATGCGCGCAGGATTCACATTGGCGGAGTAGGCAGGGAGATGTGAAGTTGATGGGGGATGCGAGGGGGTGGATAGAGACGGCTGAGAAGTATCCGTCACCGCACCAGGCACGCTGGGAGACGAAGTCGAGTTCGGTACATCAACATACAACCGCCAGCTTGATTTGCAGGTCGAACAGGTCGCGCCGCCGGGGAGGTATTCTTGAACAAACAGCTCCGCAAGGAACTGATCGTCATAGGGGATCCATACGGCCATAGGATCGTCCTGCATGGAATGTATCAGAGAGAGACGACTGTCATAGACTGACAAACTCACTGAGCTGCGATAGCGCTTCTTGGTTTTGGCCTCTTCATTCAGCCCACCAGTGTCACCCTCCTGCTCGTCGTCGTCGTCATCCGAGACCTCTCCGGCAAGGTCGGGTAGAGTGTCGTAGTCGTCGGGACCGACATATGGCATTGCATCTGGAATGATATCCACCCAAGCATCCTCATCATCATGGTGGTGTGTCCCGCTACCACTCGCCGTTGCTTCCCCCATCTCTCGCGCCGATGTACCTGACCCAGACTTCCTTGACTTTCCCTTCTTCTTCTTCTTCCTACGCGCGTCGGCCTCTGAAAAGATTCGCGTGCCGTCGCGCGAAAAGGTGTAGGTCATGTCCATGTTATCGAGCATCCCATGGGGTTCGCCCCAAGCGCTCGGAGGTGCCATATCAACGTCAGAGGGACCGTGTCTCGAAGGCCGGCCGCGCCTGATTGGTTGCGTCTGTGACCCGAAGTTCTTCTCAATGAAGAGAGCGATCTGCTGCCGGTCCACAGCAGAGCGATATCGGCGGCCGGTATGGTTCGTCATGTCGGGAAATGGGAGAGCGAGGGAGCGCGGCGAAAGGAGAAACCTCTGAGACTGGCAGGCAAAGCGGGATAGGGCAAGCAGAGGGCAAGCAACTCAACGCGACCCTCCCTGGTCGAGGGTCGCGTTGACACTTGGCGGCAAAAATACAAAGCGATGACGAATGACTAACGAGTATTGATGTGAATGATTCTGATCGGGTTCTGCCGACTTAGCAATGTATGCCTGGCGGTCAATCGCATCTTGCATTCGCACCTCATGCATCCGTTTTCTCTGCGCTCGCATCTGCTTCGTATAGAGAGCCTTCGAAGCGAGTGGAATCTCTCGCATCATCAACTTGCAGTCTTGCGTCTCTTCCTCCCATTCTGGCGAGAATGTAATCGCGTTCACCGCGCCGCTGGCTTTTGGCGTGTCTTGTTCGACTGGTGGTTTCGCCGTTACCCAGAAACGGAAAACTCCATGATTTCTCGTTGGAAAGACGTACGAACATCAGGCCTTTCTAGCGCAACGACTGACCCCACCAAGGTATTGAACCGGCGGCTCCTCGATGAGGATTTTGACGTCCACCCAAGACTCGGTGATGACAGTTTGTGTCGCGCTGGTGTTCTTCCCCCACCCCAGGTTGAGGTGCGTGTCTTGCTCCACCATACGCAAAAGTACGTCCATGCGCCAATCTCTAAATACTTTACGCGCAGTTCGATTGACTTTTCATAGTGACACTGGTCTTGAAATCGGCAGCGAGGAGTATTACACGCGTATGCTCGGCCTCGTCGACCAGTACGCCGCCTATCAGTGCGAACTTCAAGAAACAGTTGGCACGGGTGATATCCTTGATTATCCGTGTCACCCTAGCCCGATTGAACCCCGCGCGACGGTGAGCATCTTGTGCCTCTTCACACAGGGTTCTCATAACTGTGGCCGCAGATTAACACGGTAATCCGGACACGCGGCTATGAGCTCGCACACAATCTTGTGTCTAACACGTTTGTCTGACACGTTTGCCCTTGCCTTATCTTCGACTTGAATCTTACGATATGCCATCATCTGTAGAAATTCCAGCGCCACGCCCCAAGGGGGCGTGGCGCTGGAACATTTCCAATAACGGTCCTTTATCGGCAACCTGAGTAATATCGGAATATATCCAATAACGGTCCTGTTTGAGATCCTTTCCATCAGAATACCTCCCAGATTGGTGCGTACAACATGTTCTTCCGAATGCACTGACCGTCATCTATTTAAACACGACTAATGGGAGGATCATATACACCTCGAACGTCTGTGATGATTCGGTTTGAACAACCCCCGTCTGGACGTTACTGCTCCACCAACGCTCAAAGGTAATGTTCCCTTTTCGACCTTATGGGAATGTGAGCTGATTGGATTTGCAGAGAAATTGAAGCTATGCTTCGCGCGCTACGCCCTCTTTATCGCGCGGTTCTTGAGGACGAAGTTGCCTGGGCTAGTAAGTTTCTCGTCCACACTTCGCCGTACAAGGACTAAGGACAATAATCTAGGGGGGAAAATGCCGCCACGCAATCGGGAGCTTGAACAGGCAGAGGGTCTCATAGCATTTGAATACCGCATCGAGGATAGCCTCTGTGAGGATCTTCTCTCGATGAATGGGGCTTGGCTTGTGGGACCATTCCAGGAATGCGGAATCCTCTGCCGCAAGGACATGACCAACCTTCGTGATCAGTTATTACATCCTCCGATTCGCAGAACCCTTCGCGCAGCCCTTGGCATCCGGTTTTCGCACCCGAATTGGTATCGCCTTGTGCAATGGCTCGGATGGCCCCAGAATCCCTCCCACTCTGGCGAGTACCTAGGTGAGTAGTATTTTCACCTCTTTCGCGTCTTTGACGCCTCCTTTGCAGAGGAATTTAATCCCTATACAGAGTCTGACTCGGTACGTGGCGAACGGCTGCCTAGGGCGCTGCCTGGCTTTCTTTTTACATATCAATAGATCCCGATTTCTTCTCTGTAATGTAGGTAGGGCGCCAATATTCGCGCTACATTTCGCTATCGTTTAGCTAGGTTATGTGCCGCGAATAGCATGTGTTTGAGTTCTGCCTACCATTATAAACCGGAGCACGATTTTGTCGCTATGCTTGGTATTCGTATCACCATTGCCTCGCATCAAGCGTCTGAAACGAAAACCATGAGTACCAAGGTCCCGACAAAACCTCCATTTGGCCGAACGTGGGCCAGTTATTGGATTGATGAGCCATGTCTCACCAAACTACCCTTTGTCTCCCGATATAGCGGTGAACACGTTGAACGCGTCTGGCAGGCTCAATGTGCGTATCTATCCCGTATCCCGTATCGGCCAGTCGCGCGCGCTTACAATGGGAACGTCTATGCAGCAGCAGTCAAAGGACCTCCTCGCTCGCAACTTCAACCTATGCGCGCCACCGGGACCGGGCAGGGCATTATCCCCGTACGAGCGAAGCTTTAGCTGTCTTGTGAGATTGCGACGCGAGGGCGGCGCATGTGCAAAGGGTTGAGAATGGCGCAGGGAAGCTGATGGATGATTATTGGACATTTATGCAACCACATGTATTGGGAGCGCTGACAATCAAATGTTGATGAATATAATAGTAAGAGAGTACCAGGATAAGTAAGAGGATTACGCGGCGCAGAGGATAAGCGGAGGTGCGTAACGACGAGCGACAAATTCCTCAGTCCACGAATCAGGCAAATGTCATCGGGCGAGCGTAACAACGTAGGGCCTGCCGAAGATATACCCAATCCGCCATAGGGAGCTCTGTACCCCGACGTAGATCGTCTTCAAGGGTACCGCGACGAATGTCCAAGGCGAGGATTATAAGATCATCATGAGTAAAAATACCCATCTGGTGGAACTGCTTTTCCAGAACATCAAAGTGGTGAGAGTGCAGAAAGGCGCGAACCTCCGCATGTACGAAAGCGGGGTCGTTGGCAAGAGTGCAGCCGGCAGGGTATTGTGCTGTCGCAAGTTTTGTAGGCCGTGAATGCGGATTGCGCTCTTGAGCTGTGATGCGATCTGAGCTGCTAGTCGGCAATGGTCATGAATGCACGTACCACCATCAAGAGTTGTAGCATCTTGTACTAGAAAGAACCGCCGGAGAGGGCGACAGGTTCTGAGGTGGGTCTCGACTCGCCTGAACGGTGATTGTAAGCACAACATAGAGATAGGCTGAGGCCGGGGACGCACAGTCGATATGCCACTGTGTTATGCTCTGCCTCAAGAAATGCGATGCCTTGACCATCCAGGTTGCAAGCCTTGGCCCGAATCCGGCTGTCTGTCGAGTTGAGAGCCACGTCCAGAGGATATCCGTCTACATAGGGTCCGAGAACACCACGACGAGAAGTCATGGCAGAGTATAAAGCGATACTCGTACGCCGCCAGGACCGAGGATGGACGTAAGAGTGAAGGCAGCAGGCTTTCGATCGTGGTCAAACACGACAAGTTGAAGCCCTAACCCTGGTCAATTACCCATTTTGGGAGGTGTCGGGTGACTCGGCGGGCTCGTTGTGGACGAAGGCGGCTACGTATGAGCAATGTAAAGAGTGCGTTACGATTGTAGAGAGTTTCTTCAGCGTCCTCTAAAAATTCATAATTTCGGTCCAATAAAAGTTACATAAATCCAAGATGCGAATTGGGTTCACATTGATGCTTTAGCACCACATCGACCTTTCGTACACTACCTCAACCTCCGGCCCGCACCCACCTCTTACGCCCTATACGGCTATTTCCCCACATTGCCGAAATCCTTTGACATCGTTGGAATGGGCCGGCATAAGAAGTACGCAACCCAAGCGGAGAAAGCTGAAGCCAGGCGAGAACAGCGCATGGCACATTATCATCGGTGCGTCTCAATGGTTCAACGTTTGTACTATTAATGATCCTTCCGATAGCAACAAGAATAAGATATGCGCCAAGCAGAACGCTAAGAATGCCCGTCGTCGGGAGGAGGAGCCAGCAGATCCCGACAAACCTCGCAAGCGTAAAGATCCAATCATCCCGTATGTAGGCCAACTTTGCATACTGGGACATAATCATTGAAACAGAGACAACTGCAGGGTGAAAAGGACGATACCCACGCGAGCTGAGCTCCTGGCCAAGGGGAAGAAACACATGCAAGCTCTTAACGAATATACCCACCACAGTATCGATGCTTTTGCGCTCGAATGCGCTCGACGTGCTCTCCTCCCGGATGCCCCTGATATGGAAGAGATCCGCTCCGACATCGTCAAGATGCACGAAGCCTTGCAACCCATCGTTGGCGAGATGTACACCGAATACGGGCGATATTACGAGGAATGTATCGAGCTGGGGGAGATCGAGAACGCATTCTGTAGCCTGGAGACATACCTCCATGGCATCATTACCTGCCTTGCCGATGACGAACTCCAGGAGTATTTAGATGAGAAGATTTTCCCATTTTGTCGATAGCATGAAATCTACGCGTAGTTTACTTCAATCTAGATGCACAGTACAAACGTCCCCCCTTTCCTCAGCGTCGCGAAAAGCTTTCCGAGCCTCGGGCAACGTCTCGAAACGTTCGTGGCTGCAGCCCGATACCCCGACAACATTCAAGGAACACTCCAAGCTGTGAACGTGAACGGTTAATGTCTACAGCAAAGGCCGATGCGTCATAGGACGTACTAGGACCGGTAGATCCCCGGGCGCAATCCACGGAAGACGCAATAGTATGGGGCCTGGATACCGCCAGTTAAGGGGTTGCAAACGTTGTCGAGAGAGAATGCGGCGCGGCCGACACTCTTGACAGTGCTCCATATCCCCCCGTCCAATTTGCGCACCCAACCCATATGTAGCGCATAATTATAGGCCGCCTTGGCAGCGGTAGGGTTGGGATAGCGAACGTAGATCGCCTTTGGAATACGTTCGACAAGGCGACGCGCGACGTTCCAGGAATCATAAATGCCGGTGTCCAAACCAGAGAAGACAACCAGAGGGGCGCGCGCAGATACTCCCGAGTGTCGCCTCTTGATTGGCTTCTTAATTGCTTTCACATGGCACTTGCTGTCAATCTGGTGCCGTGCGGCGGTTGACCTAATAAGGTATTAGTTCGCAGGGATCAACCTCGGAATTATAAGCGGGTTACCAGTTTGGTACCTCAACTGCAACGGCGCCGCGAACTTGATACATCTTTTGGCGCGCAGCTGGAATCCCAATGGCAGGCAAGGGTCCACTCGTTTGGATGGGGCGTGGGATATTAGCAGTTGCAGTGGGTTCCGCTAGAAATAGCAGATGTTGATGATCGCAGACCTGCAAGAAAAACCCTAAGACGTACGACACAGCTCAAGGTCGTCGAGACTGGCAATGAGCGCATCCAGTTCCGGGTCGTCGTAATCCGATTCGTCATCGGTCAGCGTGAAAGCGTCGGGAGCCGTGTCGTATCCGCCATCGGATCCCTCGGAATCAGAATCGGTCAGAACGATATAGATATCTTGGGGCATCGCGTGAAGGGAGGAACAAGGCCAAGTAGTGAGAAAGGGAGTGTGTATTGATATTTGAGAGGGCACATATGACACTATTCTAAATTGGGTAACTAACTGATAACGGCGACAGAACCCGATGCCAAAGCCCTGTTGAACAATTCCATAGCTTCGACCTGGGTGGGCTTGCGTTGCTGGTAAGCGTAAGGGACGCCTCTCGTAGCAGAGTCTGCAACGAAACTGTTCGGGAGCATCAGTATTTGTAGCAAGATTGGAATGGCAAGTGAACGTACGCTTCACGAAAGACTCCGACGAAGCGACCACGGGTTACGGCATACCAGCGAGTCCACGGAGCTTCATTGCTGGGCGCCAACGGCTGGGTGGGAGGGACCGTATAGCGTACGCCAACAACAAAGGCTGGGGGTGCGCCGCCTGGAACGCCCCCAGCGACGCGAGGAGGAAGGGGCGGCAGGATGAAAGGAGGAAGTACACCGCCAACTGTAGCAGCAGCAGGAGCACCTGCCACTTGAGAGACAGCCGGAACTGCTACAGATGGGGTTCCAACGTCTGCGCCGAGGGCACCGTCAGCCGCAGCGACAGGACCCGTGGCGGAGATGCTGGAGGGTTGAGGAGTCGGGGAGCTCTGCGTCTGAGTGACTGAAAACGTTATAATGAGATTTCAAACATCGACAGCTTAGAAGACACTTACGAGTACTACCAGTGACGAAAATGATATCGTCTTCGGAAATTTCAGCGTCGTCGGAGACGTCGTCGGTAGCTTGGCCGCCAGCATCGGTGGTCGACGGATCCTCAGTGAGGGCCGGCGAGGCAGTGTCGCCAATGAGCGGGATGGAATCGGTGGAGGTAGACTGGGACATCGCGGTGTGTTTCTGGACCAACGAAGAGCGGTCGTGCGTCTTAAGGGAGGCTGAGCCTGACTACCTGTCCAAAATAAGCGAGGTTCTGTGTCAAAAGTTTCAGCGTGCGTACCGGACTGGCAGCCCCATGCAGGTTGGCTCTAGGCTGCCTAGGGATCAGAAGGATGGAGCCAATAACGTCCAATAATTATTCGAGATCCACAAATGATAACCAATAAGGGTCCAATAAGGGTCCAAACTACTGGGCTTGTGGAATTTGCAAGTGCAGTCTCATGTGGATGAGATAACGTACCTAATTCGCTGTTGGTTACGCCGCCACCAAGCCGCCGCGGTGCTCTGGACTGGATTCCTTTTGACTTCACAGCATGTCCGAAACTCCAGCGCCAGTTCCAGCGCCAGTTCCGGCGCCTGCGCCTGCGCCTGCGCCTGCGCCACCCGATGCGCGCCACACCCAAGTTCCAGCGCATCCAGCGCCACTTCCAGCGCCAGTTCTTGCGCCGGTTCCTGCGCCGGTTCCTGCGCCTGCGCCACCCGATGCGCGCCGCACCCGAGTTCCCATTCCCAAAGAAGACCGCGCGACTCGCCGAGGCTGGGCATCCGGTTGTCGGGAGGAGCTGCTTGAACCACACGTCGAGCCATACCGGCTGGCCTGTAGTCATGGACGGCAAACCGAGAAGGAGTACCTCGATACGGTATATAGAGAGTACTTCACTGCCATTCACTGGACTGTTCCCGACGCCGTAGAGCCACCCCGCCCTCTCAACAAATGGAGCGAAACTGGCATGCCTGTCGATGAGCTCAGCGACGAAGACATGCGCAAGAAACGCGAGGTCGTCGAGAAGGCCAAGCTAGTGAGTGACGCTTGTGCGGTATCATGCAAAGCCTTCTTGCTGACTTGTGGCACATAGGCTATCCAGCGTTGGCTGAAATATCGTGCCGAGAGACTGCTCAAGCGACACCGTAGAGGTCCCGACGATCCCTACAGTATTTTGCTGGCGAAGTTGTCTGGCCACACGCGGCCGCCCAAGGCGCGTCAGGCGTACCAGGAGTGGCAGGTGGCGAGCAAGGACGCCGTCAACGTGGAAGTCTCCCGGCGCTGGCAAGATGCAGTGAACAAGGGTACGGAGACCGGTCGCCTGGGTGCGAAGTTTCGCCAGAAAACGGCAAGGTCTATGTTTGAAGCGTTGTCGCCTACGGAAAAGACATCGTGGGGTGATAAAGCGAAGGCGGCGGCGGCTGCCGCCAAGGCTGCGTACACGGAAGCTCTTGTTATGCCGCCCTCATCTGATCCTGCCGTTCGAGCTGCGTGAGTCATCCAGTTTTCTATTCCACATTGATCACTAACCGTCAATTTAGGTGTATTATGTCCATGGCCAGCTTCTTCCAGCCCATTGTCGAGCACGTTGCCGAAGCTACCGGCTTGCAGATCATCATCCATGCGACTGGTCCCATGCCGCAATATCGAGGCGAAATCTCTACCATAACGTAAGTTGCACTGGCCATGGCAAAGAAAGACCCGATGTACTTACTTTCGCAAACTAGGGTGTGCAGCGGCAAAAACCTGGAGACGGTTCCTACCACAGTCACGAAATATCGCCCAAAGGAATACCGTCGTTACAAGCGCTATATCGAAGAGTACGCCCTGACTTGCTACACCGAGGAGCAGATGACAGCAGCGAAGCTTCCCAACGGCGCGTGTCCCAAGGCTCCAGCTGAGGGTATCGAATATGATCTGGCGACCATGAGCAATGACCAGGAGGATAGTGACGACGATGAGAGTGCTGATGGGAGTGACAACGAGAGAGAAGAAGGAGGAAAAGGCAACGGCGAACAAGCGCGAAAGAAGCGCAGCCATAGCGATGCTGGAAAAGGGGGAGGTCCGACGAAGAAGAGAGCACTAGCCAGCGACAAGGAGAACTCGACCAAGGGCAAGGCTAGCAAGAGTAGCGCTCTCGCCGCCGCCCTCAATTTGAGTATTGCTGCGAACTCCGCTTCGACTGCTGCTCCTCATTCTCCTACCGCCACCGTGCCCGACGAGGATCCCAATCTTGACTCGCCGGACATTTCTGCGACCACCGATACGTCAGCTCAGACCACAGAGCCAAGACCCAGACGTGCCCTCACCTATGAAGAACAACGTGACGCAAACATAGCACGTATACACGCCTCGGCGCAGTACCAAGCGCTGTTCGGAGAGGCACAGCAGCTGAAAGATATGATGGCGAAGAAGAAAAGGGAGAGGAAATCGGGAACGAAGGTTGTGCGGTCGGGTTCGCCTCGTCGTTCAGGGCGGCTAAGAGCTCGGGTTGAGGGAGATGTGTCGATGACAGAGCCGGACAACGGAAGTGGTGATGCTCCGGACGAGGAGTCAGAAGTGGAAGACGACGATAATGGCACATCTGCGGGGGACATGAGCTCGCCAGGTACTGTACAAGATTTTGGCAACAAACCGAATTCTGATTCAGGCGACGATCCAGCTCCTACCACTGCAACCGCCCCCACGTCCGATTTCGACACTGATCCTGACGACATTCGTCCTGCGTCTCCTGACGGTGTTGGTCGCGAAACTCCCTTCCGGTCCGAGTCTGGCATTGAGCCCAACGACGTTCGTCCTGCGCAGGGGGATGTGGAGATGGAAGCGCTGCCCGTTCCGAAGTCATCTGG
The DNA here is from genome assembly GCA_019915105.1 of Strobilurus luchuensis. Classification (NCBI taxonomy): domain Eukaryota; kingdom Fungi; phylum Basidiomycota; class Agaricomycetes; order Agaricales; family Physalacriaceae; genus Strobilurus; species Strobilurus luchuensis. Next base: position 258,660 of record JAHLMJ010000012.1, on the reverse strand, counting down.
ACCCAGCGATATCGACGATGACGGCGCTGAAGAGCGCGCTGACGAGGTAGAGATTGGGTTGACTGATGCTCCGTTGTGGGTGAAGCAATCTCTCGAGCATTTTCGACAAGCGGAGTTGGGTCCACGATGGGTGAAGATTGTCGACTACTGGGTGTTGTTGGAAGCGGCGGGCGAATACGAGGCCAGCGGGCTCCTACCCGCAAACGGGCGTCCGGAGATGGCAGAGGTCTGGATCAAGAGCGGTCGTTTGACAACAACGAAGAAAATGAAGCAGATGCCGGCGGACAAACTCCAAAGCCACAAGCGCGCATTTGGGGTTTGGTACGATGGGATGCAACCCCAATGGCGCGATCGAGGCGACGATGGCAAGACGTGGGTAATGGGCAAGCACGGGCGGAGGCGACGTGACTGGGGCCTCTTAGATGTTCGTGGCGTAAATGGGTTTTTGACGATTATCGCGTGCTTGTACTGGTGGGGGCTAGCTGTGGATGAGATCGACGAGCAAGAGGAATGGGAGACGTGGGAGAGGACAGTAGACGACGTTACGTGGGTGCTACAGGGTATTGCCTTATAGATGTACGTAGACGTGTCGTTATTTAGGCTTCGAGATGTGAGTATGTACATGTGCGTTGAGATAGGCAAATAGACGTACATGTGCATGCAGAATTTCGAGTGTGTGAAGAGTTGTGTGGCAGAGAGGTTGAAGAAGAAGATGGTAAGGTAAGGTAAGTGGCCTTTGATGACTTAGAGATTTCCGAAGTCGAACTGGAGCCACGTGGTGCTGACGTCAAGATGTGGACTTATGACTTTTACCGACCTGCCGCCGTTACATTCGAATTCGAATTGCTGGGAGGGACACGCAACGCGCTCTCCCGACAGACACTATTATATGCACTGTCTTATCTAAACATCTTTGAATGCTATGTGACGTGCCCTCTTCTGGAAATCGTGACGATCCTGTTCTCAATCCGAGTCGCAAGGTCTTCGCAAACAAGGCTGGAAGCTCAGTCGACCAGGAAACGTAACGACTTGATGCCCTCGGCCGCACAGAGTAACGGTAAGCGGATAATAAGGGTGCGCCGCCACAGTACGGAGGGCACCATCAAGCCGACCTGATGGTGACTGCTATAGTATGTCCTGGCCATGCCGGCAAGCTATCATCCTTTCAAGAAGACTGTGGATCGATTATCCGGGTGCACGGAGCGACGGTAAGCGGATACTGATATAAGGGTGCGCCACAATACGGACGGCACCATCAAGCCGACCTGATGGTGACCGGTTTAGGGATATGAGGCAATTTCGGCGGAGCAGAGTCATCTAGAGGATGCAGTGCACCGAAGACCCGGGCGCACAGAGCAGCAGTAAGCTAGTATTGATTATTTAGTGTGCGCCACAGTACGAACGGCACCATCAAGCCGGGTGACCGCTTTCGGAATATCAGGCGATGCCGGCCGTACCAAGCTGCACCCTGTAGTGACCGATTGGGAAGCCCTATTCTCGCGTGGCTGGGGTTACCCAATTTATATATAAGGGTCCCGATCACAGGCCTGCTCGATTGGGATGTGGGGGTGCGCGCCAGGCACTGGCCTGGAGGGCGCGCTGGTCCCAGGCAGCTGAGTCAGCCTCCCATATAGGGTATGGACGGACTCCAGTCATCAGCCCCTCCCTAGCTATATCTAGGATGGGTCTGTTGACTTTCTCTAGCTGTAGCTAGGGATATGAGGCTCAAATTTACAGCTAGGACTCGATATGTTACATTCCGCTCGAAACGCGGAACCAGCTCCCCCCCACCGATCTCTTCAAACAGCAGGGAAAAATATTCCGCCTCTCTTCACCGAGCCTGAAGAACATGCGTTTCCGTACGAGGGCGACAATAAATCGCTTTATGTCCAGCATCCATGGTAATCCAGACTATTTGGAGTTCTTCATGGCCGACGTTCGTGCCATGTACAAGGTGCATTTCCCAGTGGCCTTTCGATCCTCCCGCCTAGCCGCTGATTTTGGTTATAGGATGCCGCCGTCTGTTACGCTCAACAATCGGACCAAGGCAGTACTCGTTGAGGTCTCTTAGTAAGGTGTAGCTGAAATTACATGTACTCATACTGTATGTTTTCGTTCTTCATTGTTATGATCCATTTTGCCATTGACGGGTTTATACGTGGTGTGTCGAAGTGTGCAATACGTGGCCCATGCCAGATCCCAAATCTACCTGGAGCGGGTGTTCCGTTCGGAAATTGCACAAATTGACTCCTGTCTCGGCATTCTGCTATCCCTTTAACACTCGACGCTTTCGACTTCGAAGCCACGCATTTGTTGTTACTAGTAGTACACGGTTTGTCCTCTCAGTCACATGAAGACCTTAAACCACGCGTTTGTTCACGGTCATCTGACCCGATGAACGCGTATAAATGAGCTCCAGGGGCGTCATTCTCTTCACCTGCCTTCTCCCCAGCTCTTTGCCACTCATTCTCTGATCTTCCAAGTTGAGAGTCTAGCGACGCAGTCATGGTAGACGTTGGCGGCATTGCAGGCAAGGGTACGCGGCTGTTTCAGTCGCATGGCGAATGACTGACCTGTTAGCTCAGGTAGTACGCTGAAGCGTGTCCGACCCACGGATACAGGACCGAAGGAGCGCCCAAGGCCAACAAAAAACCAGAAAACTATCAAAGAGTCTTTGCGCATTGAATCCTCCGATGCATTGGTGAGGCCGCGCTATGCATAAATTGATGTATTCTCTCACGCACGCATACACAAGGAAACACGCTGTCGCGATCTGGAAGCTGAGGTTAAGACCATGAAGGACCATATCTTCATGAAGGACATGGTGCGTACTTGTATGCGACTGGGACACTACCGTGTCAACAATTCGATGCACTGTAGGAATTGGAGCTCAACAACCACCTGAAAGAGACCTTGCAGAAACGTCAACATGTACAGCAATGGAACTTGGAGCCTCCCAATGCCTCTCAAGACATCTCTGCGGTGCGTTATTCGTTCCAAATTGCCGGCGTCCGCTCATTGAGTGCAGCATCAGGTCTGTGAACAGTTGACAGTCCAGCTAGCGGCAGCAGAAGGCGCTAAGGGGGCCCTCCTTTCTCAAATCGAAAAGCTGCAGGATGTAGGATTTGTGTTCTGCTGGGGAAACATACTGACGAGCGTCAAGGTCAATTTGGCGCTACAAGCGGATAATACAGTACACAGGGTGTGGCGTCACCATAGCGAACAGGCGCTAGAGACCGCTCGTCAAATACAACACCGACAGGGCTCGAAAACAGCTGAGGATAGATTACGCATAGCGGAGGTGGGTTCATTCCATAGCTGGTGTCAAGTATCCTCTTGACGTTGCTCCGACAAGGCTCGCAACCATTTATCGGAAAGGCTTGAGGCAGTGACAGCGGAAAATGAGGCGCTCCGCGCTCAGAGTCAGCAACTTGAGGATGTAAGCGCCTTACTGTCCATGAGGCTTTGCTTATTTCAGGCCTAGCACAACCTTGCGCTGCAAGCAGACAACGAGCAGCACAGAATGCAACGACAGCACATTTTTGAGACGCTTGAGCGTCTGATTTCTGCTGTGGAACCGCTGCTGGAGTGCACCATATGTATTGAATGCTTCGGTAGTCCAGAACGTCAGCCTGCAACGTTTGTCAAGCCTCCCATCTCGCTGTGCTCCATCTGACTCTCGATGTGTAGACTCCAATGTGGCCATACCATTTGCGCCAAATGTCTTACTGGATTGCTAAACTCCAGCGTTGCAGACAGACCTACCAGCCGCTGCCCGCTTTGTCGGGCGGACATCAGCCTACCTCCCGCAGTGTCGCGCAATTCCAGCACCATGGTGGACATCCTGTGCCAGTTCATCGACTACTATAGACTGACAATGCGAGACGAGTGACGGCGTTGCCACACGCCGAACGATGCATCATAGCTACACTTTGTACTATGCGAGCAAGATTTGTGAAATTAGATTGTGACTTTGTATGCAGGATATCATGCTCGAACGTCTGGCAACCTCAAGTTGCAAGACTGACACGGTTTGTTAATTACGCCTCGGTCTAATCTTTGCGCGCGTATGAGCGCTGTTGGGCGAGGACGTCGGCGTAGCCCTACGACAGTAATGCACCAAATGAAACCCCCTCCAGGATGCATCGATACATGCGTAACACAGTGGAGAGTTCACTTGGAATGTTTATTGTGAATGCCAACGATAACATACGATACGATACAACATGTATGTACTTCGAGCATTCAAGCACAGCAGCGGCGGAATGTCGAGCGCGAGCTAAACATGCCAACTGACGAGCAGATTTCCAGCTCAGCACAAATTCAAGTCTCGAGGGTGAAAAAAACTCACATCTTTGAAGCTTCTCAGTGGTATTAGCAGACTTGCAAGAAGCGTATGTATCGACTTGACCCACTGTTTGCGTATATACTACGCCTGGACCACCGATGTGATTGGAAAGTCATCCGCCTCGAAGCAGATAACGCACATCACGGTGTTGAGCTCGTTTGTCCGTCAAACCAACGTTAAACAGCATGAACCCAGGAGCCAGAACTGTATTCGCGAATACGATTTCAATGGGGGGTTGTAGTGTAGGTGTTACATCAAGCTAAGGGTCGGCGTAACTGGCATGTAGTCGGCTGCTACCTGCTGCTACTTGTATCGCGAGCGGCTCTTGAGGGCCGCGGTTCCAGGGACTGAGCTCGATCTGTATGGGCGAGCGCGGCCGCCGAGAGTCCACGCCAATTACTTAGTAGTACATATGTGATCGACCGGCTCTAATTATAATATACAGTACCGGAGCCGGGTCGACGTTACTTCCATCTACGCCTTTCAGCGCATTCCACTGCCAGCTTGAGTACCGCACATACTCAGATCACTCGTATTCCACGGGCGATGTATCCTGCGCAGCTGCTATCTACCGGTCACGGCTCGAATGTGCATGTCGCGATCCTTATCGGGCAATACTTCCTTTGTCGCAACGCTCCTTTGTTCTCACTGCCTAAACACACACATCCTCAGTCTTTTCCTTCAACAGCCCTCTGCCATCGAATTCTTATTCAACATTGCAGGCAAGACGTCCTCGTTTGAGAAGGTTCGGTTGCAGGTTCCATACTACAAGCTGCCTCCCGTTGACTCCGCTAGGCCCTTCAAAGATGACTTTCGACGTCAGCGACTCTGACGAGGACCACGCAGCAAACCCAAATGTCTACATAGATGAAGGCTGCGATGACAGCGAGGGGGAAAGTCGTAAGTGTCGGGTTATGCTCCTGTGGGCTTGTTTCTAATCAGCCTACCCTTCTTTCTTTCAGTCTTCTCGCAGGAAGAACGCATCGAGTTAAACTCGGAACTGTCATATGAAGACGACCGTCAATTTAGACCCAGATGTAAGTAACGCTTTGCGCTCAGAGTATTGCTCTCGCTGAAGACAGTTAGATCCGCCGCGGGAATATCTGGCTGGCGGGGAGACCGAGATCCTCGATTATATGACTGCCCCCGTTGAGGACCATGGAAAAGAAGAATACCTACCTGGTGGCGAGCTTGCAATAGACCGATCTCACTTCGAAGATCGGACGGCAGCGTGGATCGTCTCAGAACCTCAAATTACGCAGGACATATGGGGCAAGTACATGTCACAAACAGGTGCGTGGTCTTACGCCGTCTAAGAGTCTTCTTGCTGAACAGAAGCTGTTCAGTTGATCCTGATCCTTTTGTGCAAATCGCGTCAGTCAGCTCAATGGAAGGAGTTTACCTTCCCGGTGGAGGCATCGACCTCAATGCAGAACATGGACAAGCGGCTGTTTTTGGGGGAAACAGGCTGGGCCAGCTTGCTAGCTATAGGGAATCTCCGTTCACTGCTGTCGGTGTGCAGCGCAAGTACAGAGAAGCGACACCCGCACATAGGCCTAGGGGAGAGATACGGGCTGTTCATGGACTCGACGGTACTGTGCGCGAGGAATGTTTGCCCGGCGGCGACTACACCGTCGAAGACGATGACTCTATGGCTGACTCCCTCATGGATGGAATTTCTCTCAAAAACACCATACCCGGGGAGTATCTGCCTGGTGGGGGCCATGCAGTCGACGAAGATGACCCTATGGACGAAGATGACCCTATGGACGCGCTGGATAGTGACCCAACCTCAACCATAAAATCTATACACGACGAATGTCTACCCGGTGGTGACTACGAGATTAGCGCCGAACTCATGACCGACACCCCCTTGGACGGTGGCGACAATGATTCTACGTCAGCCCCGATTGCTGATCATGATGATCTCACAACGAAGGTTCCTAGTCGCGCTAGCCGCGGGGAGTATTTGCCCGGTGGGGGCTATGCCGTTGACGAAGACGAACCTATGGCCGCACTGGCTAGCGGCTCAACTTCAGCCACGAGTGCCGTGTACGAGGAACGTCTGCCCGGTGGTGACCACGAGAGTAGCGATGAACTGATGACCGATGCCCGTTCGGACGGGGGCGTTCATGACTCCACGTCGGACCTGATCTCTGATGAGCATACGTTGAAGAGTCCTCTTCGCAGGGAGTACCTGCCTGGCGGGGGTTATGCAGTTGACGAAGAAGACCCTATGGCCTCGCTGGATAGTGGCCCAACCTCAGCCATGAAACCTATGCCCGAGGAATATCTGCCCCGTGGTGATTACGAGATTCACAACAAGCTCACGACCAGCGCCACATTGGACGGTGGCGACAAGGACTCTATGTCAGACCTGATCGCCGATGAGTTCACAGTGGAGAGTCCCAGCCGCGAGGAATATCTCCCTGGTGGGGGTTATGCGATCGATGAGGACGAGTTGATGGCCGACCTCGCCGACGACCCTCGTTCATTGGAGAGCCCCATGCGCGAGGAGTATTTCCCCAGCAGTGACCGTGGATTTGAAGACCACCCTATGGCCGAAGTCTCGTCACACCACCGCTTCGACAGGGCTAACAACACTGGCATTGGTACTTCTACTATGAGACACGGTGACTATGTCGCACGGATCACGGTACATGCCACCGAGCCGTCGCATCAGACGGCTCACTCGAGTCAAACCTCCGAAATTCTTACTCAACACAGTGGAGGGATGAGTGGCCGCCGAGGCGCGCGATCGCACTCAGATAAATACGGTCAAGAAGCAGATCCAGAGAGAGGTGACGTCGTAGGAATCAGCAGCGGTTTCTTGCCACCTCATTCATCAGAAGTTCATCCTAAAGGTCTGCAGCTTTAACACATCGCGCGTAAAAACTGCTCACGTTTTACTCAGCGGAAGACTACCTTATGTCTTCGCACCCCACTAGACCGCACATGCGCCAAGGTTTGTCCATGCCCTAGCTATATGATTATTTCCTCATGTGTTGTGACGGCAGACCCTTCAATGAGTTCGACTTCGGCAACCACGAGCGCGATACCTATGGATATAGACACCACCATCCCGAACATGGTCGGTACTGGCTCTTCAGAGAATAGACATACGACGCCCGCAGCCACTCCTACGCAGTCACGGCGAGCTCCGCCGTCCACGCAGTTAAAACCACAAGTCAATAACGTCTTTTCCGTGGCCAGAGAAACCCCTGCGTACAGCTCACAGTCAAGAGAATATAACACGCCAACTCGTCATCCCTGGACTTTCAGGACACCACCACCATCTTCTTCACCGTCTAGTCCCTCACAATTGAACACAGCTCTCGCTGATTCTATCGCTGAAAGACAAACCACACCGTCGGCCACCAAACCACAGAAGAGACGGCCAGTTGCATCTGCGCCCTGGAATCATGACGCAGTGCTCCCCACGATTCTTGAAGTTCAGGACCAACGGGTGCCTTCTTCCACCCTCTCTACCCCACTCAATCAGTCTGGTTGTCTCTCCTCTTCTTCGATTCACTCTGGACGAGTTGTACCACCTGCTTCATCCTCGGGATGGCAGAACTTCCCCGCGACCACCTCCATCCGCCCGACTGTGCCTCCGACATCACCCCGTTCTCCGCCTCCTCCGCCGCCAGTTCGTCTAACCGCACCTCCGACATCAGATCGTCCTCCACCTCCTCTGCCATCGACTCGTCCTCCGCCTCCTCCGCCATCGGCTCGTCCTCCGCCTCCTCCGCCATCGGCTCGTCCTCCGCCTCCTCCGCCATCGGCTCGTCCTCCGCCTCCTCCGCCTCCAGCTCGTCCTCCGCCTCCTCCGCCATCGGCTCGTCCTCCGCCTCCTCCGCCTCCAGCTCGTCCGCCGCCTCCGCCGCCATCGGCTCGTCCGCCGCCTCCTCCTCCGCCAGCTCGTCGTCCGCCTCCTCCGCCACCAGCTCATCGTCCGCCTCCTCCGCCACCAGCCCGTCCTCCGCCACCTCCGCCACCTTCGCTACCAGCTCGTCCTCCGCCACCTCCTCGTCCAACCGCGCCGCTCATCCGCTCATCTGCGCCCCACACGGATACCCTGTCCTCTCCAGATCAGGATTCCTCCCCCCGGTCAATCCACGTGCCGGATTGTCTCCCCCCTCCCCTGCCTCCACGTCCGAGCACAGGACCTGCTATTGGCGCATCCAAAACATATTTCGCCACCGCTTCTCAGCCGCAGTCAGCACTTCCCCCAACCCTCCTGTCTTCGCTCCCTTCAGCTCGAATACACTGCCAGTCCACGACTTTGCCTCCTCCGCCACCGCGCTACCATCGTCCCCATTCAATTGCGCCAACAGTTCATCGGGTACCTCCTCCAAATTTTTTTGCGCCTTTTGCTAATCATCATACGGATGACCCCGAGGATTTTGGTTCGGAACTTGCTGCCGTTCAAGTCGATTCTGACGACGACGTCAATGTCGAGCTCGATGCGGAACTTCAGCGGAAAGCAGATCGCCGCGCCTTACGCAAAGTAATTCCCGTTTTGGTTTGTTTCCATTCACAGGACTTACAAGCTCTAGTTGCGTCACAATATGCCCGATTCTCAGACTAATGCCAGGGATACACACCGTTATAAATGCCTTCGCGTAAGTTCCATATATGGTCTAAAATAACCTTCTGAATGACTGTACACTCAGACTATCGTTCACAACGTAATACACGGGTCACTTCCGGTTTCAGAGGCGAATGTGCACACGGTGGATAGATTCAACACGACCGGACGTGCTCCCGTCGAACCTAACGCGCAATCCCTCACCTTCGACGTGACTGGAGATATGTCTTCTCGGTGGAACAAGCGTCACATAGAGGTTTTTGTTGAAGATATACTGGCAAGGCCTCAGCATCGCGATGTTGATGCAAACATGCTTCGAGGTATCATTGCCACCCATTACAGATATCGCAGGACTTGCTATATTGAGCATCAAACACGGGACCTTGATTCTCCGGAGGTTCAAATACAAGTCCTCAACAAAAAGCAGGAGACAGCCATCAAGACCCGAATGCGTACAGTGCGTCTCTGTCCCTTCACAGTGTCTCAATGTATTCATTGGCTTTTAGCTGCATAAGAACCGGTTGAACGGATTGGTTCAGTACACCGAGGTTGACGATTCATGCAAGCGCAACTACGCCCTCCTCAAAAGTCTTCCAACAGCGTTCATGAGTGAAGATGAGGCTGAACCGTCAAAGAAAACTTATCAAGTCAAAACCTATCCGTGGAGATCTCAGGATCCGAGAATCGAGGACCTACTTCAAACTGCGGATTACCTCCATCTCTCCACACATTTCAAGCCGGGGTCTACGAAGAGAAGGGCTGGAAATTTACCCAGGACTCAGGTTCGTTCGAAGAAATCTTCTGTATCTCCCGCAGTACCTGGGCTGCCCTTGAATTTCTACGACGCCTCCTACCTGCAAGCTTTGCGCCGCGATGATCCTCTCACTTATGCAGCTTTGAAGCCAAAGCTGCCCGTTGCACTGGACAGCCTGCGATTCAACGTTCAGGTTCATGCGTATGTACTTTTTGTCCAGTGATTGAAGTATAGACACTAAAGTCGGGCCTATCACACAGGTGGGTGCAGAAGGCCAAGTTTGGCTTACGGGCGCAGCAGAAGACGGGTGGCAGGTCGAAATGAGCTCCTTTCGTTCTAGGACTAGTGCAAGACGATTCATGATTACCGCCAGATTACCGCAATGCCATTTATGTGTGATTACATGTGTCAGCCGCCGATTATTTAGTTGCCTAACTCGTACAGACCCGGGTAGATGAGAATGGTGGTGTCGCGTGGAACACGGCATGCGACCCGACGGCCAACAAAGTTCTGAGCGATCCCTCCTCACCCCACGATCACTTCCCTGCACCTCGCAGACCCGACGAGCCTCGACTATAAGCACAGGCCGTACGCGCGAGGGCACGACGCCAACTGCCGACAGTCCGGGACGTTGTCGGGCTCCTCCCCATCGCGTTCTGCATCGTCTTCGACTTGGCCGCGCCGGCATGCAGTTTCCAAGGTGCGTGGTCTGTATCGACTCGCGACGCCGTCTCACCTCCCGTACCGCCTTGCCATCGCCACTGCCCGCGGCATGTCACGGGCCCCTTTGACGCAGATGAGCAGGGCTACCAACAAAGGGAAGGTGCTCTCCTTATGAACTGGACTCCACGGACTACCACAGTCCTCTTCGCTCCCTCCATTGTCACTCAATAAGTTAGTGGCACCTCCACCCGACCGCAAATGTGAGTTCAATGTTCCGCCTACCATCACTTGTCACCACATCATTCCCTCATGTCCTTTTTCCATGTTGGGCTGAAGCTTTCTTCAAAGCGCGACGCAAGACATGACCGAGCAACAGAAGGCACAGGACGGTGCTTTCAGGGTGGCTCAATGGGTTGAGTACCTTCCAGACGACATCCTCTATACCAGGACTTGTCGTCCCCGCTACTTTCCAGCTACACCGGACGAGAACGGGCTTGCCCACCCGCCAGCAAAGTGCTACTACATTGTCACAGAACCCTACGGGGAGGGAACTGAGGCTAAGGCCGGGATATATGCCAACTTGTCTGTCACGGATCTCAATTCTGGTTTGCTCAACTAATTTTGATTAGGGACATGGCTATCAAAGTGGGCATTCCCAGCGGGCCCTTCGAGAAATATCGCGCTGCTCGTCGGCTTTGGGCCCACCACTGTGCCGCCAATCACGAGCGTATCGAGGACCATACCCCATACGAAGCTGGACTCGATGGATTCCTGCACGAATATGCGCTCAAAGATCCGAACCTTCCTCAATTTGTCTTGAACGGCTCGCCTCATCGCGGCTGTAACACATTCATGCGCTCCACGACTCCCGTTCAACCTAGTGGAGGCATGGCAGGAAGGACGCAAGAGATACTGCCATCCTCTGGGTCTGAATCCCAAGAGGAGTTTCCACACTCGCCCAACATCCTCTTACGTCCAAGTCTGTGCTTCGGTGCATCTTCCGAAAATGGTTCACAGCTTTCAGCCCATCCTCTAGCCAATAGGTCCGCGGCAGATGACAATCTTCTCTTTGTCGTTCCACTAGCCGCCATGACCATGGGTTCGACCATGACTAGCAATTAACATCCTCCACCCCTGGTTCTAATCCTCATGTGGTCATTCATCCTTCCTTCCTGCTTTCGGACCTTTACTCATGAGAGGCGTGTTGCAGACTTGAACAGTGGCAGGCCACCACCCAGGATATTTGGGTTTGCTCAGTTGCATGTCATCTCAATTAATACACGTCATGATTCATTGTACCATGTCCTTCCCTTTCTTAGTACCTGATGATCCATATGATACAATTTCAATTGCTGAATGATACATGGCTGTTACCTAGCTTGGTCTACTCCCTATTGAGTACCATTAAGCAATCATGGCTTTAGATCGCTTGAAGGAGGTCACAGGGGACTTGAAAACTATTTAACTGACTGTGAGATGACATTTGGCCTGACTTTCTCAGCCTGTGTACATCTGACATTGCTCTTGATTACATCTTGAAACAGCCCACTTAAGAGCACTATGAATTATATTCAAGGTCAATAGCAAGGAACAATGGATAAGTAAGGGTTTTGGTACCCTACGAGTTCATTGAAAGTGGTCTCGAGACCCAGATTGCAAAGGATGTCGATAGCACAGACTTGGCAGCACTAGCTTCTGCTCGTACCTTAGGAGTACTCCAAGGTACTGGCTTGAAAGTGGTCTTGAGACCCAGATTGCAAAGGCTGTCGATAGCACAGACTTGGCAACACTGGCTTCTGCTTGTACCGTAGGAGTACTCCAGGGAGCTGGCGCAATGGAAAACCATGCTAGGGGGGGTTTTGATACCCTACGAGTTCATTGAAAGTGGTCTCGAGACCCAGATTGCAAAGGCTGTCGATAGCACAGACTTGGCAGCACTGGCTTCTGCTTGTACCGTAGGAGTACTCCAGGGAGCTGGCGCAATGGAAAACCATGCTAGGGGGGGTTTTGATACCCTACGAGTTCATTGAAAGTGGTCTCGAGACCCAGATTGCAAAGGCTGTCGATAGCACAGACTTGGCAGCACTAGCTTCTGCTCATACCTTAGGAGTACTTCAAGGTACTGGCGCAATGGAAAACCATGCTAGGGGGGGTTTTGGTACTCTACCAGTTCATTGAAAGTGGTCTTGCAGTCCAGATTGCAAAGGCTGTCGATAGCACAGACTTGGCAGCACTAGCTTCTGCTCGTACCTTAGGAGTACTCCAAGATACTGGCGCAATGGAAAACCATGCTAGGGGGGGTTTTGGTACCCTAAGAGTTCATTGAAAGTGGTCTCGAGACCCAGATTGCAAAGGCTGTCGATAGCACAGACTTGGCAGCACTAGCTTCTGCTCGTACCTTAGGAGTACTTCAAGGTACTGGCGCAATGGAAAACCATGCTAGGGGGGGTTTTGGTACTCTACGAGTTCATTGAAAGTGGTCTTGCAGTCCAGATTGCAAAGGCTGTCGATAGCACAGAGTTGGCAGCACTAGCTTCTGCTCGTACCTTACGAGTACTCCAAGGTACTGGCGCAATGGAAAACCATGCTAGGGGGGGTTTTAGTATCCTACGAGTTCATTGAAAGTGGTCTTGAGACCCAGATTGCAAAGGCTGTCGATAGCACAGACTTGGCAGCACTGGCTTCTGCTCGTACCAAGTACTCCAGAGTGCTGGCGCAATGGAAAACCATGCTAGGGGGGGTTTTGATACCCTACGAGTTCATTGAAAGTGGTCTTGCAGTCCAGATTGCAAAGGCTGTCGATAGCACAGACTTGGCAGCACTAGCTTCTGCTCGTACCTTAGGAGTACTTCAAGGTACTGGCGCAATGGAAAACCATGCTAGGGGGGGTTTTGGTACTCTACGAGTTCATTGAAAGTGGTCTTGCAGTCCAGATTGCAAAGGCTGTCGATAGCACAGACTTGGCAGCACTAGCTTCTGCTCGTACCTTAGGAGTACTCCAAGGTACTGGCGCAATGGAAAACCATGCTAGGGGGGGTTTTGATACCTATGAGTTCATGGAAAGTGGTCTTGCAGTCCAGATTGCAAAGGCTGTCGATAGCACAGACTTGGCAGCACTAGCTTCTGCTCGTACCTTAGGAGTACTCCAAGATACTGGCGCAATGGAAAACCATGCTAGGGGGGGTTTTGGTACCCTAAGAGTTCATTGAAAGTGGTCTCGAGACCCAGATTGCAAAGGCTGTCGATAGCACAGACTTGGCAGCACTAGCTTCTGCTCGTACCTTAGGAGTACTCCAAGGTACTGGCGCAATGGAAAACTATGCTAGGGGGGGTTTTGGTACCCTACGAGTTCATTGAAAGTGGTCTCGAGACCCAGATTACAAAGACTGTCGATAGTACAAATTTCATCCTACAGCCCAGATTACAAAGGCTATAGATAGCACGAACTTAGCAGTAATGACCTCTTCTCATATCATAAACACAATTCATGATGTCGCATATAGACAAGCTGTCAGATCAATGGGTTTATGATTATGTATGCAGTAGATTATGTGTCATACTCACTGTCTCTTTTTTACAAGTTCATTGAAAATGGTTCTATAGCCTAGATATGGCAATTACAAAGACTGTAGATAGCACAGACTTGACAGTAATGTTCTTTCCTTGTATTATAAGCGCAAATATATTGTAAATATATTATAAAGATTCTCTAAATATGTTATGATAATTTTCTAAATATATCATAAAGATATTCTAGATATCTTATAAAGACATTTTATATATATTTTAAAGATATTCTAAATATACCTTAAATATATGCTATAATTGTCCTTTCAATATTCTGTTATTTTACTGAAAAAATCCTGAATTATTTCATAAAAAAATAATATGGTACCATAATTTTTACCATTTTTTCATCTTTTCATTTCATTGTCTCATTCATGTATTATTCATATCATTTAATAGTATTTTTTCATCAATGAGTTATATCATATATTTACTCAACTTTCGATGAATATTCATTGAAAAAATGCTGAATAATATGTTTAATTATATTCTAAAAAATATTCATGAAACTGTATATAATAAAATTGCTATTAATACAGAATAATAATGTAAATATCCCTTTTGAAAATATCCTACTACTATTAGCATATTTTCAGATACTAATTCAATATATTTTCATTGAAAAATTATGTAAAATTATGATACATTAATATATATAAAAATTGTGATAAACACTTATTAATACCTTATAAAAATATAATATTTTTTCACTTATATAGTTACTGGTATCTTTATCATCATCATACTATCTCTTTTGTTGATAATTTTTGCATTTTTTCATCATTTTCCAAGTGAAAAAATGCTAAAAAAATTTTACATTTTTTTAGCATATTTTCGCCGAAAATATCTTATGTTTCATGCAGTGTTAGGACCGCAAAAACCGGTCCTAACCAGTCCGGTCCGCGGTCCTGAACCGGTCCAGGACCGGTCCAAACCATCACCAGCTCAAAATTATATTTTCGCAAATTTTTCGGTAAGTTTACCATATTACAAGTTTGTCATGTATGTCAGACAGTATATAACAGTTAAGTTTATGATTACTTAGGACTTCATAATGTATTCTAGTCATTATAAGATGAGATCTTTGATTATGAGAGAAGAAATAGAGCTAAGTTTGATATATAAGTATATAAGCCAAGGTAAGTTTACCATGAAACTGTATAAGCGGAGGTAAGTTTGCCATAAAAACTTGAATAATCACTATTTTAGAGAACATTTAACTGGTTCTGATTAGACCCTGAGTAGACCGGTTCAAACCGGTCTTGGACCAGTCTTTACCGGTCCTAAAAGTTTTAGGATCAGCATAGGACCTAGGACCGGGACCGGTCCAAATCATGGACCGGTCCTTTTTGGACTGGTCATGTGACCGGTCCAGTCCGGTCCAGTCCACCGGTCTTTACCGGTCCTAAGGACCGGACCTTCAAACCCTAGGCCATGCTTTAGCAGTTTCACCGATGTTCATGTGAAGAAATCAAAAGTGAATCTTACTTGAAAAGATGGAGTCTATGAGGCTCTGGCTAGTAGCTCTGCTGGGAGCGTAGGCCTGAAGAATCACACATTCAACACGGCAGGAGGAGGAGGAGGAGAGGATAGAACCTAAGGTTCTGGATAACCAATAGGTGATTGCGTCACGCGTGGCCCATTCACGCGCTCGCCGGCCGGCTGGTCGCGCACCGCAAGCAGTATCGTCCCCCGCCTGTGGACCAACCTCCTACGGGCAACCGAGCGGGCAAAATTTTTCCAGGCATCGCCTATCCCCCGGCGATGCCCTAGGGCAGTCAATGAATCGTCACTGACTCCGTGCAAGACATCGATAATACTATAGACAAACAACGGCTCTTTGAGTTCATCCTACTCTCGAACTATACAGACTTATGGACGGACACACTTAAACAATTACTACGCATGATACAAGAAGATGACAACACACACCATTGGCATATCATCGAGGAGGATCATATACCGGGAAGCATTCAAAGTCGTATAGTGGTGCCAAACATCAGCATAGAAGGTCTCCCGTAAATTCACCACCGTCTCATCACCATCAAAAGAGAGCCAAGCATGCACATCATCCTCAGCCACCTCGCACCTAAACCTACACAGTCGCTCCCCTCGAGGGATGGGCACGGAATGAGTTCTTCTCGGGCGGCGGAGAACCGCCGTCGTATGCAGAGTCGAATCATGGGATGCAAAAGAAGTTCGGCGGCTAGAGAGGCTTGCGCAATGACAGCAGTGACCGGCGACTGCTGGCGCATTGCGTGGCGCAGGGGATGATTCTTTGACTGGCATGTGGTAAGGGTGAGAGCGTTCCATCAGTAGGACCTCGTTACAGCCAAAGACCATGATTGCGTTCGGGATCTGTGCCATCTGGGTAAGGCGAGAGTGACGAGTCACAATCCCAGTCTCAAGAACTTATTTGTCCCACAAGTGAGACAGAAGCCTGTCTTACCAGTCACCCATGATCTAACAGCGTGTGCCACACGGCCCCCCACCTTCGCGCAGGAAGGGTCTCACCTACTCCACATGACAAATCCTTGCCCAAAAGGAAAGGGGCTGCCATCCCGCCTTGAAAGGCGGGTGTTGTGCTGCAGGGCGGGCGCACATGAATGAATATCCACGCTGCCACGGGGAAGACGAGAATTCCACGACTCCAGTGCCATGAGTGCCAGCGGGTGGGTGCAACGCAACGGAGGTGCTGGATGTCCATGGATGGATATGGATGAAGACAACCAGCTCCTCGGGATGGCGTGAAGACGCACTGCACAATTCCGAAGAGCCGTAAAGACGACCTGCAATTCCAGAGAGTCGTCAAGACGACCTGTGATTCAAGAGAGCCGTAAAGACGACCTGCATGTCTGGAGAGCCGTGAAGACGACCTGCACATTGGAGAGCCAGGAGACAACCAGCTCCTCGGGATGGCGTGAAGACGCACTGCACAGTTCCGGAGAGCCGTAAAGACGACCTGCAATTCCAGAGAGTCGTAAAGACGACGTGCGATTCAAGAGAGCCGTAAAGACGACCTGCACATTGGAGAGCCGTAAAGACGACCTGCACCCGGGAAGACGACATGCACACTTCTGGAGAGCCGTAAAGACGACCTGCAATTCCAGAGAGTCGTAAAGACGACCTGCCGTAAAGACGACCTGCAATTCAAGAGAGTCGTAAAGACGACCTGCGATTCAAGAGAGCCGTCAAGACGACCTGCATGTCTGGAGAGCCGTGAAGACAGTTGGTGGACGACCATTCGCAACGTGGATCTGATGCAGAACGCGGATCACTCCGATCATTCGGCGGAGTTTTCGGTTCCGACTTTTTCATTCCCGCTCATCTGGCGACTTGTTCATCTTCAACAAGGACTTCGCTGCTGGAGCATCGTATAGGAAGTGAAGCCATGTCTGCTTGAGGATTACAACACAATTGTATGCTTGGTGTCATTGAGCCTTGCGCAAGTGTACGGGTTCGTTATGTCTCTCCGTCGCTCTTGATAATCGCAGGTCGCTGTTCTGTGTCCTTGTGGGCAGATACGCGAAGTGGCCCTCGGCCAGAACTAATCTGTGCTTAGACGACCACGCCATGTGCATTACAGTCCTGCTGCTTCCAAACCATCGTATAGGATGACTCGGTTTGGCATTGGATCTAGCCGTGTCCGAGTCATAAGTTGCGGTATCCCGCGACGCAGACAATCGTCGCACCGGCATACAGGAAGGTCCTGATGACAACGGTCACGGAAGGAAGGAAGTACTTAAGTGTATCATACTCAGTTGGGATCCGACGGAACTGCCGAGCTGTAAGGACTATTCATGTGATACTTGGCCAAGGTACGCCTTCACATCCAACCCCTACTGGTGAGACGTATTCGCCGCGTTGAAGATTGTGTATCGCTATAGCTACTCTAATGACACTGCAACTAAGCGAGGCAGACAGCTAATCACGCTCGATAGTAGCCTCTTCCCTCCCAATCATTCCAGTATACCAGACAGAGGAAGCGAGGTTAGTGAGGTTTGACTTTTTCTCTATGCTTCTTACTTTGTTTCTCATGCAGGACGTACCAAGTGACTTCGGGGCTATCAAGACGGCTTCAGTTTCGAAAAAGGCCGCACTGTTTTGGTATCTACATCTGTTGATCACCGCGGACTTACTAATCATTGCCTCAAGAGCTTGCAAAGCGGAGGTCTTACCGAGGCGGTCATGGTTCTCCGACGCACAGATGGTCATGCCAGCCGCTTTGACGCGTCCATCTCGCAAGCGGACCTCACAATACCGTTGGTGAGGTGCTGAGTCAGTGAGGTGCTGAGACTGTTCCTTGTGTATCGAACTTACGTGACACGAACAAGCTTAAAAGAAGGAAGAGACTCCAAGCTTGTAACATCATTCTCTGCCTCTTTCACTTGAGTAACATGGCTTCCCTCTGTGCTACAAACATCTTCTTGACCCTTGTTGATGGTGACCTGTAGGGTTTGAAGGTCCGGTCCTTAGGACCGGTAAAGACCGGTGGACTGGACCGGACTGGACCGGTCACATGACCAGTCCAAAAAGGACCGGTCCATGATTTGGACCGGTCCCGGTCCTAGGTCCTATGCTGATCCTAAAACTTTTAGGACCGGTAAAGACTGGTCTAAGACCGGTTTGAACCGGTCTACTCAGGGTCTAATCAGAACCAGTTAAATGTTCTCTAAAATAGTGATTATTCAAGTTTTTATGGCAAACTTACCTCCGCTTATACAGTTTCATGGTAAACTTACCTTGGCTTATATACTTATATATCAAACTTAGCTCTATTTCTTCTCTCATAATCAAAGATCTCATCTTATAATGACTAGAATACATTATGAAGTCCTAAGTAATCATAAACTTAACTGTTATATACTGTCTGACATACATGACAAACTTGTAATATGGTAAACTTACCGAAAAATTTGCGAAAATATAATTTTGAGCTGGTGATGGTTTGGACCGGTCCTGGACCGGTTCAGGACCGCGGACCGGACTGGTTAGGACCGGTTTTTGCGGTCCTAACCAGTCCGGTCCTCAGTCCAGCCAAATTTGGTAATTTGCTGGACCGGTCCGGTCCCGGTCCATGACCTCAGAGGTCAAAAGACCGGACCGGACCGGACCTTCAAACCCTAGTGACCTGGACGTGTCGTGGGGGATTCAGTCGAACAGTCTCTCCTTGACTAAGAAACGCGTTCTTGTCATTGGAGGTGGTGTCACTGGCTTCACGGTTTGTCCCGAAATACCCTTGTTAATTTGCGCCTAATTGTCAATGATGCTCTTCAGACTGCTTGGGTCCTCCTAGACGCCGGCTATGAAGTCACCATTGTTGCGGAGCGATGGGCCAATCCTCAAAATCGCATCACCTCTCAAATTGCCGGTGCTCTCTGGGAATGGCCACCTGCCGTCTGCGGAAAGCACACGGACGTAGGTTATCTACCATACCGTGTTCCCCGTGTGTTCTGACGCAGGGATCTCAGCTCATTTCTCTTCACAATTCGAAACGCTGGTGCATGACGTCGTACCGCATTTTCGAAAAACTGCAGGATATGATGCCGCCAAGCAATGACCTCGATCATGGCATTCGTATGCGCATGGCGAACTTCTTCTTTGATGAGGTCTTAGAAAACATGCCGGACCATGGCCAGCTCGACAAGTACAAGGAGATAGCTTCTCAACAAGGTGTAAGAAGCAATGTCTTGTCAGGGTACACGCAGAGAGCTGACATCACCTTTCCAGATTAAGGGTGTTAGACGTGACGCCAACATCGTGCGGGAGCATCGGGTCAACCAAAAGGCTGGGGTGGTAGACGCCTACCAGCACTTGGCGCCAGTCATTGATACCGATGCCTACATGAACTGGCTTCGATTTTTGTTGGTTCAAAAGGGTGCCGTCATGGAGACTCGTCGAATCAACGGTGATCTGTTATATCAGGAGGAGGAGCTGCTGGCAGAGTACGGCGCAGACGCTCTCGTCAACGCTACCGGTCTCGCTGGTCTCGAACTTGCCGGCGACAGTTCCGTGTATCCTCTCCGTGGCGCACTCATCCGAGTTGTTAACGATGGCAAATTGTTCCCCAAAGTCACTGAGGCACTCGCTGTCACCCATGACGACACTCGCAGCGAAGACGAAGACATTGTCTTCATCGTACCCCGGAACGACAACATTCTCATTCTGGGCGGCCTTGCCCAAGCCCATCAGCACAGGCTTGACCTCACACTCGATTCGCCCGAGATCGTTCGCATGCGACAGCGCTGCAACAACTTTGTTCCAGGTCTTGAGAATGCGGAATACGATCCTGAAGCTGCTCTGGTGCAAGGTCTGCGTCCTTTCCGCGGCTCTAACGTTCGCGTCGAACGTGAGCTTCGGCCTAGGTTGGGCAGCACCATGAGCCGCATTGTACACACGTACGGACAGGGCGGTGCAGGTTTTTCCCTGTCGTTTGGATGTGCCAGCGATGTTCTTCGATTACTCAGGCAGTTAGAGATGGGGATCCCTCCACGTAAGATGTCTCTTAGCTAGCATTCATTCCCTTAGGCTTTCCGTTTGGACTTTTCCCGCCTTCATTCCGGACTACTAGTAGCTATAATCGATTAATATTCACAGTGCCGCTCTACTATTTACGTATCTTGGTCTCATCCATGTCGCTCCCTACCCCTGCCATGTGCACACACGGACATAACTTACAAGGTGCTTCCTCGATGCTTGACCTCTGTAAGCATGTTCGTAAGACGAGGGCTTTCATACTCTTGTAGCTCTCGACGATGTCAATAGACGTCGGGTGCCGGCCTGACCCTACTTGCCATCACGTGCACTCGTTGCAATGACTCAGCCCCGGGAGTCGATTGCTTTTCCCTCCAAGTTCCTACCCTCATCTCGTCGTAACTCTGATTAGTGAGACTGTTATTCACGTATTAGGAAGGAGGAACTTGGTCGTCGACGGCTGGCTGCTATCAGTATCAGAAGACGCCATATTACCTGGATCAATCCTGATTGCAAAAAACAACTTTCCCCGGTACCGCGACGAGAGGATCCATCGCTGGCGCGGGAGCACTGCAGATTTCCTTTGCGCGGAGTAACACAAGCATTCGGTATCTGGACATACAGTTTTGCCTCCGAGTCTTTGTCTGGTGAATCCTGAGCGACTACTTCCGGTCATAAGCTGCAGGGCCTGGGCGGCAACAGGAAATGAAGCAGGGACAGTCTATGGAACACAGTCAACTGCCCAACATCGGGGATTGTGCATGGTGTCAGACGATCCTACACCGATAACGGACAGACATAAATACTTCGCCAGAATGACGCCTTCCACCTCAGCTCTCGCTTCCCATGGCCATGGATACGGATACGGAACGGACCCCTCTGCGCAAGCGCACCCCGCTCCCCAAGCTCCAGATATGGGTCATCCTGCTGCTGCACATTGTCGAGCCGATAACGAGTCAGAGCATATACCCGTATATCAACCAGGTGCGGTCGAGGTGACTACATACGCAGTGACGAGTTGGGCTCAAGCACGAGTATCTAGCTCATCCGGGAACTCGATATAACGGGCGGAGACGAGAAGCGTGTGGGGTACTATGCTGGTCTAATCGTTTGTCTCGTGTTGTCCTTTCTCCTGTCAAGGAGCTTACTGTGTGCTACTCCAGGAATCGCTGTTCTACTTCACCGAAGCTCTGACAGTCTTCCAATGGTCGCGTCTTTCGGACTCGATTGGGCGCAAACCCGTGCTGCTCATTGGGCTCTGCGGAACCACCGTCTCCATGCTGCTTTTCGGGCTGAGCAGGACGTTCTGGTCGCTGGTGCTGAGTCGGTGTTTGATCGGACTGCTGAACGGGAACATTGGTGAGTTATTGGTGTTATCGGATTGTGGCTTCGATACAACGCATACATTGACTTCTCCGTAAGGCGTAATGAAAAGCGCTATAGGTGACCTCACGGATGCGTCGAATCGCGCGGATGGTATGGGGCTGATCCCAGCGATCTGGTCGTGCGGTGCTGCTTTTGGGTTTGTCCCTTTCCTATGATCAAGTTCTGCGATGTTCTTGACGCACGGCAGGCCCCTCATTGGTGGCACCTTTGCTCGCCCGCGCGAGCGTTTTCCTACGTCCCCACTATTCAAAAATGCCTTCTGGGACGCATATCCCTACTTTCTGCCCTGCTTGATCTCAAGCCTCTTCGGTGTTTGGGGTGTTCTTCTTACGGTGTTTCTATATAAAGAGGTACATTTGAGCCTTTGCAAATCAGAGAAGCAAATCTCAATTTCACTCTAGTCAGCGCCTCGCCGTCGCACTCGCCCGACAACGAGCCGCTCCGCGTCTTATTCAAGTGTCGAGACGCTAGTACCGAGCAAAGATAGCCGCGAGCCGACCACCCTGCTCATCCTTCTCACATCGCGACCGGTCGTCCTCTCCATCGCCAACTACGTCGCCGACTCTTTCCTCAACATATCTTTCATCGCGCTCTTGCCGCTGTTCCTCGCCATGTCTCCATCCATCGGCGGTCTGGGCATGCAGCCATCCACCATCGGCTTCATCATGGGGTCATACGGGGCCGCCTGTGGGGTGTTCCAGTTCTTCTTCTTCTCAAAGATCGTCAGGGTGCTAGGCCCAAAGCAGGTATATCTCAACGGGATCATGGCGTACCTAGTGTTGTTCTCTGCTCTGCCGGTTATTGGCAGGTTCGCGGGGACATGGGTCCAATGGGCCGGCATCGGGCTTGTCATCGTGACAGCGGTCGTTGTCGATATGTCCTTTGGTGCGTAATTACCACTTTTTCTTGGTATCGTCGACGTCCCCTGATTGCCTTCTCAGGTGCTATATTTCTGTTCATCACTGGTGCAGCCCCAAACAAGGCGTCACTGGGTGCAACGAACGGTCTGTCTCAGACGCTGGCCTCCATGTCCCGTGCGATAGGTCCGGCATTTGCCACCTCGTCATTCTTGCTCTCTGTGGAGTACAACGTACTGGGTGGGTATGGGGTCTATGTATTCTTCATTGTGTTGTCTGTCATGGCGCTCTTTCTGGCCGCGATGTTACCGGAGCAGGTTTGGGGTGACGGAGACACAGAGGACAGCGATTGATAAGTAGATTTACGACTGACTCGGGAGCTCCCACCACGTTATCATTGCCACAGAAACCTCGAAGCAAACATTTATTGTTTCCTGAGAGGAAAGAATCCTGATGCATGAAAGAGGCGGTATCTAGCGGATACGGTCGCCGGTATGTCAGAGTCTTCCAATCACCTGAACGACCAGTAGACGGGGTTTGTCCTTCAAAGTCCTCCAGCTCCCATAAATCCATTCACTTCGCACTGCAGTCCTGATGAGTGCAACTGTTCAAGCTATCTCTGCTGCTACTGCCCCTCGAGTGTTTGAGCCCCAAGTGGCAATTGAGTTCTGGGGGACCTTGTGCCATCAAAATTCTGTTCCATATTTTTGGTACACTTGAGTCTGCATTGTGAATGCCAATGTTTTGGAGTCACTCCCATGATGTAGTCAGATATGTTGGTATATCTTATGCTGAGATGTCCCATCTAATTACCTTTTCGGATAGCTGCTTGTCCATGGAAGGACAAGTACCTACTAGTAGTACTAGTCC
The DNA here is from genome assembly GCA_019915105.1 of Strobilurus luchuensis. Lineage (NCBI taxonomy): Eukaryota > Fungi > Basidiomycota > Agaricomycetes > Agaricales > Physalacriaceae > Strobilurus > Strobilurus luchuensis. Next base: position 235,150 of record JAHLMJ010000012.1, on the reverse strand, counting down.
ACAACAACTGAGTCCCCTGGGCCTGATGCACGTTTATTCGTTCGTGACAGTAAACATCGAGTACATGGACCCACAATGATCGCGCTTGAAGGAGATAACATTACTTATAGTATGACGACAATTATGATGCAAAAAGTGTTTTTCACATGTGTTTGGACAAGGACGAGGTGGACGAAGAGCAGTGTGTATGTCGTGCGTGCGTAGTCTACAGTGTGAATCAGAGAATGTGGATGTGTGTGTCCGAATTCAAGATGGCATGGCATGTATGAGGAGAGGACGGTAGGTATCGAGACGTGAGTGGTGATTGCATAGTCCAAGACCAAAACAAACAGAAAACAGAGCGATGAACGAAGAACTTTTGACGTGGTCTGTCTGACCAGCAGACAGACGGTGGGATCCTGTGATGTTGTTCATGAGCACAAACAAGGGCCCGTGACCCGTGCACGACCATGTTATTGACCTGGAAAATACTAAAAACAAGACGTACGCTGATAGCCTAACCCAATAACCCTAACAAGAAAAACGAAGATAAAGTCGGCCGTATATGTGCCCGTGGGATGAGAGATGAGCGATGTGTGGATGTATCATCGTTTGCGCGATCCGGTATCGCTCGTGTCTGTGCATGCATGGCCTTAGCTTCCGGCGAGAGACCACTGGGACTAAGACTCACCAGCATCGCTCGCAGTCCCTTTGCCGCTGCGCGCGCTCTGGCTCCACCTCTTCCGCTTCTCCTGCACGCCCGGCGGGACCGGCACGCTCTCCGTATCGATGCGCACTTTCGCCCGCGTCGGCGAGAGCTCGGGCGGCGGGGGGAAGAACGCGGTGGGCGAGGAGGAGAAGTGCGGCGGGGACGGCGAGGGGGAGAGGCTCAGCGCCGCGAGCGAGGAGGAGGTGGACGCGGGGGAGACGGCGGAGGACGCAGGCGGGGAGGAGGTGGACGCGGAGGGGGGGAACGGGTACTCGAAGGGCGACGCGACGGGATCGGCAGCGAAGGGCGTGCCGATGATCTCGGAGGGCGAGTGCAGCTGCAGATCGAGGGGCATCTTGGGCGGGAGGGCGATGGACGCTGGGTGGTGGTGGTGATGGGGCGGTGACGCAGGGCAAGGAACTGTTTTCTCGACGGACTGTACCGAATCGATGACGTGGGGCTCCACCTCTGTGACGGAATGGTCCTGATCGCTCGTCGGAGCCGTTTCCGTGGGTTCTCCACCGTCCGCGTGAGGTTCCGCGTCCATGAATGCCCGCAGGACGAGTGCGAAAAATGCGACCAGTCCTCGCAGGAGGGAAGCCATTGGTCACGTCATCACTTCTCCGTCACGCACGGAAGCAATCGAATTCTCGAGAAACGACGCGATCATGCCGTGCCTGTCACTGCGCGTAGTCACGCTTTGTCCTACGAATTGACTGCGGCAGTTTGGTTATCGGTATAGAACCTTTCTCAATACCTAGCTGTGGTTTTAACGCAGAATTCTGCTCTGAGGATTTTGAGATTGACTTCTGCAGATGCTACAGGCTAGGGACCTCGCAGAAAGTTTGTGAAGCGTCCATGTCTATCAATATGGTCCGTGCGCGGGAATCACGAGTAGCCGTCGGTATCTCATGTGATATTTTCAGCGGGCCGATCCCCGTCTACCCGTCTCTAGATCTGTAGAGGAATCCCATTGCCTTCCACGTCGTGCCCCGTCCTCAATCCTTATTACTCAAGACACACCGCGCCTTTTTCCATCTTCTTCTGATGTTGCTAGACATATGACACCTGCATGTCGCTACCACTCTACTGTGTCCCTGGCCGTGCTGTCCTTTTCCTGCATAGCGATAAATAACCCAAGCCTTACTACACGTCCCCGTATGTCACTTGCCCGTGGAAATGCGCTACCACTCTGCAGCGTCCCTAATCGGCGCTAGGCCGTGCTGACTGGCGGACACGATAAGATAGAAATCTTTTTACGTTGAAGGTTGCTCTGCGTGCGTCCATAATTCTGACTTATCGAGGCTCACTGTGATTGACGACACGTTGCCAGTCTTATGACACCTTGACGATACCACTGTGCGGTGTCCCTTTTGCCTATACTGATAAAATGTAATCGGCGCTAGCAGATATTGCACTGTCCTTCTCTGGGCGATAACTCTTCAACTTGCTGCCGACATGATCACAGGAGGGGAACACGCGCACGCGCACTGGGTTTCGTTGTCGCTGTCGGTGCCGTTTACCTTTTGCTGTCAACGTCAGTGTCACCGTACGTGTTTCAGTGCTGCTATGTATTGGACCGCGTTGATAGGTTGGATGTATTGTGCCATACATACTTACATACATTCGAAGTGGACCCGGTGGCACTGCCAGTGTGATGCGATCTTTTTCTGATGGGATGGGCAGGAGGTACATATCGCCAATCCCATCCGGATCTGGATCTGGATCCGCGCTCAGAGTCGACTCTGCGAAACTATAGCTCACCACGTAGTGCGAGTCCCACGGTCGTGCACTGCTCACCACACACTCCGCGCAGACCAGCCTCAGCCCCAGCCCCAGCCCCAACTCCATTCACGTATCGCTCTGCCCAGTGCAGCTCATCTGATCACCGACCCTCGACCCTCGATTCCATATAACCAAACTTCTTCTCCTTCTTCTTCGCGGGTAACCCTGGAATGACGGCATACACATGGACACACTTATATACCCTCGCCCTGCCCTGCCCTCGGTCTTATCCATCCATCTTGCCCTGCCCTGCCCTGCCCCATCGTGTACTCTTTGGCGCGAATCCCAATCCGCCTCATCCCATCCATCTTGCCTTGCCCCAATCCTCGCAACGATGGCCTCCCAAGCCCAAGCCCAAGCACCAGACCCAGACCAGGAGATCGCCCAACTAACATCCCTCATCGCCTCCCTCGCGCCTACCGGATATGAGCACCCGGACGCGCTGACGGTGGCCGCGGCGGCGTACCAGCTGTACACGCGGATGATGCCGCCTCGGGAGGTCGTTTTTGGGATCGCTTGTGCGGTGCGTGCGGGGCCTTTTTCTATTCGCGCCTTCATCCTTTTTTCCCTATTTGAACTATGAACTCACACGTGTTCGTTCCTGGCTTGTAGCACAGCAAGACCGCGGCGCTGCGCGCGTGCATTGAGTTTAACGTCGCGGAGCATTTGAGGGAGGCTGGGCCGGAGGTGCGTTTCTCGTTTTAATGGATGGATGGGTGATGGGTGATGGGTTTTTCAGGGCCTGAGCGCGGACGAGCTGGGGAAGCTGTGTGGTGCGGATGGGGAGAAGCTTGGTGAGTTGTGATTTTGCTGTTCTCTCGTCCCGCTGTTGTTGTTCTTCTCCCGCTTGGACTTTGGTGGTCCTCCCACATCATCTTCTCCCTCCCATCTTCTTCTGTTCATCACCACCCTCTGACACCCCCCTCCCCAACCCAGCCCGCTGCCTCCGCACGCTCTGCAACATCCACGTCTTCACCGAGCTGCGCCCCAACGTCTTCACGCACAACGCCATCTCGCGCGAGCTCGACACGGGGCGCGCCACAAGCGATGTCCTTGCGGACCCGAAGGGGAAGCATGATGGGACGAATGGGTTTGCGGCGTTGGCTGAGTTGCAGTACGATCTCGTGTAGATTTATATGATATGAGAGGCTGACGACGCGTTGGCAGCGCAGGGATATCGGGCCGCTCGTCGGGGTACGTGTTCGAGAGCCTGTCCGACGCGCGCACGAAGCACTCGGACGACCCGACGCATACGCCGTTCACGCGCGCGTTCTTGCCCGAGTCGCGTTTCTTGCATGCACCGTTGGATGTGGACAAGACGAATGTTGAGGACAAGACGGACGCGAATGGACAACCGGACACAAACGGAGAACCAGACCTGAACCTGTTCCAATGGCTCAACCAGCCCTCCGAGGAATACCGTAGGCGGATGTTCGGCGTCGCTATGAGCGGGACGAAAGTTTTGGAGCGCGAGGGGCTGTTTGATGGTGGGTACTTTGGTTCTCTCCCCTCCCCTTCATCCTCTTCTCCTTCCCCTCCCCTCGCCCTCCCACACCCCCTCACACCACTAACACCTCCCCCCTCCCCCACTAACACCCCCCACACAGACTTCGACTGGGCCGCGCTCCCGCCCGACTCCGTCATTGTCGACGTCGGCGGCGGGTTCGGCGCCGTCATGCGGAACCTCCTCACGGCGCACCCGCACCTCCGCGTCGTGGTGCAAGATCTGCCCAATGTCGTGGCCGAGGGGGAGAAGGTGCGTCTCTTCTGGTCTGGTGCGGGGGAGAGGGATGGAACTGACGGTATGGTAGCTGTGGGCCAAACACTCCCCAGAGGCGCTCAAGTCGGGGCGTGCGGTTCTTCAACGTGTGTCCCCCTCCCCCTTCCCCCCTCTTCCCCACCCATACTCACCCCCCTCCCCTTCCTAGCACACGACTTTTTCGCCCCCCAACCCGTCCGCTCCGCCTCCGCCTTCCTCCTCCAACACATCATCCACAACTGGTCTCCCGCGCGCCTGCGGATCCTCCTGTCCAACCTCGCCGAGGCGGCCATGCCCACCACGCGCCTCCTCCTCGGGACGAACATCATCACGCATCCGTGCCACGAGGAGCTCGGCGCGGTCGAAGCGCTGGGGGGCGGGTATAAGGAGGCGCCGAAGCCGCTGTTGCCGAATTATGGGGCGGCGAACGAGTTGGGCTTTGGCGTGGATATGTGTGTACGTATTGTGACTGCTCTACACTGAGGAGATGTGCTGACGCATGCCAGATGATGAACCTGTGCAACACGCAGGAATACACCATCCTCCAGCTGGCGGACCTCCTTGCCGCGGGCGGGTGGAAGATCGAGCGGGTGTACAGGAAGGGCCGCCCGAATAATTTCTTGGACATGGTGCAGTGCGTTTTGGCGTGATGAGATGTACATGTAGATCCTGAAGGGAGATGTAGATGTAGATGTACACATGTAAGTATGATATGTACTCAACCAAGCTTTGTGCGCGGACAAAACGACGCACCAAAGCCCAGCCCTCTGTCGAAGATGATGGGACTCCAACCCCACTGGAGTTTTTAGTGATCTGCTGGCCCAAAGCCGCCGGCCTGCCTGGCTTCCCAAAGCTCCGGCTCATCGAAATGACAAGCCAGGCCAAGGCCGTTAGTTACGGCTGGCTCTGGCCTGGTTTCGGCTTGAGCCACATGCGGCGGAATGGAGGCGTGATGAAGGCGGGGTGTGGCGGGGTGCGTGTAATGGTACCAGCTGTCCTTTCACGTAATTACACGAAGTGGAACCTCAGACGATATTGGAAGACAAACGACTCGTATTACCTGTAAGAACAAAGACCACATAAGTACACAAAGTAGAACTACAGGTATTTGTGAGTAAAAGGAATACGGCGGAATAGATGAGAACATACCCTCAGACGATGTTGGAAGACAAACGACTGAGGGTAAGATTGAACCCGAAAAGATTTAAATACTCGATCAACCACTTCCGGAGGATGCGGCGTATACGCCACGCCGTGGCCAAGCCATGCCCATCTCAATCCTCAACAGCCCGGCCTGGTTCTGGCTCAAGTACGGCTGGCCCACGGCTGGCCCGGCCTGAAGCCAGAGCCGTCAGATCACTAACTGCAATCTTACGCCATTGTTTACAATAAAAGATCGGTCACTGTCGGGAACGTACATTGCGAGTATGTATGTACAACTGTGGAAATGATACTGACTGCGGATTACTCTTGGAGTTTATAGTAGGTCGACCGAAGGGTTTACACACGATCCCAATCACGCTGTTGCCATTGTGTCCCTCCATATAACAGCTTCTCTATGGGTCAATGACAAGACCAATCTGTGTTCCCATGTGAGCTAGGCGCAGGAAGCAAGATAGATCCGTACCTCCTCCGTAACGCGAGCAACGTCCTTTCCGAACTTCTCCCAAAACTCCGTAAGTTTTTCCATGGTTGGAGGCTTCCCGTGACCAGTCTCGGATGCCTTGTCGCATTCACGCATGATGCGGCCGATTGTGACACCACAGTGCTTGTCTTCTGCCATTAGTTTGCCCACGGTAGAGTCATTGACGGCGCTGCGCGTGGGTGTTTGTCGTAGCGCAGTAGCAACGTATCTCATGTAGTGGACCCACCAGGGATCCAACGTGTATGTTACTGTTCCCAGATAAGTCGAGAATTCTATGTGATGGGTGGTGCTGCAGCTACAACTACCATATCCACTGATTACCCTCGGATATGTCGAGTCACGAATCAGGAGCTGTGTGGCGCAGATGCAGGCCTCGCGATACTGGACCAGCCGGAGGAGTGCGCTTCCCGGAAGGGCACTGAATTCCAGTGCGTTAGGATCATCCCAAACCGGCGGCTTCGCCAAGCTATGCCACGCCGCGGACCGTAGGAGGTCAGCCCCCCATGTGTTCCGCCCCTGGTACGCCAGACAATAGACCCTCACCGGGTCGTCCTCCACATACTTCCACAGAGCCTGTCCGACCCGACTAGCCGTGGCAGCCATGTCGAACTTGTCGCACAGCGCAAACATACGGCTGACACGTGGGAGGCGCAGCGCCGCCTCTGCGACCTCGGCGCGCGGATCGCACCAATCCAACATCAGCTTCAGATCGTCGCTGCTCTCCTGCATGTCCACCAGCTGCCCGTGCCCGATTGCGAACATATCGCGAAAGACCGGGGATGCGAGCGTCAGGATCAATTTGTGGACGTGGAAGTCGACGCCATCCGAGGAGCGCAGGATGAGATCGGCAGTGGGATCGTCGTACGGAGGGGGAGCGATGGCGCTCTCAGTTGAATCCTCGTTGTTCTTCGTGTTCATGATGGTATCTGCGAAAGGAGGTCACACGATACGACATCGAAGAAGCTCTTGCTTAAGCGCGCGCTAATTGGTATGTATTCTCATAGTGATTCAGTGCCATGCCCGACTAGGACAGAATTCGAATATGCGCAGACATATGTATGATGTAGTAGTCATTGGTCGAGATGTGGGAAGTGATAGGAAGACCATCCGGTCTAACGGCTTGCTTGACACCCCAAGTCATTCAACGCCGCGTTCCTTAACGCGCACAAACAAAGGGCCCTTCTTGAACACAAAATAGTCCTCCAACGCACTCGTCCAATCCCCCGTACTAGCCTTCGCGTCCAACTCAAAGTCGAATACATGGACCAACGTCGCCACGACGAGGCGGAGCTCCAGCTGCGCCAGGGGCTTCCCCACGCAGTTCATTGGACCTAGGGAGTACGGCAGGAACGCGCTACCGGACTGATGGGGTTTGAGCCAGCGGTCGGGGGAGAACGCATCGGGGTGTGGTCCGAAGTAGCGCGGGTCGCGGTGGAGAGCATAGGGCGGGATGAACACGCCGGTGCCTTCTGGGATGAATCTGGATATTGAGTACAGGTTCAGTGATATCTTCAGTGTGAACGGCAGTGAATGAGCGTACAGTTGGCCAACTAGCAGCCCTCCGCCTCTGACTTTTGGCGCCCGCTGAATGCTGGTGGGTATCGGAGGATGGAGACGCAACGCTTCGTTTCTGTCCTCCCTTTGAGTGGGACTCAGACGGTGTGCATACAAATAACGTACATGACAGCATTGAGAAAAGGCATACTTGACAGTAATGAAGTCTCATTCTGCGGTAGACGACCATGGAAATGAGTGTCAATCTCGTGTCGTAGGCTAAGACACGCGGACTCGGCCTCAGATGACAGAACGTTTGGTTGACAAAATGGCACTGTACCGAAGGAAGACGTCCTTATCCGAGAGTATGTGGAAGAACACCGCACTCAGAGCCGTCGCGACCGTGTCTGATCCACCTATCGTCGCCAGAAAGGCGTCGGCTCTATACTGATGGAACGAAGCACTGAGCTCCGACGGCGGAGCATAGCTTGTACCTCCCTCGCCGAGCTGCCGTTGGGCGTCAGCGCTTGCTCGCCTGCAACATGGGTGACATACCAGGTGATAGCTGAGGTCCTCTCCCGTCGTAGGAGGTCCCCGTTGAATACGATTGCGCGCCATACGTACAACGAAGTCCCCGAATCTTCGCGCGTCTTTGCTTGCCCTGCTCAACGGCAGCGCTGAGAGCCATGCGGTGATACGTGTTGCCCAGGGGATGTGTTGGAGGTATGATTCTATTCTAGGTACATACATATGTCAGTGCTTTGACGGCGACGGGGTCAGAAGACTGACTTGATGCCACGCTCCATGAGCGCCCAAAGTCCTTCGACGTCGCCGTGCTTCATCAACGAGAACTCCGCACCGAACCTACGACGAGAATAACCGCGACTGAGAGAGCGCGGAACGAGAGATTGACGTACGCCATATCACCCATAAAGTCATAACTTGGACGCATAAATGAGCTGGCATTTAAGCCTATGGAGTCCATGAACCACTCACGCGAACCACGAGATCATCTCCGCCAGATCAATCGTCTCCTTCTCCCCTCGCGCACGAAGCACGTCCACCAGTTCCTCTAGCCTTCTCACCAGCAGAGGCTCGTACGCTCTGACTCCGGCAACGGAGAAGGCAGCGTTCCACGGCCTGCGGCGCCTGGCATGCCTTCCGAATCCCGAATTGCCACGAGGGAGTTTGGTTACTTTGGATTACCGGAGTAACGGCCGTCCCAGACTGTGTATGTGACAACTGGATGAGACTGGTTGGTGTTAAGGAGGGAGTGAGGGACGTACGGGGACCTTTAGGGAATCCGCTGCTGCTGAGGATGACTTGGGCGACTTCGGCGTCGCACACGGAGATGGCGTTTGGTCCTGTGTCATAGTTGTCTCAGTTCACAGAAACTGGATGGTTGGCTCACCAGTCCGGACTACAGGGCCGTATATCCTGTGCAGCGCCAAGAGCACCTCATGATTCTTCCCAGTGGCCTGCTGGTAGACTGCCCAAAAGTTGCTGACCTTCGCTAGGATCGGGCCAGGGAAGGCGTGAAGTGGATGCAAGGGCGAGATTCTATAACATATCGCTGCCAGGTAAACTGTTGAGTAGGTACCTATAGATGAACGGAGGATTCCCGGGGCCGTCAAGTGAGGACGAGCGAAGAAGAGCTCTGATCCGATAAGCAAATTGCTGAGAGAATAACGAGACATCCGAGATACTTGTCTCCGTATTTCTGGAAGAGCGAGTAGAGCAGCTAGGGTTGGGGACAGAGATGAGAGAAGGCAGTCGCAGCAAACCAAGGACTCACAAGACCGACCCCGAGCTCGATGAGCATTCTGTTTGATTGAGCGTTGGGCGTATGCAGTTTTGCGAGCTAGACAAGGTGCTTTTATACGTCGACGGCGATAGTTGGAATGTCGCTGTCAACGCCATTGCATCTGTCTCTCACGGACGCTGGACATTGACGAGCGGCTGAAAAACGGAGACAAGATCAAAGACGTCCGATCTGTACCGCGGTCTGACACTCGAAGTCTTACGACGAGTGCGAGGCATACTAGATTTGGACACGAAGATGCATGTGAGCACATTACCTCGTTCGACGTACCATGACAGCCGAGTACCAATTGCAGCTTGCCTGACCTCATTGAGAGTCTCATACCCGTACTGGTACCACACCTTCAAGGGCGCAACACCGAGAGAACAGCAGGGGGATTCGGAATCAACCAGGAAACATCTTCACTGGTGTCGGCAAAAAGCAAAGTCGCCTTGCATGACCAAATATTTGGCAATGCCGTTTACACAGACGCCCACGTCGATCAACTCGGCCCTTGAATTGTAACGTTCTGTTGGTCAATACCAGCAGGGACTTGTCCAGTCGTTGCACCAGTTCCGTGTTGTTGAGGTGTAATGGTAGAGACGCAAGTACAGAGAGTCTTGAATCAAGGTAGACGACGGGCCTCAGCCGTCTACTATGACTGGTCACACCATATGGATTGTCTTCTACGGCTAAGCGTCAAAGACCTTCCATCGTCTGAACAAGCTCGTCAAGCTCCAATTTCAATTTCTTATAGTCAGCATCCTTGTCCTTGACCCAACAATCAGATTTAGCGGGTACTTGATTCGGGCGCGCGCCATACCTCATACTTCCTCTCCCACATATCGCGGTCCCGCTCGACCGTGGCGACCTGACGCTCAAGCTGCTCCGCGCTAAGGTCGACCAGGCGCAGCCTTCAACCACACCATCAGCAATGGTATCCGACACCGCATGCGCATGTGCACTCACTTTTCGCCACTCTCACGCGCCTTCTCCTGCGCCAGATCGAGCTGATCCTCCAGCATCTGCACCTTCCTCAAAAGCCCCGCATTCTCCTGCTCCTTCTCCAGCAGCAGCTGCTCGAGTTTCTTGTTGTTCGCCTCGGCTGCGTCCGCGCGTTCGATCGCGGTGTCCGCCTCTATGCGGAGGCTGTTCAATTTCTGAGGGCGAGGCGGGGTGAGTCTGAGGTTACGCCCATCCTATGGATGGCGATGGCACACCTCCTTGACTCTCTCGGCCATGGCAAAGTTGCGGATGGAAGAGGATGACAAGTTATCAAGTATTGGGCAAGATCCCCCGTTCCTAATAACACGAGGCCACGTGGTTTGCTTGAACCCGTCGACTGTTGTTCCCTTGAACACAACTGTACAGAGCTTCAAGTATGGGTAACGGCTGCAGGCGGGGGTTGGGAGAGGTCGTCGAAGCCCACCCGGAAGGTCGTTGTCTCTCAAATTGACATCCCGGCTCAAGGCGTATCCCGCCTCAACTGCAATCAAGCTGACCGTACCGGGCCAGGCCAGTGGGTACATGTGAGCAGGTCAGTCCATTCATCATTTTATGATTGCTTGAAGACATGTAGGTATCAATGAGTCATGATACAAGGGCCCACCGACCTCCACGCGCTTGTTGTTGCTACTTAAGCACCGAGTGCGTTGCGCAAAGAATCAAGGTCAAGCATGCACTGAGTCCCGAGTCCTGACTCCCGACATAAGCCTAGCTCGAAATACTTATTCCTGCTGACTGATAAAAACTAGGGTGGCGAAGTAAACGGTAGGTATCGGTACCGGTCCGGTTTGTGACGGTTACTTACCGGTAAGTTACTGGTTTCTTACCTCGACGGTCTGGAGGGTAGGTAACTTACCTCCACGTGATAAGTTCACGTGATGAGCGCACGGTGCGGCGGGATAGCTTGAAGAGGTGTGACGGAGCCTTAATGATCCAAATATAATGGATTGCCAATGCTATTACACATCAGCAGCCATAGAATGCATAATTCAGACAGTTTTTGTACGGTAGGAGCAAGGATATTTTGTTTTTGTGACCTTAGCGGAAATTTCGCCACGAGCATCACGTGAATGGAGCATGTGACTATCGGACGGTAACTTACCGTATCGATACCTGGGGGTCCGGAGGGGTCGGTAAAAAACAGGTAACATACTAGGGGGGAGGTATACTTCGCCATCCTAATGGGCACTGGGCAGTGCGCAACCAAAATCCGCACAAAAAGACTTGAGGAAAGAATTCGGATTGGACACTGTGGGAATTGAACCCACGACCTCACGCAGCAGTCTGTAAAGAATGCGAAGCGTGCGCGCTACCCCTGTGCCAAGAGCCCATGATGATAAGTGTCTTGAGGTGATCAGGAAAGGAGGGGAAAGAGTGAGAGAGGACGATAGAGATTTGGCCGGGACGACCATAATAATGAGCGATGGGTTGTATTCGTGTACTGCAGTTTGAGCTTCTAGTAGTACGATCGGGGCTGGAGAGCAAACCTGCCTAATAACCCATCTGGCGGGAGATACATACAAACCGGAACCCACTCCCCTTTTGCGTTGTCGATCCCCACCGAGACGCGGGGGAGATGATGAGTGACGGAGCAAGCAACGTTGGATTTCAGGGCGTGCGAGAACGAGCATGGGGAGAAATCTGACTGCGGCGCGGCTAAGCGTATGAGAGACTCGGAGAGGGACAGAGGAATGCCAGTGAGACGTGTCAGTGTCACGCCGGCCGCCACCCACCCGTGTAAATGTTGCATTATGGTGAACAACTGGCGCTGCAGCAGTATGAGTCATTCATTAGAGCGGGCTGGCCATGGGGCGCCGGACCCGACCCGACCTTCCTGGGCCCGTCTGTTGCATATGCACGTTGGTCGGAGACAACCTAGGCGGATCAACCTCGTCATGGATCAAGGCGCAGCTCTAGGATGGACGAGATGGGAGATAGCGAGAAACAATTGCCAGCACCTGGTCGAGCGAGAAACCATCGCGATAGCGTGCACGGGAGGTGGCGTTGTCACTTGTGCATGTGAATGGAACATTGCAGGGACAGGCTCAGTGTCTCTCATTGAGAACGGCCACTTGACGAGATTGAACAGCCACTTGCCGCGCTGGGCCAATCAGGGCGGGGTGCCCCTAGTCATCTGAGCCAATCAGATGGCTCCGGCAATCTAGACCGCCAGGCCTGGGCTCATTCGTGCACTACCACCAGCCTCCAAGATACGCCTTGCTAACGCCCAGTGAATGCGGCAGCCCAATCAGGTCTGGCTTGCACTTGGGCGTGGTCCAGCCTCGATACGCGTAGACCCAGCGCCATTACGAATTGAATGGACCAAGTGCGGTCTCGATGTCGAATGGGCCACCTGGTGCAGCCGTAAACCCTGATCAGGCGTCAGTATAAGACGGACGCTGCTTCCACCGGGGTTCAGTCAACTCAACTCACGGGTTCTCATTCGATCTACCACCACCACCACCACCATGTCCCAGTACACCATCCCCAAGACGCAAAAGGTCGCGCTCGTCGAGAGCGACGGCAGCATCGCGATCAAGACCGACTGGCCCGTCACGCAGCCCGAGGCGCTCGCGCCCGGAGAGTGTCTCGTCAAGCTCGAGGCGACTGGTACGTGGCACTCTCATCCATCCCTCACTCATATCCTAAACATCGCCAGGCTGCTGCCACACGGACCTGCACGCCGCGCTGGGCGACTGGCCGCTGAAGGCCAAGTCGCAGCTGATCGGCGGGCACGAGGGCGCGGGGATCGTCGTCGCCATCGGCGCGAACACCGCGCACTCGCCCGTCAAGCTCGGCGACCGCGTCGGCATCAAGTGGCTCGCGGACTCGTGCTTGAACTGCGAGGACTGCCGCAATGGGCGCGAGCAGAGTGCGTTGCCAACTCGACATTGTGCATGACTGACTGACGTCACGATGTGCAGATTGCGCTGATTGCAAGCTTAGCGGGTTCACGCACGACGGGACGTTCCAGGAGTACGCTGTGTCGTGGGTGAACCACGTCACGCCCATCCCGGACAACATTGCCTCCGACGAGGCTGCGTCCATCCTTTGCGCTGTACGCTGTGCCTCCATCTGATGTTTACATGACGCTCAGTCCATGCAGGGCGTCACCGTCTACCGCGCCATCAAGTACAGCCAGACCCAGCTCGGCGACTGGATCGTCCTCCCCGGCGCCGGCGGCGGACTCGGCCACCTCGCCATCCAATACGCCAAAGCCCGCGGGCTGCGCCCCATCGCCATCGGTACGTCCTGTGCCCCCATCCTCCCGTCCTCTGCTTACACCGCCCTCTCCACAGACAGCGGCGCCGAGAAGAAAGAGCTCTGCCTCAAGCTCGGCGCGGAGGGCTGGATCGACTTCAAGGAGGAGAAAGACATCGTCGGCGCCGTCAAAGCCATCACGGGCGGGAAGGGCGCGCACTCCGCCGTGGTCACCACCGCGTCGCCGACGGGGTACACGCAGGCGGTGGACTACCTCCGCGCGGGGGGGACGTTGATGGCCGTGGGCCTCCCTGGGGAGGCGAAGCTGGAGGCGTCTATTTTCTTTACGGTTTTCAAGGTACGATCTCGAGTTGTAAGGACAAGGATGGAAGCTGATGGGGGGTACAGAGCATAAGCATCCTTGGATCGTATGTGGGTAATCGGGCTGATGCGCTCGAGGCTATCGATATTGCTGCGCGGGGGCTTGTGAAGGTGCATTTTGCGTCGAAGGATCTTAAGGAGCTTCCCAAGTACGCTTTCTTCCCCCTCCTTCTTATCAAGGGTGTACTGACGATCGGTGACACAGCGTGTACGAGGGCCTGAAGCAGGGCAAAGTCGCTGGCCGTGTTGTGTTTGATATCTGCAAGCACTGATTGATTACGGACTGGAACACAAAATGGGGGGCTATTGTTGTACAACTAATAAAGTAGAGTAGAAGTTCTTGAATCGGATTGGAAAGGCATGTAATAAAATTTGTATTCTCACCTCACCTCGCATCTTGCTTCCCTCCCCACCTCGTCAGTGATTGATCGGCTTCTCTGAGATGTTGGAGACTCGGATGGCGTTCACAGACTTCTCGAAGAAGAGACGTTCGAGATCCCGGCGGCTCACGATACTTCTCTTCATATCGCAGACGGACATACTCGAAAAGAATGGGGGTATTGTTGTACAACAGAAGTTCTCGTGTAATCGATTTGAATCGTATTCATCTTCTCGGATGGGAATTTGGAAATAGCTTCCGCCTTGAGCTTGGCCACGTACCGTCAACGTGTTATGTTCAACTATCTCTGCAGACACTTCCACGCCCTGGGCTCTTGCTCCCCGCTCATCTGGAGTGCTTTTGCGGCTCTCCCAGTGCTAGTGGTGAGAACCCGGAAATCACTGGTGCTCTGAGTCCGGGGTGGTACGAGCCTTTTGCAGTGGCGCCGTTCTTCCCCGTGCAGGTGCAGGTGCAGACATATCCAAGGTTCGTGGATCGTTTGTGTTGATTGGAAACGATTAAGATGGGCAATACGTAGGATGGACCTGATGGCAGACCCCGCGAAGAAGACTATGACGGCGACATTTGAGCTCCCGGGGATGAGGCGGGAGGACATGCGCGTGGAGGTGTCGGATCGTGATGATGGCCAGTGGTTGATTGTGTCTGGCGAGGAGAAAGGTGACGTGTCTGCTGCGGGCGCGGTGGTGAAAGAGAGACGGTATGGGAAGTTCGAGCGAGTTGTAAGGCTGCCGCAGGGTGTTATGGTACGTGTGCTTGCTACATACGGAATGACTACGGTACTACGGAACACAATTTAGGACAAGGATATCAGAGCAAGCTTGAGGGACGGGGTGCTGGCGGTTACATATCCGAGTCCGGAGGTCGAGGATGTGAGGAAGAGGACGAGGACAGACAGATCAGGATTGATTGAGAGTCCCATGTACTAATCAGGGGAGCTCAAAAAGAGCAATATGCTACAGGGCCCAAACAGTCAAAGCGAGAATGCACCCGCAGAATAAGGTAGCGATGAAGGCGGTGTCGGGGGATGTGATGGTGATGGTCGTGGCCGAGTCCGATGTGGATGTGGCAGATGCTGACGACGACGAGGATGTGGATGTGGACAGCCTCGAAGACGATACGCCACCGGTTGATGAAATCGAAACCGACGAGTGACTGCTACCACCATCACCGGATGGCGTTGCCGAGCTGCTGGCACTTGCACTCCCCCCGCTGCTTTCTCCTCCAGGAAACATCGTCAAACCAAACACATTCACACTCGGCCTGCACGTCATCTCCATCTGCGCTATGAACGCGCTGACCTTCCCCGGCTCGCCCACGCCGAGGAAGGTGAACGCGTCGTCGGACATGTCCGTACACGACTCGCGTATGCACGTCCTGAGGAGCGGGAATTGCGCATCGGGGTCTTGTATGAGGTTGCCGCACTGTAAAGGGAGTCGGGACCATGAAAGGAAGTACGCCGAAGTGAGAGTGACGTACATAACACGCATCCCCATCACCACCTCTATTCCCGTAGTTGTTGCAGAACTGGTCTTTGGGCTGTATGAACAAGCGGCTGCTGCTGATGGAAGATTGGATGTCGTCGGTGCAGGAGTTTTGGCAGCTGCTTAAGTAGCTGCGGGCGCTGTTGAGGTCTACGGCCCGGGTACAGTTTGAGAGGAGGGTCTGGATGCGAGTGAAGTAGGACCGCACCTGGTGGCAATTGTCTCGGGGCTAATTGTGTGGGGGCTGGCGTGATGGTGGGCGTCGGAGTATCCGCGAGGATAACGGGCAAGAGCGCGACGATGAGGAAGGTTTGAGCTCGGAACATGGAGGACGCTAGAGAGGGAGACCAGCTCGCCTATCTTATTTGTGGAGTGAAACCAGCTATACCGGGCGGTGTAACGCGCATCAAGGCAAGTAAGTAGTGGGCATAGGTTATGGGGCGATCCCGAGATGTGGCTGCATCAGTGTGATGTCTAGCCGACGAGATGCCCGTTTCCTGTGTCAGTACCTACGAGAGACGAGAGACGATAGCTTGCGAAGATGACACGTACGGGTACGAGTGTTCAGGTCCTCGTTAGGTTGATCACATAGGGAAAGATACCGATGACGAGGACAGTCCTTGGGAACGCGTTGACCTCAAAGACAGCCGGCTCAAGTTCGACTTCTGCAGTTTCTCGACTACACAAATCACGTTTTTCCGACAAAGATTCGAGGATTTGGGTGCCCTAGTCCTTATGGCGAGACCATCCTGGTGTTCATCACGGACACATGGTGTTCTATCGACAAGCTCCGCATGTCGTTGACAAGTTGATGCGCATGCCGAACGTCCTGGACGAACGAAGCCTCATGCAGTATTCGTTCTCCTGTCATAATTCAGTGGTAAATCCTTCTCAAGACCGTTTCGCATCTAGCTGATTCCAGACTCACAAACACGGAATTCGGGCTCAATTACACCAAGACGACCATCTTCACCATCGACGGCGTCTTTGGGCTGCATAGGTTGCAGAAGAATCGAATGTCCTCATCGGAAAAGCGTTTGCAGCTCATTTCCGCTATCGCAGCTTGGCAAGCCTCCCACAGTAATATCGACGGGACTCACTCTCTCTCCCGGTATGGCATCGAAATGGACGCGGAGCTCCAGTTTGGCATATTTGGCGCCTTTCTTTGGCTTACGGTGAGTTTCTGGTGGATCGGTACGTCGAAGGAAGCGATAGTTCTGGAGGGAGTGTACATGCATCTACCATGCAATCTGTGCGCGTCGTTTCCCCATTTCTCAACATTGCGTGTTCCTCCTTACCGGGTGAGCTGGGCACTTACCTTTTGTCTCGGTCCACATAGGCATAAAAAATTGGGGCCTAGACGTGAAGATATTATTTGAAGGTTGACATTGGAGAACACGGAGATCACTGATTAGGCCATTGACATTGTTTGTGAGCAATAGCATGCATCCCAGCAAGCCGTTCAGGCCGTTCATAATCGTGAAATCTGACTTCTGATTCTGTTCGTCGCGAATCCCATTGCGTACCGTTGGCTAGATTTTACGTACATAGCGGGGACCTGACTGACTCGCTGAGTTACGGTGATATTGATATCGGTGTGAGTACTAGTAGTGCATCAAGACAGCAACAGCGGCGCTCTCCGACGCTAAAAGCTCACATAAGTTGCATCAGAAAAACGTCTCGGTGACAATGTCATCTTTGACGGAGGCACATCGTGCTCCAGTTCCTCAATGAGGTGTAGAACCTTCAAGATTACATTAGCGGAAAGACGCAGTCGGGAAGATTTGCAGCGGGCGTACATCATTCGCACAGCCAAATGAGAGGGAGAAACCGGCTCCGCCTTGACCGTATGAGTGTACGATTCGGCTCATTGCCCCGTCGCTGCGAGGGCGTAATTCACGTTCAACGCGAACGTTGGTACCTCGGAAAGGACGCAGGCCTTGGACGAGTGGGGCATCTCGATCGTACTCGGCGTTCTCCAGACCTGGCACGAAGTTGTTGCACCGCGCACGCATACGACTTATCTCAGAGCTCTCCAATGTGAGATCGAGGGGGTAGACATTTGGCTGGGCTAGACCTACATGCAGGATTTAAGCGTCGGCATCAGACAACGCAGG
The DNA here is from genome assembly GCA_019915105.1 of Strobilurus luchuensis. Taxonomy (NCBI): domain Eukaryota; kingdom Fungi; phylum Basidiomycota; class Agaricomycetes; order Agaricales; family Physalacriaceae; genus Strobilurus; species Strobilurus luchuensis. The sequence goes on along the minus strand of JAHLMJ010000012.1, from coordinate 217,393 downwards.
AACGACATTACCTCCAAGGATCAACGTAGAATCGTTTCGGGGCACAATGAAGACAATGTCTTCATCCTCGCCCCTGGTATCGTCATGCGTGACGGCAAGAGCTTCCGTGACTTTGGGGAATCGCTTTCCGTCGTTGATGACGCGGATGAGGGCACCACGAAGGGGGTAGACGGAGGTATCTGCAGCAAGCTCGTAAGCACCAAGACCAGTCGCGTTGACGATGGCGTCCGCGCCGTACTCGGCCAAGAGCTGGGTCTCCTGGTCAAGCAAATCCCCTTTGACGCGACGAGACTTCAGAACCGCCCCTTTGCAGACGATCACGAATCGAAGCCAATGCAAGTAGGCATCAGTGTCGATGACAGGTGCCAGATGTTGGTAGGCATCTACCACTCCCGTCTGTTGATTCACCTGATGTTCACTGACAATGTTCGCATCTCGCCTCAAGCATCTGATCTATCAATCATGAGTTGACATACTGAAGAAAGAGAAAGTGTCGGCGTCACGTACTTCGTGCTGACTGCTGATCTCCTCGAACTTGTCCAGTTGCCCGCGGTCGGGCATGGCTTCAAGCTTTGCGTCGAAGAAAAAGTTGGCCATCCGCATACGAATTCCGTGATCGATGTGTTCGCTTGACGGCAGCATTTCTTGGAGCTTGTCAAAGATGCGATAGGAAGTCATACACCATCGCTTGGAGTTAGATAGGGAGATGATCTGGTAGACATGAGTAAGCCTGCGGGAGCCACGTAGACGAAGCTGTACCGACGTCGGTGTGCTTTCCACAAACAGCGGGAGGCCATTCCCACCTGGTGAGCAGTATAGTGATTTCGATTCAACGTGACACTGGATGGTGATGCGTACAAGGCACCGGCAATTTGGGAGGTGATACGGTCCTTGGCATCAGCCCACTTTTCTGCAAGAATTGTGACCTCGTATCCAGCGTCCAGAAGAGTCCAAGCAGTCTGAGAAGCGGTTAGATATGCATGACCAGCCACACGAAGAGCGAGACAAACAGTGAGCCCGGTTACTCCTCCTCCAATGACAAGCACGCGTTTGTTTGGGGTCACAGAGGGTTGTCGGACGGTGTGTAAGCCAGTTTGAAGAGCAAGCTCGCCACCTCCAACTCGGCCCAGATAAAAATCCGGCGTAGAAAAGGTCGCCGACATCGGAAGGAAGGCAGAGGGAGTGGGTACTATCCTTGGGAAGAGATGCCCTTTGTTTTAAGCACTATCCCGTGTTATGCCAAAGGTTACGAGTATGCGTGCACAGCACCCTGACAATGCCTAACTCATGGACACCGACCGAGACAACGTTAGACGGGGAAGATGGCGCAATAAGGACCGATCAAGGGCAACCGTGGAAGAGGATAATGCTCGCATGCCTGATACGTCCAATACATTGAATGCCACCTGATAGATGAATGCCTCTTCGAACACTCTGCGCAAAATCGTAAACATAAGTCTTGCCTTATGGAGGCGTTTTAGGGGAGCGACGCTAGTACAGAGTCATCAGCTATATGCTCGGACCGTTCACCGAATCGATTGTGTACTTGACCAGGGTATGAAGCGTATGATATCTGTGCAGGAGGCACATCTAAAAATGAGGGATTTAATTCACTTCTTCCTGATATGACCATTCGGCGAAAGTGACCCACAGTAGCAACGATGGAAATTCCGGAATTACGGTCTGAGTCAACGATACGCCCTTTTGTTTATGGCTCTGGACATCAGTTTCACTCTCAAGCCGCCGTAACTCGGAGACAATCAACTGAAGGCCAGAGCATTTTTGGGAATATTTGTGGGACAGTTGGACTGCACTGCACTCGTCCCAGTTACACACCTTCTGCTGCGCGGGGCGAATTCTGGCCATGGTCCTGGAAAAGAAGGTCGTTGTCAGCATCCAGGGTCTACCATTCGCTGGAGTCGTATGATGAGCATACGGAGGTAGTGCCCATGAGTGGTGGATTTCACCGTGACTACGCAATACCGAGCAGCCACTTCCGGTCCGCCTTGTCATTCCTGCAAGTCGAAAAGAAAGATCTAGCAAAGTCAGTTGGTAAAATGAGATTGATGTGCGAGTAGGAGAGAGACTCACCCGCTGATTTGCGCTTCTGACAATCGAAACAAAGAGACAACCAACCTTCGTGGTGTGGTGGGAAAGACTTAGACAAGTGCGGAGTAAGCCTGATTACCTGCCAGCACTGGCAGAACGGAGTTGAAATTCCTCGGAACTTTCCACAATCCGGAATGCTTGAGTCCTGACTGGCAATGGCGACAGACGGTTCGCGAGCCGTATACCGCTACGGCCGTAGAGTTCTTCCATGGAGAAGGCTCATATGTGTTGACCGTCATCCACTCATACTTACCCACAGATCCCTTCGTACCTCGCGGAATGCCACGACCGGCATTCACGGCAGCTACCCTCGGACCACGGTGCCACGTTAGCTTGCAGCCCTGACTATAGTCTACACTGCGACTTCGGTATCTCACCGTGGTTTTACAATTCAAGAGGTAGGCACAGTTGATTCGAAGTGGGTATTACTCCTGGCTCAGGGGACGAACGAGTCTCATGGTTCCCGGTCACATGAGACGTTTCACACTTTGAGCAACTACAGCTGGAAGTCAGACCACTTCGCACTAGCAGGGATGTATCAGGCATGCATACGCCAGTCTCCGACTCCCAAACCGCCATGAGCGTTGATGAGTCGATCACCTTTTGAGCTTTTGAGCCTTGCGCCTAGCGACACTACACGAGCGTATTGACTTCGGTAAGTTAATTACGATCTTTGACACACATCGCAAGACTACTGTAGAATACCGGCGGTTGTTGTGGCGTCGCCGGCCTCTTCTTGTTGGGACAGCGTCGTTCTCCACTGGCATCACGGTCATCAACGAAGACGCGCCCACCGAACTCAATGGCCAAAGTAACCGAAGTTACAGCAGTATGATGTAGGCTCTTGTGTGCTGGCCTTTGATGGCCGAGCGTAGATGCGCTACACCACTACCTCTTCAACCCGAGCAATGCTCTGACAAGTTTCAGGAAGCGTCTGAGCAACCCGCCCAGAGCGACTGATAAGAGCTTCAGAACTTCGAAGACTAACAAGCAAAGCTCGGATTAGAGCCGCAAGCGTGATTGGAGTAGTCATTGCATGAGATGTCACATGGAATGGCAATGCGAAAACGGACGATACAGTATGGAAGAAGATCTGGTACGACGCAATGAGAGATCCTGAGTCAATAAATATCTCCTTGAACAACCGTTCCAATCTCAGTACCCCTGCCTGGGACAACGAAGGCCAGCGAAACGCTGAGGGCGACTCCGTCAACAGGGTACAGTGCTTATCAAGGGTGTCGTATCCAGACAATGGCTTGCGGTCGAGGCAGCCGCAGGAACAAGCATCACAGTGCTACGATGTAAAGACGACAGATGGATGGGATGCTGATAAACGGTCCGTGTCGCCCTCCAAGATCTTCGCAATCAGGGCAGGATGGGAATGGAGAGTGCCAATCCACGTAGAATGGGATCGCAAGGCCCACCACAGCAGAATGGGACACGCTGAGCGCAAGGCTACGAGGCTGGAAATCAACGAGAGACGCCACGAGCAAGCAGATGTCCAGCGGAGCGATGCATGATGCATGATGCCACGAGAGGGCTTTGCAAAGCATTGGTGGTGGAAAGGGAGGCGCCTAATCCATATCGTCGCGTCCGTAGGCTGCATAGGCGACGAGTCCGCCAAAGTTATGGAGGGTTGCCCAGCTCTCAAGAGCAACACAGACACACGTCGATTGATCGGCTAACTCGGGCATGAGCTAGCGTGGGGAGAAGGTAGAGCATGCACACACCTATGGCAGACGCCCTATATGGAACTTCGTGCACTAGATGTCCCAAGAAGGGCAGATAGGACGCATGCCTGGCGGGGACGGTGTACGTCGGCGCGTAGAGCGGGATGGGAGCTGGAAGTGCCACTTGATGCGCGAGAGCAATTTCGACGCGATGGAGAATTTATATGGATTCTTTCAAGGCAGAGCCGACCCAAATGATGTTGATATATGCGACGGAATCCACCACGCGAGTTACGCTATAAGTGCAGGTCAGAGGAGCAATAGAGTAGATGGTATCTATATGGACATACCAACGCTTCCGCCTGAAGTTCATGTAAAACATCCGCTCCAGTCGACCGCGACGAAGAATCCCGGGGAAAGCGACCAACGGATACTGACGAAGTGGGTGCGCTGCGTGACCATGGTAGTATCTGCACAGCAAGTTAGCGAGGCAGTCGCCATATATGCCACAAGGACGAACGTCGCGTAGTGTTGATCTCAAAGCGCGGCTGATGGATGCCATGCTTGGACCGCAGCACGTCGCGCGTGCGGTGCAGTGTAGGGCGGGATGTGAGCTGGGAGTGCCACTGTATTTGGAAGAAGATTCTGGACGCGAGTGGGAGAATTTTGGGGGCCGTCCTACTGGCAGAGTCGAGGCAGACGGTATGGATGAGCGCAACGGGTTCCGTTGTAGATGCGGTCACGATCTGACAGCAGGTCAAAAGAGCGATTGAGGGGAGATGGTATATGCTCACCCAAGTACTCGTCCGGCGACGACTCCGTATGTGAGACGACTCTGTATAGGTTGTCTAAGCCCAGCACGACGAGAACCCGGGGGCGGAGGTCAAAAGATAGGGCGCAGCCGGTGCGGGGTACTGTGACGATGCGCCTGGAATGGTGTGCTGCATTCCGACGGTTGCTCTGGAGGCAAATGCGAGGAGGCGGCGCGCATTCGCCGATACAGCATCACTCCGGGCCATCAGGCTCGAGAGCCAGCGCAAAGGGCCGCGTCCTGTCATGGCGCAGAGACATCCATGAGCGGAGAGGCAAGCTTTCAAGCACGAAGGCGGGTCAATGGTCATGGTCGTCCGTCCGTCAACCTCACACAGCCAAATCGGGACTGCGAAGATCTGACCAATCCAACGCGGCATCCTCCGAGACTAACCGCCTTTCACTCCACATCGACTAGACGCAGTCGCGCCCCACTTCTGGATCGGGTCTCGCTATTCGACTAGTTTCCATCCCTTGCTTGTCTCGCTGCTGTTTGTTCTAGTGCTTAGGAGGGCTCTGTCTCACATTTCCGATCTGATTCGTCCTCGTAACTTACGATTCTCTGGGCGCATACGATGAGAACTTCTTTAACTCCCCGCTACGCTTCCCGGACGAAAGACGAAACCTGTCCACTCATACGAATGATCTGGAGCTCTTCGTGTTAATCGTCAATTGCAACATCTGAGATCCGGAACCTCCGACGGTCCCGACTCCCCTCGCAGGGTCATCAATTCATTATGCGCCTAAAAGCCAATCTGGACCGTTCAATGGGTGGTCCACTCCGCACTCTCGCTCTCGAACGCGTACTAGAGCTGTTGACGCCAGTATAAAACATGTCGTACGGAATTGGTTGACTTCACTACTCTGCCATCCACTCCAGTGCCCAAGATCTGAAATCTCCACGATCATGAACGCCCTCGCATCCTCATCGCGTCTCACCTCCGCCCGACCTGCCCTGCGAATGATGCAGCGGCGAAATATCTGGGTCCCACATACCGTTCAGCCGCATACGAATACCCACGTACGCTTGGCCATATCTCTTTGCATCCCATTTCCCTCCTGACGCCTCTTAGCACATGCCATTCAACTATCTCAACAAGAGGGCGTTCACATACAAATTCGTCTCCTACCTCGGCTTTGGCTTCGCCCTTCCTTGGGTTGCTGTTGCATGGCAGTGGTACGTCTCTTCCCCTCTTTTTGCTGAACGCGGATGCTTAATAGTGAGGCTGTTTTGTTTAGGTATAAGCCGGGCGGGTTCAAGGCATCAACAGCCAAGTGATACGAACTGTGAAACATGCAATGTACCATACCCATATGTATAATACTTCTCAATACCGGATTTTCTCTTCGTTTTGTTCTTGACCGATATCGATGGCATGCCAGTCGGATGCTTTTCGACAAAGACACGTCGAGGAAGGGATGGAAATTGTCCCAGGTTGAACGCGAGAACAACGATGTGGATGGACGCAGTACATTGCTGAAACCTTCCGAAATCTTACGACGCGAGTCATCCTGCAATGCAGCTTGGCGCCCGCTACACCTAGACATTGGATTGCAGATTGGCCTCGATTTTCGGATAGGGGCGCGTCGGGGTCTACTCATCATGCTCCATGTCTTGCCACGGGGACGGTACACCTTTTGCATGAGGACACGTTAATGTCCACGATTCATCTGTATGGACAGTGAGTCGAATTAATGCGTTGTTGACCCGGATGTATCCTAGCTTGTGTCGGCCCGACTCCTAGTCTCCCATAGGCAGACTCGATCAAAGCCGATACTTTGATCTGGAGTCTGCTTTCAGACGCCGCGTCCTAATACTATCACAGCATTTTCTTAGAAAGGCAATATCATGTGATGCTTTTTGGCCGTTGAAACGCTGAGAAAGGAAATATCATGTGACGGGCTAAGGACCGCCTTCGCGCCGTTGACGAGTTGGATAGTTACTCTTGTATGCATCATATTTATGGACTCTGGACAGTCCCGGCATCCACAGCCCACACCCATCACACTCTCGCTATCTGATCTGTCGCCTATCAGGCCTGCTTCCTTTGGTCAATCATCTTTACAGTCTCATTTATCATCCTTCTCTGTCCACACCCCGTCTCTGAGCTCGCCGCTCTTTCCATCGAGACATGTCAATACACCTCAGCACAATCCACCCTCTCTGCTCACCTGGACTCACACCTCTGCCCCGGATGTGACCCTACCGGGAAACACAACACCGCGACCCCGGTATCCGCAACACAAGTCATCAGGAAAGCGGTCCTTTGTTAATAGTTCGACGCTACCTTGATTTTAGCCTGGAAGTAAGATAGCATTGCAGTTTAGCGAAGATATCGCACCTAACTACATGTTGTCAGATTATCGAACCGTTAAGCGGTCCCCTCGGAGAATTGCATCGATTACACTGTGTTTACAAGGTATTTTTGCACAAAATGGTAGGTAGTCTGAGCATAAGACACATCCTACAACGGCCACTTAGCTGAGACTATCAGAAGTCGTGCAAGAGACGACGGGACTCTTAGCTGAGAATATCACCAGTCACACAAGTGAATACAGCAAAATAATAGCATTTTAAACGAGGGTGGGCAGCGTACACGAAGCCGTCGGGGTATACATGCTACAGACACAGTAACATAGGTCTAACGAATGCAGAGGCTGATAGATAGAGTACCGAAGCAAGTCCAGAGCATGAATGAAAGACAGCGCACAACCTACTCCGCAATGGCATCCCAGTCGACAGCAGAGAGGATGGCAGCCGTGTCGAGTCCGTGTGAGGCGAGCGGAATGGCACCACTGTAACAAGGTAAGGACACGGTACATAAGCAGATACAAAGACGTACGTTGCATTGAGATAGAGACCGTGCATCAGCGTGTGATAATGCACAGGGCGGCGCTCACGTAGCCCATGAAGGACGACCATGTAGTGGCGGAAGACGTTCTCGAGATTGCTTCCCGAGAACTCCTCCTTCTTGTTGGCAGCGATCTCAGAGAGAATTGCGTGGGCCTGTTCAAAGCCGTTAGTGATACCCTGTGCAATTAGAGAACAGAACATACACCAGTGGCTGAGAGGGCAACCATGACCGGGGGCACTTCCTTCTCCAGAGGTACATCAGTCAGCGAAGACGTGAGCTCCGGGGTGAACTTGGCGAGAAGTGACTTTGAGCCGGCACCGGCGAACGTCTTCGTGAGGATCATCTGGATGATGGCAGCACCGACAGGCTTTCCGTGGTCCGGTTCGCCCTGCAGTGATAGTGTCAAGGAAAGAATCGGGACAGAGAAAAGGACATACCGCTGCATCAACACCATACGAGTATGTCATGCCCCTAAGGAGTGTGTTGGCACGTCCGCGACTGACGGCATTCATGGAGAGGTCGAAGATAGTTGGAACGATGGCGTCGGCGACGGTCTTGACCTTGGTCCGAGCGAGATTGATGCGTTGTAAGTACTGCGAAAACATGAGAGTCAGTTGGCTGATGCTAAAGACAGAGTACGTACATAGTTGGCCATCGGTTCAATGTACGTGCGCCGATCTCCAGACGTGAGATGTTCTGCTATGAGCGGATGACCTTTCTGATTAGCAACGATGACAGCATGATCAATGCATAGGCGTGCAAGGGTGGCACTGTCAAATGCATTGAAATCCTTGTCCTGGTTGAGAAAGACGTCCTTGCTCGATCCGTGGATGGTCCCGCGCATTATGGACGACATCTCGACTGTTTGATCTCGCTTGTTAACAAAATACTTCTGACGATTCATGGTTGTGACGATGTTGGTGGAAGAGTGCCACTTCCTAGTCGACGCGGAAGGTGGTGAGCCGTCGTCGAGGCCATCTTGTTCGTCGTCCTCTTCAAGTTCGTCGTCGTCGTCCTGGAGAGTAGTACCTGCCGGAGCAGAGGGATTCGCAGCAAAGGAGGATTTCTATAAGGATAAGCCCAGATTATCAGAGAACTTGAAAAGAAGACGCACCTCGGCCTGAACTGCGGCCCATCGTCCTGTGCTAGCGGGATTTTTCCGAGCAGGCCGTTGCTTTGGGACAGGTTCGAGCTCGCGCTGGAGTGCCAAGGCGAGCTCACGATCCGCAGACTCTTCGATGTAGGCCTGTAACGAATGAGTGAGGCCATAAACAAAAAGAAATATAGACGTACCTTGACCATCTCCTGGACTTCTGCAGAGTGGCCAGTCCAGTCCTTGACGTTGAGCTTGTGACCCTCCTGAACGAGACTGCTGATGAGGTCCAGGGCCTCACTGTCGTTGTCGTTGTCGTTGTCGTCCTGACGTGGTCCTAAGTCGGCGCCCATATTGCTATCATCGTCCTCGTCGTCCTCGTCGTCTTCATGTTTGTTGCCATGAACACCAAGGCTGATGCTGCTGCGACTAGAGGCAGCATTTGAGCGGTAGTTGCCAAAATGGAGTAGGTCGTCGTGGTCGACTAGGAAGAAATAAGGCATGAGACGAAAAATCAGAACATGACACACCACTCATGTGACTCGCCGAAGCCTTCCGCAACCCGGGCTGTACTGCCACCGCCTTTACCGTTACCACCGTCAGGACAGTGCTGGCATGAATGCAAGATCTCATACCTCGTCGTCGAAGCATTTCATGGCACCATCGCCATCTCCGTCATCATGCTCTTCTTCCATCCCATCGTCATCTCGGTTGGCGTCGCCATGCTCCGATTCACTGGCCTCGGACTCTTCCACGTCTTCAGCAGCACGCGCTTGGCGAATCCGAAAGTCACCAATCTTTCTCATGATGCCCTTCTCAAGTGCTGGCCAATAGTAAGTGATCAGAAGTGTGATAGCTGACAAGATCTGACCTGATGGCTTCTGCACAGAAGTGCAAACCTCAGGACCCTCCATAGTAGGCGCGGAAAATGGACGACCTATTCAATGAGAGTAAGTGTTGTCACCTGTATACAAAAAGTGGCTACTCACTATCAGATTTAGCCTTCTTCGGGACGGGTTTGCTCGACTGAGTCGAGCCCTTGCGTTTGTGGCCAATCAGTGCAGACTTCGACGCATTTTTGACGGTCTTCACAGCTGAGGCAACCTTCTTCGAACCTGCTACGAAGGGCTCCCATGCGGTATTGGTCTTTTCCTTTGTCCTTCGAGTGGAATCTAACGATGTTTCAGTGTATTTCGCTTTGCAGAGTCAGAAGGCACTTACAGATCCGAGTAGGAGCAGCAACTGGGGCTGATGAGACGTCGGCGGCATTGTCTGACGTAGACCGTGCACTGCTACGTGTCATTCGCGGTTGAGACATTACTGGTGAACGAACGTGGGGGTAATTTGGTTAATTTTACGGTGAGAACTTCAACGCTTTAAATATACAACCGTCTCAACGTCCAGCCATTCAGGTACTCAAAATTTTATTGTGTTGGACCAATTGAGATACTTTTGCAATCTTGCTTTGATTCGATCTCCTGTGTCACGGCTTCTTTGTGCTCAACCGTGATCTCACCCTGTCTTCCTGCCTATACCTCTGCTGCCCATGGACTACTTCTGTTGCACTGGCTGTACCCGTCACTGGACCCGCCGTACAGATCTACTTCAGCACTTTGCGAAAACTCGGACCTCTTCCTGTATTCAAGCAAAGGAGCAATATGAGCGGTCCATTCGCCCTAGCTTATCGCTCCCACGTCGCAACCCTCCTAAACGTTCAGGTTCACCTAAGGCGCCAACCCATATTGGATCTTCGGAGCCCGTACCGCCTGTTGAACCTGATCCAGCGGATACTGAGTTGCCAAAACTCTTTGATGGTGATGTCTTTGGCGCTGCTGATGACTACGTTCCCGCCGACTTTCCCGGCTTCTCTGAAACTGCGTCGGACAATGAGGCACCCCCTGGTTCCGATAGCGAGGAGCATCCTGAACTCGATGAGACCGATGACGAGGATGACACTGTGCCGCAGGTGTCATGGGAGCCGCGGCGTGCTACGGTAGAAGACATTGAGGATGACGGTGATGCAATGGACATTGATGAGCCCGAAGACGATGCCGCCAAGTCCCAAAATGGAGATACGGCGCCACCGATACCTCGACGTGATCTGGCCGACAAAGCACGGCGTGCTGAGGTGCATATCACTCAGTTTGGTGGGCGAGCTGGCGAGATCAATGCCGCTATGAATGCCGAGCTCTCTGGCTTTGAAACCTACGAGCAGGCTCTGCCGCATACAGAGGGGGAGCGCCCCGAGGCATATGCCCCCTTCAGCTCAAAACTGGAGTGGGAGATTGCGCATTGGGCTAAACTCGATGGCCCAAGTGCCTCGTCATTCACAAGACTATTAGGCATCGATGGCGTAAGTTTTTCTCGAGCCTTGATTGTATTTTGGCATCTCACGTTGTGTCCAGGTCACCGAAAGACTGGGAACGACATTCAAGACAGCGGCGGACCTCAACGCTATCATCGACAAGCGTCTTCCCAATCGTCGACCTCAGTTTTTCAGCGAAGAGGTCGTTATTGCAGGCGAATCATTCGATCTCTATCGACGCGATGTAATCCAATGTATTCGTGCCCTCTATGGCGATCCCACGCACTCCCAATATCTCTGTTTTACACCCGAACGTCATTACTCCGATGCTGATCAAACTGTTCGGCTCTATCACGACTTTCACACCGGCCGTTGGTGGTGGGATACTCAGGTTAGAGTCCATTGAATGTCTGACTTACTTATACGTCTCTAATGTCTTCAATAGAGCGCTGTCGAGAAGAACACACCCGGAGCTACAATCATTCCGGTGATTCTGTCCTCTGACAAGACACAGGTCACTCTGTTTCGAAACAAGACTGCGTATCCCGTGTATCTCACCATTGGAAACCTTCCAAAGGATGTTCGACGCAAGCCGTCGCGTCATGGTCAGGTTCTCCTCGCATATCTCCCTACAACCAAGCTTGACCATATCAAGAACAAGACTGGTCGTCGTCGCGCTCTTGCGAATCTCTTCCATGCTTGTCTCAAGCGAATTCTGGATGGGATGAAGAAGGCTGGGATCGATGGTCTAGTGATGCGTAGCGGTGACGGAATTGCGCGCCGTTGTCACCCCATCTTTGCTGCATACGTCGGTGATTATCCCGAGCAGGTACTTGTGACCTGCACATACTACGGGGACTCGCCTGTCTGTCAAGCTCCCGCAGATGAACTAGGCGACTATCCCTGTGTCTATGCCTACCGTGACTTTGAACGTGCTCTGGATGCCGTTGGATCGGTGGGAACTCCGGAGTGGGGAAAGCGCTGTGGCGAGGAGAATATCAAGCCAGTGCAGCACCCATTCTGGGAAGACCTTCCGTATGTCGATGTCTTTCGCTCCATCACTCCCGATATCCTCCACCAGTTACTCCAGGGTGTGATGAAGCATCTGATTGGCTGGGTGAAGGAAATAGTTGGCCAGGCAGAACTCGATGCTCGTGTTCGTCGGCTGCCGCCAAATCACTGCATCCGCATCTTTCATAAAGGTCTCAGCTCTCTCTCGCGCGTCAGTGGCACTGAGCACAAACAGATTTGCTCGTTCCTTCTCAGCGTTCTCATCGATCTTTCCATTCCTGCCGAATCATCGAAGGCTGTCATGAAGGCAACGCGATCGCTTCTAGACTTCCTCTGTCTCTCGCGTTATCCTGTACACAGTGACGACACCCTTACCGAACTTGACGCTGCACTTGCCGAGTTCCACGAGAACAAGTGGGTCTTCGTGGAACACGGCATCCGAGAGGACTTTGCATTCCCAAAACTCCACTTCCTGAACCACTACGTCCGCGCTATCAAGCTGTATGGCACAGCGGACAACTACAACACCGAGACCACCGAGCGCTTACATATCGACTTTGCCAAAGACGCATATCGTGCTACTAACCGTAAAGATGAGTATGCACAGATGACGCGATGGCTCGAACGCCGAGAGAAGATCGTTGATCATGCCAACTATCTTGCATGGCGCCATGCTCCTCCAAGTCCACCGCCTCCGCGTGAGGATATAGCGAAGGGCAACATTCGCATCTCATTTGCAGATCTCCTCTGTCCCTACACGACGAAGATGACGAACTGGCCCAGCGTCAAGGCCGCACAGATCACAACTCTGATCACTCTCACTTCTGGACACGGCGCATCACTCTTCATTCCTGCACTCACTCGGTTCATTGTTCAGTTCAACAACTCACGGCCACTCGTGCATTTGTTGAGGAAGCCTGTCACGACATTGCTCTACCTTTCCGGACCTTACCTGTCTACCATCGCATCAAGTTCGTCAATCTTGATTTCTCCGGTACAGAGACTTTGGACTCAGTACACGCCTACCCACGGTTGGTCAAGAGCGGCAAGATCACGCGCGCCTCTCGCTTTGATACAGCATTGATTCGTGTCCGCGATGCAACAGACCATGATGATGTATTTGACGGTATGTCCTATCTGGTGCATTAATCCAAAACCTAACATGGGATGCAGGTCTTCGCGTAGGCAGAGTCCGAGTCGTATTCTCACTCCCTAGAGATAGTCATACATCTCTGTTTCCGCCCAATGTCGAGGTACCGGAGCACCTCGCATACGTGGAATGGTTCACGCGGTTCCCAAACACTGTAGATGCAAGCTCAGAAATGTACCATCTACGTCGCGAGAGTAATGCGGATGGAACTCCGCTTGTGTCAGTTCTTCCGATATCACTGATACAATGCAGCGTGCATCTCTTTCCGAAGTGGGGAAAGGCGGTACCGGAGGAATGGACATGTGAGAATGTCCTAGATAGGGCGCGCGGCTTCTTGCTCAGTAATTATCGTGACCAGCGTACTTTCTTTCGCTACCGTTGATATTTAGTTATACTTGTATTCGATTATTACGCTGTGATGAGATTTTACGATGCTTTACTCGGTAATGACACAAGATTAACCAATTCATTGGCGCTTACACCGTCTACCTAGCTTACTGAGTATTAACCGAGATCTATCTGGAATTTACCTAGGAGGGCTTTTCCTGATGCAATCCCCTCCCTTTATCCACACCATCCATAACCGAAAACCTCCCTCCTTCCAGTGCCAATATCTCGGCCACATACACGCTATCGTCACCAAAACGACAACGGCCACAGAACCTCTCTAGGTCTAATACACCCTTGCGATCTCCGAGCAAACGTGCACGGATATCAGAACTCGGGTACACTGAGAAGGTAGCGCGAGTAAATTCGCTGCTGACCGAGCTGGATCTGACCTGGTTGGACCTGGTCCCCCGCTTACCTACCCTTCGCGAAAAAGTCGCTCAGGTTGGCGCTCTGCTCAACGAGATACATCTCACATGGGTCGATCTCATACCTCGGCTGCGGATGTCAATGGAGGAGAAACTGGGTCTGGTGCGGGATTGTATCAAAGCCATGGGCTTGAGCTGGAACGAAGTCGAGTATAAGATGTACGCTATTCCCTCAGAAGAAGAAAAGGCTGCATGGTCTGCACTCGACCATCGCCGATTCAAGCCACGCTCTACGGCCATTGTTGCCTTTCTTCAGGGAAAGACAAAGTTTTCGGTAGGCCAAGTCCTCGAGCGTTGGATCCGTCATCCCTACGGCCGTCTGGACCGAAATTCAGGTCTGATGTTTTCGCCGGTGGAGGAATGTGGTTATATGGACATTGGTCCAGTTCGCCCCGCCCTCACGTCGTTTGCTGTCCAGATCGTGACGCGGGAGCTTGTGGCTCGAGCTGAGAAGGCTGTTCACCCCAGTGCTGGGCTGCATGTTCACATCCCCTCGAAACGACAACCCACGAAGCAACATGTGAATGTCATCGACTGGCGCTCCTTGGGATCACAGACCTTACGGAGCATCAGTATCATACACCGACGAGAGCAGCCCCTCTTGCGCTATATTCTTTCAAGAGTGGCTTCTCGGCTTCCCTCAAGTGGACGCGAGCCAATTCCAGAGTCTAATGACGACGTCAGCGCCAAACATCAACGCTTAACTACGGTACGTTCTGGTTCACTTCATGATCTCACATCCTGATCATCATCAAGGTTGTTGATGATATTATATCGAAGATTGCTTTCTCAAGGTCCCGAATGGCCCGTCTCGGACCCTTCTTGACGGGTCTCTTCCATTTCTCGTCGAACGCGTCTAACGACACCTTTCGTTATGAGTCCCGAGTCGGAAATACGCCGGCTTACACCACTATCCTTCGTGGTCTCTATGGTCTTGCCTCACAGGCTGCTTCCCTCACTCGTGAACGATGCCGCGATCTGACGTCGGTCCTATGGCTCATAACGGACAATGTCCAAAACTACCACCGGCGCCGAATGTCTCGTCTCGGCCTCCACAATGTCATGAACGTCGGGATGGCGGCAACAGCATGGCTCAAGCCTCTGCGCTATTCCAACGCTCTCAGCTACCAAGACAAGATGCAACGGCGAGCTTCCACCAAGCGCGCTGAAGCTACCGTGGACTCTCTACTTCGGTTCATCAATCCCGAGCATGAACGACGCGTCTTCTCATATCAGTGGCTTTGGGTGCTGGGCGAGTATGCTCCGGGGCAAGAGTCTGTGAAGACTCATGCTCTCATGCTCCTCCGGACGCGCGGAAGGATCCAGAAGGTTGCCGATGTACCAACAGAAGTCTATACACTTCCTTCGACCAGTGGAAGCGAGGCTGAGGTACCTGAATTCATGCAGGCCACGGACGACTTCATGCACAGCGCTGGCCAGACCAAGAATGATTTCTTGTTACGTCTCACCCCTTTCGGCGGCGATGGCATGACTTATCAACTCTTCTTGACGCTTATGCGCCTCCGTCAGTTTCACAAATCGCCTTACACAAGCCTTCGAATCTGGAACCCGCTTCTTCAGTGGTGGCATGCGCTCTGGACAAACCTCTCCCGCATCATGGACAAGCATCTAGTCTCATACTCGAGCCGCGACCCATCTACTCTTGGTCATAGTGCGAGTAAGATCGACCGGACTATTCGCATTGACCAGGGTAAATACGACTTTCACCAAGCCAGCGAATTTATGTATCAAGTGCTCGACATTCACATGCTCGACTATTGGAGGTAAGCCAGTCATGCATGCATCTTTTCATTTCTGATCTTTCTATGTGTTGCAAGATTGCTCTTTCTGCGAGAAGCCCAGGCACACGGTCTCACAGTGCCAGCCAATGCGGAAGTCTTTGAGGTTATCGAGATTCTCGCCACTGCAACGAAATTCCCACCACTCGAGGTTCTCGAGCGTTATGCACTGCAGCTTCACATCGCGTACTCTACAGAGGAGGCTGTGTACCGTTCCGGGATGGGACGTCCTTTGCAGCGAGACCTATTACCCCCAAATGGAGCCGAATGGCTTCCTACTTCAGTCGCCTCTTCTGTGCATGCCAACTCCTCTCTGCCTCCGCCCACTATGCCCAATAATGATTCTGTTGCGCCTACTGGGCCTCCGACGTCTGCCGTACCCGATGATATTACTATTCCGACGTCCAGTGTCCCTTCCTCCGTATCTGCTGCTGAGAGCTCTTCTCAGCCAGCCTCTGCTGCGAAACCAAAGGCAAAGAAGCCTCTTTCGAATCCTCCTACCCCAAAATCCGATGCATATCTAGCTCGCAGTCAAGACTTTATGCGGGAAGCCATTCGCTCACGCGAGGCAGCATGGGCATCTGCAGAGGGCGACGTCGGTCGGGTTTGGGAGCAGATGAAGAGCATGCTCTTTTCATTTGCGGGGTCGTCGCACCAGAAATACGCCCAGTATCTCCTCGAGACTCTGTTTGACTTGGAACTCGAGTCAAGTCCCGAGTTACGAGAAACTTTACTCGAGATTTCTCATGCCAATCTATCTGGGCTGCCAGGAAAACACAAGCCGTGCGATCTCCTTCAAGAGTACTTCAATCGTATCTTCGAGTCTATTGTCCAGCACAAAGGTCGGGAATATGGAGACAGATTCATCCGGGAGGGTATTGCGCGGAATCTCCATCACTTTCAGCGGCTGAAGACCGAATTTCTTGACGGTGTTGGCTTAGCTAGGCACTCCTCACGACACGCTAAACCTCACAGCCGACCGGAGGTCCGCATCCTTCTCCGGGAGTATCGCATCCAGGAACTCCACATTTATCGACCAGGACGAGTCCGAGAGAATGAGGACCAGGCCGTCCAAAGTCATTTCAAGATTGGGTGTGCGGTCTTGCGCCAGGGCCGTCTGAGGAAATGGCTCAAGCGCATGATGTTCTTCATGGGCCGGCAGAGCTCTGACGACGGTGTCGAAGACCACAGAGATGCTGGTATCCCTGACTCGGAGGACGAGGGCGATGATGCTGAGGATGACAGGGCCCATGCGTCTACTCCGTTATGCACCATGGATATGGTTGACGGACGACTTGTTACTCAGACATTGGACCCGGCCACTGATGCACAGACTATCATTGCAGCTCTCGACACAGCAGAATCACAGGATCTCAATGACGATGACGATGAGGTAGAGGCGACGGTATCTTCTTGTCAAGCATCTGATCTTGAAGCCTCGAGGGGGCTGGCGCGGGAAGGAGGAATCGAGGCGCTGTTTCGTGCTAGATCAGAGAACGCCTCACGTGATCGTGGACGCGCTTCTCTCTTGCTCACCGTCATCATCTCAGTCTTCGGGTCCCAGAGACTGTCAAACGCTACGCATCGCCAGTCTGGGTTCTCATTCTTTGGATCCCTGGATCCCTCGCCTCCGTTCGATAACGCCGAGACTGAACCGCGCCAAACGACTTGCAGAGTTGGTTCACGCGATGACCCTGAGGGACAGGGCCGCGAAGAGAGACGACGACGACTACCGACCGCCAGCGCGTGTGACGCGGGCGTCGTCTGCGAAGACGGCCCCGTTGAAGAGTTTGGACGACGCCAGGTACCAGGCCGTCAGCCGGACGCTGAAGAAGAAGGACGTGCCGCCGCCCGTGCCAGCTGCGGACGTCGCGGCTTCCGACGACGACGACGATACGGGCGACGATGAGGAGGATGCGCCGTACTCCACGGCCGACATCGTCCGTGCGGCGGAGGCCGACGACGCGCGCTCCTCCTCTCCCATCGAGGATTTCGCAGCGGGCGGGGATGCGGACGACATCGAGTCGTCCAGCCCCGCTCCCTTCCAGTCCAACGCCCGCCGGGCGTCCAATCACAAATCGCCCTTTGCTAAGGGCGCAGAAGCCTCCGTGACAGGCGGAGGTCCCGTCCTGTCAAAGGTTCGGTTCGACGTCGACCCGGCGCCCGCTCTGTTGCCGCCGCCGGTCTTCTCGCCCGATACTTGGGCCCAAGCCGATAGTGACTTCGCCAGGACTCTCCGGGGGTCTGCGGACCGTTCGGGGCGAACTGGTGGGGGCCCCATTGGGGAGGGCATCGCGTCGGGGAGCGCCGCGCCCGCGGTGAAGACGTCCGGGCGTTTCACACCTGCTCGCAGGTTGGATTTGGCCGCTCTCAAGGCGAGACGCCAGTCTGCTTCCGCGCCGGGTGAGTTTTTCGTTCTGCCTGTTGTGGAGGCGGCTCGTTCGGGGTCGGGGCGGCGCTGCGCCGCCCGGGGGCGCCCTCCGCCCGCCGTGCGCGCGTCCCTCTGTTAGAGAGGGTTCGTCGTGCCCTCGCTCCAGTGTGGCAGCGAGGCCCTCCCCCGTGGGGGGGACGGTTTCCTTGGTTTTTTGGGGGGGGGACTCCCTCCTGTGGGGGGGGACGTCTCCCCTCCATTGGGCCCTGCTAGCGTGCGGGGCCGCGGTCTGGACCCGGCGCTCACGCGGGGGTCTGGTGTCTCGCGCTCACGCGGAGATCCCTCCCGTAGGGGAGGGCCGTACGTTTTTCTTCGCCCCCCCCCTCGACTTGCGGGGCGTGGGGGGTGGGGGGTGTGGTCTGGACCTCGTGCTTACGCGGGGGTTTGGTGTCTCGCGCTCACGCAGAGATCTCTCCTACAGGGGGGAGCCATTTTTGCTCTGGGGGTTCTCCCCCAGTCCCTTTGGGGTGCTCTGGTTCTGCGTGGGCGAACACTGACATCCCTTTTTCTCGCAGGCATTCTCCCGAAGCCCAAGGCAAAGGTCCCTCCGGCCGCGGAGGCTCTTCCTTTGGCTCTGGACGAGGGGGACTCCTCCGACGCTACGCGTGACGCTCTTGAGCTGGTTCGCGCGGAGGAAAGGGAGGCGAAGCGTCGCATCGCGGCAGAGGAGGCTCTGGTCGCGGCGCAGACCAAGGAGGCTGCGAAAGCCAGCCGTAGGATCGCGATCGAGGAAGCTCTGAGCGCGGCGAGGGCAGAGGAAGAGGCCAGGGAGGGGTCGGTGGCTCAGGAGAAGAAGCAGTGCCGTGCCGCCCAGGCCCTCGAGAAGGAGCGGCTGGCGCAGGAGGCTCTAGCCGCAGCAAACGCCAAGAAAGAGCGCAAGGCTCTCGAGGCCACCCAGTCGAAGGCGGAGGAGGAGCAGAAGGCGCGCGAAGCGTTGGAAGCCGCCCGCCTCCGGGAAGAGGAGTGCCTGCGTTTGGAGCGGGAAAAGCTTCTCGCTGCGGCGAAGGCCAGAGAGGAGGAGAAGGCGCGCCGGAAAGCTAAGGCGCAGCGCGACGCAGCTCGGATGGCCGAGGTGGACGCTGCAAAGGCCCGGATAGCGGCCCTCAACGAGAAGGAAGCCCAGATGAAGAAGGACCGCCTTCGCCGTGAAGCGCAGGCCGTTCCTCGGGCTCCGACTCCTCGCACGCCGCGACCTCCTCAGGGAGAAGACGCGGAGAGTGACTCCGACGAGTCTGACTCCGACTCTGCTGGCGGCGCCCACGAGGGGAAGGCCGCGGGCGGTCGGGGAGGGCTTCGCTCGCCCGACGATAGCGTCAAGGAGGCCTTTCGTCAGGAAGGGGCTGCAGGTACGTTGTTTCTTCTAACTTGTTTGCGTCGACGATCGGTGACGCTGCTGCGCAGGTCTCCGCTTGGCCGCCGCTCTGGGCATAGACCTCGCGTCGGGGACCCAGAAGAAGAGGAAACCCTCTCCGAAGGCGGGGGGCTACTCAGGGATGAGCCCAGAGGAGCTGAGGAGGAAGAAACGGCACCAGCTCACGCCGGTGAAGCGCGTTCTGAAACTCGCTCGCACCCCTCCCTCGCCGGGTACGCCCCCAGCTTCGAAGAGGTCCGTCTCAGGAAAGAGGCTCTACAACCGCGACGAGTTAGCTGGGAAGGACGAGTATTCGTTCCCCCGGCCGGTCGCTAAGATCCTGGCTGGCGGTTGGAGGACTCTGGTCTCCCTCTCCTCCCTGTCGGAGGAGAACAGTAGGAAGGAGAAGCAGAAGGAAGTGGCGGGAGTGCCGGAAGCGATGGTGCTGACGGAGGACGGCGGCAAGGTCGTCCTCAAGAACATCCCATCCACGACGGCGCTGACCTCCGACCTCTCCCTTTCGTCCACAGCTTGGTTGGCCCGGGTGGGTCGACTCATCGACGGCATTCGCAAGCATTTCGTCCCACGGGACGAGTCCGTGGCCGACGCGGAGGACTTGGCGAAGCAATTCAAACGACTCCGCGACGCTCTCTTGCGGAAGATGGGCGACGGAAAATTGAAGGAGTTCATGGCTTCGAAGCTCTACATGCGCGACATGATGGAGACGTACGTCACGTAGACATGATCACAAGTGTGTATTCGGATCTATCCGACATCCGAACCACGAATATGTGCACCCTAAACCCAGATATTCGTATTCGGATGGACATCCGACATTCTATCCGAGTTAAATGTCCAATATCCGAATATTTTCGAATATTCATCCGAATAAATTTGAATATTCATGAATATTAGGGTATAATCACATTATTAACAGGTTAAAACTGTGTATACTATGAAGTTATGATAGTAAATTCTGTGTGAATATCAATTAGACTCACATAAGTGATATAAAACACTCTCAAAGTATAGTTTATAGTATTATGGTTCGGATGTTTGCTTAGATAGTGGACATCCGACATCCGAGTGACATCCGACATCCGAGGTATATCCGACATCCGACATCCGAATATCTTCGGATGTTGGATACAAATATAATTGAAATATTCGAAAACATCCGACATTCGTGCTCATGTCTAACGTCACGACGGACGGACGAATCAACGTCGGCTCGTGGGCTAAGGACCTTTGGGACACCTGTTGGGAGGAGGTTCGCGAGAAGACGATGAGAGACTTGGAAGAGATGGTGTCCGCGAGCAGTTCGGCGGCGGCAGCGTCAAGCGGTACGAAGTTCAAGAAGCCCGCGACCGCCTCCTCATCGAACTCGAACAGTGGCGCCTCAACCTCGAAGCCGGGAAGCAAGCCGGCCAAGGATTCGTCCAAGAAGCAGGGGAGAACCTATCCCGCCGGCACAATCTGCTGCTACTGCGGGGCGTCGGACCACATCCACCCTCAGTGCTCTGCCGAGAAGTCTAAGCGGTGCAAGCCCAACGCGAGGGGGACTTGGAGGGACGGAAAAGTTATGTACTGCACAGGCTACAACACCGGCACCGACTGCCAGCGAGGCAAAGAAGCGTGCGACTCGAAGTTCGCCCACTGCTGCTCTCTCTGCGGCAAGCGTGGCCACGGAGCACAGAAGTGCCCCGACTTGTGAGGGGACGGCGGGGGGAGAGGAAAGGGGGGGAGAGGGGAGGAGTTTCTGGTGGGGGGGGAGGGGGCCGGCGGGGTGCCGGAGAGCTCGGAGGAGCAGGAAGACCTGTTCCCGATTCAGATGCCCTTCAAGGCAGACGAGTGGGAAGTAGCCATGCGAGAGGCCGGGATCTTGGACGAGTTTGCGGACGTACCGAAAGGTATGCGAGAGGGATTCTTACTGGGGCTGGATGGTATCACCTTGACGAAAACTTTCACGCCGCCGAACCATGCGAAGATCCCAGAACACTTGGAGTTTATCGAGAAGCAGTACGGCGCAGAGATGGCGTTGGGACGACTTTCGAAGGGGTATACGAGGGAAGAGCTTGAATCGAAAATCGGTTCATTGGGCTATCTTGTGCATACTTGGGAGCAGCCTGACGGCGTTACAGGATACTTCAGATCGGCGCCTATGAACGTGGTGGAGCAGCGACCCGGGAAACTTCGCATAACGACTGATCACTCGTTCCCAAGGTCGACGCTGCCGCCCAAACTAGAACAAGAATTGCAAAGACGGAAATCACTCTCGCTAGAAGAATTACAAAACGAAGTCCCGTTAGCTATAGACCCCGAGACTACCTCAATAAACGCTATTATCGACACCGATCGCTTTCAGTGCGAATGGGGTACCTTTTCGGAGTGCTTGCTGAAAGTGGCAGAGGCGCCAGAAGGGACGCAAGCATCTACCTTCGACGTGGAATCAGCCTTCAGGAATGTTCCAACGAAGCCGTCTCAACGCATCTTCACGGTCATCTTGCTGAGCATCCTGTTTCACATGAACTACCTCTTGGATTTCGGGGCTTCACCGTCGCCGGGGATCTTCGGGAGGATAGCGGACGTCATGGTCCTTCTCTTGCTGTTTGCCGGAGTAGAGGCGGTGCTGAAATGGGTGGACGATTTCATATTTTTCAGGTACCCAAAAGGCCGTACGAAAGACGGTACATTCCTGTACGCTTACGACGAGAGCCTAATCTGGAGTGTGGCGGAACGCTTGGGATGGCCTTGGGCGCCGGACAAATTCGTGCCGTTCAGCTCAGCTTTCACCTACATCGGCTTCCACTGGGACTTGGTCTCAAAGCTCGTTCAACTCCCCGAGAAGAAGAAGACGAAATACCGGGCGAAGTTAGAACCTTTCAGGACGAAGGGAGCATCAATGACGAGGAAGGAGGTGGACTCAATCGCGGGGACTCTGAATCATGTATGCCTCATCTGTCCAGAGGGTCGCTCTAGGATGCCGCTGCTATACCGCCTAAGGGCAAGCTTCAAGGAAAACACCCCAGGATACGTGGCGCACAAGGTGTCAGCAGCGCTAGCGGAAGACCTTTCATGGTGGTTCGACCAGTTGGGCATGGATTTCTTAGGAATGAAATGTGTAACGCCGGGACCAGTACGAGAGGACGTCGAGCTGATGGTCGATGCCTCCACCTCTTGGGGAATGGGTCTGGTGTTAAACGGACGCTGGTTGGCCTGGGAGTTCAAGGAGGGCTGGAAATCAGAAGGACGAGACATAGGTTGGGGCGAGATGGTCATCATCGAGATGGCGCTGAGAACCCTTCATGCGGCGGGGTACAGGAATACCCACATCCGGCTCCGGTCGGATAATCAAGGGGTGATCGGGGGTTTGAAAGCGGGCTATTCGAGGGGTCGCCAGCAGAACGCTATACTCCGACGCATAGTCAGCTTGATGCAAGACTACGGGATATGGCTTACGATCGAGTACGTGAACACCAAAGTGAACACGGCGGATGCTCCTTCGCGCGGCGAGTTCGGTCGTAAAGAGGACCTTCTCCAGTATCCCCCGAAGATTCCGCACCACTTGAAACCTTTTGTGAAACATTCTGTAGGCTACGAGGCTTTGTGAATAAATATTTGAAGCACACGCGTTCGTCTGAGCAGTCTGAACTAATCGAAATAGGATTGACAATCTTTCACAAATACAAGTACAATAAACCTTCGGCACGAGAACGAAAGAACATTTTCTACAGGTACGGGTCAAGCATGTCGTCGAGAATCTGCATCTCGGGAGACAATTCGTCGATGACGAGGGCTTCGCTCATGAGGGCTCGAACTTGGGTGGAGTTGGATTTGTCTGAGACGGCTGAGAGGGCGTACAAGGGGAGGAGAGGCAAATACGCACACAACATCGAGAGGATGCGCATGTCGACCAGACTGCGTATACCCATAGATTCAAAGGCGCTAGCCCACTCCATTTTGTCGCGAGCATTGAGAGCGTGGCCGACCTCTCCCTGTCGAGTGTGAGGCGATGGACTTTCGAGAACAGGGACATCGGTCAAAGCGGCAGCGAGCCCTGTGGGAAGTTCAGGAAATGAACAGAAGAAGGGAGGGTAAGAAGACAGCGTACCGTCAGCCTGGGGTTGCTTCCACTGGAATTCATCGACGAGGGCGGTGGCGACGCGATCTTGGACGCCTACAAAACTCAGGGAGTGAGCCAGTGAAAGGAAAGAAGGAAAAGAAACGCACAGTCGCGATATTCGCTGAGGAGCAGGTCATAGACAGACCCGACATCGCGAACGAGGTTGCGGATTTTGACTTGGGCGCGAGTACGGACGGCGTTGAGACCACGGACGGCTGGAGCTGGTGTAGACATGGTGGTTCGAGAGTAACCTGCGGAGTCTAAGCGCCGGCGCTTATCGAAAAAATTTAAGCTCAACGTCCGAGCAAGGTAGATCAATCTGGGGTTGAGGTAGGGTAAACGCGATCGGTCCGACCGGAGTTAACCTCCGCGAAACCTTGAACCATCACGACGATCAGCAAGAGACCCACCCGTTCCAAACATGCCGAGCGATACCAAGGGCAAACGGGGGAAAGGTGCGAATTGAACACCTGATCTTGAAACACCCGCTTTGACCAAGTCAGGGCAAGGACGTTTCCGTTCCCAGTCGCGCGGAGAGCAAACGGACTACATGGATTCGGTCAGGATAAACCACGCCGACCTCATACCAAATATCCCTCTCCAGACGAGGAGGTCAATCCAGAGCGCGTGGGCGAGAGGGACGAGGAAGCAGCACGAAGCTGGGCTAAAGGCATACATCAAATGGGCGGACGACGCTGGTCTCCCAAGGACAGAACGCTTCCCGGCTCAGCAAGGCCACTTGGAGAACTTCGCGGCTTCATGGTTGGGGAGAGTAGGGAGTGGGGGCGTTCGGGCGAAGCTCTACGGCGTTCGAGCGTTCCATATCTTGAACGGCCTCTCCTGGGAGCCATCAATCCAACTTCAATACGTTATGGAAGGCGTCCAACGCGAGGCGCCGAAGGACGGTAAACGCGATCCGAGACAGCCAGTCACAGTCGAGCACTTGCTCGTATTGGCACACCCCTTATTTCCCAAATTTGGCAAACTTGTGCCGGGAGACACAAATGGATTTGGCAAATAGAGTGCCGCTTGACACATATGCCGATGGGCACAGATTTGCCAAATTGAAGTCAAGGCTTAGGTTGCGATGAGCAACCTAAGTCGGTATCAAACATTGTGTTTTATGCTCTAGGGTTAGGTTAAAAGGTCAGGGGTAGGGTAAGGGGTAGTGCTCGGTGGAGAAAACGTTTATTTCTGTTTTTTGATGCATTCCATTTATGGTAATTTGACCACTCTGTGAGTGCTTCAAAATACAAGACTAGTGGTAAGGTTATGAAACTAAGAACTAAACTATTATAATTCTAGAATAATTATATTATTGTATGTTATACTGATATGTAAGCTGATTATGTATTATATTCTCTGCTTTAGCAGAGATAACAGTTGATAAATATTGTGTGTTTGGCAAATAAATATTTTCTATTTGCCAAATACAGATTATATCAAATGCAATTAATATTTTCTGCCCACTGGCAGTCTATTTGCCAAATTCATTTGTGCCGGTTGGCACAGCTATTTGGCAAAAAAGGTATTTATCGGCTGCTTGGCAAGGGACCTCGATCTCCAGGACCCAAAGGATATTTGCGTTCTGGGAACAGCGTCACCTATCACCTTTGCGCAGATGAGGGCTGGAGAGATGCTGCCTACCTCAGAGCGCCTCGAGGACTTCGACCCGAAGAAACACCCGACGAAGGGAGATCTAGGACAGCCTTTCTCGACGAAAGGTTCGAGACACCTCGACTTGCCCTGGTCCAAGACGAAGAAGGAAAAAGGGGAAAGGGTAGTAATCTGCGCTCAGCCGGATCTAGGCGACGCGTGCCCGTCGGCAGCCCTCGAATATCATATCCTGGCGAACGAACTGGAAAACAGCTCGCCCTTAGCTTCGTATCTGGAGGTTGGAGGAAAAAGGAAGGTCCTAACCGCAAGGGCTTTCATAGCGAGATGTAATGAGATCTGGGAGACGGCTGGATTCACGCGTCTTACAGGTCACTGTTTTCGTATAGGCGGCACCACGTTCTACTTGTTGAATGGAGTAAATCCGGACGTGGTGAAAGCGATGGGGAGATGGTCGTCGGACGCCTTCCTGAGATACTGGAGACAACTGGAAGCTTTGGGAGTCCTACATACAGAAGGACTAGCCAAGGGGAAGGGGGAGGAGGAGGGGACGACCTAGGAGCCTAGGCGACAGCTTGCCGTGGCTTGGGGTAGTCTCGCTCATTTGGGATCGCGACGCGCAGTCGACTTGGTTCCCTTATGGGGTATCGGATCCCATTCTCACTCAACTCGTCACTCGGAGAAACGGTTTCGAACCGAAAGTTTCGTTTCCGTTTCCCCTTCACCCAACTCACGGCAACCAGTGTCACCGTTAGTCTTCTTTCTGAAACTTAGATTTGTAGTCAAAATAAAATTATCATTTCCTTTCCTCACAAACTAAGTTTCTCCCCCTACTGAGATCTTAGAAGGTGTGTATGATCTCCGCCACGAAACTGGCTTTGACACCGATGACGAGAACGATTTCCCATCTATTGCAAAGCTTGTCAATCAGTAACATACCTTCTACGCATCTATATCTATATTTCAATTATCTACTGTTACTGTATCTGTTCCGTCTATTCTACGTCCCAGATTCAATGTAACAACCTTCTTATTACCACTCGGAAAAGTCCACTGCCACCGCTGTCCTTGAAAGTCGTCGGGCTTGTCTGTCAATGACAAGGACGTCCGAACACCTGTCTTCTCAGCACGTACATCCCGTCGTTTTTCCTTCTGCTTCTCTGACACCTGTTCCTTCCTTGCAGTCTCTTCTGTGCGTGATTGGAGATGCACGTTGAGTAACTCTGGCACCGTGGCTCTGAGCTCCTCGAAGATGCGATCAATCCAATCTGGATAGAGTCCATGTGCACTGACACAGCATTCCAACACATCCACCGAAGTCAAGGTGAAGAAGTTGTCGAGAATAAGGGAGATTACACCGTCCGGTACAAGGTCCTCGGGAGTGTATAGACCGTGACGTGTGTAGATCTGCTCCGTGTCGTCAAACATTGTCAGACGTAGATCATGGAGACGCTGAGAGAGAAACTCTCGCATTGGTTTCTCAACAAGTCCACGTCTTGGTTTCAACCTGGCGGTGAGAGTCTCCCGAAGATGCGGAAAGCGAATCAATGCCACCTCAGCCGCCTCATAAGCAAGACGTCTGAGAATAGCACGCATGGGGATGTACCAGGTATCACGGAGGGATTGACCAGGCTGGCATTGACTGCACAGGCATGAGGGACGTGTCAACGGCTGTGGGTTCTTGATGCATCCAGTGCAAGTGCAGATCGGATCGAGGGTAGGGTTGAGGTACTGACGATCAACCTCAGCACTATGACAAGGTGCCATGAGTCGACGTGCCCAGCTCATACTCATCTTCTTTTTCTCCTTCTTCTTGTCCGAGTCTCCCTTTCCGTCATCGTCAGCCGCTTCTCCCAATTCAAGTTCATCACCTATGCCAGCCTCAACAATCTCTTCTGCACGCTTCAAGGCAGAAGGTGTGACATATACATATGCTTCTGCAATCGCACCCTTCACCTTCTGCCTCAATACACGACCTTGCTGCTGGATCTCATCATCCAATTCCTCAGGATCCACAATGAGCACACGCGACACATCGGGCATGTCGATGCCCTGCGTGAGGATGGATGTAGACACCAGAACGATCCCCGAGCCTAGGAGGCTATGGTCTTCGAAACACATGCGGAAGGTTTCCTCGTCGTAATCTGCCTCGTTGGTAGAATCACAACGCCGGATAGACCATGCATACGCCGGTTCCGAGGCCATGAGATACAGGCTGATGCGAAGAGCAAGCATGCGGTTGCGAACAAAGATAATGGTGATGCCGTCTAGTCCAACAACCCAGCGAAGCTCGGGGAAGGCAAGTGACGTGGTGAGCGAGGAGGTGATGATGGAAGTCGTAACACGTATCTCGGGACGGAGATTAGAACGATGGAGATCATAGAACGATCCATTGACCAGTGAGAATGAATTCATGACTGCGTCAAGAGGTGCACCTGCACGCAGAGTAGCACTGAGGAGGAGAAGCCGTACACGGCTGTCGAGACGGGCACGAGTGTATCCGATACGTCCGTAGGCCTTCCGAAAGAGCTTTGACCAGACGAACACAAGGTGTGCCTCGTCGACAACAAGTAAGGAGATGCGGTCCCGAAACAATGGCTCATCCAGGAATCTTCGGCATCCATCTCCTTCTAGCATCTCTGGGGACATCAGAACAATGGTGGCTTGCTTTGCTAGATCCCAAATATCTCCCCCGTCCTTCCGGACTTGTTCAGCAATGATAGAGTTGACCGCGAGGGTCCGAATGCCAAAAGTTCGAAGTTTTTTCTCCTGGAAGTACTCAGTATACATCAAAGGATTCATAGAGATGCCACAGACCAGATCCATTTCGAGAGCATTGGTTGGACATATGACCAAGATGGCAGGGTCTCGGACGAGTCTTTGCATGGGGTTTGGCGGGTACAGAGCCCCATCTTCACCGAGTTTTCGGAGAGCAATGGCGAGGAGTGCTATAATTCCCGTCTTCCCTGAGCCGCATGCCGTCCTTACGAGACAATCAATTCCATCGATGATTTTGACAGCCACATCCAATGAGTAGTCGTGAGGGTCGTATTTGAGGTCCGGGCGAGCCAGGTCTCGGCAGATTTTACGTCCTTCGACTGAATCAAAGCAAAACCTCGTTGTCGACGCGTCCGATGCAGCCATAGCTGTTCAGAAACAATAGGCGGCGACGCGCTAATTTAATTTTGAAAGCTGATGTAAGCGGATCACACCATTTGCACATGACTGAAAAAGTGTGGTACGGTTCGGACCCGGCGGATGAAACTAGACTACCCGACTCCCGCACAGTTTCTCACGATCGAATGATAGAGTGTTTTTATTCCTTACGTCATTGTCATTCGCACCTCTTCGACTAATTAACCCCTCCCGACGCGCCTTTCTGCACGGCGACAATGTCGATTATAGGAGCCCCGAGCGATCTCTTCGATGGCATTCCCCGGACCCGCGAAGACGTGCTGAAGTTCCGCGCCGAGCACACAGATGAGGACATCGAACGCGAGGAAAAAGTCTATCGCGGCTTCGTGGATTCAATCCGCAAGGATGCAGAGAATGTGAGGCTAGTCATTCTCGAGTGATCCATGACTGACCGCGACCAACCCTTGCAGCTGATCGAATCCCTGAAGAGCAGCACGGCCAAGTCCCTCTATGTAATGGCGCAGGCGCGAAGTCAGTCGCCCACCGAGATCATCCCTGACCACGTCCTGCTCAGAACCTTCCTCCACCACGTCAGCGCGGACAAGGTCCCCAAAGCCGTCAAGCCTCCCGTCGAGAACGACGCCTCCGAACGCGCATGGGCGTCCTTCATCGGACTCGGCACGAAGTTCGTCAAGGACTTCCCCAAGAACCCCGACTTCCGCACGCGGATCGTCACAGCCTGGCCTGGGATATTCAAGTGGTGCAGCTACTTCTACAAGCAGCGCATCGCTCCGGAGAAGGACGCAGCAGTAGCTATGGACAACATCGACACCGTCTGCGACATCCTCATGGACTTCTCCGCCGACAAGGCGATCTTCGCCGCTATGGAAAGCACCCCCGGTATCATCACCCTCTGCACGCAACTGTGGTATCACCCTGTGGCGCCGCCCCCTGTGACCTCGCATCTCCTCCAAATCCTCCTTCGGACGTGTACGTGGGACGACCTCAATGAGGTCGTGGACGTTTCCTCAGAAAAGCCCGAGGCGATCGCTAAGCTCGCGGTTGGCCGACTGCGCACTGCGATAAACCAGGCGCCGATGCGACCGTTCCACGTCTCAGAGATGACGTTCCTCCTCCTGCTGCTTGCGCGCCTCCCTGGACACCGCTTGACGTTCTGCATCCTCGAGGAGAACGCGGTGTGGGTCGTCACGCGAATGCTCATCCTTGTCTCGCAGGCCATAGGGTCCTCGATGAAGCCAGGGCCTGGCTACATGGAGTGTTTGAACGCGGGCTTGACGTTCCTGCGGTTCTCGTTGGTTCGGGAGGAGAGTCCGCGCTGGGTCGCGCAAGCACTCGACGCGGGCTTGCTGCGCGTTATTTGTGAGCAGAGTCGCCTGCTCGAAGTGGAGATGCACCAGCACGGGAAGGATTGTGTACGGCACATCGTACAAGACACCCTTCCCAAGCACCTTGTTTATCTGTCGGTCGTCGTCATCATGGACCGCGAGCAGTCGGAGATGGACACGAAGATCGTGGAGTCGCGCATGATGAATTCGTGGCTAAGCGACGATTGGGAGTCTTTGATGTACGTGCTGTCTACGCGGAGCAGTATTGGCAAGCTGCCGAAGGAAGCTCGGGGGTCGGCGAGGATTGCCTGCGAGTCGGTTGGTAACTATACCCCTTTTCTTCGCTCATCTTGCTGACAAGTTTTGCAGTGCAACCGATTTGGTACGAAGAAAGATCTTCTGCGGTGTAGCGGATGCATGTACGTGTACTACTGCAGTCGGGACTGTCAGAAGAAGTCGTGGCAGGAACACCGCGCCATGTGCAAGATTAAGAAGGACCAGCACTCGAAGAAAAGTACGTTGCATACGAGGGTCCGCCCTTGCTCAGCAAGCTCATACTCGAACCAGAGGAAGCCCGTCTTATGTTCTCACGGCGCGACACGCAGTTCATCCGCGAGCTATGTGGTGCTGATGCGCATGTGCACCTCCCTCATCTGAAGAAGCTTGCGCAACGCAAGTTCCCCTCTGTGAAGGGCGAGCACTTCGCCATCTGCATCGACTACACGAACCCTGCGTATCCAGCGGGGACGTGCTCGCTCAAGAACATCCACACGTATGAATTCCCGCCTCTCACTGGCGACGAGCTGGATCCCGAAAACGTGACGGCGATGAACGACGAGATGATCAACATGTGAGTGCTTCCGTGCCCATGTCCCGTCAATACTGACACCGCCCAGCGTACGCCGGAATCCCGCGCAATCGACATTCATCGAAGCGGTGTTTGCCTACGGCGAGCAGCGCCTGACGCGTAACGTCGTGATGCGCCCCAATATATGGTCTTCGCCGGGTGTGCCGTCGTTGGGCATGGTAGGGAGGAAGATCTGCGAGAACCAGGACCCGGAGGCTGATGCGGCGAGTTTTATGGAGCGGTTCATGGGGATGAGCTGGTCGGACGTTGATTGAGATATTGTTGGGAATGAAATATCAATCCTTCCGTTCTTTGGGTCTGCGTAAGGGATTGCTCAGGTCATTGTGCGACGCGTATCTTCGTGCTCTCTTGAGGGCTAGCACCTGGACCCTTGGGACGATGTCGTAGATGTGCCCAGTTATGGTCCCTGCATCAGTTCGGATAATTATTCGGACAATCTCGCCATCACTAATATGATCGACATGACCTCATGATACAAACTCTTCTCAAAACCACAACCATCGTCCTCAGACCTGCCACTAGAGCTTTCAGCGCCATCAAAATGACCTCAAATCTCACTCTCCAATCAAAACTCAAGGTCTGTCGTGTCATGGGCTCGCGGCGATATGGCGGCCGTTCATCTATGAGTTGCTGATTCTCGCACAGCTGCGTGATGGCCATGAGATTCCAAGGCTCGGTTTCGGTACGTCGGGCATGCATGCACACGTTGCTCATATGATCCATTATTGAAATGCGTCCACTCATCTTGCAATAGGCACATATGAATTGGAGGGACAGGCAGCATACAACGCTGTTATGTGGGCTTTAGAGGTGCACGCGCCTCTGCATCGATCCCGATTTCATCAATCTGATTCATACACATCCCCGTAACAGGCCGGCTATCGCCACATCGTGTGTCCCCCATGCATCTATCGGTTTCTGTACACCTCTGATACGCCTTGTCTGACCAGGACTCCGCCGAATGGTACGAGAACGAGAAAGAGGTCGGCCAAGCGATCGTCGATTACTGCAAAAAGTCCTCTGTGCCGCGCGAGGAGATATTCTACACCACCAAGCTCAAGATCAACGGAGGCTATGAGCACACGAAGAAGGCCATTCAACGGTCCCTCGACGCGTGTCAGCTGGAATACATTGATTTGTACTTGATCCATGGGCCCCTCGGAGGTCCACAGGCCAGGAAGGACTGTTGGAGGGCGATATGCGATGTCCAAAAAGAGGGCTCGATCAGGTCCGCTGGAATTAGCACCTTCGGTGTCAGACATATGCGCGACCTCATCGACGAAGGACTTCCGGTTCCCACTGTGCATCAGGTCCGGACCTCAACGTCGCGACATTCTCAGCCTTCATACTGATACCATCTGTATACTTGCAGATCGATTTGCATCCTTTCCAGGTCCGCCAGGAGATCGTCACGTTCTGCAAAGAGCGAGGTATTACCATGGAGGTGCGTCGTCTGACAAGACCGGATCTATCGTCGGCCTGGTATCTTGTTCGCAACCGTACTCATGCGATATCGTTCATCTGTACAGGCCTGGGCACCTCTGGTTCGCGGCATGCGGTTCGACCATCCGGCTATCCAGGCGCTTGCGCAGAAGTATAAGAAGGAACCCGCCCATGTCCTCTTGAGGTACTCCCTCCAGAAAGGATACGTCGCGATCCCCAAAACGAGCTCTCAAAAGCGCGTCGTCTCGAACACGAACATTTTTGACTTCGAACTGAGCGAAGATGAGGTCATCGGCTTAGACGGACTTGAAGAAGGTACTTATCGCGGTTGTGATATGCGGTTCACACTTCTAATTCCGCGTGAAGGTTTAGTGACGGACTGGGACCCGACAACATGCCCTTAAGCTTGTGAACATATCATTACAGGCAGATTGTACCCATTTGGCTCAGCAATTGAAACACTACATGAGTTATAGCAGCGACATCCGGAGCTTGCAGTTCTCATTTCGGTGAGGTCTCACCCTTGACACTCATGTGTCGTTGCAATCGCAGAACGATCCCGCCGATGATATCTCTTGTCATCGCTGTCCTTCTTCGCGCAAATCATCGCGGGACCAATAACAATGTAGAAGATTATCGATTCATCTCCCTGACAAGGATAAGATTAAAGATTAGGTCCTCAAGCACTTGATAAGCGTACTACTTTGTATCATAAGTATCGTTCCATTCATAAACGGCACGGACTTGGCGATTGCTGGGATAGGCTTCACGCCCCGTACGTTTGTTTCATTGATTCCGGTATCAAAGCGTGAGTGGCGATCGTTGACTGCGGCGGTCCCGCCGTTGACTCTCAGCTGAACGACTCTCATCTCATTACTGCTGGGCATCTATTTGTGTGCCACGAGGGGTATATTTGTACACTTGGACGAATTGTCCATTCTTTGTTTCCTGCCGCTAGGCAATATTTCTCTCACAGGAAGAGTATGACGATGTAACATCACTCTGTATGCTGCGCATATTCGGTCGTCAGTCGTCGTTTGACTTGACGATAACTGTTCCAATTTAAGGCAGCGCTTACGCTCAATGGCAATGAGCCATGACAGAGATGCAGAATGTCTGGAATGGAGCGGTAAACCTAGAGGGACGTGATTTGTGTCCGAGTGGAGCGAGAGTGTGAAAGTATCCGTGTAAGCAATCGTGGGGAAGAACCGACCTAGGTGGGATCTCAGGCGAACATTTTGAATGTGAAGACGTTCGTCCAACTATCACTCCCTTGGGTCAGGCGGCGGCGAGTGAGGTAAAGACTGCCATCTGCCCTGGTATTTAACAGAATACATATCGGGTTGAAGTAAATTTCGAGCAATTTCGCAGTCAAACGCTTGAACAATGGCTCCTTGATTGCAGCTCCCAAGTACTGATGATGCTGAGTCGAGGTTAGAAACTCGAGCTGAAGTTCAAAGTGGTCGGAGGGCAATCAGCCGCGAATGCCGTCAAATTGCCGACGGCCGGGGACCGGTCCGACTGGTCAAGACGAATATGCCACCTTGACGCTAAGCTTGGCTCCCCTCCCCAACCCTTCTAACGATGTGGACACGATTTGGTGGCCCGATCGGCACTTACGAGTTATGTGGTCGTGCGGCTACCCATACTACCATGGCCGCCCCAGGCGTCTACTATGGTTCGGCGGGACTACCGGGACGTTACCTTGTTTCTCAGGCATTCGAAACAGAAGCTGACGGCGATCATGTATTCCACCGTCAACACAAGGTCATATCCGCTTTTTTGGGTCGAGTACGCTCTTGCGTAATCCTCGCATACCTCAATCTCACAGTCCACGCACTCTTTCCCCCAACGCTATCCCTTCCCGCACTGACGAAGTGTTATTCTGATCTACTTCCGTATCATATATGGGAGCAAATCGCTTATCACGTCTTTGCCCAAGAGAATACTTTTCCAGGCTTGCTACCAGGACTAACCTCACTTCCTCTTGTCTGCCGCTGGTTGAATTCGTCGCTGTCATTTGCATCTAACCTCGTCTCTGTGCTCGTCTGTTCTGTTATGAATTTGATCACGCCGCGCCGCTCCGCCGCCTCTCTCACCGTTAGTTCACAGCTCCCTGCCTGGAGATGGTGCTTCGGAAACAAGTACAACTCTTGAAGCGCGTGCGTGCACGGCCTATCGCGTGCTTCCATGAAGACTTGACGACATGTTTTCTAATGTAAGATAGCAGCATACTATATGACGTCTTAACGCTCATATCCCCTAGGCTGCTGGTAAACGATGGGAAGAACGAACGCCAGATGAACTGGCTACGACTGCCGCTGCTCATGACCAGCATATCCTTGACGAGGATGAATTCTACTTGGTTGTACGATGAAGAGGCCACATCCTTGCAAGTTGCTACTCTGGATACGTCCATGACGCGAGGCGAGTACCTGACTCTGATGAGCATCCTCGTTCGCCCTTTGAACAGTCATTAGATCGTTTTCTTCGTGAATCTCCGTTGGTCCGTGCGTTTTGGACAAATACTTTTCTGTAGGAGCTTCTAGTAGCTGGCTCCAAGTCAGATATGTTCTGACGCAAAGGTTCTCACTGGAGATCACAGTCTACCTCTGTCTACGGTTCCGTGAATCTCCTGTCACTTGGAAGTAGATCCATTTCCTCAAATTATTTCAGGTCCCACCTCATCTTCCGCCAGGGTTTCGCACTACTCTCATCATTCCACCTTGGCAGTCCCTGTATTGTCCCTCTTTGCGTAGTTGAGCTAGACGGCCAGGCAGGGAGTATCACAAAGATTCCACATTGCTTGGACTCAACCTTGCTCTCGGACCTACCGCCCAATCGAGAGGCTGCGTTGACTCCTAATCGGCGCGGCCCTACCGCGGAGGATGTACTGGAATTTCGTGAACAGCGGAATCTGTGCCCCAGATTGCTTCCATTACCTCCAATGGCGACATGGGACATCTTTGATTCCGTCGTGAATGGAATCAATGAAGACGGAGACGACGACGATTTGGATGCCGACCATATCCCTCATGCCTCAGGTTTCCGTATCTAGAAGGCTGACTGGTACCGCACTGTTTCATGTTACGACAATTTCCACATTGAGTCGGCCACTCAGAGGTATCGTGTCATTTCCAGGTTGATTGGATGGCCGTTGGACTGGTCGTTTCATTGTACGTGTACAATCAAGCTCTTTTTTCCTTGGCCGCTTGTTGACTGGCTTTCGTTCATCGGCGTAGAGCAATACAGAAGTCGTCCTCGCATTCGACCTCATGGAGATATGAATCTATATGCGAAGCCGCTTCAGTGCGTATTGCAAGAGCATCACTGTCTGCACCCTCAGCGCCGCTGCACCCGGCAACGGATGAATGCGAGGGCGACGATGTTTTAAACGCCTGGCTACCGCGGGGTATCGACCTCTCAGAACATGACGTGAGCTCGTTTCTCCCGTTTTACGTGGATGAATTTAACTCTGGCGACAAAGGGGGCCCTCCATTCAACCGACTTCGAGGAAGAACCTCAAAAGGTTACCAACACTATCACTCAGAGGAATCCTCGAGACAGACTTGCTCCCCATCAGCTGCCCCGCTACTTGATCAGGAATGGATAACCCATGATTGCGGAGATGATGATGAGGAGATTGCCGATGACTCGAAGGCACGGCAAAGTAAAGAGAGAACGTCGCGGTCTGACCAGCGCGACATGGCAAGAGAATACAGCGCCACAACCGAGTCAGAAGGCTACGTTGACATAGTCTCGCAGAGGAGTAGCGGCGCGGTCGTTGTGATCATCAAATACAAGGTATGTTCTGCTACTAACGTGGGCACTGATCTCGCCTCATCTCGTATAGACCGGCCCCATGCATGGAGAGGCCTGGGGCCACTATACTGTTCTTGGCCGCGTTCGCTCTTGGACGGTCTCTTTGTTATTTTGCAGCAGCCGGTGACCTAACAGTCCATGAGTATCGACTTCTCTCGATTAGAGTTACTCCACCGATAGAAATATTTCTCTCACGCAGCAGGGCAGGAAAGTGGATGTTTAGAGGCTATCTACACAGTGATGATTTCGTTGGGCACTGGCGCGAGACGTCAACTGGTCAGGCTGGCTATGAGGGCTCGTTCTTTGTCACGAGATCCTAAATTTCCATGACGTCTCTCGAGTAATCACATATTGCTCGAAAACATCATTTGCTAGGCGACGTTCTGTTCACGTACTCAGGGAAATCAGCACAGTCGGCCTGCAGTCGGCCGTGTGCCCGGTTGATCAGAACAAGCGGAGATTGAAAATATCCTTTTCTCCACCCTTCCACCCACGACTCCCCCGCGGTCAGAGCCATGAGTACGCAAGACGTTCGCGAAAAACACCGGCGTAAAGTGTGGTTGGTGCTCATGCCTCCTGTGTGATCAACCTCTTAGCAACGAAATGTCTCTTCGGTGCGGATCCCCAAGGACACCGAGCAACCGCGGCCATAGCAAAGTCGGAGTTGAACACAGCAAAGACGCGCGCGTTCATTTGCTTGATACGATTTTGGTGAACAGGAATATGACTGCTCGATTTGTGTGTTCAAGCAGTTCTTGGTTCCGAACAGGGCGCGAACTGGAATTACCGAGTCTGCAGTGGCACCACCGAAAATGCTCATTCTCTCCGCTGCGGCTTTTGAGTGTCGGTGGAACATGCCGTACTGTTGCCACCACCCAACGCTATCCTACACGAGCTGAGAATTCTCAAACAAGTTCCTCGGAGAAAGGGCATAGGTCTTTGATCTCATTCAATCATCTCGATCGAGGCAAGCGGTGCGTGCTGACACTTCACATTGAGCACAAGGTACTCAAGATCCTGCAGAGACCGGGAATAGATGCTGAACGCCCATGACGCACTTGAGAGAGATGGTCCTGCCGACATAACACAAGCCAGCCGCGCGATAAGACGACAAATTTCTGAGGTAAACAGCAAGGTAATTGAGCTTAAGACCGCGAATCGTCGAAACCAAGATTGATCAAAGAAGTGGCGTCAAAATCGTCAGGAGAAACCCCCTTTTCGGTAGGCTGCATTGAAAACTTTATTCGACGCCAAACTGATTCTTATTCTCGACGGGTATCGATACGAATCTGATTGTCCACCAAATGGGCATACACATTTCCGTCCCATAGTGTCCACCCTCATATACTCGCCTGCAAGTTAGTGTTGTCCAACAACCTCTAGCTCGGCGGACGACCGTATAGTCTGTACTATGGCTGCAACATCAACTTCGCCTGACGTTCCGCCTTTCATTGGTTATGTCGAAACAACTGTCAACGCTCTCCGCCTCATCCATGCCGCACGCCAGGGAGTCATTCCTCGCATCACTCGTCGGCTCAACGACACAGAAAGGCGAACGATGATCAAAAGCGGCGCTGTCTTCGTATTCAGCGTTGAGGAGAGCGGGATCAAACGATGGACTGGTGGGTTGAATTCTGCGCATGCTATGTCATCGCGCTGAAGTTGGCTTCTCAGACGGACTGTTATGGTCGCCATCTCGCATCGTTGGGAACTTTCTGGTCAGACATTTATCCCGAATCCGCTTGTTTCTGAAGCGGTACCTTCCAGGTGTATCGCGAGATCAATGAACGCGCCAGTAACAGAGGCGGCAACAAGAAGCCATATCCTCTCGATGGTCCAGCGTCAATGGGGCGAGCCGACCACTCACCGCCTGGTGGAGGCTCCAGTGATCATGGAACATTCAAGCCCAATGGGCTCATCAAGAAGGTGATTACTTGATTGTTTTGTCAGTCTCATTCGACGATACTGAATGCCTGTAAGACGATCACCGTGACAATCGAGCACTCCGATTTGCATCTCATTTCTTACTATACATCAGAGGATATCCGCTCCGGTCGACTAAAAGTATGCTGCAGACCGTTCTTGCGCTCTTCGTTGTCTGACTGGTTTATGCTAGAAGCCCTCCGTGCGATCAGACATCATGAACCTACCGATGCCCCTCGAGATCTTCCGTTTCACTAACTTTCGCGTCCCACCGAAGGTGGAGACTGGCCCAGACGGGAAGCAAAGACTTGTGTAAGTCAGCGGAGTCGTGAGGTGACCTCTCAAAACAAACTCAATGACGTTCGTTAGTACGGAGCCTGAAGACGCCGAACCCTTCGAACCCAAGGTGGAGGAGCAAAACTATCAGTTATCGCACCCCTCACACTCACCGACTACGCCTACAACTAATGATAACCCATTTGCCGCAAATGTCTACCTATCTAGCGAAGCACCTTCATACTCTCACTCTCACTCCCATCGAACCATTGTAGACCGCTGGTCGTCTTCTGGAGCAAGCGACATCTCTCGAGTCGCTTCCCCGACTAGACCTGATTATCCATCTGGCTGGCAGTTATCCCCGATAACATCGCCAGCGTCCATCTCCGGCTCTCATCGCAGGGAGAGTGTCTCAGGGGATGCAACCTGGGCGCCTGCCCAGCGATACGAAAGCTCTTCCTCCTCCCCTACGGGGCTTTACGGCGAGCGTTCTAGAAGAAATGTGGGGCCGTACCACGGCCACGCCGTCTCTCGCGAGAGTTTGGATGCATACGGGAGCTCACGACAAAGCGGCACTCGGCACAGAGACGGAGGTGCACATCGCCTTCCCTGGCTGCTCAACGATACGAATAGCGTTGATGCGAGAGAGGCACGAGGAAACTATCGCTCGTCGTACAATCAACCTTCCGCAACCGTCCAGAACACTTTTCCAACCGTACCGCAGTACTCATCGACCTACGCTCCTGCCTGGGGAGGCTCTGCAGAGAATTCGCCTCTCAATACATCCTCATCGGCGCCTTTCAACCAACACGGCTACTCATCCCATGCCACCGCGTTTGCGAGTCAAACAGCTCATGCATACGAGTCTTGACTGATTTTTTTTTCATATGTACGTGCGCTACCGCATACATCTTTTGGACTCTCAGCTGTTCGAGTATGAACGGCCGGCATGTTCTGTAAATAGCTGTGCTTCAATGCAATCATTGTGGTTATTGTGTATATCGCTATTGAGATCGAGCAAATGTGCCAACATAGTCGGGGAGATTGCAGAGCGACGAATACAAATGGGTTAGGTCGTTTCTTCAAAGTCAAAGACACCTGAGAATTCTCAAGGCCACAACTCGTATCCATACCGAGCAGCAATAGAAACGCTCTCCGCGAACGGAGAGCGACATTCACCTTTGCCTGCGTAACTACCTATCCACTCTCCGGGACAATTATGTAGAAGCTACTCAAGACGTCCGGCAGTCTTGGATTTGCATCACATGCGCACATGGTCCGCTATTCGGGGCGCTACACAAACTTTCAACGACCTGTGACGCTCAAGCACTCAAACTTCGCGTGTGGATCAGGCATACGGATGCGTCCATCTCGCTCTCGACTGCTAAGAAACTTTTGGGTCTTGACATACCTCAGAGAGACGAGTTTAGAAAGGTCATACTTTTAGCCAGTCGACTTGCTGAAAATCAAGAAGCTTGAGCACAATTTTGATGCACACCCGTATTTCTGCAAACCGCCCGTCACTCAACAAATGGCACCATGATGAGATGTCACGCTGCTAAACACGAGCCCGCAAAGGAGGCACTGGGACTGCGATTTGTACGAACTTTGCCAAAGCATTGTATGGTAGCCGTGTACATGTATTATGAATGCGCTGACAGTCCGGCTGGCCGATTGAATGACAGAACTGCGAGAAGTGGAGGGAGTGCTTAACAAACCTAGCGCACTCGCAGGACCCGGTAATCTGTCCACAGGCCGGAAGGGCGTATGCCTCACGGAAATGTGATCGAGGCTCTTGAGCTTCACACAAGGTATGGAGTCAATTGTCGAAGAAGAAACAACCTTTCGATCAGCAAGAAAGAAGAAGTCCTTCGCACGTCTACGCTGACCATAATTCTGACCTAGAAAGTATCTCTTAGACTGGATTCCCCGCGACGTAAATTCTGTTACACTTTGATAAGAATGACCTGGCACGCCTGTGAGACTTAGGCTTGGTCCAATGTGCGCTAGCGACTCGCAATTGAAATGAGTGGTTCTATACTAAGGAAGGTCAGTCAAAGACAGGTGCAGGTAATAAAAGTGGCACACAGAGCCTTGAGGCTGCCGAGTTGAAGCGGTCGCAGAGTCCCGTACGGCGTACCAGTCGGATGATAAATGCACCAACCCGATTATTGTATCACCGAGTAGCAGAACAGCAACATGCCAAGGGGTTGTGCTTTCTAATACGCTAGCTCGTCGCATTGGATTGAACTTGCGTAGCTTCTGGAAGTCGACTTCAGCAGGCCATCGTGGCGTAACTTCCCTGCGCATATGAGCCCTCACATTCAGATGCACGCAACGATAGTCTCGCCGCCTGAGGAGGTTAGCTGCGAGGTAAGACCCTTCTTACTAGAAGCTGGCACAGGAATAGGGCCTCAATATTCAGCGATCAAAGCGCCATTTGAAATGATGATTCCACCTTAGGGTACGCGTTGAGAGTTCCCAGAGTCCTCCAAGCGGCTCGTACTGTCTCGGTCAGTCCAAGACATGATGACTGGTACCTGTAAATGCACTTCTGTAGGGTATGAGAAGCACAAGTGAAGGCTAAGTTAAAGACATGCGGAGAAAACATGACATGTGATCTCCGCGCCTGAAGGCTGATCGCGAGTTCGATTCGATTGGTGGGCAGATACTCGCCAACCTTCACAGTGGAGTCTCCAACAGCGAACATTCATACAGCCAATGTATACATACGTGCGACTGAAAAGAGTGTTTTAATCTATCTACTTGCGTGTCGTGAGGGTGAAATTATCATTACAGTAGGAAGCAATACACCATCAATTTGAAAATGATCGACCCAAAATGGGCGAGGGACGCGTCAGTCACCGCTTGTTTTCCAAACGTCATGTCCACCACCCTCTCGGTACACAATGCGGCTCTCACAAGTATGTGAAGCTTCATTGCCTCTTATTCACGTATGAGAGCTTTACCCTAGATCAAGTCGGCCTTCTCCGAGCTTTGATTACTGAAAATTCGAAGCTAGTGAACGCGGTCGATGCGGTCAGAGCGCTGCAATGCCACCTAGGAGGAGACTGACATATCGCACAGGATGATAGAACGCCCCTCCACTGGGCTGCATCTTCCGGAAACCTCGAGATCACAAGGTTTCTGATCGACCAGAACGCCTCGCTGGATTTGCCGGATAACAGCGGTTGGACGCCACTGCACATCGCCGGTACGAGCTCGAACATGATGACTTCATGAGCATTCGAACGTCATTTCAGCCAGTGCGGGACATGAAGACGTCGCGCTGGAACTCGTTGGTGCAGGGGCAGACGTGAACAAGTACGATATTAATTCGGTCGTTACCTAGTTCATCCTATTGAGGCCTTGATCAGGAAGAACAACAAGGGGATAACACCGTTGTAAGATATCTTTCCATCTCCTCGGATCATACACCTGACGATGCCCAACTATTCTCAGACACTATGCTGCTTCCAAGTCTAGACTTGAGGTGCGTGCCAGACGCCGTCGCCCGGATTCAATTGTGCTCATCTTTCTACCAGATTGGAAAACTCTTGATCAGCAGAGGAGCCGACGTAAATGCGTCTTACGCGTCTGCTGCCCGTACACAGGCTGACGATGTTTCCGGCAGATCAACGCCAAAGATAAAGCAAGCCAGGTACCATTGTGCGTTTCGTCTCTTGGGCTTCTGCTTCTAGCCCACTCTGAGGGTTGTGCAGACACCGTGCAGCGACCACGGGGTCAGTGGGATTCATACGCCTGTTATTGGACTCATCGAAGCCCCCAAACAAGACGCGCATCAACACGGCGGATCGCGTGGGTGCGTAGTGCGGCTCTAATCCGGTGCTTCTGACATTTCCCCTTCGACAGGCAATACGCCTCTTCACCTGGCTATGGATTCGGCCCACGCCGAAGCTGCAGTGCTGCTTATTGAAGCAGGAGCTGACAGAGGCCGAGTAAGTGGTGTTCAAGGCGGCTGGAACTGTCGCTGACTCCATGCTAGCTTAATCAGGATGGTGAAGCTCCAGAGGATATGGAGGGTGTCGGCGGCACTGAGCAGCGCCGTGCCAAGCAACACGTCGTTGACTCCTGTGGTCCGGCGTAAACCTGCGTATCAAACACATGGGAAATGGCTCTCGGGTCGATACACACAGAATCAACAAATATACAGTGCGTTCGGCCTACGTCTACCCTTGCTGTGGGCACGCGCGATCTCGGCGTTTCAGTGAGCGGCCTTGCGCCACCGTTGTCATGAGTTTTGATCAGGTGCATCACATCAAGTCGGTCACCAGCGCCGTTCTCGATGTTGTGTCCCGTCGCATCATGCTCGTTTCCACCGCCGGGGTTGTCCTGCCACCCAATCTGCCGAGGCAGATATATAAGTTACGATGTACGCCCTGGAAGCCTCAAGCTAGCCTTCATTACTCTGACGAGCTTTGGTCTCGTCCAACCCTCAACAAGCTTGGTCTTGTTCTCCTCGTTCAAAAGCGTTAGAACAGTTGCTTTGATCCATCCCGACAACACCATCCCCAAATGCGCAACGTCAGCATCGCTCCTCTCCTCTTGTTCGTCATCGTCGCATTTGCGAACGCCGCTGCGATTCCGCGCAGGTACAATCATGTGCCCAGAGGAATGCGACTGTCTCGGTTCGAGCCTGGACATCATGCTACCCCCCCCGCGCGCCAAGCTGTCGCTAGAAGCACGCCTTCTGTCATTGAGGGCCACCGGGGTAGCACGATGAAGCGTGTCCATCCCAGACAGTTCAGGCCGTTGCCGTTGGAGAGCTCTTAATTGAGGCAAGTCCGTCCCCTCCAGCTCGTGGCTCCATCCTCATACATGGTCTAGTTTTCTCTGGGCTCTGGGGCGGCGTATTCACTGGATTGAATAGTGTCACCAGACGGGCATAGGGCGCTCTGAACTCTTGTGTTATATCTTATCTAGATTTATAGATGGACACGACCGCTATGTACTTATATTATAATAGACGTGTTTTACATAGATGAAAGCGTAGTAACGACTCAGCTCCCCGTCTTCGCGGACCAAGAAGATCGACAGAACACTGCCCGAATCGCTTCGATACTAGCAGTCCAAACACTGACACGGCCAACTACGCCACTATATGGAGTGTCCCGAACATATAATGGTACTGAACAGACTCCGGCTACAATGGTGAACCGAAAGAAGTCGTCTAGCACGTATCGAAGCCAGCACTAGCACTTCCAGACACTGTAGAGTGGCGTTGGTTCGACGACTCACGAGACAGCACAGCCCGCATTCCGCCTGACCGGATAAGGCGCTGATGCGAATAATACGCAATCCGTATATGTGCGATATAATCTGGGTGTCTGCGGCGTGCACGGTCTATGCGTGGCGCTGTTTGACGGCATCATGGCATCGTCGGCATTCATGTAAGGAAGGGTCAATTTCTCAACCACCGGATTCCAAGGAATAGATGCCTGTCAGCGGAACCACTAGCTAGGCGTTTCGTTACTGAAAATCTCGAAAGTTCGAACTGACCTCGTTGCACTTAGTGGCACAAGGCCCCCACGATGTCGATTATCGCTAAGAACTTGAAGTAAATACAGTCCGATGACGACTCCTATTATACAAGTGGTATGGTACATGGTCTACAATCTCATCTAGGCTGTTGACGCCTTGAAACCACCAGGTTTGTACCTGGACGAGAAATCCTGGACCTCAGTAATAATCCACTTCGCTGCATGAGAGTAAAGGCGCGTACCATTGACATGCTACAGCGACCCAAGGAAGAGCGAAGCCAAAGCCGAGGTAAGAAACAAATTTATGTGTGAACGCCCTCTTGTTCAGGTACTAGTTGAATGGCATGTGCTAGCAAATTAGTGTCAGCGTAGTGAAAGAGGAGAGACCATGACTCGGACACGTACATTGGTGTTTGTATGCGGCTGGACTGTATGTGGGACCCAAATGTTTCGTC
Organism: Strobilurus luchuensis; assembly: GCA_019915105.1. Taxonomy (NCBI): domain Eukaryota; kingdom Fungi; phylum Basidiomycota; class Agaricomycetes; order Agaricales; family Physalacriaceae; genus Strobilurus; species Strobilurus luchuensis. The sequence goes on along the minus strand of JAHLMJ010000012.1, from coordinate 173,488 downwards.
GTTGAATCAACCTTAGTGCGGGTCGGGTGGCGCGGAGCCGCGATGAGGATGCCAGGGCGTTCATGGTATAGGATTGGTACGGAGGAGAAGACGATCTGAGTCACTTGGTTGATGTACCAGCATACTCAAGACCATCCAGTTTTATAGTGGCAAACAGGCATTTCACGGAAGACGACAACAGCTCTAGTACACGTTCGGTAGTGCCGGAGTGGATCTTTCAAACGGTCCGGATCGTGGTGTAGGCGCAAAATGAAATGATGACCCTGTGATCGGGAGTCGGGACCGTCAGTAGGCCACCGATCTTAGACAAGTCAGAGCAAGCAGGTTTCTACAAGAAACTCTGGATCTGCGCCGAAGGAGCTCTGGATCGATTGTTTCGCAGTGCATATGACAGGATTTGTCTCAGCATTTTGTTCAGGCAGCGTACAAGTAAGTCTGTATCGTATGAAGACCCTGGAGATGGAGCGCAATGACAAAGAGTCTTTGATGTAGTTGTGTGCTCGCTTGGTGCTCGCACAAAGGGACTCAAGAGCAGAACGGCTGAGCAGGAGAAACCGATACGGAGGCGTAGCACCCAATGTGGTCGAAGAGGAAGTGTTGTCGGGAGATGCCGCGCTGATGCCGCGGCAACTTTGGGGCGCCTGTTTTTCGCCGTCCTTATTGTAGTACCTCGATGTACGACGACCATGACCATGCCAACGATAACGTCTTTACGCCCGTCGTTCCTTCCAGCCCGACTCAAACCCGTCTTCGGCATTCTGATCATGTCGAATTGGCATTCGCTCATTGAGCCATCCGTCGTCCGCAGACCGTGGACGGTTATCCGCCAAGCACAGCACGCCATCTGTCTGGGCGTCGGGAGCTGAGCGCCTCAGAGTGCCTGTGCTTAAAGTCGAGGAAGCACGGGGAAAGGTGTGTGCATGTGCTATGCTTTTCTTTCCGTCGTCTGACTGGCTTGCCTGGCGCAGTAACTGGCTCTTATGGTGCCATAGGCCCATAGTCGCACTCCCCAGGTCGCTGGCGCTAGTCACCCTATCCTGGATCAGGACTGTCTATTTGCACAACCCAAAGCGCACGAGTCTTTAGCAGCTACGGTGCACGACTAAGCAGGCCCGCGCGTCCCTATACCACACCTCGCGCATATTTGTCTTCGCGCCTCGAGGATTCGTGCACTGTCACAATCGCATCAATCCCTCACTACGTGGAAAAGCATCTATCAAACGTAGTGTGCGCCTGTCGTACCGTCTCGCTCGTTCATGTGAGGCACTGTTATGGCAACATGCCAACTTTTGCTGATATGCGTTGTAGCGCTACACAAGCAGGTGTTCACTCGTTTGCGGGGTCTTACATGGCTGGAGAGTACATTTGAAAGCTCGCAGCTGCCAGCGTCACCTGCGCGCGACACTCAACAACGGACACGGCCTTCCATGCACATCCGACTACGGTCGTCGCTGACTGTAACGGCGAAAGCTACCCCCCTTTCCCTTGCATGCCTGAAACTCCTGTCGCAATGAACGGTCACGGTTTTTTGGAGCCCCTGCGAAGTGCGTCTAGGCTGTACCGTCCTTCGGATACACCACTCAGTCTACGAGCCTCAATAGCGCGAGGACAACGGGATGCACCCCTCAACTTCCAAGGCGCCATCTAGCAGCCATTCTCCACATCCTGGTACCCACATTGCGGTTCATCACCTCGCCACTTCCCTGCAGCAGCATGATGCGATTCGATCATTGCTCTCTCGTGAAGCTCCCAGCTTGCTTAGCCGTTGACCTTGCCACAAAACCGATGCGCGTTGGGCACTGCGCTTCTCATCATCATCTTGTTCTCGCGACGCCGCCGTGCCCGCGCCGCCCACATCGGATGTCTACTGGCAAAAATGACCCTACGGACGTTGATGACTTTTGTCTCTCAGATGTTGCTTGGCATGCTTCTCACGGTGTTGGAAGTAGACCGATGCACCGTGATCGTGCTCGGACTTTCTAGTGTTTCCTATAGTCTGCTTTGATGATCAGTACGACTGGACTACGGAGTATTGCGTCAGTCATGCACATGGTTGGGCTTCCTTTGCATAGCTGGATTATGTCTGTTTCCTGACATCGTCGATTCAAATCGTTAGGCCGTCAGACGCGGTGCGAACGCCGCGCTTTCCTTGTTCGTAAGTCGTGTACTGCATGGTCTCGTCCCCGATTACAATCAATCAACAGTTACAGAGTGGTCTATCATTGAAAGTCCGTTGCTGCTCAGGTATGCCCTGAGATCCGCGTCTCTCCTGGACAGTAGAATAGGTGCGAGTTCGTCGGGCGTTAAACGCAGGGTCTTCGAGAGGTCCTCATTGTCCGTTTCCTCGAAGACAGGATTCTCGTCCTCCAAGAATTTGCATATTTCTTCGATCATTTCGACCGCGGCATCCTTAACCTCCTGGATTGTCTGTGAGGAAACATCAGGTCGTAGTCAGAATGAAGGGCCCGGGGCGACGAACCTTAGTGCGCTCCATCTCCATGTTCACCTTGTCGCGAGCGGCTTCTCCGGTAGCAGTGCCAGCATCAAACAATCCAGTCGTTAGCGATGGGGGTCCTCGACGATTCATGACAGAGCTCTGTCCCGACGTCAGTCCATGGACTTGAGCTCCTTCGATTTGGTTACCTACCTTTATGATCGGTCTATGTGTTTGGCTTGTTGGATTTAGTGCGAGGGATTGTGGGTAGATAATTGCACGGGATGCGTCTTCTATATAGAGGGCGTCGTCATGTTACGAGATATTCTGGCTCTTTCTATAATAACAAGAGCACAATTGTTCTACATTTGGGTCTATTGTATTCTTGCAATTGTTCTGCCAGTAAGTAGGTTTATTGTGTTCTAGTAAGGAAGCTCTGATTCCAGTCCGAGACTCCGAGCCGCCGTCGAGCGGCCATCAGCGAGTCAAGTTGCTGATCATGTGTCCCCTTCGAGGTGTAAAAGGATGCGAGCTCGACAGCTCAGTCGAGGTTCCCTCTTTGCACCAATACAGGATCTTGAATGTCTCTCTGTTCCCGACCGTTTTTTGCCCCACCCCCTCGAAACACCACATCATTGATGAAACATTAGCAGCGAATATTAGCATTGTTCTTATTGTGGACGTTGCATTGTAATATATGTTGCCCAAATTCGAACGTTATTGTACTCCATTTGTCCATGGTCTCTAGTGCTCGTTGTACCCAACAGGTTTCGTGCCCCACCTCCTCGAAACACCACATCACTGATGGAATCTTACCAACGGTTATCCTAATTGTTCTTATTGTGGACGTTGCTATGTACCGTATATTGCCCAAATTCGAATGTTTTTGTACTCCAATTGTCTATATAAGTGTTCGAGGGAAGTGTCTCTGGGCCATAATTCCACCAGCGATCCTCTCTAGTGCCTCAGCTCAAAGACATCTATTATCCCACCCCATCCAGGTTTCCGAGCCATCTTGCCATCTCATTGTGCACGTTTCCTACATCGATCGAAGTGTACATTACACTCATATTCCAACGTTTCAGCAGAACCATGTCGTCACAGTGGACCGAAGCTTTCAACCTTGAAGGACTAGCGAGAATCCTGGACCTAGAAGACAAGATACTCCCTCTCAGTGGTAGTGCACAAGTCTTGCACACGCGACACACACAGTCCTCGTTAATCCAATACACGGAGGAAGACACACCCGAGACCGATGACGAAACTTCGGTCAATCTGCTAAAGCACATCCAGTCGGCCACCGAGCTCTCGTACATCGATCTTCATATGCACGAGGATCTGATTTTGCGGCGACTCAAGCTTCTCAACGGGCTGCCTCATTTCTTTGCCGCTTTTTGCAATGCGGCCATCGACATGAATCCGCGTCTCCTCGATATACCCCTTCGTCAACAATTGAATGGCGATCTTTCGGATGAGCAACGATTGTCCCCATTCGTTAGGAGTATCTCTGGCGCGGCAGATGTCCAAAAGACATATCTGGTCAGGGAATCCGGCATGGCGCTTCTGGCTTCGAAAATCGTGTGTCAGGCGAAAGGAGATACCTGGCCAGCCGACCTGTCTGATTTTTCAAAGCACCTTTTGCGATACGAATCCGTGGATGAGTTTCATTCTGACTGTGGCGTCATGTCACTCGATCCAATCGCTGTCAGAGATGGACCCTACGGTGCTTTGAATGAGCTCCTCGGGCTGGCAGTCAAACATAACATGACCAATGTTATCGTCTACTGCTACTGCGACCCCGTGGTTTTCGATGATGCGGTCATCCTAGCGATGCATTTGCTTCTTGCAGGCAATACACCCTTTCCCTGGACGCATTGCGATCCTAATTCGGGGACGTGCGGCTTTTTACAATGCACGTATCACCAGCACACGCCTTCTGGCTTTCATCCTCGGTGGGCTCGGCCAACCGGCTTTGATTCGGCAATGGCAGACAAAGCCATTCGAAGTGCCACGAAAAAGTTGGGATCGAATTTCACTTATCAACGCCCCATTCGACCTACTCTTGAGCACTTTAAGATTGCTCTCACGACATTGCAGAGGGTGATCATGTCTCTCAAAGCAGAAAGTACATTGTCACTGACCAAAACTTTTAGGCTTGGAGCTTGTTGTGCGACGTGGATGCGACCACAGTCGTCATCAACCTTGGATCGAAGGAGTGTATTGGAATCCGACACAGAGGAACCAAGACACTTGCTCTGTCCCATTGTTACAATGTCAGAGTTCATCCGGATAGTAAAGAAGCGTCAACGCAATGGACCTTGCCACCTCCGCGACGAATCCGTGTGGGAATGATTGTGTGGTCAATCCTGGAACTTGCGGCACGCTGCCAAATGATGAATTTGGCATTTTCGAAGCGCGGAAGCTTCCCAGATTCGTATTTTCTCCACCCAACATTTGCTGCGAGGGCTAGGCAGGGCAACTGGCAGGCTCTGACCGATCATTGTGTGAGTTGTCGGGTTGAGTTGATTTGCTAAGACTAACATGCTTTCGGCTAGTCCGGCTTGCAGCTGCAAGGAAGCTTCAGCGTGAGTTCCTGCATTCGTGTTTGGCTCATTTAGCTCACTTGTATTCGAAAAGGATGTTCTGATGGATGTCTATCTTCGTGCCGCGCAACCACTCACGCTACTCCTTCCAGCCAAAGAGCTTCCATCTTGTTTGAAAAGCCTTTGCGCTCTGGAGTACCAGACACTGGTGCTTACGTTGCGAAATCTATCGCATCGGTACGAGCTAAGTCACAAGACGCCTGTGACTCGTATTCCTACACCGGCGACAGTTCTTCTTTCGGGAACGATTTGTCGTGATCCTTTCAATGATTGGCACGAGCTTACTGAGTGCTACTTCCGGTCGGGACATCCGGGCGGCGTGTACCTCAACCATCCATTTACCGCCTACGTCGCATTTGGACAAAGTGGGAGGACTCTGGCAGAGGAATTTCGCATCTGCGAGGAGATTCGAGATTCACCGGCAGAATCTAGTGTGCTGCGATGCCTAGGGCTTTTTCGGGCTATGGGGCCAGGTGACGACGATTCAGACGTACTCGGTTTGCCGCAGAGTGTTACCTTTGCCTTCATGGAGAAGCATCGAGAAACCACTCTTGCTGAGTATGTAGCGACCGCCTTGTATAGCCCTGAGAGAAAGCAACGGTGACTCTTTCTTGTTATTCAACCCCAGGACGTGAGCTGATACATATCAGATATAAGACGCGCATTCGGGACACTTTATCACAGTTACACCAAGCCGGATTCATACACGGCAACATCTGCAGCATGAACGACATTTTGATCAACGACAACGCGATTCCACCAAGATTCAGACTCAAAAATCTCGCTTTGGCGAGGCGCCCGAGGTCCGAACTTGATGATGGTATGCTCCATGACAGAAATGCATTGGAGGCTGTCCTTGGGCAGTGGTAGATACTCGTATGATCAATAGTTGTCCATAATCATATCCCACATCTCCTTAGGCATGCCGTCCCGACCAATAGCCGGATCAAAATCAACATCCTCACCACTGAGGAATCTGTCCAAACGCTTCCGCTCCAATCTGAAGTCCTTCGGTGCAGCGATAAGGCTTGCACGATCGAAATCTATGACGGCGATGCGACCCTGGGAATCGACAAGAAAGTTCCAGGACCTCAAGTCGCGATGCAGGACACCGGCTGCATGGATCGCTTCGAATATCGACGTCAATTCTGTTCTAAAGTACAGTCAGTCCTGAGACACGCCTATGGGGTTCAAGGATAGCTACTTCTCTTGCGCGCTCAAAGTGATCTTTGCCTCTCCAGGTTGCCTTCGCATGGCCAGAGGGACTCCAGCATCGCTCAGAACCATCGCCCCCACGTTCCGATCACCGTCTTGGAAGAACCCAAAGACGCGAGGTATACCGGCCACATTCGCCGCCCTCAGATGACTATAGATTGTGTACTCATGGCGCAGACGACATAGCTGCTCCCGCGTCGTCGCCAACTTGAGAACTAGGCCAGGAAGAGACCGACCGGTCAAACCCGCTCGATACACCTGACCAGTGTAGCCATGTCCGAGACTCTCCCCAATCGTCACGATAACATACTCTCGACTTGAATACTTTGACTTTCGAGGAATGCCAGGTTTGAGTAGTATCGAAGGCGAGGGTGAGTTGTACAAGCCAAAGCGGAGATACAACGCAAGCGCGGGACGCTGGAACGCTGTACAAATCAACTGTTTGATTTTACAGATAAGCGAGTCCTAATGCGAAATTGAGAGACAAACCTTAGTCTGAGATGCTGTCAGGTTTTGGCCTCGGTGGACGACAGGTACTGCCCTAAGTCGAGCTGCTCCCGTTGAGATTTTCTGCTTTTTATCGACGCTGCCATCCACCTCCTCCCCGCTAGGCAAAGGGCGCTTCACGACGGATGAACGTTGCGCTTTGGACGCCAGCTCCCAGCGCTGCAGAACGTCATGGACAATGCTGAAGTGAAGTCCGAGCCACCAGCGGCCATACGCAACAGAACTTTTGCCTGCCTCGCGCGTATCAATCAAGCGCGACAGTAGCAATGTCTGACTCGTTCTATGCCGTATACCAATGCGAACAAAGTTGCCACAGTCAAATATGATGACGGTGGCATCAATACGAACTGCATTAACCCACGCCTACGTGTATCTTCAGCCAAAGCACAGCAATGGGAGCGAAGTACATACTCTTTGGATGTAACGTTCCGGTAATTCTCTCCAGGACTCAAGATCAGGAGCGGAAACGGATATAACGCCAGGTTTGTAGAATGAGGCAAGAGGTGTTTTCGCAACCCGAATGGTGCGCCGTAATTCCCGCTTTTGGGGAATAGCCGCAAGCGAAGGAAGTGTCCACAAAGGGGCCGTACTGTCGGGAGGGGTCTCGGCCTGTGCAAGAGGTACGGCGTACTCCGTCGCGGAGTTTGTAAGCCACGGAAAGTACAGCGACGTATCCTCGGCGAGCAACTTGTCCATGTTACGGAGTAGCTGGTGCGCCGCCGGAGCAAAGAACATTCCCACTGCCCAGTGGCGACAGTGGTCTGAGAGTTGAAGAAGTTTCTCCTGGTTTTGAGGAGAGAAATGCTTCAGAAGGTGGTAGTTGTCCCGGTATTCAGTCATGACGAGAAAGTGGTGCTGAACCAAGTAGTCGTCGGATACAGAGGCTTCGCAGGTTTCGATGGTGCTCCGCTGCCAATCTAGAGGATTGAATTGGTCTGGCTCATCAGCATGAATCAAGACAACCGCAGACGCTGAGGTGACGCAATAGCCGACGGAGGTACTTGCCAAGTTGGCCACGTCGGGGGCAGTCGACATTGTGCTCGCGTTCTTGTAAGGATCTGCGGATAGAATGAGGTTCTCATCAATGCCGCCTGGCGGAATTTTCGATAGGCAAGTGTCGACTGCTTTCGAAAGGTCGCCAATGAGAGAAGGTAGGGGCATGATGCGCTTCAAGATGAGCTTTTCGTCCAAATGTGTGTCCAAAAAGTGGCAGACGTGGTGAGAGTGCCTCGGTATCGGTGCGTCATCAGAGCCAAACGTAGGACGAACAATTGCAAGAAAGCTGTCCTGGCGTGGATGCCTTGACGATGCCATACGAGCTGGTATGTTGATGGAGACAATACGAACAAGGAGCCACGTGCTCCCATAATTCTCACGCGCATCGCGGAAGCTCGGCCTGATCTCAGATCAGGGTCGTGTCTTTCTCCGTTCGGTGCGACTCCAAGGACTTCGCATCACTTACTAGACTCGTGAAACCAGTCACTACTATGACCTCACAATCCTTACACACGAGGTAATGTTTGGTTCTTGTTTGGTTCTTGTTTGGTTATTATTTGTGCAAGGGGAAGGGTGAGTTCATGTAGCGACTGGTGGAACCCGCGGCATTTTGGGAGGGGCCCCGGGTTGTGACAAAAGACTTAGAATTATTTCGCTTACTCGGAAACAAAATTCGTTCTCATTCATCTCTCGTTGTAGCCTGGGACTTGAAATTCGATATACTAGCTACTGTAATGCAAATGACCCGAAAAACGCAAGGAATAGCTAAATGGCATCAAGTGAAGCCTATAAATCAAGATCCTATGTTTCTCGGAAACAGAAAAAATAAAAGTCACTGGATTGACATAAAACAGTGCAAAAAGGTGCACATACCTTTCAGAAAGTTATTCAGCAAACAAAAACGATCCCATTACCACGGACCAAGGTATAAAGGGCAAAGATAGCCAGATATTCCGTTATGTTCAGAAAGCAGGGTCAGAGGTATTCCAGTCGCGTCAGAAGAGGTCGAGTGGCATTCCAGTGAGATACTGTCTCATCAGGAGTGTTGTCGCTGCGCCAAAAGGAGGAACGGAGGTGCCCAAGTGCGGGTACGGGTTGACAACTTCAGAGAGAAAAGCAAAGAACACAAGCAGCCCAGAGCTCAGACAATGCAGTCAAAGGGTTGTATCAGCATATCGAAGAGACCCCAAATGTTTCCGCGGCAAGAGCGAGGCTGAAGATGATAGCAGAACGAATCTCAGTGCGGTCCATGAACGAAAATGATAAGTCTTTTGTCACGAAATCGTGACCCTGCCATGTGACGGTCCGGTCTTCCCAGCCGCTTCGCAAACGTGAATAGCGCAGCCACGTGGAAGAAGCGGATGGATCCGAGCCTAATCACTTACTTACTTACTAGTGTCTTTCAACAGCACGATCAACAAATGGGAATGTCTCTCTGGCATTCATGGTGATTGTGCATCCAGTGTAAGATAAGGATTAAACCAGAACCTCCAAGAGCCGTTCCCAAAACCAGCCAATGTCAGTCCCTAACCAATTCTAGATCAGTTTCCGTTTGCCTCTCACCAGCATCGTCGCTGTGCGCTTGTTGTCTGCAGAGTTGCGAAAAGGTAATATTCAGCTAGCGTGAAACAAGAGGCCCAGATTTCACATCAGGCTCCTGAAGAATAGAGCTGTCCGGTCCGTACTAGTAACTTATTACAGTGCCAGTGGATGCAGGACGATACTGTACCAAATAACAATGTGATCTAACCACGCAAGCAGGCCTCCGTAAGATAAGCTTCAGCACTGTCAGTGGGTATTTCACCCATCCAGCGCAATTCAGTCGCACATCTCCTAGGACTGAAGCGCAGGCTACTATGATCGGAAGCGCGCAGCTGGAATCATGCTGGTCACTCGACAGTAAATTTCTCTTGGCGGCGTGCTGGCAGCATGTTAAGCGCCTCGTGACGCTGCTACGAGAGCTTGCAAAGATCGGAGAAGATACTTTGTTTTCGAAAAAAGCCAAGCTAGCTAGCGAATTTCACAGTCGCTATACGTTTTGCTCATAATGCTGCAGATATCACTCACTTTGACGCTGCATGAAGGATCTCACAATACGCCGCCATAGGCCACTTGGATCACGGATCTGTTTGACTCGGAGAGTCGCAGCGTCCCGACACTGAGACGCCTGAAAATTCCCCTCGTTGGTAAGCTCATCAAAAGGAAAAAGTAGCTGAGATGTACACCAATGAGGGTTTGAGAACTGTAGCAATGGTATTTCATTGTCCTATTGAAGTCCCATCATCGATGAGAGCCTGAGAAGGAGACTTTAGGGCGAAGTCTCTGGGTGAGTAGAAGCAGGCATTGACCAGTCGCTCGTAGAAAGCGGGGCAAGGGACACGTATACGGATTGCCGACCTACGCGCTCGCTTCCAGTGTTAGGCATGTCGTCGCGGTCTAAAAAAGTCCAAGGTCACGTACTACCTCAACTTTGCTCTGTGCTGAAGTCGACGGCACAAGACATTGAGGGTATACCTGTTACTACACATGAGGTGGGAAAATTTCGTCCTTGAAAGACCAGGCGCTCTTACCGATGCCGACCGGAAGACCAAGGTCTTGCGAAGGTCAGTCAGGAAGGCGAGCGGCAATACCCGACACGCGACATGTCACCAGGCTTGGTCATCATCACGCTGTCGCGTTCTTCTCTGTCCAGGTCCATCATGTGTACACGTCGCATGTTTCATCGTCCCACCCGCAGCGCGCGTGCCCAGAATATGAGCTTGTGCTTCGTATTTTTTTTATCGAATTTACGCTCTTCTCCGGCGAACACTGTGATGGCGGCGCCGCACATGCAGTGCGATGCCATTGTCGCGTGAGAGGCCACGTATGGACTGCGCGGCAAAGTTGCCACCTACCTCGCAGCGTTGTGCTCGGTGCGTCTGCTACATCATTGCCTGCTTATCGGATGCGATAAGGCTCCCCACGCGTTCAGGACGTGGTCTCAGTCATAGCTTCAAAAGGATACGCCGCCGCTTGTAAAGCCGGCCATTCCACATCGACATAATGTGTATGCTCATGCACACAACCAAAGCTCACATGCGGGAGATCGTAGATCTTCTCCAATCTTTGCAGATGAGACTCGTCCGATTCCAGATGGCATTCCGAGATTCAGATTGGGCGCGCCACGAATGTGACGCCGAAGTGTATGTTAAGGCGTTGCTCGAGGTCTCGAATCTCTTTGGGACCCACGCGCCGGAAATTTATTATCTGATGTACGACCTACGTGATGGTAACGGCCTGGTCTTGTTGGACCCAAAAGGTAGTCCGAGAGCTGAAGAAGTTTCTCCTGGTTTTGAGGAGAGAATTTTACCAAATTCTGTTGATTACTCAATTCGCGGTATTCGGTCATGACGAGGAAGTGGTGCTGGACCAAGTAATCGTCGGACACAGATGGTTCGCAGGTTTCGATAACGCTTTTTCTCTGATGCCAATAAAGGGGACTGAGTTTGTTTGGCTGATCAGTATGAATCAAAACAGCCGCAGACATTGCGCCAACGCAGTAGCCGACGGAGGTACTTTGCAATTTAGCCACCGCGGGAGCCGTCGACATTGCGCTCGCGTTCGCGTAAGGGTCTGCGGATATGTGGAGATGCTGGTCAGTGCTACCTACCGGAATCTCCGATAAGCAAGTGTCGACTGCTGTTGAGAGGTAGCCAATGAGAGATGGTAGGGGCATGATGCGCCTCAAGATGAGCTTCTCGTCCAGATGTGTGTCCAGGAAGTGGCAGACGTGGTAAGACGGCGTCGGTACGGGTGCGTCATCAGAGCCAAACGTGGGGCGAGCAAGTGCAAGAAAGCGATCCTGTCGTGGATTTGACAATGCCATACAAGCTGGAAAGAAAGAACTGATGAGCCACAATTATGGTTGGGCCCGAAAGTGGCCCTCCCGAAACGCGACATGTCATTGTCACACGGCTTGGTCATTGTCACGCGCTCGCGTTCTCCTCTGTCCATCATGTACACGTCGGCCATGTTTTATCGTGCTGGTTCACATTCGAGAAAAGACACTGCAGTGCGCCCGTCCAGAGCCAACCATTTTACCCGGCGCCTCTCCATCGATTCTACGCTCCTCTCCGAGCAGTCAGATGGCGGATGGCACACGCAGTGCGATGACATTGGCCACGACTGAGAGACCACACAGTGAGCAGCGTAGAGATTTGTTACCGACTTCCCGGCGTTGTGTTTGGTGCGTCTGTTACAATATTGTATGCCCAAGATTGCTTATCGGTTGCGATAAGGCGCCCAGTGCGGCCCCACGCGCTCAGGCCTCAGGACGTAGTCTCGGTCATAGCCTCAAACGCCACGCCGACCATTCCACACCGACATACTGTGCAGTGGGCGTCGAGCTTTCCGCTTGGTCCTATACCTCTAGTCACCTCGTCATGGCTGGCAGGCACGAACGCATGGGTTCTGTATGTCCATCGTATTGGGTGCGCGGCGCGTTGCAGATCTCCTGTCTGGTGCCCGCATGCGTCCCCCACCATGACAATTGATCAACGCTTCTTTCCCTGGCGTTCTCGCCACTTCTACGCGTCGGGCTAGAACCGTCCAGAGCTGGCACCCACTATCATTTACATCGCCCGCCTAGCTCAATCGGATAGAGCGTCAGACTCTTACGACGTCCGACACGGCGGCATCGCGATCTGAAGGCTGCGAGTTCGACCCTCGCGGTGGGCTATAGATTTTACCCTTCCTGCGTTCGGAATGCATTTTGGCTGGCGAATGAAGGGACAGGAGTTCGTGTTCCGTGGCTGGCATCATGTATGGCTTCACAAGCACTCGCCTGCCGCGAGAAGACCAAAGCTTCGTTGGCAGATGCATCCTGGGATTCGAACCCTATTCGTTCTGGGTGCTGCCATGCGTGGCAATGGATCCGTTTGTGTCCTGTGTTCTGCCGTTTTTGTTCGCTGGTAGCGTACGTGACTGCCTGCCTTCGATACACGTTTTCACAGCTATCAGCCAGATGACTCGAGTGCCGTTCCCCAGGCTTTTCCTTTCTCCCCATCATTCTCAACGACTTGGAGCTCTCTACGAAATGTCTTGCAAGGTCGTTTCTGCGTGAGTCTTGCTGTGCTTTTGCTGGCGCTGCTTCTCATATTGTCCAGCCGAAATCCCATCTATATAACAGGTTCGCAGTCTGTATTTTCGGGGTCGTGTGTCCTCTCAGTCGTCGAATGTCTAGTCTGGGATGTCGGCGGGGGCAATCTCCCCGTCTCTTCGTGGGAGCGCATCAATCCTCTGCGCCCGTCTTTCTACGTTCGCATCACGCTGGACAAGGGCGATGAAGAACATTCATATCCTGTCCGACTTTCGCTCAAGGAGCGCACCGTGAAGATGAACATGAACTAGTATGTGATCATTTTCTCTGACTTTAGTCATCTCTTTGAGTTCATCGCTCACGCTCCTCGAGTCCCACGGTGATGGAATTGCCGACTTCGTCCATAACCTTCGAGCTTTACAAAGTCCAAAAGTGGGCTCGAAATGACTCGACACCTCTGGCCCGTAAACAGGTGCCACTCGAGGGCATTTATGACAATGGAATCATGTATAGTAGCATAGATTGTGCGTATCGAACTTGGCATTGCTTCTTGTCTTTGACAGTGGTACCCCCAGGTTGCATTGATCTTGGACCGAGGCCGGCACTGAAGACGACGAGGCCCTGGGAAGTGGCGCCTCCAAATCGCATACTCCTGAACGTGAGGTGTGCGAACTGCATAACAGGTCATGCAAGCGACAATGGTGTAGTCAAGAAATTGTGGAAGGCGGCTCGACGTTGATATCCAAGTTTCTCTGTCAGATGTAGAATACTATCTCGATCTCTTGTTGCAGATACTGAACCAATCGGGCTTGAGTTTGTGGCTCGCATGCTCGCGGTTGTGTGTAACGTATGAATTGTACCATGACACTTCCCTACCCCGAATTCTCGATTATTTGTACGTATTATTTGTGTAGAGCTGTACGTCGTGTCTGGCTTCTTACATCTATTTAACGCTCGTGTTTAAGCGCGCATGCTTAAGCGCTCGTGTCTAAGCGCCAGCGTTTGTGTTCTAGCGCTTTCCTTCACCGCGCGTCCTTGACCCTTTCCAAGCTTTCTTTGCTCCCGCCATTTACTGGAATTCCATGGCACCCGCGTATGTATGATACTCTTTTGATGCATTTATTCTGAACGTTGAGTAGACCGGAACAGTTGTATCTTACGAGTGCGTCATTGCATCTGTGTGGCGTTGAAGGCCTGGACTCACGGAATCAGTACGAGTTGATGATCCGCTGCCTCTCTCTCGCGCCGAACGCCTGAGCCCGTTCAAGCCGACATTCCGCTTGGCTATCACGGCGATGATGAAGGGCGTGGAGGAGTTTCAAGTCATGAAGCTCTCTAGGAGGCCGCGTTCGCAGAGGGTCATCGTTCTATCGGATCTGTCTGTCTTTGATTACACAACGCGGAGCTCTTATAGTTCTGACGCATCTACAGACTGGGATCAGCGGATCCAGCCTATCTGAGCTTCGAGCTGTACGCGGGCAGGTTCCAAAGATGGGGGAAGAGGTCATATGTGTCAGAATAAGACCACGAGAGAGAAGCCGGTGTACGAGTTGGATGGTCAGAGGGAGACAGGAGTGCGTTTATCCCAAGTGTACGTTACGGTACATGGTGGTAAACGGCAAGGAGAAAAGACGGCGAGGGCGACACGTAATCTACTGAGTATGTAATACGGTCCGACCGATCCGACAGCTCGCCTGTATCCGACACATCCCCTCGAGCGGAGGATCGAGCGAAGACAACAAAGCCAATGAGAATATAAAAGAGAAACTGCATCCCCTCGAATCAACAACTCTCCTCGCAACTAAATGAATCCAACAGCATCCGGTATCTTGTGCGAAACAATGATAGTGCACGGAATGTGAACCATGAAGGTCTGGAAATGTGAACCGGTGTGGCGTGATAACAGTATCAAAGAAAAGGGTGGAGTTGAAATAGGACGTGTACGGGTGGGGTAGTCCAGTCCAACAACGGTGTCAGTTAAGGGCCGTGACGGGCACATGGGTGAGCGACATGCTCGGAATGGGATTTCGGGGACAGTGTATGTGCCATGTCGAGGGCATCGGTTCGGGGGCAGAGAGAGGCATGCCGGGGCTTTCCAGAGACAGTTTGCACGCCATGTCAAGGGCGTCAAGGATTCGGGGACAGTTTTCCAGCCGTGTCGAGGGCAGAGGTTCCATAGTCAGTTTATGCCGTGACAAGGCAGAAGTTGGCGTGCGGGAAAAGAGAGGGAACATATCTGGATCCATAAAACCATTGGTACGCGATCTGCGCTGGTCCGTGATAGCAGTCAACAGCCCACTGCTCATCCAACTAAGCGTTAACGTCGCTTGAGACGGATCGGTATGCCCACCAATCAAGGTCGCCGTTTATGTCAGAATAAGACCACGAGAGAGAAGCCGGTGTACGAGTTGGATGGTCAGAGGGAGACAGGAGTGCGTTTATCCCAAGTGTACGTTACGGTACATGGTGGTAAACGGCAAGGAGAAAAGACGGCGAGGGCGACACGTAATCTACTGAGTATGTAATACGGTCCGACCGATCCGACAGCTCGCCTGTATCCGACAATATGGACTGATTGCGCATGGGGAGAAGAGGCTCGATCTCCTTCCTGTTGACAAATTTGGTGAGCGCTGCGTGTTGCGTCGATGCTCCACAACTCATAATGTCATTCTCAGCGACGTTACGCCTCCAGCCTTTGGCAGGGGGCGCTGTGGTGAACCTGGAGATACAAGTCAACGTTCTTGGCCCTATGAGTCTGCATCCAGATCTGATTCGGAAGTCTATCCTAGCCAAGATGATGTGAGTGATCTGCAGGATGAGCTCGTTGTCGGCTATGTAGCTTTGTCGTGAAGCGGACCCATTCAGTTGTAGACTTGACCACTGTAGCGCGAATCTAGCTTCTATGGTCAAGTAGCTGAAGCTGATATTCACATCGTGTTGCATCGAAGCAGAAGCAATTCGGCGCGTTCATATTCCAGCAAAGCAAGAGCATCCGGAAACGATTGGACAGGTCGCGAAGATAGCAACGTTCGAACAAAGGAATCAGCCCTGTAATATGCCTTCGAATCCGCGTCAGCTTTTTGTCTATGTCTAGGTCCTCTTTCTCACAAGACGAGTGAATGCGGGGACAGAAAAACGGCAAACATGACGTCATGTTGGTCGATCGAAAACTGTCCCTGAACTGCCCTTCCTTTCTTGACTTCATGAGCGCATTTTGAAGCTACTGCCTCGAGGTCATTCAACCTTCCCCTTCTACGCGTCTGATATCTACATCTGCATCATAACGAAACCCGGACAACCACTGTTCTTTGATTTTGGGTCATTTCACGTGGCGCCAAATACTTAGATCTCATCTGTCGCAGTATCCCTACCCCGGCGCTCGCATGTCTTTACGAATGCAACGCATTCGTCGGCTCAAGGTAGATGCTTCTCAAGAAAAAAACGTATGCTTGCCTGCTCACTGTAGCCACCTCAGAAAGAAGCGACGTCGGAAGACCGCGCTCCGGCTACTATCTCCGCTCTGAAAGAGCTGGGGTCCGTCATAGAGACTCGCGCAGACTTGTGGCCTCTTTGGCTGGATGTCGTTGTCTTTTGGCTGAAACGTGGTCCCAACCTTGCTAGTCCGTTTGACTGTGAGGCGCAGGCGGTCTGCATGAAGCAGTTCAACGTCTACATCATCTTCAGGGGGCCAGAGTGCGGCGTCCAGCGCTTTCAGGCCATTTACGACAAGGTCTGGGAAACATGGTCCGCCTTCTTCTCGCAGCTTCTCTTGCAATTTGTAGATGCGCACGACGACGTTTTCGAGTATGCGTACACCTTGCTGCTCCATTCGCTGCTTCCCATGCCGAACCTGAAGCTCATGCCTTCCAACGCACTAATCGGAGGCGCGAACGCCATCGCGGTGAACACCCTGATGTCGAACGATATATGCTCTCCCCGCATGCTGGAGCCGATTCTAGCAGCGTGGATCAGATTAGGGGCGTCCAAAACTAAAGTCCATAATCGACAGTTCTCCACTGCATGAAACATACAATATTTATGCCGAAAATATGATAAAAAAATGTAAAATTTATTTAGAATTTTTTCACTTGAAAATTAATGAAAATATCATAAAATTAAGTAAAAATATGTTAAACATATGCTATACTTTAGTATATTCAAGTATGTTTAGCACATTTTCACCTCTTTTTATGATATTTTCATCATTTTTCAGGTGAAAAAATGCTAAATAAATTTTACATTTTTTTATCATATTTCCGGCGTAAATATTGTATGTTTCATGCAGTGCTCAGAAATCTACACCCTCTGTTATTCTCAAAAGCACTCCCTGATCACATTATGTAGTGCGAGAGGCCTAAATGCAGACATGTTTGCGGTGGATGCTACCATAATCTCTACTGCTCTTCCACGTGCCAGAGACTAGATCGAGCCGAGCATTGCAATGACTGTCGGGCCGTCGCTGCTTCAGGCGGGAGTAATTATAAGTCGTCGTGCACAGCCTTCACACCAAACTCATCTTCTGCCAGGCATCGACTTACCTCCCTTCGATCCATCTCACTGGCTGTTCGACTTCTGGCACGATATGTTCACGCACATAATGAATATTCCACCTCATCTGCAAGACATCCGTCAACTGGTGGAGACCTATCTCAGGGAACATCCGGGATTCACGTCCCGCGATCTGGCGGTATTCTGGGACTTCACGAATGTTGAACAGAAAAAGTCTGTTTGGCCTCTTGTTGAAGAGGAGGTGGAAGCCACAGAAGCAATCTTTCGCCGTAGAGCGAAAGATGATGACGTTCTTTTTTCCTTGTGTTGGGTGGTTCCTTGGGGGAACGGTTCGGAAAACGGTGTATCCTTGATAAGGGGCGGTACTCGTAGCTATGATACCATGTAACAGGCGGCAGGGCAGTCTGTTCTTACTCTTAGCCGGCAAACTCAGATGACGCGGCGCCTGATTTTGACCACACTTTCCTGTTAGCTGAGCTCAAAATTGGGCACGATGGGAGCATGTACGAAAAGGTGTCCTGGTGCAAGCAGCAAGCCGGGCGCTCGAAACTTGCCCAAGGAACCTTGATTATGATCATGGCCTTCTTTTCTTGCCACGGCGAGTCTATCTTCGATTGCTCATAGTGCTGTACAGTTTGACTGCGCCTTTGAGCACGTCAACGCGAGGTGTGCTTGCTGTCTACAGCCGGTGGATCCACTCACTCTATACTTGGAGGACCCGATACCAAAGCTGCCAGTGACTTATTCGATTCATATGGCGAGGGCGTGTCTTGGCACACTGCAGTACGTACTACTTGTACGTTGTACTTGCATTGCTGTTGAATTCTAGGTCGAATTTGCTGCCATCTTACCGAGTCTACGTGCCACGAGGCAGTGGTGTGGCGTCTTGATTGCTACCATTTCGTTTGTGGGGATGACCCCATGCTGATGGGCGTCACTCGTCGCGAGGCAAAGGAAACGCAGACCGTACACAGCGACCATTACTGTTTTCTGTGTGGGATATTGGGAATCCTGGATTGATCTTGCAGTTCAAAGAACATGAAACACTGACATCGGCAAAAGGACGCGCGCACAGATGCTGGTTAGTGACGGTGATCCTGTACGATGACACCTGTGTAGGAAGCATGTCCATGATAGCTTAGTATAGGCACTGATACACCCTGGGCCCTACCATTACAAGCAGCTGTCTGGTTTGTCAGTATACACTGTGAACATCTCTGGTCCGTCAGTATACACTTTGACCATCGCTGTACGTTTGATGGACATGACATAACTCGGCCCTTTTTTTTTTTTTTTTTTTTCCATTTGAGTCTATTGTGCCTCGGCATACGTAAGACTAGCTACTCGGTTGAAATGTACTACTGTAATCTATTTTCTGTCGTGATCAAGTCCGTTCTACTCTACACATTGAGCGTATTGCTCTGGCTTTCCTTATAGGACGCCTCCCCTGGTTCTCTATATAACTAAGGGTAGGGTGGAAAGGTCGGTGTTGGGATGTGAAGTAGCGCCTGGTCTCCGAGGTGTCACCCAGTGATGAGGCGGCCATCCGCTGTGTATCGCGCATTCGGATCCTCAACTAAGCCGCGTTCCTGCGCTATGTCGACGTGGTCTCTGCCCTGGCGTCGACGGGACAGTGTCTTCTTCTCGCGTGGGATGGGTATGTCAGGCATAGGGTTTGAAGGTCCGGTCCTTAGGACCGGTAAAGACCGGTGGACTGGACCGGACTGGACCGGTCACATGACCAGTCCAAAAAGGACCGGTCCATGATTTGGACCGGTCCTGGTCCTAGGTCCTATGCTGATCCTAAAACTTTTAGGACCGGTAAAGACTGGTCCAGGACCAGTTTGAACCGGTCTACTCAGGGTCTAATCAGAACCAGTTAAATGTTCTCTAAAATAGTGATTATTCAAGTTTTTATGGCAAACTTACCTCTGCTTATGCAGTTTCATGGTAAACTTACCTTGGCTTATATACTTATATATCAAACTTAGCTCTATTTCCTCTCTCATAATCAAAGATCTCATCTTATAATGACTAGAATACATTATGAAGTCCTAAGTAATCATAAACTTAACTGTTATATACTGTCTGACCTACATGGCAAACTTATAATATGGTAAACTTACCGAAGAATTTGCGAAAATATAATTTTGAGCTGGTGATGGTTTGGACCGGTCCTGGACCGGTTCAGGACCGCGGACCGGACTGGTTAGGACCGGTTTTTGCGGTCCTAACCAGTCCGGTCCTCAGTCCAGCCAAATTTGGCAATTTGCTGGACCGGTCCGGTCCCAGTCCATGACCTCAGAGGTCAAAAGACCGGACCGGACCGGACCTTCAAACCCTACATAGACGTCCCGGAGAACAAAGCAGTGGACGAAGAGGCAAAGAGAGCAGCGAAAGACCCAACTTCATCCTCACCGCGACGACATCTCCCAGACTTACTCCACGATGCACTCCCCAGATCCTCCACAGCGGCTAAATGTGTCTATCTCGCAACCATCCACAGTCACCACAACGCAGCGTGGCAAAAGTCTAGACGACATGCCAAGTTCCGAGACATCGACAAAGGCACCCCCAAAGAGATCTCCTCACGCTACGTCAAGCTCATCGACAAGATACCGCGGAAAGCAGCTTCCATCATCACGCAGTTCCGAACAGGCCATGCCCCGCTCAACAAGCATTTACATACCATCAGCGTCGTCGACTCGCTGGCATGCGAACAGTGCAATCACCCCATCGAAAACATCCACCACTTCGTATTCCATTGCCCCGCATACACGGAGGAGCGACACGCTATGTTGCGAGCCACTCACTCACGAGGTGGAAACACTACACTCGCATTGCTACTCACGGAGCCCACACGCCTGCCACACTTCATACGTTTCATTGGAGCCACCAGACGATTTGCCACATACTGGGGAGACATGCCTGACTAGGGTTTGAAGGTCCGGTCCGGTCCGGTCTTTTGACCTCTGAGGTCATGGACTGGGACCGGACCGGTCCAGCAAATTGCCAAATTTGGCTGGACTGAGGACCGGACTGGTTAGGACCGCAAAAACCGGTCCTAACCAGTCCGGTCCGCGGTCCTGAACCGGTCCAGGACCGGTCCAAACCATCACCAGCTCAAAATTATATTTTCGCAAATTCTTCGGTAAGTTTACCATATTATAAGTTTGCCATGTAGGTCAGACAGTATATAACAGTTAAGTTTATGATTACTTAGGACTTCATAATGTATTCTAGTCATTATAAGATGAGATCTTTGATTATGAGAGAGGAAATAGAGCTAAGTTTGATATATAAGTATATAAGCCAAGGTAAGTTTACCATGAAACTGCATAAGCAGAGGTAAGTTTGCCATAAAAACTTGAATAATCACTATTTTAGAGAACATTTAACTGGTTCTGATTAGACCCTGAGTAGACCGGTTCAAACTGGTCCTGGACCAGTCTTTACCGGTCCTAAAAGTTTTAGGATCAGCATAGGACCTAGGACCAGGACCGGTCCAAATCATGGACCGGTCCTTTTTGGACTGGTCATGTGACCGGTCCAGTCCGGTCCAGTCCACCGGTCTTTACCGGTCCTAAGGACCGGACCTTCAAACCCTAATCGAGTGGTCGACGCGACTTTGCCAAAGTCCACGACCTCAAGCCCGTACACCGTCATAATTACAGCAAACTAAGTCTCTTACATACAAGTAAACTCATGTATGCTCATACTTGAGCTCAATTAGCACTCTCCACTTCCCTCAATCAACAAAGCCCTGCCCCCAGGCCTGCATTGCTGTCCTTCTTGACGTTCTGGAGGGCCACTTGAATACTATTTTGGCTTTCACTTCAGTATCAACATGGCTGTATCTCAACTCCATCTCATGAAATGCAACTGAGCTGTAAGTCTGCCTAGTTATGGTTGGTACATGAATCTGTCAATACATACTGTCCAATAGTCCAGCTTGCCTTCTCTCTGTATGTAGATGCATTCCATACATGGCCCTCACCTTGTAGATTTTCATTAGAGGTCTCAGGTGCGGTGGAACATGCTCTTCTGGACAGTTCTGGACGAGAAATATGACTCGTCACATCACAGTCACATCAGTCCGGCACTGGTGTGTTACAATTACTACGGTACAATTTACAGTACTCTCCTTCGAGCTCTCTGCACACAAATTGGATTTTGAAGATCAGAGGATTGATATCTACAATTTGCCCAATCAGAGTTCTTATATCATATCTGTGGCCTGTGATACCTATGTAGATCATGATAGACACACATAGTGAATAGCCCGGGTCAGCCGGGTTTGGCCGGGTCTCGGGTCCGGGTGTGACTCGGGCCGGGTACGGGTCATGATCTCAGGACCCGAGGTCAACCCGGGAACCCGGATAGACCCGGATTTAATTGATTTTAGGTGCACGCACTGCGATTCTGAGGCATACAAGACCTGTGACCCCATCAACCCATATACCATTCAAAACGTCTCATTGAGTAGTACAGTTTTGGTTTTTTGATCATGAGAAATGGTGCTAATTTGAGCAAGATATGAATATAGTTTGTATTTTTACTGGTCTGTCTTGCTGTAATATATTCATATCTCAATCAGATCAGCACTATATTACATGATCAAGGAACCGAAACTATAGTGTTTAATGAGACGAACATTTTGGTATATGGGTCCGATGCCTCCAGAGTTCAGGGTACCACATTATATCCCAAACAATGCTAATAAAATCTCCGAAAATGCGTAATTTATTGATATCTCGGGCATATGTGCGCCGGTTTACATGGTCTAAGAGGCAATACTGTAGTCATCATCAAGACAAACAGATTGATACCTGGGTTCAAGTTGATCTCAGCATGTGGGACCGTGCTAGAGCACAAACGGTCAAAACCCGGCCACTGACCCGGTTCAGACCCGGACCCGGGACCTCGGGTGCCGGGTTTTGCCGGGTCCGGGTCGGGTCACTTCTTTGGCACCCGGACCCGACCCGGACTGTACACTAGACACACAGTAGAAATAATCTGATTGGGGCCAACACAGATAACATCAGTATTTACAACTTTGTCTCTGGAAGTTCATGTACAAGTGAGTGTGTGTGCTTGCAAATGTACCACCATCCGCCTCTGTCATTTAGCAGGAAAGCCATCTCATCCAAACAAAGACAAATCTCCCGGGCCCAAAGCACTGCATGAAATATACAATATTTATGCCGGAAATATGATAAAAAAATGTAAAATTTATTTAGCATTTTTTCACCTAAAAATTATAAAAATATTATAAAAAGAGATGAAAATATGCTAAATATACTTGAATATACTTAGGTATAGCATATATTCAGCATATTCTTACTTAATTTTATGATATTTTTATCAATTTTGAAGTGAAAAAATGCTAAATAAATTTTACATTTTTTCACCATATTTCCGGCATAAATATTGTATGTTTCATGCAGTGAAGTGGGAATTGCCCACCACCATATAAAGTCAGTGACTCTGTGAACCTTTGTGTAAAGCGCTTCTACTGTGATTTCATAGCACTTCAAATGCATCTGCAAAGTATACTCAAAGTAATCAAAAGTGCTCTTACAACTCTCTTCAAGTACATTACAAGCATCATAAAGTATCCCACTTCATTAATCTTTGTGTAAAGCATTCAATTACCACTTCTAAAGCAGATCACAAGTTACCACAAACACTCCTCAAAGTTATTCAAAGACAGCAGAAGACGAAATACAAGCTCAATGATAACACAAAAGGTTTGCAATGAACAATTTACTGAATTCAAATAATACTAAATATTGAATACAGATGATAACAATATAGGTGAGTTCTGATAATAATGATATATGCGGCACGGTCCCACTCAAAACAGCCAGGAGCAAGGCAGAACCTTGGTCAGAGCATGCCTTCCCCACCCGCGTCGGAATGTTGGAAAATTGAGGGTCGCCTGCCCAAATGGCTTTGTTGTCCTCGTCATCTCTGTGTGGAACTGAGCTTGTTCTGTGCGCTCGTCCGCGCCGTGAAGTATCTTCGTGGTGGTGCGGTGGTGCGGCCTTGTCGTTGGGATACAGCCTGGTCCTCATCATGTGGTCGCGTCCTCGTCCTCGTGTAGTCGCGTCCTCATCCTCGTGTGGTCACGTCCTCGTGTGGTCTCGCCCTCGTGCAGTCTCGTCCTCGTACCTGTGGTGAGTCGTTGCGATCCTCGTCCTTGTCCGATGCGCGTCTTCGAGCTCCTTGACGTCCTTGTCCGCGTTGTCATAGGCTCCCTGTTGTCTTTGTCCTTGTTTGCTCGTTATCCCCCTGTCGTTGACGTCGGATGAGAGTCGGAGGCTGATGTTAGTAGTAGACAAATGAATGTTCTGACAAGGACACGTACTGAGTCAGACAGACACTGCGCGCACGGTGTCGAGGGTAGTGTGCGCTAGGCGTCACCACGAGCTCGTGCTGGGCGCTAAGCCTCAGCAGGGAACGATGGTTGGGCGCTCGGCTTCAACCGTCGTAGGCGAGTAGTCGATGAGTGGTAGAAGGGAACAGAGAAGAAAATGGAATGATCGAGATATTTAAACCAACCGGCACATCAGGCTGATGTGGCCTCAAGTGCTGGCGGCATTTGGACTTGTCAAGAATTTGGAATGGTGGGTGGTGGATGGCAAACGGGCAACAGAGAGCGCAGAATTAAATGAGAAAAAAGAATGAAAGTGAATGAAATACGACGCACCAGTGCGCCGTGACCCTATCCATCCAGCGGCCAATTTGCGCGCCGCCTGCCGCTACCCGTCACCGCTCTCGATGCACCCGTTCTCACTACCCCGCCTGCATGGCTGCTGTACCCAGCCGCCCCAGGAAGTCGCATCTGGGAGGCTTCCTGTCTTCGGCAACTTTCCAGGCTTCGAGGGCAGCGTTGTCGGCGATGGCTTACACGGTAAAAGACTTCCGAACGTCATCCAAGGCTGCCGAGAGCCGTGGAGACGTTGGCGAGGGTCCAGAGGCGATGAGGAGAGGGCCGGAGAGAGAATAGAGACCCCAGTCAAAAGTTTGGGGCTGGATGGCACGTCAGCGCCGACGTGCCATCGCGGTGAGAAGCAAGCAAAGGCAGCCAAAAGCTCTTGATCATGATCCGGCAAACGCCGGATCATGAACGGAATGACCTCAACATCGTTCGGAAGGACGTTGAGGGCATTGGAGCAGCATCGGAGCCACCGGAAAATAAGGTATTACTGTATATTGAGGACATCCAGGTGTATTCGGACGGCTACATTTAGCGGAGGGCGGGAACTCACCTTACGTGGTGAGTTCCCCATCCAAAATCCGACCGGGGGTTCGCTGCAGCTCGCTCCCAGCCACCGGCTCGCCTTATTCTACTCAGAAGAGACATTAGACACTATATACCATCTTTTGAGCGTAAAATCGGAGCAGCTGACGCCCATCTCACATCGCACGGGACGTCAAAAACACTCAAACATCGAGTTCGAGTGAGTTACACTAGATGGTATGTCTTCTGTCTCGCATTTTTGGTGTACTTACACGATGGCCTACCACGTGTCACAGGACCGTGCACGCCAAATTTCAGCCTCCCCCGACCTCGCACTCTGCCACTATCGTCGTCGCCGTCCGCCAGATTTGGCGCCGGCAACACAACACAGACCGCGAATCCGAACCATGTTCGGATTCGTCGACTTGCCCTCACACCACCACCACCACCATTCCCACGGACACGCCCAGGACGACGAACGACCCTCGAACCATGGACGCCAACCCCGGGGTGATGCTGCGGCGGCCGTTGCCATGGATAAGGATGACTCAGGAGAACGCGTAAGCCCCGTCAAGTGGGCAGTGCGACATCAAGGACGTCGAGCAGCGTCCTGCTCAACGGCGACGACGACGAGCCACCCAGTCGGGTGCGTATTGCTCAATTGTCGACGGCGACGTCCTGTTACTTAACTGAATATGCTCTCAGGTTGGAAATCGACTTCACATTGGCACCAACTACGGTTCCGCCACCAAGTCGATTCGAGTGCCGTAAAACACGCCTGTGCCGCGAAAGCCCTCCGCTCGAAGTGGGGTGGCATACACTCTCTACCCACCCTCCTCCTCTCTTCCATCCCGCCACCCTCGCACCGTGCTGCCTCGCTGCTACGGTTGCCGAGCAGCACGGACGCGAGGACTGCTATCATGCCGGGCGAGATGCGGGCCACATACTTGTGCAGCCAGCGTCACCCAGCATGAATACGGCACCAAACAATACTTCATCCTCTCTCATTCTGGCCCCATTGATGCCTTCCGTCCCTTTGCACAAACCCACCATCCTTTGCACGTCCAGCCATTTCGAACGAACGCGGTGCATGGTCCGTGCACATTGCGTCATCTCAATTATCACATCGGCAGGTCACTCCGCATGTTGGATTTGGACCACCACCTGCTCCCGTCATCCCCGCACCCTCGGACATTGGCCCGTACATCACGCTGCCGCCATTGCACATGCCGAACACCATTGCTGACCGCGCAAGACAAAGAGACGCCGAAAAGCGTTACGAGAAGGCACATGCAAATGAACGACACGAGAAGAAGCATATCACGGCCCGACAGCATGTATTCAAATTTGCTTTTGGTGTATATTATTCATCTATACATAGACATTGAGAAGGAATGTCCGCAGCAGAACGAGAGAAAGCACGTGCTCAACAGCGTAGCTATGCAGCCAATTATTGCACAAAGCAACATGGGCACCTGCGTGGCCAAAGTGGGGTAAAACGCTACCAGTATGTATTTCTTCTTTTGCTACAGACTTTAACTGATGCACTTTCAATAGTCTCAACCCCGATGCTCTACCCCGTCAAGGAAAGCTACAGTATCCCGAACATTACACAGAGCAGCAACTTTTACGTCACGAAATCCTCAACAAAACAAAGGTCCTACGACGACAAGAAATGGAGGTGGGCACAGCAATCCTTTGATGAGAATGTGAACCTTCTTTCAGATACATGTAGTTGAAAGTATTTGCAAGAACTTAAATATAAGTGGTGAGAAAGCTCATGAATTAATACGTTCAAAAGTAAATGAAGAGTTTATGCTTGTTTAATAGTATTTTTATATGTGTTCAAGTACTTCAAGCTAGTTGAACATGTGATGCCTGCTTCAATACACTTTGAAGTGCTTTGAGCAGTTATAAGTACTTTGACAGCTTTAAAACCACTGCTTCTGGTACACATGCTTATGAATACTTGGATCCCATAAGGCATTTCCTGATGACTGTGTGCCTCATCGAGCAGGTAGTGCGACGGGGCTGGTCGTCTCAACTGTGTTGCATCGATTGTTGGTTGACTATCGACTGCGAAGGTAGCTGTGGTGACTCTGGGCGCATCCTGCAGCCACTTAAGACCTAACAGAAGACCTGTGCACTTGCTCTCATATATTTCGTGGTCGCATTCCTTCCCCAGGTGGTATTGTCTCGCTGTGACTCGCTCTCCTCCCCTGTATACCACTGCCAATACTCCTATTCCTCCTTCAAAGCCCGAACCATCTGTATAGATCACCAAACCGTTGTCCTCCTCATCCAATAGTAGCGCCTCGACAGGGTTTCCTGAACCTATCTTCTTGAACTTGCTCGTCCAGTTCGCTGGGTATCGAACCGATTTTATCGTCTCCATGGTGTCCTTCCGTATGTGGTATTTGTGCATGAGCCAGTGTAGCGGAGCTCGATGTTTACGGATGAGTGTGGGCCGTGTTGCACACCGTACAAATTTGCGTAGAGGGTGAGTCTTGGGTAGGCATGCGTACCGTATGGCTGCCCGCTGGAGATGCTTGTCGACTATGTCACCTATGCGCATGACGCCTGCGTGTAGGTTTAGGATGTCGCCGGCGGTGGTCTTCATGGCGCCACTGATGATAATAGCCGCTTTCCGATGTGTCGATTCAAGCTGGTATACGATGGGATGTGAGTGTCGTCAATCCTTCCTCAGCTTTGACTGGACCCTCTTGGGGGTGAGAAAGATGTCCGCTGCGTAGAGTATGCAAGAGATGGCTATCGCGACTCTTACCATCACTGTATCATATCACTTCGAACCAAACGATGGACGATGCAAAGGTTCGAGGACTTACAAGTGCCTCTGCCTCACTGACATATTCTTCAGTCTTCCAACTCATGTACAGATGTGCTCCTGGACGATGAGGGCGAGAGCTCGTGTGCAACGCATGTAGGTCCAAGTACAAAACGTTTGAAGCGCCATGTTGATGGCCTTTTAGTCTCCGCTTGTCATAGACATACCCGAGAAAAGGGTTCCAAGTTTTCCTGTCATATGCTCAGAACTTTGCCGCTCGGAGACTGTGCTTCACGCCGATGTACAATATCTCTCCGCGCAAGTAGCCAGGCATGTTCCGCACCTCAAGCATCCTGTCCTACTGGAGCTGAGATCACTTTCCTACACCCTTTTAGATATCGCGGACACGGCCATGGAAAACGCCGAGTTCTTTATTAGCTGCTGCTGCGGTACCTTTCGTGTGTCATACAGACCCAGACGACCGCTCAGCGAAAAGGCTCTGCGTTTTTATGAGCAGATGTCTTCCGCCTGTCGTCATGCTGCTGATGCTCTTCCTACTGTTGAATCACGCCTTGATCAGATTGCGCGCTGATACGCAGGGTACTATTCCAGTACTAGAAACAGGGAATTTTGCGATTCCTAAGTAGCCCAAGGACCTTAGGAACCTCCAGTCAAGTACCTAGGATAGAGCATGCAGGAGTTACTGCCTTGATGCGGGCAAGCCTCCAGGACAAGGTTCTGGCGTCTTAATAAGTCCATTAGGACAGGCGCGATCGAAACCTTTGATCACCTTTGTCCGAATATCCTTATCCGCGCGTTGGATCTCTTTCAAGATTCTGTACCTTTGCGTATACCTTGTACTACAGACTTTGTGCTATCACCATTCGCACTCAAGGAGGTTGTTGGGTATATACCCATCGACCCATCCTTTCGGGCGTATCCGTGGCATCCTCCCACGCTCCTTGTCCTAGATACTCGCTGTACTCGTACCTAGATCCCTTATGCCATTATTCTCCTGCCATCCGCGTCTAGACTGCCACTGCCCTCAGCAGGTTATGGTGCCCCTTTGACATAGCGCGTCCTAGTTCTATTTTTCGCGGTGGCCTCGCGTTGGATTGCATCTCCACGCAGCGGATAACGTTACCACGGTCCGCCTTTTCCGAAATCACTTCCTAAAACGTCTGTCTCTGCAGGCCGTTCCTGTATCTTTGACGCGTCACACTCCTGCATCTCCACCGCTCTCTTCATTACCCTCATTCTTTTCATCCCCTGCTCAGCTTACAACAAAGCTTTCCACCGGCACAGACGCCTCAGACATCTCCATCACTGCTTTCACATCACGAAACGCTCTATGGTCTTAAGTTATTATAAAGATCTTTGAGGAGATTTAAGGCTATGAAGGCTCCAAAGGCCGAAAAGCTATCAAAGCTACTTAAGTCAAGGTTCCCATGTTTCTAATTCTTAAGACATCCTAATGTTTCTCAAGATGTTCATAAAGCACTCTGGAGATGTCTGAAAGCTAACAACAGTGGGAACCTTGATATAAGTAGCTCTTATAATGCTCTTGTGATGCTCTGAAAATACATTCAAGCTAACTTGCAGATATGTGAAAGCTCTATAAAAGCAACTGAAAGATGCCTGTAAGCTTTGTGATATGGGAACCTTGACTTAAGTAGCTTTGTAAGTCTTTGGAATGAGCTTTGACAGTGCTATTGGGCTACTATTACCTGCTTCGCTGATGTCTTTGTGGTACTTTTACAATATCCTCAGACTACTGTCATTAGGAACCTTGACTTATAGTATACAAAAGGCACTTTCATAGCACAGTGAAGATAGGCTCAATGCGTCATGAAGAGACCCTCAAAGTACTCAGAAAGCTCTTATCATACTCTACTTGAGCCCTACCAAAGTACTCAGAAAGCTCTTATTATACTCTACTTGAGCCCTACAGAAGCGCAATGAAGGAACTTGCAAGGTGATCCTGAGACAAAGTTAAAGAGCTTACAAGCTACTCTCAAAGCACAGTAAAAGCAACGAAAGCTAACTGTAAGCAGTCAAACACAACTCAGATCACACAGCAAGAGGATAGATATGATGATTGTATTGCAAGGGACTACTTAAGACTACCTAAAGAGCATTACGAAAGATGATTAATGATGAGGAATATAAAATAACACAGGCTTGTGAGCAAAAGGAATGAAGGACAGTGATGTTGTGATAGTGAAAAGATGAAAGATTAAGCAGCAGAGGCCTCCAAGGCTGCATAGTCAAGGTCGCCCATTGCACCACTGACAGAAGTCTCAAGCAAAAAAGTCTTGTTGGTATGAATCCTACAAATCGTGAGTTATGATAGGTAATGAAATAGTACAACTCACAACATGGTCTTGAACAAGCTGGACTGTATGTTGCTGAGATAAGCTGGAGCCTTGGACTGGACATGGTTGAGGCTAGCAAGATGATGGTAAAAGCGAACAGAAGCATCTTCCTTGAAGTCTGCCCTGCGCTGAGTCCCATCTCGCCACTCAGAAATGGCATGTTCAACCTGAAGTCAAATAAGACCAAGCACAATGTGCGAAATGATGAGAACACTTACAGCAGTCATTTCAAGAGCCATAAAGACTATAGGAAGAGTCTGGAGCTCAATGAGGTGGCGAAAAACCTCACTGTTGGCTTTGCCTCTTCCTTCCATAAGAAGAGTTCGAGCCACAGACTCAAAGAAATCAGCCCGAAAAGGCAACTTCTGGTTGAAATCATGTTTCTAGATCACTTGAGATTTTGAACAAATGTAGTGCGAAAAGCACTTACAATGAGGTCAAGCTCTCCAAATTTCCAGCCCTCTGACTTTTCGAGCCAAAGAACAAGTTCGGTGATATCATTGGGGCTGTGTGTACCAGGAAGGCCTAAGGCACAGAGCTTATCCCGAGCCACTCTCATGAGAGCATTCATGAAGCCACCACGAGAATAGGCAATCTAATAATCAATTAAAACCAACCAAAACGTGAACAACAAGGCTTACCCAGGTCAAGAATTGTTCAGACAAGACAGGAAGTTTGACAAGACGCTCATACGTGGCGAGAAGCACACCATCAGCGTTGGGGTCGGTCGCCACCTTCCGAATGATGTCGGCCACATGACTCATGCGGTTGAGAGCACCCGGATAAGGTGTCTCAGTTGCTGTGGCCAAAACGAGTGCTTTCTTGCTCTTGTTGCCAAGGCGTAGAGAACGAGGTGTGAAGAATGAGGCCGTAACCTTGGCAGACTTGAAGGGGCGGCGACCAGAAGCTGAGTCACCGTCATCAAGCGCACCACGGCCACGCTTGCTCTTGTGTGGGGTGGTGAAGGGGTCATCAGAAGATACATGCTGACATCCTAATCAGCATATACAGCTCTGATATCAAGCCATCACATACCACCAAGGACGAGTTGTCATCATCTTCATCCGGCGGATCACTGGAGGCCACGGGAATATCATCCTCGACGTCGGAAGAAGCGGGAAGACCACCGTTCTCTTCCTCTTCCTCTTCGTCGGGCAACGACGCGACGACGGGCACCATAGCATTGAGCTCAGTAGCTGAAGTGACAACCTTTGGTACAGATTTGCGGTTGAGGCCAAAACAGGCTTACCAACGTGTCCTGCCTCAAGCACTGCATGAAACATACAATATTTACGTCAGAAATATGATGAAAAAATGTAAAATTTATTTAGCATTTTTTCACCTGAAAATTGATAAAAATATTGTGAAAAGAGGTGAAAATATGCTAATTATATTTGAATATACTAAAGTATAGTATATATTTAGCATATTTTTACTCAATTTTATCATATTTTTATCAATTTTCAAGTGAAAAAATACTAAATAAATTTTACATTTTTTCATCATATTTTCGACGTAAATATTATATGTTTCATGCAGTGAAGCGCTGCTGCGTCAGGATCATCATCTTCGTTGTCAGGCTCCTGCTCTGCTGCGAGAACGGCGGCTTGACGCGCGCGCACGGCTGCTGGTTGTCAGACGCGTCTGAGTAGTTATAACAGAAAACATACCTGCAGCTTGGTCCGCCTTCTTCTGCGCGGCAGCGGCACGCGCAGCTGTCTTGACGGCGGCGGCCTGCTTCACAGTGGCAGTGGCAGTAGCGGGAGACGACATGTTGGGTGGTGTGCGCAAGACAGCACCAGCACCACGAGTCGGAGGTGTGCGCACAGCAGCACCTCGGGAGGGACGCATTGGGAATGAAATGACAGAGAGAGCGACGGGAGAGAAACAAAATAAAAGAAGGAAAGGAATAAAGAGAGGGCGCACCAAATATTGCCAGGTTATATAGCCGCGATTGTCAGGGATGAGCCACTCCCACGCACAGACCATACACGCAAGCCACTCCCACGCACAGACCATACACGCACCGTATTTGGCAACTGCAAGTAAATGATATTGCGCACCGACAGGCAACAGCTAAGCATAAGTAAATGTTCAACAAAATAGACTAATAAGGTGTTGTACAATGAATGTGTGAGTACGCAAGAAGAGATGAGAAGAGGCTAAGTCAGATACAGTATTATCTCTACTCGAAGCGGCGATGGGGCAGGACGGGCGGTCGATTGTACACCTCGCAAAAGCAGCGGACATACCAGTACACAAGGAAATATTCTGCGTCCTTCAGTGTATCCTCGTTTGTATGCATTTCTGCTTCTTCGGGATTGTTGCTGAGATCGAGGTCAAGCAAGCTCTCTCCCGCCGCCCAAATCGATTTGGGCATCTCCCGTTGCGAAAGCGACCATCCACACATCACTTGAAACAACCCAACCATGTTATCGCGGCGCTCCTGGGGATCTGCGGCGGCAAAACCGACATTGGTCTCTACAGCTGTGGGCACAATGCGAGATGCAAAATACGGAATGCCCTGGAGAACGGCTGCCTCACGATCCTCGCGATTGTCCGCATCGAATGGCCCCCAATTCTCCTCATCAGACTGGTCGGCCGCCTTACACTTATACAGAATTTCGTCAAGGGAGAGAAGCTCCCAACGAAAACTGACTTCAGCAAGCTCCCACAAAATTGGGCGGGTTGTGTCCGGAGAGAGCGGATTGTTGAGTTGTATGGGCTCGTCATGCCACAGGAGAGGTACAGATGCAAGTTTCGAAAGGTTGAAAGAACCCTAACAAGAGTTAACAGTGATATGGTAAAATGACATGAACTCACCTGCTTCTTCGACTCCGTGAGACACTTGTTAAGGATTGCCTGCATCTCCTGGCGAATAGCGCCCGCCTTGGAGCCCGCCGTGACACTTTGGTGAGTTTCGAGAGTGAGGATAGAGCGCCAATCTTTGGGCCGGAGGACATCGCAAGTCATCGAGAGCATGCGGTAGATGAGGGATGGCCATAGTTTGACAAGAACGCGTAATTGACCAGCAACAGTCTCTTCGTTGGTTGGACTGACAAGGAGGTTGGGGTCCGGAAGCGCATACCCCGCTCGAGCACCGTCCCATGGCTGCCGTTTCTGGGAAACCAACTCCGCGCGGCTAGCCGTCTCGCTAGCTTGGACCCACACTTTGATACCAGGCGGCATAAGCTTGGTGTCGACGTCTATGAAACGATTGCGCTCGACCAATCGTTGCTTCTTCTTCGGCGGGGGAGCTGATGCTGCAAGCAAATGGGCAACCAAATTTAGGAATTGGGGACGTAGAGCTTACTGCTGGTTCTCTGACCACGTTGAGGAGGAATCAACGCCGAAGAAGCTGGGGCAGACGATGGCGTTGGAGTGGCGGAGGGTTGGTGCCCGATGAATGAAGCATACGAAGACATCAGGAAGATGAGGTGAAGATGCATGGCACGGAAGCGCTCGATATCAAGGGCAGAGCCAGTAAATATTGTCGGGTGAGGAGGATTTTCGTTGTCCCAAATGTGTTGCGAATACCAGACAGGGCCGGGGGGTGGGACGTCGATAGGCAGCCATTTGGTCGATTTTATACCAATCATCATATCCAGAGGACGTATCAACCATACAGGTATCCGACACTAGTTGAAACATCTGTCAGTAAAGGATAGCTATTGGCGGCGGAAAAAGAACGCACACGATGTAAATTTTCCGCTACTGCCAAATCTTTGGTCAACACACCAATGACCGACTCTCGCTTGCTACTCGCTGGCTCGTTGGAAGCGTAATAGCGCTCTCGGATAACAGTCTTCCAAAACAACCTGGCTAACATCTCCAGGGCCAGACGACCGACATGACGGTATACCGCAACTGCCTCAGAAAACGAACAGACGAGTTCGACGCGGGCGACGAAGTACGGCAATCGATTTGCAAGAGTGCGGAGAGTTTTATCGCGCCGCGCGTCCTTGTGTCTTTCCTCCTTGATCAGAGTCTTGACCATGTTGAGGGCAATTGACGCGGCACTAAGCAGTTCCACCCTCCGTTCCCGATTGAACCGGCCTACTTTTCGGGAGACCGAAGATGGTTGCAGTTCGAAGTCGTGCTCAGAAGGACAGGACCAGAGAGCAATATTGCCGTCCATCATCGTGGGGTCTACTATTGGGATGCAGCAAAGGTGCGGGACACGCTCGTCGAAAAACTGGGGGTGGATGGAGGGATCATCCTGTCCGTACTGATAGTTCCAGCGCAATCGAACACGGCGCTCAGAAAGGAGGAGGTCCGCTGGGATATACGGAGCGTTCGGCGTAGTAACAAAAACGCCGAGTTCGCGAAACTCGCGTCCGAGGATACCGTTGAAGGATCGGATGGGTTGCTGTGACATGGCGTCGTGAGCGGTTTAGATGAGCGGGATTGATGTTGAGGAAGTGTGTGGAGGATGGTATGGATAGACAAAGATTTCGGCGTGTGCGAGCAGCGAAAAAGGCTGGGCACTGCATGAAACATACAATATTTATGCCGGAAATATGATAAAAAAATGTAAAATTTATTTAGCATTTTTTCACATGAAAAATAATAAAAATATTATAAAAAGAGGTGAAAATGTGCTAAATATACTTGAATATACTAAAGTATAGCATATGTTTAGCATATTTTTACTTAATTTTATGATATTTTTATTTATTTTCAAGTGAAAAAATTCTAAATAAATTTTACATTTTTTTATCATATTTCCGGCGTAAATATTGTATGTTTCATGCAGTGGGGGAGAAAGTTGATTAGTTTTGGGTGATGGGACTGCGACAGATGGTGTAGGCGTACCTGCGTCTCACTTTTGGCGGTGGTGGCCACTGATGAGGGACAGCGCGCGCTGCAGCGAAAAAACCGGCCTAATACAAACAACATAAGCTTGCTCAAATTGAGAAGGAGCAATGCATCTTACCTGGGTTGCGAGGAGGGCACACAATGAGCGAACACAGGTGCGATCAAGGACGACCAAGGACACCAGATCCAAACGGGCGAGAAGATACGCGATCCAAAGGAGGGCACGATGGATACGACCAACGGCGGAACCAGCGAGCGGCTACGCGATCCAAAGACCAGAGGCAGAGTAAGCACAAGGCCGTACTCCGCTCGGCGGCAGCGGCTCCCAGACGCAAGGTCGTGGAAGTTGAGAACTGCAGACGCAAGGTCGTGCAGTAAAACCTGGGCGGCGTGGGGGGGCACTGATGGGATCGCAACTGATGGTTGTGATTGCAAAGTCCCAGATCCGTGTGCATAACACGGCCAAATTCCGCGCACGGACCACTCGGCCGCATCTGGGACAAGTCCTATCCTATCCCTCTGCCCGCCTCCACTATTTTTTCCCCAACGCCCATCTGCCGTCGCCACCGCCCCACAGTGCTCTGGTTTGCCCAAGCACTGCTCTGGTTGATTGTGCTCTGCCTTGCGCAAGCACCTCATCCACCGGATACCCGCACTCTGCTTTGCGCAAGTGCGTCCACCCCGAGTCTTTCCGATCCTAGCCCCGCACACTGCGCCCACCCGAACCTTGTCTGTGACTCCATGCCATCCGTGTTCCTTGAGTTGAATGCTTCCATCGGTGTGTTTCTCTGTTTATCATATTTGTTGCCACCACACTTTTCATTCACGCCGTTTGCACGGTGTTTTCTCTCTTGTTATCCTAAATTTTATATTAACCACACTCTCACAGAGCGGTACGCTAACGTCTCGCCACTATCCCTGCACAATTTCTGTGCATTCCCCTTATTCAACCTCGGTATGTCTTGCTAACTAAGCACTTCGCATGTCTCTCATTGTTCTATCGTAGCTTATCGCTTCCCTCCTACGTCGTGTCCGTTCGACACCTCTGCTCGTTTGCACTCCCTCATTCCCTTGACACGCAAGTACGTTTATTAACGTCCTTCTTATGGATCGAATTAGTCTGACAATAATCCAAAAGATTTGACGCGAACTCTACTCTCTTCATCGCGATGGCTCCCTCTCTGATCCCTTGTGAAAACCCCGACTGTCACCGCGAGTTCAACACAGTCGGTGGTATGAAAAGCCACCTCCGCCAAGCCGAATCATGCAAAGGTTGGATTGCAAAGTCAAAAGCTCCAGCTCATCTTGCAGGCGCGACTGTAATTGCGCTCCCACCTCCGATGCTGCGGTCAGAAGCCTCCTCCTCTACCCCGTTTGCAGACACCGTTCACTTTCATGACGCCAATGAAGATGACATGGAAGTCGACGACAACGGACCAGCTTCCTCTCCCGAAGCAGCCTTATAAGCTAAAATCATGTATGCAGTGTGCCAATTGGCACATATAGGTGATGCATCCAGACTGCCAATTGGCATGGGGTGGCTGGGATAGCTGGCTGGGAGCGGGCTGGGCAGTGAGCAGCCTAGGGCGGGGATGGCTGGTCACTGGGTGGCGGGGCGGGCATCTGGGTGGTCCAGGAGGATGGCGGGACCGCATACCTAATTAGGACAGAATGGGGGAGGAGCAGGGACCGGGCTGGGTTTGCTGGGTGGGGGTGGGGGCTGGTGCAGGAGGGGGGGGTAGGAAATAGGGAGCACTTCCCAGTAGGGAACCAGGGGTACGGGAATGGGTTGGGATACTGGGGGTAGGGTCTGTATGCGTGGCGCTATTTGGGTGAATTGATGGGGTGATCGGGGATATGATCGGGTCAGCCTGGATGGGCTGCTGGCCAGATATGCGCCACAATGG
Source organism: Strobilurus luchuensis (assembly GCA_019915105.1). NCBI lineage: Eukaryota > Fungi > Basidiomycota > Agaricomycetes > Agaricales > Physalacriaceae > Strobilurus > Strobilurus luchuensis. The sequence continues at coordinate 137,016 of JAHLMJ010000012.1, read as the reverse complement.
AGCGGACTGGGGTGCTGATCGGTCGTCCACTGCACTGGGGATGGGGGTGGGGTCCCCCATTGGATTGTGGCGCATTTTTTTAAAAAGATGGCGCCTGGGTGCGCGGGGACAGCGCTTCATATTGCCATCAAAAAAAAAAAAAAAAAAAAAAAAAAAAAAAATTCATTCACAAACGTTCTAGTACAAAAAGAACATCAGCTACTATAGCGCCCCAACTCTCTAAATGATTTCGTAGCAATTGCTTAGCGCGTACTCCCCCCACTTTAGTAGAAATAGTGCCAATAGTACGCCTCCAGAAAAATAAAGCCGCCAAAACATTTACAAAACCATTTGGTCCCCCCACTCGAAGACGGTCCCAATCTGAATCCTCCACGTTCACGGTATCTTGCAGAATCATGCAGCCCGCTCCCTCTATTCTCTGTAAGATTGTGATGCCCTCCCAAATCTCCTTCGGCCTTCCCTCGGGCTGTAGAAACGCCCACCACCCAAGCACGTCCTTCTCCAGTAGGTCCACGTTTTGCGTCGGTATATTCCACGGCCACTTCCGTGCACTTTGGTACCAACGTCCTACAATCTGAGGACGCTGAGTCTTATCGCGCATGTTACCAAGCTCGAGCTTCCCATCCTTGATTTGCACCGAGCTCTCAAATTTGAGCCAAGCTCTCACCAAACTCTCCCAGTCCTCCACCCCCTCTTCTTCCTTGAACGCAGATAGGCATAGACCCAGCTTGCCGTCCAGGCCTGTCTCTATCTCCAGCTCCTCAAACGGCCCGTCCACTTCTCCTGACGATTTCATCCGCTTTCGGCCTCCTTCGGGCTCCCCATGAGTGCCGCCATCCACAGCAACCCTTTTCTTGGCCCTCCCTCTCCGAGAGATGTTCTCTTGTTCGGCGTTGGGTGAAGAACGACGTCCCCTTGTTCTAGTAGATCTAGAGACCTGGGATGGACCTTGAATCATTGATGCGGTCGTTGAAGACGGAGTTTCATTTGTTAACATGGGCGACGGAGGTGGAGAGGGAGAGGGACCATGAGAGGGGGAAAGAGGAAGCACTGGGGAGTTAAGGCCTGGAGTGCACCGCGGGGGACTGGCTGCTGGAGATACAGGGGGGGATCCAAGGGGAGAAGGACTTCTCATGGCGTCGGGCTCCATAAACACATCTTGCCCCTCCTCAGGTTGAGCGGGGCCTGGTGAAGACGGCGGTGGTGGTGGTGGTGGTGGCGGGGGGGAAGTTGTTGGACCAGAAGGCGGAATAGGACTGGAACTTGAACGCCCTGTGACAGCAGGGGTAGCAACGGCCGGCTGAGCTATCGCCGGCACGGGTTTAGGCAAGGGCCTGCCCTTTGCTGCTCCGGCGGTGAGGGTGGTCGACTTATCCTTCTCCGGTTCAGCGTGATGCTCATACGAAGATCGGCGTCGTCAGTGAAACGCGAGATGGTTACATTCCCCAATTCGGCGTTGAGCTGGTCAGTTGTGACTTCTCGCTCGTCTGACTTTGCCAACGCCAACGAACGACAATCTTCCACAGCTTAAAAAGTTTGTAAGCATCTTACGGTGAGCTCATGCAAAACGCCTTACAATAGCACTGCTTGAGGAATTTTCCCCAAGCTCCCTTGATCCCTTCACGATGAAAGCTGGGGTCCGCTTGTACAAAGTTCAAACCGACTCCCCCCTTTGTCAAGCCAGAGCAGACGCTGGATAGAAGTCAGTACATGGCATGAACACGGGACAAGCACATGCATACGTCAACATTGTAAGACGCCCCCCATCAACGGGCTCCGGTCCCCCGCCAACGCAGAAGAACGACCATCCGGTCTCCTGTCGAACTACATCCAAGAATGCCTGTACCCTCTCTGCCAAAGTGTCGAGCCCCCTAAACAACTTCGTCAATCGATCGTACAAATTTAGATTTGAAGAAACGTACTCTTGAATCTCTTCCGGATCTGTACACGGGCCCGCGTCAACTTTGGCAGCTAGCTCCTCCAGGGCCTTGACGTGCGCGGCCATATCCTCCACATGCTTCGCCGCGGACCTCTTCTCCAGCTTCGACTGCTCCTCATCCGTCAACTGCGAGAACTCCTTTCTCTTGAAAGTTGTCATCATCCCCGCTCGCTCCCTCTTCACCGTCTCCTTCACCTCGGGGGTATACTTGGCGGGGTCTCCAAACTTCTCCCTCAGCTTCTCCTTGAACGCAGTGCTGATCCTCTCCTGGTTCTCCGAATACCAGAGTTCCAAGGCGGATTGCTTTCGGGGCTTGGTGATCTTTGCCTGCTGAGCTTTCGCCACGTCCTTCTTCAGCTTATCCTTCGAGCGCTTCTTCGCGTCGGTTTTATGCATGTACTCCATTCGACGCTGAATTTTCTGGAACAACTCAGACTAAACCCCTCCCTCCAACGGATGATGTACGCACCGGGATCAAGTCTTTCTCCAAAGCCCGTGCTTCATGGTAGCGGGAGGTTGCCTCTGCAAGCTTTCTTTCGGCGTCCTCCTCCCTACCCCCTTGCCCGTCTGCAAAATCCTCCAGGCGCGGAGGGATGCGCTCCTCATCGATGCTGTTGTCGTCCACTAATGCCAATGCTGCGTCGGAGGGTTCGGTGATCATGCCGAGCTCCGCGGGAAAACGCTTGAAGTAGCATCGAATGATTCTTAGGACCGCGTCAGGGGCTTTGTTCTCCTTGACGGCCTGCTGGTAGAAGGTGTATTGACTGCTGAGATATTCGCCACGCTTCCCCCGGAAGGTCCCCGGGTTAACCATGGTTCTGCCAATCCGTTAGTCGACGTCTCTTTTGTGAGACGGGAACTCACCACCGAATGGGAGAAGAGCAGAGCCAAGCCAAAATTCATGACCCTGGCTTACTCCGCGGAACATCGTAACATTGCTTAGCTATCACACATAATGGACCTAAGTACATCTTTTGTCAACTACAGGGTACAAGATAAAGTGAACGTAAATCATCTAGCCCCGTTTAACCCAGTTCTTCGCTTCGCTGCGTGTCTCATAGCGAAGGTCAATGGTCAAAGAATCGGGAGCTACCTCATCCCGATAAAACTGATGCAACGCTGCGCTAGAAACGATATAATAAGTGAATTGCAGTTGATGAATGACAGAACGGAATAGTTAGTTACTCACGGATCAGCAAATGCGTGTCGACGACCTTGATAATAGACGCGATAGATGGGAAGCGGAGGCACAGGGGGAGAGGATGCTACGGTTCGACCTTGCCAGTCTCCTTCGGGCGTGGTGGATGGATGGGCGCGGGTAGGAGCTTGGGAAGACGACGCAAGACCGACAGACGGCGTACTTTGCGGAGTAAGAGGAGGGTCTGAGGTGATCACTGCAGGGGGGAGGCGGGTGCTGGAGGAGGCTGCCTCTGACTTCGCACGAGCAATGGGTAGGGGACGAGCAATGGGAGGGGAACGAGCCGGGGAACGCGCAGACGTTGGGGACAGGGGGGACGCGATAGCTGGAGCGGTCTTGTTTCCCCCTCGGCTCTCGTTGTAGATCTCGTCCGCCCAACGTCGATAGACGTCCTCCAAAATCGTCTCGTTCATATTGCCGTCGTGACTGTGCTGCGCCTCGCAGATGTTGACCCATTTCTTGCAGATCTCTGCCCAAGTCGTCCTCTTGGGCGCTCGATGGTCGCCGGGGATCGTATACCTTGCGACTCGTCAAAGATCGATACATGAATTAGATGCTGATACGTACCATTCTGTATATATGCCTGCATGCTCTCCAATAGGCACCAAGTAAAAGGTAGACAGGTCGTCCGGATGTGTGCCGCGGTGCGTCAACGCAGGGTGATACGGCGGCCGACAAAGGTATTGCATGATGGCAGAAAGGAAGTCTGGCCAGCGAGCGTCGCCGGCCCAGTGCGTCGATTTGGTTACATAAGCAAGATTATCGGGACCGGCGGCCAACATTCTTTCTAAGTTCTTGATCTACCATCACGAACCTCAACGCAAATCGAATACGAATACGGCATGGACGCCGGTGATCCTCTCAGCATGGATGCCGGCGACGACCACGACATGGACGCCGATGAAAGCGACAGCGCTCTCTCGTCCCTCCTCCGCGCATCGCCTTCTACGGACAGCAGCGAGTCCGCGGGCAACTACCGAACGGACGAACTCGGTATGCGAGTCGTCGACGATGACGACGAGGACATGGACGCGGACAGCTCGGACGACGCTAGCAGGGATAGTGACGCTGGTGGAAACGTACTCGTTACCGGCGCCGACCGTAAGGAAGACGCCAATTCCAACGTGCCGTCGCGGGAATCGTCCACAGCCAGCCACACCGACGAGTCGGACGAGTTTCCCCACACTATCCACCTTGCCAAAGGCCTCCTCCCTCCCTCGGATAAACTTCGCGCCTGCGACCTCACCTCCCTCGCCTCTCGTTTCGTCGCGTACGCCACCACCCACCCTGCACCCCTCCAGCTGGAGGCGCTCCGCCACATTCGCCCCCATTATGAGCGCGCCTGTCAGCGGGAACAGGCGCATATCTTCCTCACGGAGCTCGATCGATTTTTCCAGGAAGCATGGCCGAACATTACTGCTGCGGTGATCAAGGTGCGTTTCCTTGATCTTGTCTCATTTTGACACACTCACAACTCCCATCAGGGTTTGGGCTTCCGTCTTCAATACCATTGCCTCAACACTCGAGTCAAGTATCCATGGACACCCCCCGCTGTACTCGCTCCCGGGTATTTGGAGTGGTATGACGTTCGCATTCCGGAGAACAGAGACGAGGATCTCAGTGACTCTGAGATGAGGTATGAAGACGCCGTTTGGAACTTTCACTCGAAGGCCAACACAGCGGACTTCATTGAACACCTCCTGCAGAACAAAGCCGCGTTCGTTGTTCCAACTTCCATTTCAGCATGAGCACTCATACCACCAACTTCTAGCATCATTCAAGCGGACAAGGACCTGCAGCAGTGGGCGAGAGTGGCGCGTAGATACGTCACGAGCGTCCGCCTTCTCCGCCTTGCCCTTGACGCACGGCTGTCCAAGTGGGGTGCCCCCGAGGTCATCGACTTGGACGCGCCTCCTGCGACAATCGTCGTTGAAGCGCCTCCAGGTTGGGAGATGGTCGACGCGGACCAGAAATTAGACCTTGGTCATTACGAGGACGACTTCGAGGATCCCCGCGTCGAGCAGCGTTACGGCCACGGGGGTCTGTAGTTATTTTTTCGTATATATCCTCAATGTCATCTTATCTTTTGCCTGCAACATGTCTGAGATTCAAGTAGTATTGTACTGAAACTATCAATGAGGTTTTTGAAAGAGCAAAGAATGTTGTTCATATAAAGTAATGAATTCCAAGGGTGTGGAGTGGCGAAGATGGGATCCCACATCATCGCACAAATTGACAATTGCCCGAATCTCCTCCATTAGCCCTGCCCCCTCCTGCCAACGATCTCCCTCAGGCGTGTTGTGCTCCAGCTCCTGCCAAACTTCCTCTGCTTCCCTACTATAGTGCATCACACTATCTCGAACGACGCTCCGCAGACTTGCCACCGCCGCCCTCCGTTCTCGTCCGTGTGATGATACAATTCGATCACAATGCTCCTGCAAAAACAAGCCGGCGTTGTCGTTAACGGATGCGTAGACGTGTTCTCGGTAGCGGCGTAGGACATGCAACAGCTTGGCAGCCACAGTCGGGTCCAGCGAGGGTTCCCGCTTGTGTCGTTCAGAGGACCTGTCAAGATGAACGTCGGTGATCAGTGAGACGGATTGTGCAAATTGCAGAGACGCACCGAACGAGATCCTTCCCCGCCTCGGCCGCATATTTCTCTCTCCTTCTCTGCCGGATTTCCGCCCCCTTCTTGCGGTAGTGTCTGGCGTTGGTGATTGAACGGGAGGATGCGCGCTCTTCGGCGTTGGCGTATACGCGTGGCCGACCGCGTTTCTTTCGAAAGACCATTGACTGGGATGGTGGTGATTGATCAAGTGTTGGTCGATCACGCTAAGCCTAAGTCATGATATGATCGTGTAGCGCGGCCTGGTCCGTCGTCAGATAAAATGTCCTAGGCCGTAGGTCAAGTTAAGAGCGTAAGTGTTGGTGTGGCTCATGTACTGAATGATTCAAAACTGAACTATGAAAAAATCTTTTTCTTCTCATCGAGTCTCAAATGTCAATGTCTGGATTTAGATGATATGCACAGTGAATGATCACATTTACTTACACGTTAAGTAGCCCGCGTTAGCAAGTCATTGCATTGCGCTTTTGGCATACAATGACTTTAATTGCATCTAGAATCTTGTTCCAAGCCAATCTTGCTGTAAACACACCTTTGAATGCACGGTGTTTTAAGTCTTACGCAGATTTGAAAGTGGTCTAGACATTAAACACCCCTCTTGCAACTGGCATGACTTTCTTAATAAATCTGTAGCAGAGTATAGTACAGTCTAAAAAGCTTATCTACAGCCGTTTTGCGTGTGACACTCACATAGCGTGGATGGACATTCTATCTGAACATGGAGTGGACCCGGCACGCTACAGTAACACTAAGCACGCCGCCGTCAGTCACGTCACCACTTTTCCCTTGTGCTTTACTACGACCCACGCCATGCAGTCCCAAGGTGCGTGCATTCCTTCGTCGAATGCTCGCTCTTTCATTTTCTCCCGGCGCTGCCAGACGAACCGCTAACGCACCTGGAGGGCATTAGTCTGCAGTGGCCGCGTAGTATTGCGCTAGCCCTCGCGGCGGGCCGTCTACGCCTTTACCTACCTTGTTTTTACCCCCTTCCCTCTCTGTTTATATACAACAATTCTTATACAATACTGACACCTAGTTTTAGCACGACAAACGCGCTCGAAACGCGTGTTTTCGCCTTACGCTGGGCCATTCGCCCCACCCATTCTGGTTCCCGATGTCACTGTCGAGGATTTGGTGGCGCGCCGCCTGCGCGAGCTGGAACTCGCACAGGAGCAGCAAGATGATCTCTACACGCGGACTGGCAGTCTCGCTCGCCCTGCAACACCGCTATCCCCTCTGACGACGCCTCCTTCGTCACCGCTGCAACAGTCTACCGCGGAGCCATTCGACGACGCGTCGCTGGCTCTCATCGACTACACAACGTCCGAGGACGACTACGAGGATATTCCTGCTCCTCCTCTGCCGCCCCCTTCTTCGTCAGCCGGGCCTGCCCCTGTACCGAAGCCTTCCGGCCGCCGTTCAGCCAAAAAAAGGCGCAGCGCTGCACCGAAACGGCCGCGCTCAGCAGAGACGTCGCCGTGCGTGACAAGTGAGGACGACGCGGACATTTGTCCGCCTGACCGCTCGCCGCCCTCTCCCCTTGCTCCCCCCGACTCTGCAGCCGATTATTCCCGCCGCCGTGCCCTGGGCAAATGCCGAGCGCGTAAGCAAAAACGCGCCGAATCAACGGGAGGCGCGCCGCCGGCTCTCAAACGCCGGCGACGTCGGGAGGTTCGAGTATCAACCACCGCGGCGTTCATTGCTGCCACACCTCCACACCTCATCTCTAGGCTGCGCCCGCCGCTGAAAAAACGTTCCCGGCAGCACGCATGGGAGGCAGAGGTGGAAATGACGGAGGAGGTGCCCGTCATGCGTCAATGGCAGGGTGAGAGGACGGAGTGGGATACGGAGGAGTGGACTTACGACCGTCTGGACGAGTTACGGTCCGCTGGGCAGACGGTCGTAGAATGGGAGGGCGGGTAAGTTTTGTCATGCGCTATGGCTTTTCACTTTTGCTAACGCTTCAACCTAGACGGCCGCGCATCATTCTTGACGCCAACCGGCGCGTCGTTGTTGTCTTGGTCGGCCATCCAAACGATCCTGACTGGGCTGCCAAAATGCGCCGAGTTAGTGAATTGATACGGCGGTTCAAACTTCGCTGTCGCTTTGACAATGAGCACAGTCATCATCGGCGCGGTGATTATGAGACCCTAGGCTGGGGTCTTTCCTTTGGTGGGGGGAGGATCTATCCGGGTTGGATTGAAAACTCCCACCGCAATGATGCTGCCATGAAGTCCATCTTGTCGAACGAAGACATTCGTGACATGATTTCCTTTGCTAATTGTGAGTTATTATTTGCGTTTACTTGTCTTGCTTCTTTGCTCAACATGATGTCAAGCCCAATTTGCCAAGTACTTTCCCGAAATCTACGATGACTACGCAGAAACTTTGGAACGCATAGTAGATGACTCCCCGGATCTCACTACCCCAATGCCAGGTTGTGCTTGGGCCGCGGCCCACATCAACTTTCCTCCAACCAGCTGGACACGGGCTCACACGGACCACCTTAACCATGTGGGTGGTCTCTGTGCGGTTTGGGCTTTGGACGATTATGACCCCGACCGAGGGGGCCATCTCATCTTATGGGATTTGAAGTTGATTGTTCGTTTCCCACCGGGTAACCTCATTCTCCTGCCCTCCGCTCTAGTCAAGCACGGAAATATTTCTGTCTATCAGGGTGGCAAGCGTTCGGCTTTCGTACTTTTCTCAGCCGCGGGCTTATTTCGTTGGGTGCACAATGGTATGATGTCTGACAAGGAGTTCAAGGAGTCGGTAATGACGGGTAAGGAGTTCAAGAACGAACAAGCCAAGGAGGATTGGAAGGCATGGGTCAAGCATCGCGAGTCGCAGTGTGAGCGTAATACTGCGCGATTTCCTCTATGGGATGAGTTGAAAATGACCTTTCAGACGTAGTTTAGTTGGCACTTTTGTATTTGGGTCTTGTAGCTATACTTTGTCAATCTCCATACTTTTGTAGTGAATGAGGAGAAAAGTATGGCCCGCCTTGTTGATTGCAAGGAATTATGAAGCCGTGTTCGGCACACACCTTTCCTCTCCCGATCCACAGCCGCAGACAGCTTCGCCGGTTGCTGGTCTCTCTCTGTCTGCCTTCTCTACGCCCCTTGCACGCCTCTCTTCCACGCGCACGCCTCTCCTCTCTCTCCCTTCTCTCCACATGTCTGGCTCTGGACCTTGGGAACGAATCAACGGCAAATTAGTACCGTTCAAGAAAAATCCTGGCGGAGGGACGTGGAGCCGACCCAGAGGAGGACGTGGGGGAGGGGTGGGTAAAGGTGGCAGCAGTAGCAGCACCAATGTCGGAGTGCGTGGTGCAGGTCGCTCCGTTCAGAGGGAGCGCCTGGTAGATGATGAGTACGACGGGAGTTATGAGGTGGTGGGCTCCAGGGAAACGGCCCAGGACTCAAGAGGGAATGTATGGGTCCTTCCTCTTTCACCTGGCAAAGGGCTACAGCCCAAGATGACAGGAACAACATGGTCGGCGCAGGAAAACACGGAACTAGGACTCGATGATTCGGGGGACGCGTTCTGGGATGAGTTGACTGGGGACTTTGAGGACTCCCGCGTCGCCAGGCAGGCGGAGTTGCTACCAAAGAAGAAATACAGGAAAAGCGAAAACTCGGTGCGTTCTCAGAGACCGTACTTCCAGTGAAAAGTCCTGATCATCGCTTTCTTATAGGCGCGACCCAATATTGTCTGGATCAGACAACGGCGCGTGGATTACAACGACGAACTTCTACGCTATGAGGGCCGCGGTGACTGGGCTAAAGCGACGTCTTGTACGGACTGCCTCGCGCGAAAGAACAAGACTCCGGGGAAGCCTACGTACCGCTGTGAGGAGTGTTTTCTGGGAGATCTCACCTGCCAGGAATGTATGGTCAAGCGTCACCGTCAGCACCCTTTTCACCGTATTAAGGTAAGAAGTATGTTTGATTTAAAGACCTTTCCTTAGTACTAACCACTGTCCAGGAGTGGAACGCCAATAACAACCGATACTTTCGCCGGGTTACCCTCAAGGAGATGGGTCTCCGTATCCAGCTCAACCACGCCAGCTCCCCCTGCTCCAACCCCGAGCCTTGCCACCAAGACTTCAAAATTCTCGATCTTACTGGGATTCATGGCGTGTCGTTGGACTTTTGTGGATGCTCGCGCGCCATTTCCAAAGCCAAGCAACTACTGCGACGGCGGATTTACCCTGCCAGTCATGATTCCCCTCGGACGGCCGCCACGTTTGGCCTCCTCGACTTCTACCATCTATCTTCTCTTTCCTCCAAGGGTGGCGCGCACGATTTTTATAAGACCCTGGAGCGCTTGACTTCCAACACGGGCATGGACGTTCCCAAATCTCGCTATCGCGCATTCATGCGAATGACTCTTCAGTGGCGACACCTGAAGATGTTGAAGCGTGGTGGAAGGGGCCATGAGTGGGGTGGTGTAGAGGGAACACAGGAGCGGGACCTAGCCATTATGTGTCCTTCCTGTCCTTACCCAGGCATCAACCTACCCTCTGACTGGGAAGAGGTCGAAGAGTGTTCACGGTACGCAGCCATTCCGTTCCAGTAAATTGCCCAACACTAAATCGTTTATTGATTCAGATTCTTGTACTTGGTGATGCTGTGCATGGACGCCAATTTTCGTCTAAAAGAGCAGCTTGTCTCGTCCTGGTCACGGGACCCTGGCTTTGGAGTTGGTTTGGCGTATTTCTGCGCTCAGCTGGGCTTCACAAAGTATGTGGCGAGCAAGGCCAAGGTACAAGATGAGGTCAGTGGTGCTCACTCGTCGGAGGTTGGGTTTAACGTTCTAGACAGATCAGCACCTGCGTCGGGTTCAACGCCTTGGAAAAGGCGAAGACAAAGTTCTCCAAAGGTCTTCGGTATACCGGTGTAGGGGGATGCGCCTGTGCGCGTTCGGAGATGCTGATAAGCGCGTGGAATCTGAACAAGGGCGAGGCGTAAGTTAACATTCATGCTAGTTGCAGTGCACTAAACCTTGTACAGATATGCGCCGATGGACTACGGGTTTGGTACTGCCCTCAAGGTCTTCCATGTCATGAGTTGGGTTCTTCTCTGCTATGACATCGCATGCCAATACTTCAAGAATCTCCGTCCGCGCATGGAGAGTTGGCCTACCGAGCTGCAAATCCCGGAGACGGTCGTCTTGACCCCCGGTATCGGTAAATTCCACGAACCAGGACACGAGCAAGCAAAACATCAGGAGTTTTCCTTGAACCTCATCGCAGGAGCGGGCTATACAGATGGAGAACCCATGGAGCGCATCTGGGGTCCCCACAATGTGCTCGGCAATTCGACAAAGACGATGGGACCCGGTTCTCGAGCGTTGGTCCTGGACGATAACTGGGGCTTTTGGAACTGGCTCAAATACAACTCAATGGGACAGACGCTCGCGGGGAAATACAAGGCGGCAATCATTGAGCGGAACGTTCAGAAAGTGGGGCATGAGAGCTTTACGGCGCAACTTCCGGAGGAGCTGGTGGAGTCTTGGGAGGAGATGTGTCTGGCTTGGGAGAAGGACGCTTTTCCAAAGAAGGCGTTCAACCCGTTCGAGATACCGGAGGAGTTGATGACGGAAAAGCAGGTGGACGAGGAGTTGGCGGCGGAAGACGCGGAGAGGAAGCGGGGAGGTGGGTCAGTGTATCATGATACGCCCGCCCACAAGTTCATACAAATGGGGCTGGAGCTGGAGGCCGAACAGTGAGTGATACAATTTTCTTTGAAACGGTGTGCTGACAATTTAAACCAGGTATGATCTGAAGGTTCTAGTAGCAAAGGAGATAGCTAGAACAGCAAGTGGCAGTAATACAATGGCGGCGCGGCGTCAATCTGAACTCGCTGAACAACGACGGGTCTTTTTTCGCAAGTTGAAAGGCTGGCTCGACCTTCGTGCGATCTACCTGCCCGGCCTACTGCAGTACCTCCTTGACATAAAAGAACCTTACGCGGACTTGGGCGACGAATGCGAACATCCTGAAACCGCGGCGTTATGGCTTCCTTCTTCCATCTCACCAGACCGTCGAGCAGGCGTTTGTGTGCTGGACCTCCCCTCCATCGAGAACAGGTACCGTGAAGCCCAGCTGAGCGATGCGTTGAACGGTCTTCGCCATATGCTTCGGGTCAAGTCAAGGATGGTTCTCTTCAAACACGACAACATTCGAGGGCAGAGGGAGGGGAATCGGTCGCGAGCCGTTATTGATCGCGTTCATTCCAGAGCGCTGGGTTTCGCCGTCAAGTATCGAAGGGCTCGAGCTGCTAAGCTGTCAATGCTGGGAAGTGGAAATTGGGAGACAAAATGGAGAGAGCTGAGGAATGAGGATATTCGGTCTTATGTGGATGTGAACAAGATGAAGAAGGGGCCGGGAAGGAGAGGAACGAATGAGGAGGGGGAAGAGGCTCCCATGGTGGAAGAGAGGGAGACGAACGCTGCTCAGGAAGATCAAGAGACGGAGACGGAGGGGGCCGGGGCCGGAGAGCAGAATGAGGGCCTGAATCTTCTTCCCGAACACAGGACTCTCCATGACGGAACTGGGCGAACGCGGGAAACCATTTCGTGGATCTGGCAAACCGTCGCAATCAATCTTGAGGATGGTGCGGACCGAGACAACAGGGTCTTACGTGCGGAGTGGTGCAGAAGCCGAGCGCGAGAGAGAAGAAGTAGGGAGGAGGTTATGCTTCTGAAAGAAGAGATGAGGCGAACGCTGGAATTCTTGAATTGGAGGAGCGAGGTGTGGAGAGAAAGAGGCAGTAAGAGGAAGGTGGCGGATGGCCCAACCAACGAGGGGATTGAAGCATACGCTTTTGAGCAGGCCGATTTACAAGGTCGCTTGAGGGATAGCTTCAGGAGGTTGTGGGAGATTCCTCTAGCGGAGCTGGGAGTGCCTGTACCTCAGAACGATTGCCCATTAGCTGATGATGAAGGAGATTTCGAGGAGGATCAGGATGAGGAGGAGGGCCAGGGAGATGAAGGAGTAGATAAAATAGACGATGGAAACCAGGAGGAGGAAGAGGAGTATTATAGACCTGATCTACCTGTAAATTTATGATTTTTTTTTTTTTTTTTTTTTTTGATGGCAATATGAAGCGCTGTCCCCGCGCACCCAGGCGCCATCTTTTTAAAAAAATGCGCCACAATCCAATGGGGGACCCCACCCCCATCCCCAGTGCAGTGGACGACCGATCAGCACCCCAGTCCGCTCCATTGTGGCGCATATCTGGCCAGCAGCCCATCCAGGCTGACCCGATCATATCCCCGATCACCCCATCAATTCACCCAAATAGCGCCACGCATACAGACCCTACCCCCAGTATCCCAACCCATTCCCGTACCCCTGGTTCCCTACTGGGAAGTGCTCCCTATTTCCTACCCCCCCCTCCTGCACCAGCCCCCACCCCCACCCAGCAAACCCAGCCCGGTCCCTGCTCCTCCCCCATTCTGTCCTAATTAGGTATGCGGTCCCGCCATCCTCCTGGACTACCCAGATGCCCGCCCCGCCACCCAGTGACCAGCCATCCCCGCCCTAGGCTGCTCACTGTCCAGCCCGCTCCCAGCCAGCTACCCCAGCAGCCTATGCCAATTGGCAGTCTGGATGCATCACCTATATGTGCCAATTGGCACGCTGCATACATCACCTCAGCTGCTAAAGGTGCCCGAAGACTTGGACATGGATAGTGGCATTGGGGGCTATGAGAGCAACGCCGACGACGCTTCTGTCGACGACGCTGATGTTGAGGACGACGAAACTGCGGGGGCAGCCTTCCGCGACTGGCTTGCACATGCTGAGGCAGCGTAGTGAATAGCCCGGGTCAGCCGGGTTTGGCCGGGTTTCGGGTCCGGGTGTGACTCGGGCCGGGTACGGGTCATGATCTCAGGACCCGAGGTCAACCCGGGAACCCGGATAGACCCGGATTTAATTGATTTTAGGTGCACGCACTGAGATTCTGAGGCATACAAGACCCGTGACCCCATCAACCCATATACCATTCAAAATGTTTCATTGAGTAGTACAGTTTTGGTTTTTTGATCATGAGAAATGGTGCTAATTTGAGCAAGATATGAATATAGTTTGTATTTTTACTGGTCTGTTTTGCTGTAATATATTCATATCTCAATCAGATCAGCACTATATTACATGATCAAGAAACCGAAACTGTAGTGTTTAATGAGACGAACATTTCGGTATATGGGTCCGATGCCTCCAGAGTTCAGGATACCACGTTATATCCCAAACAATGCTAATAAAATCTCCGAAAATGCGTAATTTATTGATATCTCGGGCATATGTGCACCGTTTTACATGGTCTAAGAGACAATATTGTAGTCCTCATCAAGACAAACAGATTGATACCTGGGTTCAAGTTGATCTCAGCATGTGGGACCGTGCTAGAGCACAAACGGTCAAAACCCGGCCACTGACCCGGTTCAGACCCGGACCCGGGACCTCGGGTGCCGGGTTTTGCCGGGTCCGGGTCGGGTCACTTCTTTGGCACCCGGACCCGACCCGGACTGTACACTAAGGCAGCGGAGGTCTTCGAGACGCTTGAGGATACTCCAGCCATAGGAGTCGCAGGGCCGGGCCCCTCGACTCAACGCATCCGAATGCAGACGCTTCTCGGAGGGCGAGCACGATACTTAGACGATGATGAAGATGATGAGGAGTCGGAGCGTGTCAGCGACGCCCACCTAACTGCTGGTAGAGTTGTACGGATGTCTTCAACGGTGCATGAGCAGTGGGCCACTCTTTTCGGCACCGAGTTGTCACCGGATGTGGTGATGGATGGAGAGGGGGGGGCCGATCTGAAGAATGTCGAGTGGTGGAGGCCGTTTGCCTCTGAACTAGACTGGCGAATTGCGGAATGGATGGTTACGCAGGGTATCGGGCATAACGCCTTCAACGACTTGCTGAAGATTCCTGGGGTACGTGTATCGTGAGACTCACTCTTCAACATTACTAAAATGTTCTTAGGTGCAATCGAAGCTCGGACTCTCCTACAGTAGCACGCGTGGCCTTCATAAGATTGTGGATTCCCTCCCTCGCCGTGCTGGTGATTGGAGGGTCAAGCACCTTACTTTCCCTGATCGACCTGACGAAAAATTCACATTGCGTCACCGAGACATTCTCGACTCCATTCGCTCTTTGTGGGGGGACCCCGAACTCGCTCAACACATGGTGTACAGGCCTAGCACTCTCTTCACAGAGAAATCGCGGACACGACGTCTTTACAACGAGATGTGGACCGCGAAGTGGTGGTCATTTATTCAAGTATGTCTATATTTGCTGCTCAACGATCACATCTGACTCTTGCATCCAGAACAAACTTCCCATAGGCCATACACTTGCACCGTTGATTGTCTCCACAGACAAGACACAACTCACCCAGTTTTCGGGAAGTCGGCAGGCGTATCCGGTCTACTTAACTCTTGGGAATATCCCCAGCCACATCCGTCGGAAACCGTCACAGCTTGCCTGCATTCTCATCGCATACCTTCCCCTCGAGAAGATCAACAAGGGCCGCATTTCCGCAGCAGCCATGCGCACGTCGTACCAGCGACTCTTCCACGCTGCCATGACTGAGATTTTTGCTCCACTCGTTGAGGCTGGGAGGGATGGTGTTGAGATGACCAGCGGCGATGGGGCTGTGCGAATGGTTCATCCCGTTCTTGCGAGTTACGTCGCGGACTATCCAGAGCAGTGCTTGGTGACTTGTGCCAAGTACGGGACATGTCCCAAATGCCAATGTGATGCGACAGACTTGGGAGATTCTACCGAGGCTGATTTGCGTACCCCGTCTTGGACTCTTGACATCATGTCTGAGGCGAAAGCTTCTTCTACCTCCACCTCCTCTTACTTTGCGGCATGCATGGCGGAAAACGTTTCGGGGCATGTCCCAAACCCGTTCTGGAAGGATCTCCCTCATACCAACATCCACCTCAGCACCACCCCTGATGTCCTTCATCAGCTCTATCAGGGTGTTCTCCGCCATCTCATTGAGTGGTGTCAGACTCTCATGACGGAAGAGGAGATGGACCGTCGTATTCGCTGCCTCCCCCCCGGTCTCGGACTACGCCACTTCAAAAATGGCATCAGCGCTCTCTCACAAATCAGCGGCTCAGAACGCAAGAACATGGCAAAGATTCTTCTTGCCTGTTTGGTTGGGTCCGACATTCCTGAGCGGGGCCTCAAAGCCTGCCGAGCCATTCTCGATTTTATCTATCTTGCTCAATATTCTACCCATGACAACGAAACCCTCAGCTATATGGAGGATGCTCTCACTGCCTGGGATGAGAGTAAGTCCTATTTTATTCATGTAAGTTGCTTCATTGCTTGTCAAGACTTAACACTCACACTCGGGGCAGGTACAACTGCGCGAACATTTCAACATTCCTAAAATCCACTCCCTCCGCCATTATGTTTCATCCATCCGTCTCTTTGGAGCTACCAACAACTTCAACACGGAGATGTTTGAGCGTCTTCATATTGACTTTTCTAAAAAGGGCTGGCGGGCGTCAAATAAGCGAGACGAATTTCCTCAGATGACAACCTGGGTCCTGCGGCAAGAGAACATTCATGCCTTTCAGCGTTATACCTCTTGGGTGCAGAAACAGCTACAACCACCTGAGCCGCTGCTTCCACCTATACTGCCACCACCACCGCTTCCACACGAAACACCACCTTCTCTCCCATCAACAATGTCCCAGCCTGTTGTGCGCAGTGGTCGTGCGCAACAAGTTTCACTTGCCAAGCTTCCCAGCATTCCCAACAAATCCCTTATTCGCATTGCTCGACAGCATCACATTCCTCATTTCTCGTCACACTTGCTTGCTTATCTCAATGCGCATGGTCGGGACCAACTGGGATTGGGGGCTCAGCATCACACTTCTCTTCCCTTTGCTGGCGTGGACGTTTACTATTCATTCAAATTTGGTAGAGAAGGTCTCACTGATGACTTCGAGGTGCGCGATGTTGTCAAGGCTTCTCCGCAGGATGGAGGACGTTTTGACACTGTCGTTGTCATCACTGGTGATGAAGCAGAGAGCTCAGGTCTTGGTGATACCCGTGTTGGTCGTATTCGAGTTATTTTCAAAGTTCCTTCTCAACTTATGCTGCACGGTGTAATGGTTCATACGCCGAATCATTGGCCAAAGATTCCCCTGGCATACATTGAGTGGTATACCAAGCCTACACTTACAGTGAAGGCTAAGCGCAGTCATCATATGCCATCTTTATCAAAGGCCTTTTTGCCCGATCGTATGACACCACTTTGGTCTATCATTCCTCTTTTAAACATTCGCCAGAGCGCACATTTAACTCCAGATTGGAAAAAACTTACACCAGAACAATGGGACATTCCAATATCTACAAGTTCTGTTTTAGATACATGTGATCATTTTTTCTTAAACAATTGGGTCAGCCTGTATACGTATCAGACTATTTATTTGTTAGAGTAGACTTACTAGAATTATATAGAATTTAGATTGCTTAAGTTATGGGACATTCTACATGTACAATTAAGTTGATTCAAGTGTCTTGACGATCAATGTTTTATAGCATTCAGATTAAGTTTTCTTAAATTTCAAGGATCAGTGACGGTAAGTTGAAGTCAAATGGAGGTATCTTAATATTTGTGTATATGAGACTGCAAGTTTGATACATCTATAAGTATCTTGGGGCCTTGAAAGCTATAGTATGAGACCATGTGTCATAAGTAGCTTTCAGACACTTTTGATGACTTAAGTGACCTTGGTAGCTTTAAGATAGCAGTATTGGAGATGTGTAACTTAACAATACTTAAGACCATAGGGCGTTTCGTGATGCAACATACTTCACCGCGGCAAAACTGGTAATTTTGACTACTTCTCGGACCTCATGGATGTATACAAGCCTGTGATAGACCTATATGGCAAAATCAAAGACAGTCGTGTTGGCTTGTGAGTGCTCTAAGGCTGTCTGAGCTGCCTTACATGTTGGCTCATTGTCTAAACCTACCTCCAGTTTCGAACACACACAACATGATCTGCGGGAGATAATACATGGATCACTAGTTCTTGCAGATTCCACCCAGGCTCTGAGGGATGCCCGTGCCGAATGGTTTATCAAACAGCTGGTGTCTATGTTGGCTGCCCCACAGGCACCTGGACAGCTGGCGGAAACACCACTTGGTACAGCCTATGAGATGATAGAAATGTACAGCTCAAAGTTTTCCAAGGATGTAGACGTTGAGGTCAAGTACCTCCAGCAATGTCTAGAGACTATCCACAAAGTATAAACAGTTCTTCATTAGCACCCCCACCATGACTGAAACTCAACTTCTTTGTGTGCAGAACAACTTCAAGAAATGGACCAAATTTACTGTTGTATCTCAGGCAGGATTGAAGGCAGTTGAAGTGATGGTCACTCCAGCAGGCATTGTCACTGGTCTTGTGTAGTGAATAGCCCGGGTCAGCCGGGTTTGGCCGGGTCTCGGGTCCGGGTGTGACTCGGGCCGGGTACGGGTCATGATCTCAGGACCCGAGGTCAACCCGGGAACCCGGATAGACCCGGATTTAATTGATTTTAGGTGCACGCACTGCGATTCTGAGGCATACAAGACCTGTGACCCCATCAACCCATATACCATTCAAAACGTCTCATTGAGTAGTACAGTTTTGGTTTTTTGATCATGAGAAATGGTGCTAATTTGAGCAAGATATGAATATAGTTTGTATTTTTACTGGTCTGTCTTGCTGTAATATATTCATATCTCAATCAGATCAGCACTATATTACATGATCAAGGAACCGAAACTATAGTGTTTAATGAGACGAACATTTTGGTATATGGGTCCGATGCCTCCAGAGTTCAGGGTACCACATTATATCCCAAACAATGCTAATAAAATCTCCGAAAATGCGTAATTTATTGATATCTCGGGCATATGTGCGCCGGTTTACATGGTCTAAGAGGCAATATTGTAGTCATCATCAAGACAAACAGATTGATACCTGGGTTAAGTTGATCTCAGCATGTGGGACCGTGCTAGAGCACAAACGGTCAAAACCCGGCCACTGACCCGGTTCAGACCCGGACCCGGGACCTCGGGTGCCGGGTTTTGCCGGGTCCGGGTCGGGTCACTTCTTTGGCACCCGGACCCGACCCGGACTGTACACTAGTCTTGTGCACAATGTTGAGGTTGGCACCCGTATAACTGCTGCGGGTGGGGTCATGAACCTTGGAAGTATGTCATTTACTGTCACTCATGAAACCATTCTCACATTTTTCAGCTATGGCAACGGGAACAATTTCCTCACAACAAATGGAGGTCATCAACAAGCATGTAACAACCCTCCAACGACTTTTACACCTTGGGCACATTGCATGGACAGAGTTGTTCAATCTCTTCCGCCGCCTTGCCAAAGAGAATGCATTGGAGGAAATCCTGGCCGATCCCACAGAGATTGAACACATTCTTACGTTTTGCAAGTCTTTTCGATCATGCGTGAGTGATTCTTCGACAACCGAATGTTCCGCTTCACTATCAGTTCCTGGATGGTTTTGACAAGTTCGAGAACTTTATCCGCATATTTGTCACTGGCATCTATGATGGAGAACTTCTTGCGTGCCCGTCGAGCATACGTCAAATCCAGTCGAGACACTATCAGGGGAAGGATATAACATCAAGGAGAAGCCGCTCTGACCTCAGTGACCAAGCAATGCCATACACTTTCACTTGCCGTCAACTCCTCCAGCCAGTGTCGGATACGATAGACTTCATCCTACGCTACCGCGGTGAAGGATCGGAAACTATTCCGCAGTATATGCTTCCAGAAAATGCATTAGCTCAATTCCAGCCCTCTGCAGGCACGCCCACAACTCACATTCATTCGGCGTTGATTATGCAGTCCGTCCCTCATCCTCAGGTAGGTATTTCTTCCGTGTATTTATGCCCGGACACTGATGGTTCATTCAACCACCAGGTGCAAGTGCCTCCGCCGACTAGGTCAGTACTGTCGTCCTCGCGACGCGGTCGATCATCAAGAGGCGACGAAAGATCCCAGATTGACCAGGCCAGAGGTGCGGGCTCCTCCGAGGCAGTCTGGTATTGAGGTAGATCGCCCGCGTTCACCATCGGAGTATTGACGTCTATATATAACATGTTACATTTTCGTGCCAGCGTGTATTCATTGATTGAATGCCACCACATGTACTGATTAGTTCGTCATGCAAACTATGGGCCGACTAAGACATTCTGCCATTGCGAAGATCGTTGCTGGTCTCTATCCAAGAAACACCGATGTTGATCCGAGCTCGATGTACGACTCGCAAGCCGTTGCTGAGCACCCCAGTCCTGTCCTTGAAGTCTCAGACGTTTGTCTCGAGCACCTTGCTTGTGTTTCCGTGCCCACCGTTGGAGGCATTCGCTACTCGCTGTGTCACGAACTTTATTCCGGCTCTACAGGCTGCTATGGAGCGCTTCGCGTAGCGTGTCTTGCACCAGCGTGTTCGAAATCAATTTTCCTTTCTGTACGACCCCGCTGTGTGTCCATCGAGTAGTTTTTATGGCGTTGTAATGGAGCTCGGCGTCGTCTGTAACAGCGACGACGACCTGCGCCTGATGCGTGGCACCTGACGTCACTATCCTAGACGCATTGAATTTGCGGCTCCCGCACTCTCGGCCGAGTGCGCCAGGGGCGTCAGGACTCAGGTGCTCCCGGTGTCACATTCCACGACTTATGCCGGTTTCCTGTTCCGCTCTACTGTACTCATTCAATCTGCAACATATGTACCGGACATTGTGACCGGCTGGCCACAGAAGTCAAGCTAGAATGTGAATGGTGTCCTGGCCTTGGAAGCAGTTGATATTGGCCAACTTCTGTATGTGACCTTATATGATACGGGTTGACCCATTTTCGAATCAGTGGGTGCAATGTGATGCCCGACGTGTCAACAGAGAGAAAAAAAAACAAAGATTACAACACTGCTTCCTCCGATGGCTACTTTGAGTGATTCACGCTCTATGCTTGCACCTCTGTTTACGAAATTAGCCCATTGTCCCATCATGCGGGATATGTGCGAGTTTCTGATCTGGATTACCGCCTTGAGGATCTACAGTCTTAAACGCGGCGAGCTCGTCCTCTTGGTAGGAATTCGGTGTAAGAGCATGTACATTAGCCACGTATTTAGCTCTTACAACTCGGCCGTTCATCTTGGACCTTGTCGAGTATAATACAATTCCTTCCTTCCTTCCTTCCTAGGCAGTTCAAACCCCGCTGCTCTTTCTTTCCGCGACCTCCGTCTCAAACTCTTTGCGCCCAAGTGTATCGCTGAACTCTGACATCCGGACAATTTCGGTACCAGACTCATTTGTCTCGACAATGAAGATGTACTCCTGATGCCACGGAACGCCGACCTTCGTCGATGGACAGTCCGATTCTACCTGCGGGTCCGATCTTTAATCAGCGGCGCAACATCGAAAGTAGCAGGATACGGTACATACATGTGCTGTGATACCAGTTGTCCCGCGATACTCGTACACACTCTCAATCGTGAACTGCACTTGGCGTAAGCCATACCGCCATAGCGCGCGTTTAGGATGGCATACCTTGAATGCTTCGGGAGCAAAAATCAAGCCAAGTCGCTCAAACCGGTCCACGAGGTCCTGCTTGCTATAATCTGGCCGCCCGAAAGACGCGGGGAGGAAGGTCATAGTGAAATCCTCCGCCAGCACGCTGGCGGCCTTATCTCCATCTTGTATGCTCACGGCGTCGAGATAGGCTCGGAGGAGCTTCGTGGCGGGATGCGAGTTGGCTGACATGGCAGATATGAGAGATTGAGTGGAGGAAGTCCTCAGGCTATGAATCACTTCGGCAGAGAACCATCAACATGACGAGATAGCGATTATGCTCGTTCCTCCAGGGATGGGCCGGGCGCCATGGTGCGAGTCACGGTCGTGCAATGAAATAGAATGTTTCCCATTATCTATGCCGTTCAACACACCATCTCTAATCAGTAGTCTGCCAGTACCTGGCCTACCACTGACGTCAAAATTTGCGGTATATGACCTACGTCTCGCTTTTCTGATGTTCCGCCCTCGCCTGGAAGTCCTTCATCAACCCAGAGTCCATAAATTCTATCATCCTGGCGATCTTCGTCCCCGACTCGTCCAGCTCCATGACGATAATGTACTCGTTGTGCCACGGGATACCAAGGAGGGTCATTGGGCAGTCTGATTCGACCTAGGTGGGCCGTCAATATCACGGTCACACCGAGAACGAGGGATTCATGCACTGACATGCGCTGTTATCCCCTTGCCATCTCTCAGCTCGTAGATTTCCTTTATCGTAAACTACGCCTGAGCTGAGTGTACTTGACAGGACTTGGAGGATACCGAAGACTTGCCTTCAGTCCGCCAGCAGGGAACCATGATTTGAGCATCGTGCCAATGACGTGTACTAGTGCGTCTTTGTCCAAAGGTGGACGCCCCAACGAGGAGGGCAATACCGAGATCCTGAAGTCGTCCGAGAGCAATTTGAGTAGTTCTTTGGTGTCGAGCGCGGAGGCGGCGTCAAAATAGACGCGTAGGAATTCGATTGGCGTTTGGGGACTCATCTCAAAGTGGGGCGATAATGCTGGTGAGTTTGGGGTAGACCCGCGTCTTATGAAAGCGCCAGCCGGTGATAGCTGGAGTCTAAGCGCCTAAGAAGCGCGTAGTCCTGCGGCAGAGCAACAAGGTCATCGTAAGCATGTACAGACCGGTACGAGACAAGCAGCGCGCTATAACAATACGCTAAGTGGTTTGATCCTATGGCCTCTATGATATGGAAGTGTTATCAATGAGTAAGCACTGACGAAAGTGCCTTTGTTTGAGATCACGGCCATAGTCTCAGCTAAGCTTTCCTGCGATGCGTGGCGTGAGGTATGATGACGCAGAGTGGTAGGTCGGCGCGAGATGTGAACGTATCGTGCTTTGTGGCATCTATTTGCGGTCTGGCCCTGGGCGAGCACGATGGTATCGCGTAAATGATGGATGAAGTAGGAAGCAAGCGCCCTTAATGCGGGCCGGACTCCGGCATACGTTACCTCAGAGGTCACCGTCACGTTGACACGCTTGCCTCCTGAGGACCCCCGCCAATACGGTTTGAGGTCCGATCCTCAGGAGGGCCATTTTCGGCGGTCCAAAATTTTCACAATCTGGCCATTTTCGGCGGTTTTCCTCGGACCCATCTTTTGGAAGGGCTTTTTCGGCGGTTCCAAGCATGAGACGTCTAAATTGGTCCATTTTTCATATTTTGTCCCAAATCGTCTACATTTGGACCTTCTGCTGTTTCTTGGGCGCTTCTACATCGGCGTCGTCATCTGCCGTACCAGATACGCTGTCTCCGAGCATTACTTAGCTGGAGGGAAATTTTTCCTCTGGCCGTAGAGGTTGACCCCAAATCGGTGGTCAATTCGGCGGTCATTGCCTCGCAGATAGCCAAAATTTGGTCGGATTCGGCGGTCATTAGGGATGCTCAATTAATCCGGCCGCGGTCGGTCGGTTGGTCGTTTGCAATAACAAATTCCATCAATTCCTTGATATGGCAGTAGCAATTGAAAGTCCGCCGGGCGCGCGCTTACCGACGACAAGGATACCGTTCCCGACCCATCCACTCTCTCCACAACAGAATCTTGTTTCATTCCCGAAGCTACCCACATTCGTTTATTATATACTACTCTGAAAATGTCTGATAATCCACTTGTGAGTAGCTGTAAGGCCAATCTCTGTCTTAGGCTGACGAACCGACAGATGCACCTCGTCAATGCAGCTGCAGCCGCGCAAAGGCAGGAAGAGCCTGAGGAGTCTCACAGCAATGATCACCAGCTACCCGCATATAATAACAGTCCTTTGAAATCTGCACACATCCCTCCTCCGTCGTTGAGCCAAGCTGGACACAGCAAAACTCCCAAAAGACGTCAATCATCGAGACAACAGGCGGGAATGGGTGTTTTTCAAGTTCAGCTTACACCCGGACATGTCGATAAGCCCTCTCACAATGTGTTCGGCACCCCAACCCATCCCACTCCGCATCAGAGTCCCGCAATTGCTACTAGCGGACCGACCGTGCCCATGCCATACATGCCTGTACCGCTGTCGCTGCCTGGCACTTCCTACCGTACCGGTCCATTTGTCCCTCCACCAGCTGGCGCCTTGTATACATTCCCTCCGCCTCATCCTATTCAGCACGTCCCGCCTGGGACTCCCACACCGCTACCCATGCAGCATCCTCTGCCGTCACCTCAGATTCGTCCGTCAACCCCGCCCCAGAACAATGCGAAGCGGCCAGCCTCAGTGTCACCAAAGAAGCCAGCCCCGAAACAAGCGAGGTCTGATGGCGGCCGTGGACGGAAGACGAAGGAAGAGAAGGAGTCTGAGAAGGAAGCAGCCATCCGAGCAGAGTTAGTTGCGTCGGATCCAGTTGTTGCTGGCTTTCATTGGACAGAAGGCGAGATGACAGAAGTCTTTACCTTTCTTCTGGGGCCAAATAGCGACGCCCATTTTGCACATGTTCGTGACCGTCTCGGAAGTAAATACATCTTCTCTAAGGTACCGTAACTCGTCTGTCAGATTTCCCTACCTCTACTGATTGACATACTCAGGTCGTCAAAGAATGCTCATTGGCATCATCACGTACTTACGAAAGCGTTCGGGGCTTATGGCAGCGATCCTTCTTAACATATGAGTGGCTCGTTGCACTCGATGAGTTTACCGGCGGGGGCGGTGATCCGGATCTTGCAGACGGTGATGAGGCGGCTCTCAGCAAGGCAATCAACACTAAAATTGCAGCTGCGAAGTCAAAGGGAATTGTCGTCGGCTCACTGAATGACAAAAAGTACAAGCAATGGCATAACAACGGCTGGTTTGATCTTTTTTACGACCGGTGAGTATTGCGCATGAGGCACTTGTCGATTTGCTCATGATGTGCCGTACTAGGTTCCATAAATCGTCCCGCGTTGCTCGCTCTGTTGACTATCACTCGGCCATTCAAGTATCGGACGATGATCAGCCCAGCAAACCTCCGAGCAGCGGTGATGAGTCTGATGACTCCGAAATTATTGTCGAGGTTACACCCGAGCAACCAAAGAAGGACGCCTCTGCGAAGAAGAAAAAGAAGAAGAAGGGTAAAGAGGAACGGCCGGCGACTCACGTTGTTTCGGAGCCTAAGCACAAGCCTAGTTCGTCCCACAAAACACCGGCCCTTCCAACAGCCACAGAGCAGGCGTTAACATCGGCGACAAAGTTGATGGAGTTGCAGATGGAATCGTCGAAGCAGAAGGCGGAGGAGAGGGCGGCGAGAAGAAAGCACGATGAGCTTGTCCGAAAGATTGAGACATACACAAAGCTGTTGGCTGATCCTCACCTGAACGACGCTAATAAGCAGGTGATCAGCGATCTTCTCAACAAGTCAGTACTTGAACTAGCGGCATAGATAATTGGTTTCTCGTAAAGTAAAGTTTAAATTACAGCACATTATAATCTACGGTGGGACCAAGTAGTCTAGAAGAGCTTCTCGTTTCAACCGTCCTGCAGTCTTCAGCCACTCGTCTGTTTCATGGACTGGGATATCAATATCATCCGTGATATCTAGAAAGCCAAAGTCTTGTTGCAGTAATGCATGTCCATCTTCAATGCCTGCCTCCGCCGCTCCAGCATTGATATCGTCAGGATTGAAGTCAGGAATTGCCTCGGGATGATCACCAGACAAGATGCACATATTATGCAGGACCATCAGCGCTTCGACAGCCTTATACATCTCGTTGATGTCCTTGTGAGGGCCCATCTCCTTTAGCGCAAGGAAACGGCCCTTCCAGCGTCCGAATGTGTGCTCCACACGGATGCGAACAGAGGATAGCAGGCGGTTGAACTGGCGCATACGAGCCTTCAGTTCCGGATTGGCGGCGGCGGCAATTTCTGGTTCATCAAAGGGACGAACAGTGTACGGCGTCGTAGGGTACCCTATCAAAGTGCTAAGTATCATCAAGACATACACTAGCAAAAGAGACGATCTCACCTTTGTCCACAAGGATGTATTCACCCGGGGCAAAATAACTATGCCGATGTTTCCAGATGTGAGAGCGCTTGAAGATCTTCACGTCGGTTACAGAGCCCGGCCATCCCATCTCAAACGACGTGAAGAGACATTGATGGTCAACCGTTGCCTGGATGTTGGTCTGAATATCTTAGTTCAATGTTGACGGCGAGATCAATCAATAACTTACCGAGATCTGCTTCTTACGAGCCAGATACTGTGAACCGTCGACGAAAGGCAGTGATGTGAAGATGAGTTGACATCCGTCACCACTTCCAAGGCATCCCGGAAACCCTGAGGCGCGTTCGATGGCCGTTGATGTTTCGTGCTTGCGATTATCATCCTGCCAGCCGAGAAACTTCTTCCGCAACTGGCGTAGAGCTCGCGTACATCGTCGGCAATATAGATGAACGGTACCGTGTCCAATGCCGACTTTGGCAGCCACTTCTAGCGTATTTGAGCCTCGCGAGCCGTAACGCATGAGAAAACAACCGAATTGGACCTTGACGTGTCGTTGCTTTTTCTTGGGCGAATGGAAGATGGGATTCTGCGCGAGTATATAGACATATTCATCAAATGTATTTCTTCCTAGACTTGAGACATGGTCAGTGCATGCACGTAGAGTAGAAGAGCATGTAACGCACCGAAATATATGCCGAAACCATCGATCTGGCTGCTGCAGTGCAGTAACAAAGAATTCCGATGACTTTGGAAACTGATTGTATGGTCCTCGACGTCTGTCCTTCATCTCTGACGCGGCACCCATCAGTGTTATGGCGGTGACTTGCAATAGAGTTGCACTGAGCTGGCCATCCTCGTCATCCGAGTCCGGATCATCTTCTGGCAGGTCCTCTTCATCAGAATCTGACTGATAGTTGCTGTATTGAAGGATAGTAGATGCTAGGAGGAGCTGTGAAGCGACGCCAAGCAGCTCATCGCGCGCGGGCGGTTGTGGCATCAAGCAGGCGGTAGATAATTGTTCGATAAGCGCGCGCCCGGCGGACTTTCAATTGCTACTGCCATATCAAGGAATTGATGGAATTTGTTATTGCAAACGACCAACCGACCGACCGCGGCCGGATTAATTGAGCATCCCTATTGGCACTGTAGCTTTCGATTCACAGGTGCCAAATTCGGCGGTTTGCATCGAACGTACCCAAAAATTTTCCCTCAAATTCGGCGGTTTTGGGATCGGACCTCAAACCGTATTGGCGGGGGTCCTGCCTCCTGCCTCTTGGGACACGTCGTCTTGCGACCCCCGCACCAATGACGCTCAGCCGCGACCAGCCGTTGCCACGCAAAGCTCGGTCGCACTTCCCCCTGGACGCGCTATGCTACGATTTGGGACCGCAGGATTCTGGCCTGGTGAGTCGCCCTTTGGCCTATACTGCGGTCCAGGATTGAGATACGCGTCTGCAGCACAGACCTACCGCAACTGCACGCAATGTTCCGTATGGCTCATGGCCTTTGTCGACCGGCCGTTGGAGACAACGTCTATGGCCAGCCTAGTGCGTTAGCTCCATATTCCTCATGCGCAGTGGCTTATCATTGTCTAGCTTCCCACCTTGGTCGACCTCGTCACCTTTGATCGACATTGCCACGTTCAGCCGACATTGCTGCCTTGGTCGGCATCGTCCGACTGCAGCTCCTCGCCTCGACCTTTTCGCGCTCTCTGCCCTCTCATACTTTTGATTCCATTTGAATCGCGCGTGCAAAGGATTTGCTGCGGAGACTCGTACGCCCCGCACGTACACTTACCATCGCCCGCCTAGCTCAATCGGATAGAGCGTCAGACTTTTACGGGGTCTGCTGCGGCGGGATCGTAATCTGAAGGCTGCGAGTTCGACCCTCGCGGTGGGCTATCAAGTTGTCACGTACGTTTTTTTTGGTCACTTTTGCGACAGCAGAGCACGAAAGACGGCCAGACTCAATTTTAGGTGTATGTTCAGAGGAGCACTTCGCGTGCCTGTGCCAGTGACGACTTATGATGGCGTATAGGCGCTGGCTCGAAGAAATTAAATTCCTTGCGCATAGTCATTGCCCTTGATTATCGGTTTCGAGCCATTCTCGAGCTCAAGTTCTGATGGATCTTAGCTTAGCTTTGTTCTGTTGCCAGGTAAGCCCTGTTCCCAGTTGGACATCACTGTATATGGTCTAATCAATCATTACAGCAGATCGTGCAACGTTTGGACGCGTTTATCGATGCTCGCCGGCAAAATCGAGTTGTCTATCTTTGCCATCTGTGCCTGTGCAGACACAATGCAGCCTGTGGCGCTCTGCAGAGCTGACTTTGGTCGAATATTGCCCTCTTCGTCACCCACCTTGCGGATTGTCTCCGTCCCTTACATGGCACTTCGCGCATACCATCCCTGTGGGTGCCATCTCCGCCCCATTTTACTCTTTCTCTTCCTCTCCGCCTCCTTCCTTCGCGCTTAGACATTCACTGTTCTTTCGCTTCCTCTCCTCTGCGTCTCACTTCCCTCTCGACAAATGGATTTGCGCCCCTCTCTAGTTGTCCTTCGTCGCTCAACATCGATACCGGATCACTGGCACTCGGTACAGGTTAACATCGCCCGCCTAGCTC
The DNA here is from genome assembly GCA_019915105.1 of Strobilurus luchuensis. NCBI lineage: Eukaryota > Fungi > Basidiomycota > Agaricomycetes > Agaricales > Physalacriaceae > Strobilurus > Strobilurus luchuensis. Next base: position 108,596 of record JAHLMJ010000012.1, on the reverse strand, counting down.
AATCGGATAGAGCGTCAGACTCTTACGACGTCTGACACGGCGGATTGCGATCTGAAGGCTGCGAGTTCGACCCTCGCGGTGGGCTAATCGACCTTTTTGGCCTTCACTCCCTCGGAGGCTCGACGCGCAGTCAATTGCGTCGACCGAAGCTGGAGCGCTCCCGTAACCTGGTTCTTCATCGAATTCAGGTCTCACAATTATCATCAGTCTGTGACGAGGACTAGACTCATGTCGAGCCGCCTGATACTGGCTGACCGAAAGTTACGTGCTTGATAGGCGCCGTTATATTACCGACGGCTCTTCCTTCCTAACACCTATATTATCGTCACAATAGATGCATGCCTTCAGACTGGATATTATACCGGTCCGAGCTCTATCGCCACATTCTTTGCACTCAACGAACATCTTTTCAATGTGATTTTGTTTTGTGTATCGACTAGTATTGTTTTGTGTATCGACTAGTACTATGAAACATCGCTCAATTCTCCCCGTTGCGGGACTGAACCGCTTCTTGTGCAATGATGTCTCTGATTGCCCCGCTGTCCACGAATTGTATCGTTCGCTGTATCTTTGTACCAGACTCGTTCAACTCTAGAAAGAACATGTATTCGTTGCGCCATGGGGTGCCGAAGTTGGTGCAGGGGCATTCCCCCTCGACCTGTTCACAGTCAATAACAAGTGCAGCAGTGAAGGCAAGAGGTACTGACATGTGCCATGATACAATTGGGGTCCTTCATTTCAAAAATCTCATTAATGGTGTACTACCAGTGGTCAGTGAGCATGCTAGAAAGCATCTGAGAGTTGGGACTACGCATACCGTCATTCCGCCCGGCTTGAACATTGCCCTCAAAGCGGTCTTGAAGGCGTTTACCATTCCGTCCCGGTCCAAGACGTGCTTCCCGAGCGACTTTGGGCATGTCATGTCGGTGTAGTCGTCTGAGACCAGAGCGAGAAGCATGTTCGTGTCGTGTAAGGAGGCGGCGGAGAGCAACGCGCGGAGGAAGTCAAGAGGCGTGGAGAGCGTCATTAAAACTTTGTCACAGTTAGGGTGCATGAGACGAATGAAGCCTGAGGCTTTATAAACGACGGCCGTATCGACTGAACCGTGTTATGGCATTTCCAAGGCTTTTTCATTGGGGCGTGTCGACTGTAAACGCGGACGCTTCTGGACGTACGTGGGAATTCAGAGGTCGCTAGCTTGGAGAGTCCGACAGATGATCACGATGCACAATGCTAAGCGTAGATACTCATCTACTGAGTATGAGCCAGCCAGTCAGCCGAGACTCACAGAGATTTGGTCGTATGCGATGGCCATGACGTAAACTGGGCCACTGCCGATCCCACGACTATCTCAAAACCGGGCCGACCTTGAAATGCGCGAGGCGCGCGCTTGCTGTCAACCATGCAGGGTTGCCGCCGGGAGCAAAATCCAATTTGTTTCCGTTCCACCATTGCCGCCATTTCTTCCTACACTCGTTTCGTCAGCCCATGGATGGCGGGTTCGTTCAGGTACTGACGGACCATAATGCTACACGAGTGCGTATTCTTTCGCTCTTCGACATCTTGAGCTCTCATTATCCAACGCCAGCTCGCTTTTGGTACGTTCTTGGACATCGCGGCCAGATCTCCTGGACAACGGCGCTGACAACGGGCAGTGGCAGGCCTTACGGTCATTCTATATGACATCCTTCTTACCTTCGATGCCGAATTGACCCTGGTGTGGATGCGCAAGTGGTCCATGGGCAAGGTGTTATTCCTGATGGTGTGTTGTTGTCTACTCCGACCGCTTACATTCGGCCCACTTCCCGAATCCCATCTATCCCATCAAACCAAATGTTAATTGCCGCAGATCAGCTCTGACACACTATCAGAACCGTTACATACCGCCAATAATCATCGGGCTGGCCATGTACTGTACGTAATGTTCTTCGCACCCAGCTGCTCCCGCTGATGTCCACTGAAGCTGCCTCCGCCCATCCCAATGTGCGTTGACATTGACACCTTTACACTGATCTCCCCAATCCTCGTAACCTCTCGTATTGATACAGGCTACTCACTGACCTACCTTTGCAGTTGTAAGCTTCACGATTGTGGCAAAATTCGCGCGCTGATGTCAACAGTTGCGAAACCTATTATATACTATCCAACTTATTCAACATTCTTTGCACTGCTATTGTCCAGGGTAAGCCTCTGTTTCTCTGCGTACTCCGTGCACTCAAACTCTTATACACTTCTCAGTCATCCTTGCCCTACGCACCTACGCGCTGTACCTCACGAACTTTTGGCTTTATTCCATGGCGCTGATCCTTGTCATTCCTACGGTGCTGGTCATCTTCCTTACGGTGTGGATGTACGTTCGCTGGACCGTCGGTACGTCACAATCATCCCAATTCCCCCCTCTATCCTGCATGTTTTCGCTTGGGCGTAGTCGTAACCCCTCCTCCCTGGACCTTGGACGCGGGCTGCTTCTATGTCCACTGCCGTGACTTTGGGTGTCGTGGCGGATGGATTTTCATGGGCTGCTATTATCTTGGCTTTGATACATGTATGCCGTCTCTCCTGACTTACTTCGAAGGCAGCGACTGACTGACCTGCATAGTCGCGTTCGCCCTCACAGTCTACAAATACATCCAGATAGGTCGGGCTCGCGAAGAAAGCAACACACATCTGGATCCCGAACTGGGGCGTGTTCTAGCCCAGTTTGAGTCAACTTTTTTGCAAACGTTGTTCCGCGATGGTGGGTCACTTAATTTGAGCCCTTCATATTCTCCGTCATGACCGGGCTTAGGATTTTTGTTCTATGCCGGCAAGTTCTCCGCGAGTTTCTTTCGACAGTCTGTCTGCTAAAGAGACACTCGGATGCCAGCCATCGCAGGTCAGTCCTGCTCCGCCATTCGTCATTTATGGTTCACTCACGATTCCTAGCAATCGCGGTTGCCAACGTTTCACTTTTGATCCTCGCACCTAGGACTTTGATACACCTCTTGACAGGGTAAGTGTCGTCGGGCCGAGGACATCGAGATCTGACTGTTGAATCAGACCCTCTCTGGCACTACGATCCACGCTTTGTTCAAGGTGACTTCCTCCCCTTTGACAGCGGGGGTCACTCATTGCTTTCCAGGTTATTTCTACACCTGCGCTCTTCACACCAAGAGCCGCCGGCACTGCCTTCCATTGGGTCGTTGACTCTTCCTCCCTTCGAACCGATTACCTTTGCGACCCGTCGATGTGGGACGCGGCCTACGTAGGGGAGTCATGGCACGAAACGGAGAGAAGCAAAGCGAAAGGTGATGAGAATGGTACAACACGGGTGAACAGGCGTACAGTGCGAGTTTTGCAAAACTACGGACGTCATAGTGCCCAGTGCTGTCTCATAAGGAACTTGCCCAAATGCTGTTTCATCTTGTAGTCACGACGGCGGGCCGAGTCTCAGCTTATAGCTTGCGAGACGTACAAGTGGAACACCGGCGGCGATATGCCATGCATCCAATACATGCAGGATCATGTGCGACTCTTGCGTCAAGTTCCGCACTGACATAGCATGCCTGGTCCAGCTCGTTACACCTCTCACACTGTCAAAAGCGGACGTCTCAGTCAAGAATTCGAGAGTTGTCCGGGGATGCTTACGGGGGGATGCCGCGCGATTTTCTCCCTTCTCATAAGATATCGAAATCTCTGACCAGGTTTGTATTCGCGGAACTGTCTCGAGGTTAACTTGTTCGAAGGGGATGGAGAGCGAGGTTGGTCACTCTCAGAATCGGTATCGCGCGCCCTGGGTCTTCCGCGACGCCTGCGTTTCTTCTCGGGGGGCTCATCGCGATCGTCCTCCCTGCGTCGCTTGGGAGGAAGACTTCTATCAGTGACGCCCGCTCCTTATATCTGATTAGCATAGATAGCTTGTCGATACTATCAATGCACACACTTATTGGCGCAGGTCTGTCCTCCTGCTTTAGCTTCGGAGGCCCGGGCGGTCGCTGTGGTAGGTTGAGCGGCTCGTCGTCCGATGATAGGATTTCGATGATTTCTCGTGGCTCAGGTGAGGGGGAATCTGATGGTATCCAAATCTCGCCGTCTTCCTCTACACGTCTATCTGCTTGTCGCTTCATTTCCTGCAGGGACCCTGGACCACCGGGAAGCAGCCAGCGCTTTCGTTGAGCGAGAAGGGCTCTCCACCGTCCTGTAGAGCCGGAGCCGCTTATATCACGCATCTCATAGCGCCCTGTGGCAATGTCATTCATATGACGACGAAAGTCGTGCGACTATGTCCCGCGGTCATCACCTCACAAGATAATAAGGCCAGTCAAACTTACCATCAAGTCACAAACCTTCTTCGCGTGGTTGTAGCCTCTATAGGCAACGGGTCCCGTTTGCTCCTCTCCATCGGTATCAAGCTGTGCAAGCTCTAGCAAAGTATTGTGCGTTGGCGCGTAAAAGATCGGCTTGGGACCGCCGGTGATTCGAAAGAGATAGGGCGGTGCTCCGATGCACCACCCGACGTCTTCGATGAGTGGCATAGCGGTGGTGGTCCTGGTGAAGGTTGGAGATGAGACGGCTGTGCTTAGTCATTCTTCTCCCTACTTATAATTGACCGACAATTGATCGGGCGAGGACAGAAACCGCATACAATCTCTCCTCGACTGGAACGACTTCATGTTGTGCAGATCAAGATGTGCCCAGACATGGGTCTATCTAGATTGCACGAAACATACGATGAGTTCACCGAGAGATGGAGCGGAATTCCATTTTTTCCAAATTCCAGGTCAGTGACAGACGACGCCACGAAAGCTCACTGCGGGAGTTCACATGCACCAGAGCAAGATTTCTCAATGCAGAAAACAGGCCTGCCCTCAGGCTGGGAGAGACGAATCCGGCGATCGATCAGGTCGCCGAGATCGGTCGAACTTACCACTTGACCATCATCATCGATCTTACTGATGATTGATTCGGAAGACATTCTGAACGACGCCCTTACCTTCCTTGGAGAGGAAAAAGTTGTTGAGACTGAAATTGTTTTCGGTCCCCTTCGCCTCACTACGGCGCCCAAGGTAAGTCCATGAATCTACGATATGGTAAAGACCTTGACGTTCAATGATACAGGAGGGCAAGGTAAACAAAACTTGCTTGTCGCAAAATGGCTGACAATCTTACCTGTCCAGGCAAACACACTCCTCGCTGACCATTTATTCTCGCCGTCAATATTCCTTGCAGAGCGGATCGAACGGGGCCTATTGCAGCTGAGCGGCAAAAGAGGTGTTGATACACTCCCGGTTCTTTGCATATCTTCACCTCTGATCTTGCTTTGAGTGATTGAACTCGGGGCTGGATGTGCCCTGCCTTCTCTGCTGCTGAGCTGTCTAAGGATCCCGGCTCCGCCGTCCCTGATTGTCATTACTGATTATCCTGATCCCACTATCATGGACAATCTACAAGCCAACGTCGACCGCAATCGAGGTAAGTTCGTTGCGGGGTGCACCGTTGAATGTATGGGATATGAATGGGGAACGGACGCAGACCCGCTACTGTAAGTTTGTCTATACCTCGTCCCGCGTAGTGAGAGTGGACTTAGAACTCTGGAGACTCCTTTGGCGGGCCTCATATCACCACCATGTATCTGCCCGCTCGACGTTACCCCTTGCTCCCTTCTGTTCGCCCGCCATCTTGTTAACCGACGTCTTTTTATAGGTCATTATGCGCGGGATCACCCGGCTACGACGCTGTGATCCTCTCAGATCTACTGCACTTTGACACCTCGCACGATGTACTCGTTGCTTCTCTCCAAGCTTTACTTGGGAAATCAGGAACAGCTTATGTGGCGGTACGTGATCCTTGTGATCTGCCTGATTCGACAGGGTGACAACTTATCTGCGTGTTCCGTCGTTACAGGCCGGAAAGTATACCCTACCGCACGTATGTGATGACTTCTTTAATGTAGCACGGGATGCAGGGATCGTGTTCAACGAGCTCACTCCCAAAGAGGACGAGTGTAGATGGCTGGGAACATTAGAGATTCCGAGCTTTGACGCCGAGGCGCTTGCCGTCAGGAAAGCTGCCTGCAGGTTCTGGATTGGTAATTGGGCTTAGGTGAGTATCTTTGTTCCTATTGAGATGCATCAAGCCAAGCTCCAAAATCAAGATACCTCCATGGCTTTACAACGTGATCAAATCCAGCAAACTGAACGTGATTTGAACGAGCGCTAACTAGGCTCTCTACCACTCAGTCCCTGTCTAACTCGTGTTAGAAAGGTGGGACTGAGTCAGATTCGTAGGTCCGAGTGTCCGAGTCATTACCTGATCGCTGTATCCTCATATCGATCTTCCTAATCCTAATCCATTTCCCTGGTACCCTATCTATCTCCCTACCCATTTGTTTGCCTACCCATTTGTTTGTGTTACCTCACGTTCCTCAGCGTACGACTAAGCGCGCCGTCCGCGCCAATCTGTCATATACGAAGCGCCTAGCTCACGACTTTCGTAGGACGGCATGGATGAGTAGAGCGAAATAGCGCTCACCGGGCGCCCACGTAAATTGCAACTTTGACGTCTTGTGGCACGCGGCACAGGGCCACCACTGACGTTGACGCGTACGTTGATTCTGCTACTTATAACAGGATCTGATAGTTCGCGTCGAGCTCGTAGACTTTATCTATGTAGCTTGTTCGCAACACGAACTGACCCGCTGGACCATTGTGGGAGGCTTTTCATCTGAGAGGAGTAAGCGCTTCTCAAAGATCCTTGGCAGCTGCGCTTGGTCACCCTGACTCATTTAATTAAGACATACTTCTTTTAATACTGTTGTCTATACAAAGAACATGGCATCATCATTCGGAGAACTAAGTGCCGCACTGCCTGTACTGATGAGGCGTGTGGTGCAAAGCATTCACATCCACGATGAGCTCGGAAAGCGCGTCCTCAAGAAGGGCCACTCGGGCCCAGAATTCCGCTACGACTCCTCCTGCTTCCACCATGAGCCTCTCCGTATCTTCGTACTACGCTTTGCAGCCACAAAGCCAGCAGTACGACACAATCCCCAGCCACATCACATACCCGCAGTGGTACGACTCATACGTCCAGCCATCAAGCTCGCGCTCCCAAAGCGGGACAGAGTCTCTCGCGGAAGCGACTTCACCGCTGGGCTACCAGGAGTCGTACGGCTATGCTCAAGGGATGCGACATGACACCGGGCTGGCAGATCAGTGGCAACATCAGGATTGGCAGGATATGGTCCCGGTACCGCCTTCTCTAACGCCAGAGATGGACATAACGACGGCGGTACCTATGGCCGGTGGCAGGGTCCCAACCAGTCGGCGCATGCGGTCGCCGGCGAGCGTTGAGAGCGAGTCGGAGAGCAATGAGGAGGCCCAGCGACGGGTACCCATCAGCAGGCTGTGCGTATTGTGCCTTGGATTCTTGACGACAACTCATCTCTTCCCCTAGACCTGGAGCATGCACACACTGCAGGCGGCTGAAAATGAGGTGCCACTTCCCACCCGGGACGACGACCTGCGAGCGGTGCAGCCAGGGAGGACAGCTGTGCATCGTTGAGGAGAGGAAGAAGACGCGGACCGTGAAGTGCGTTCACCCATGCCTAGCGTCTTTTTTCACTTCTGACTTCGTTGCAGTAAGCGTGAACATCTTTTCGCCCAGCTGCGAGAGAAGGACGCCATCATCGAAAGGCTCACCAAATACATTTACGCAAAGTCAAGTCAGGATGGCTCGAGCACCCCTTTCACTCTATGGTCCAGTACCTAATCCATATTGCAGTTTATTTCTGGGCGCGTGGCCCTTTTGCTCTTACGCTGTAAGATATGTACTTGTGCATTACATTGATTTTGGGGGGTATGATCCTCCCGCCAGTTTGTTCCGGTTCGACACAGGGTCACGATGTTAACTGCCAATGACTTGATGTGTTGAACAGTTGTTGAACATATCAGTGATGCCGGAAGATGTCCTCTGACCCATTGGCACGTCAGCTGAATTCGACCAAGTATAGCAAGCCGCCTCCAAAAAGTCGCCCGTAAGCCCGTAAGCCCATGAGGTCGGCCTCAAGCCTTGGCGCCCTGAAGATTTGGAATTTCTCAAGCTACGGAATGCTTGAGTATGCAAGCTGAATGAAACATTGAGACGCAATAACGGCTGCGAAACAAGGGCCTGCCTGACGTCTTGAGTATTTCCTGTGAGGGTTGCGACGAGGTATGCGTCATCTGGACTCAAGTCTTGACGGGTAAATCAGGCAGCTCAGCTTCATTTAACCAAAGGCTGCCAGTAGGCTTCACTCAGAGAGATGTCAATCACAGGACTAGTCGCGGCACAAAAGACTTGTGAATCATGATCATAAAAGTATGAAGAGCCTTCGAGCGTATTGCAATTTGCGGGACGGTGTTCGTTCAAGCTCCGACTCGATTCCGACGCCATGCCGGCCGTGTGCTACCGGCATCCTCTTTTTTTCTTTGCCACGTGAGCCTTGCAGCTCTTCATGACCTTCAGCCTTCAGGGGCGGGTACCGATAATCCATATCATTCTCTGCGTATAACCATCCGACTACATTCACTGATCCAACTACAATCACTGAACCCCAACAGTCAGACTAGCCAAAGAGCACTCGATTCCTCAGACGCCTATCTCGCTGTACAAGGCCCTTGGAGTTCGTGGCGTCGTCTGCTAGCGAGTTCGGGAATGGCAACGTCTCGTCGTTCCTGCCGAAAGTCCACCTGGAAACTGTCGCCATGCTGATTAGACCCACATTTGATTCGCCTTCCGTTGTCTCTGGCCGAACAATAATGAACCGATTAGGACAATAGGCCTTTGATGCGCTGATCACCTCTTGTATTCTCCTTGTTCGTCGCTCCTACTATATATTCTGCTCGGGGTGTTCTCATGAACAATAGTACCACTTCTCACATTTCTCCTCCTCGATACAGACATGCCATTCACGAAGACACGACTGGGCGCCTGGCTGCGCCGACTCACGCATATCACGAAGGCTAGGACTTCCTCGCATACCTCAGCCAAAGCCAATGACTCGGCATCTTTGATTCTCGCCAACGGCACCTCCTCGTCCTCGTCCTCAAGCTCCAGTTCCAGTTCCAGTTCGAGTGCCTCCCTGCCATTGGATCAGGAGGGGAACGACGGAACGACTCCAGTCACCGCTGTCCCTATCTCTCGTTACCCTGGCGGAAGCAGACCAGTCCCCTTCCTAACACGGCTCTTGGGAGTTGAATTTGCACATCCACGACCTGCTCCTTCGGTTCCTGTCAGCTCTGCCCCGCCTGTATGTCGCGACGTAACCACGGGACCAATGGCCAACTTGCTTCAGAACAACAATACTCCACCACCACCGACAATGCCAACCATACCGAGCCTATTACTAGATAACGACCAGTTGAGTCCACATCCGGGCTGTCCTCGCATCACGTCAAATACATCTGCACGGGAATTAGAAAACGCTCTCGGTCTCCACATGGTTGTCGATCATAGTCCTACGTCTCTCGACTCTGGTATTGCTCTACGGGACGAACTGGCAGAGCAGGTGCAGCCCTTCCCAAGATGGCTACCTACGACGATCGATACTGCCAGTCAAACCTACGTGCTCTCCTCTTTAGGTCTGACCCACAGTAGCTCTTTTGGAAGTGTTGTGCGTGCCAGACTGCGAGGATGTCAAGCGACAGATCCGGAGTACGCTGTGAAAATCTTCGAGAGGAAACATGTGATGCTGCTTCGCGACGATGACGAGGCGCATCACTTAAAACAGGATACCAGTACGAAAAAAGCCACAAAAATGGATCTCACCCTGGGGCTTGTACAGTCCGAAGTGGCAATGCTCAAGTTTTTGAGTGAGCAAAGGAACCCCTTCATTTCGGAGTTACTCTTGCAAGGAATGGATGACAAATTTATTTATCTTATTATGGTTTGTTGCCCGAGATTGTCCTTTACTGTACAGACAATTCTGATCACCCATCTAGCCTATATACCGGCCTGTTGACGCCAGCAAAATAACATTGGAGCAGTTCCGGCTGTACTCTGCGCAAGCGGTACGTAACTCTTCTGGATGCATCACCAGGTCCAGGTTGTGATACATTGTTTATTCAGGTAGAAGGTTTGTACTATCTTCACTTGCGGAACACAGTTCATTTGGACATCAAACCGGAGAATGTCATGCTTTCGCCGACGTCACCTCCCCATCTTGTCCTCATTGATTTCGGGATGTCACAGCGGCACATCAGCCCCGAAGAAACTACTTCTTTGCGGTGCGGAACAGTCAGCTACTGGGCCCCAGAGCTTTATGAGGGACATTCAAATGTCACAGGCGGGCGGTTGGACATTTTTGCGCTAGGATTGACTATGCTGTCTTGGTTTTGGGAGATTCATTTTCGGCCCAAAAATGAGCATGATAGACTGCTGGGGCTTCCCGAGACACAATGCACGCTTCTGGATGAAGGGTCGTTCCCCCGGTTTGATATGCCGAGGGTTTTTTTGAAGCTTCAAAAGCGGATGCAAGATGTGCATGGGTATCAAGGGAAATTGCAGGAGACTGTGAAAAGGGCCATGGAGCTAATGGATAAAGTGAGTGGCCATCTCTGCAAGCTACTCCCCCTCTGAGACACTGACACTAGATGACATTTTGGGAGTCTCAGCTTGCCTTAAAGACAATCCATGATGTCAAATCACATCCCTACTTTGACGGATTGGACTTCAAATGTCTTGTGGAGGACGCGATGAGAGCTGCCAACACACCTATCAGCAAAGAAAGTCGCTCTGATGCACTGAACATCGAAATCAGTGCTCTAAAAAATGCGTTGAGGCAGCGGGTCGCACCACACTAGAGGAATGTGATAAGGGCGTGTTGCAGCATTTTGACCTGCTGAAGATGGGACAGAAATGACGGGTAATGCCTTGAAGGTAACCGCTCACAGCAGTGACTTACGATATACATTACAACATAACAAATTTTTCAGTATCCTCTATAGGCATCGCGACATCTTGAACTTATTCCAGAGCTGCAACACGACGCCTGGACTTTTTGCTCGTAGAGTTACGAGCCGGAGAGAACTGTATCAGGTACCATTCGCTGCAGCTCGAGTGACACGTATCCGTGTTGAGCGAAGTGCACGTGTTTCCAGCATCTGCTGAGTCCTGGGTCCGTCTATCAGTGTCTGAGATGTTCAAGGATACCGTTAGCCTGGCATGTTCATGTGATGGACTCATAAGGATTTCCCTCCGAGTCAGAGGGAGCAAAGTATACTCATCGGGAAGACAGTAACACAGACACGTGGCGGTAGTGATCGCCTCGCGGCATCAGCCAACGAGGCAAGATGTCGCGCCCATAATGATGAGAGCAGTCGGCGGAAGTTACCAACATGGCATATATGAGGCAGCACAAAATGCCTCCACGAGCAATCACCAATTCATGAGTGAGAATCCGTCCACTGACACTTCCACCAGTGACCGTAGGACTGCATGTCTTCCTCACTGTCCCGACCGCTTGTCAAGTTGTAATCACAATTCACTGACACCACAAAATTTTGCTCCACCCCGGGTTGCTTCGAGCTGTGGATCGAACCCGATGCATTCAAGACTTAGAACGGACCAGGGACGAGTACAGTAGCTAGTCGATGTGATGGATAGTGATACATGAGAGTAGAGTAGAAAGCGTCATGGTTGTGCAACGTGAACAATGAAATTGTAGCTACATAGAAATAGAATGTGGGGGCATGAGAGTTGTTTGATCTATAGAGATATGTCTCCATAAGAGTAATCAGCGAGGTTGGAACGGTTAGGATGAACAATTGGTGCACCTTCATTGATCACGAACTATTGTCGTTAGGTTGATCACGAATTGCGTCGGATAAGCCATGGGCACGCAACAGGCCTGCATAGATTTCGGCCTTTGTCCTCCACTGCGCGAGCTCGACTTCAAGCTCCTTCACCTTTCTCTCGAGATGCTCGAGGTACTGGCGCTTGCGCTGACGGCTTCTATGCGCGGCAATCCGGTTGAGACGGCGCTTCTCCTCGAGCTCGGCGAGAAAACGTGGGGTCGTCTCCTCATCGACGAGCTCATCCTCCCCAGCGCTTTGGAGATATATGGCAGGTACATCAGATCCGTTGCTGGGGGGATTCCACGGCTGGGATGATGTGGATGCGTACATTCTATCGGTGGACTGGGAGGGGATGTGAGATGGCGTGACGAGGAGGAGACCGCCAAATTTACTCACTATATAACCAGCCTTGAGAAGCACAGCACGCCAAAAGAAGAAGGCTGTAGAGATCGCAGTCGACGCTGGCACGAGTGCCGCTTGAGTCATTGCTGGTAACGGATAAGAATTGCTGGACAAATGATAGCATGTCCACTTCTCCTTCGGAAGTCAGATCAAGGACTGAGACGAAGCTGTGACTAGATGCAGACTGCTTTTGACATTTCCGAGGCGAAGCAATATCCCACGACTACAGGGCGGAGCCGCAGAATGATTACTGACAAGAGCCAAAAAGGGAACAATAGACAGTAAGCCGGAAACTATTTGCCTTGTTGGTCTTTACGTCGCATGGGTCCAGCGCGTAGCCTTGCAACGTTGCGTAATGAATCTAACGAATCATGTACGAACAGCAGCCTAACTGTACGCATACCCCGAGGACCTCGAAGGGGGTCCAAAGATGAACTCAAGAATGAAGACGCCGCTGCTGTCGAGATAGGACGCGTGTGCGTTTTCGATTTCTTTGGGTACGGCGACTACATGAGTTGCGGATGCGGCCTTGGGAAGTTCAGTGATTTGACTGCGCAGACGCCACAGTGAGAATTCTCCCCAGCAACCGCAATTTCGGCCAAAAGGTTTGCGGCAGAGCAGTCATACATGAGTGAGTTTGCAGAGAAGCCACGATAGAGGCAGTACGAGCGGTTGCCACTCACACTGGCGTCGAGCCTCGGTGGACGACACGTCCATGCGGCATTGACGCGTGGGCGGCGGTTGATTGGCGTATTGATGCGGAAATCTTTGCTGTGTAAGTCAGGTCCTGACTCGGAGTCGTATGAAGCACAGCTGTCAGAAGACCGGTGAGCGCTGAGCTGTGATTCCGATCATTGACATATGGCAATGCCGGACCGCAATATGCCGGCATCGGGTCCGTGGTTCGAATCTCGAAGGAACCCGATTTGTGATTCGTGAATCGATTGATTGATAGAGTCCTCGACAGAGGCAGGAGTTTTCGTTGATCAAGTCATTTAAGAGCTCTTCGATAACTCCATGCCCATACACCCAATTCTTGGATTCAAGGGGGCTTTTGAAACTAAATCAAGGCGCGCTACCCCAGTACTCACCAGGGCGCTTAACATGAAGGTAAGGGGAAGTGCAGATGTGACTACGATACATCAGGTAGTCTGGTCAAGAGCTTGTCCACATCAAAAGTATAGCTACAGACGGGAATTAAGGGAGATGTAAGATAATCAGAGGGTGGTAAGCGCGAACGAGTCCATGGCTCTCGTAATGAAAGTATAAGAAGCGCTGTGTACAGGTATGAGTAACGTCCAGCGTAAAATCTGTCGTGAATATGTTCGTAAAAGTTCGTGGGCAGAATTCAAAAATGAGTGTGCGAGGACTACGTTCCTCAAGGAAGTGGAGTGTATGGCGGGGGCACCGACGAGAAACGATACGGTGGGGGCTCGTCAGGCGACGGCTTCTCGCTGGCACAGAGCGGTTGAGACGAGGATAGTCTGATGGCCGTTTCAGCAACGAGCCGTTGAGCCACAGCGTCAGGGTCGAGGATGACACCCATGCGTCGTGATCGTTTTTCAGAAATGTTCGAGTTGGGCGACGAGAATGAGCTCCGTTCTTTAGACGGTATGTGTACAAGTGATGGCACTAGACCATAGGTCAGTCACAACACAGAACGATATCAAAAGCAAGCAGACGTACAGGCAAAATCAACCCTCTCCCGTGTCGCATACAGCACGACTGCGTATTCGACTCCTCTTTCAGACTGACCGCGCGGCGGAGAAAGAGTCTTCGTGTTCATGTTCATGTTTGAGTTGGTCGTAGTGATGATGGAGGTGGGAGGGAGACTAAGCACCTTGCAGTGTGTGTCCAAGCACGCGCCGACATATATACGCGGACCCACAAAGAAGCGCCAGATCCCAAAACGGAACAACGACGAGGCCAGGGATGATGGTGTGATCAGAAGCACGTCAGACACAGATAAAAGAACAAGGACATCTCTCCAAATTTGTATGTGGTGGAAACGCAAAATAGACGAAAGTGAGATCCAGATTCCAGGAGGCCGTATTGAGTAAAATTGGCAGAAGTTCCATGTTGATAGCCGGTAAGGGACATCGTATCGAGCAAAAAATGAGCGAACTCAGACTGGCTAACATGATACTGACACACGTCAGCTAGGAAGGTGTGCTTTAATTGTACAGCAGGGCAAGCAGCGACTTTTGCCAAAAGGCATGCGAGCGCCAAGCAAGTCAAGAAAGCCTCAGCGCCAAGCGGATCAAGAAAGCCTCACGTTTAACTGGCTGCAGTGGCTCGGGACGTAGTTTAGCCAAGTCGAAAATCCCATGATGGCACCAGGCAGACGAACAGAATAGTCGTCGGAGCGGCAAATTCGGCATAGGAAGAAACGTGGCGGTATCGGCTACCGGACCGCCCGCCCTCCTTACAAATTTACCACCATGTCAATGTCCATTCCTCCCGCCTGTCGCCTGCTCGTTCCAACGGCCATCTTCGACCCCGTTTGCTCTGTTCGCCTGACATCTGCTGAATGACGGCCATCTCTTACTCTATGTTGCTTGTATCGCTCGCCCACTCGCCTGAGACCACTTTCCTGGTGAAGTCTATAAATTTAGTCGCGTGCTTTGGCGCGCAAGTGATCTCCACGCTCCTAGTCGCATGTAAGGACATGCCCCAAAAGAAGAACGATGTTGATGGTACGTCCTTGTTCTGCTCCTCCATAAATGGGGACAAGGGCCGCTCACAGACATGCCCCTGCAGGTAACGATCAAGATCAAGACGAAGCTTGGACTCGTACGGCAGCGACTCCAGTTCACGAAACGAGGTATTCAGTCAGCATGACTATCTGCAACGCACCAATTTCGCCGACCCCAAAATTGTGACTAGTAAGTACGAGCTCTAGTATCAGTATACTCTAGAGATCTGGCGGCCCAGGACTCGCTTCGTGTGGGCTTGTTTTTCTCATAGCTGGCAGTCTGTATTTCTCCCCGGTTCGTGATCTGTGAGGAAGGAAGGAAGCGTGTGTGACCTGTTCCACATTCCACGTACCCGGGCAATCACCATGTTGACATTTGAGATCCTCACAGCTCTGACTGTCGCCTCTGATGTGCTGAGTTCGAGCTTCATCATTCGCAACTCACCCTCGCTTCGCCATCTTTTCCCGCCTGATCTCCTTTCGGACCTTTCCTAAATTCTCTACTCTTCCGGATTCCTGGCATTGACACCGACAATTGGTGGGATCCCAACATCACTTTGCGATTTAGACATCGCTCTGAAGTTCCTACATTGCTGTGAGATCCCGACGTCACTGGCGTCGACGGTGAAATTCCTGGTCAAGCGCGCCGCCGCACCCATTGAGGGAAGAGAACACCCCTTCGAGCTTTGCTGTCCGCCCGAGTACGCCACAGTCTGGTCGACGCAGTGTGCACTACTTTCGCTGCCTGATTCCCCCCAGCGCATGTTGGGTCTGGTGAGATGGGTTATAGGTGCTAAGATGCTTTGCTGACGTGGCCTAGTGTGGCCCTACTAGGCCGCTCGGCTAGGTCTGGGAGCCTACGTACGAAGGAGTACATCCCACAGCCTCAAGCTGACGAGTCAGGTCAGAGAGACACAGCCTCTTCCTGCTCGTGCTTCCCTGTCGCAGGGCCGGAAGACCACTGATCGTTCCCACGCTCTCTTTTTCTCAACCATCATCGAAGACGCCCTTTCATCAACCAGCCTCTCTGCATGATTTGCCTGAAAATTTGTTCATGGCTACTACGCTGCTAAGGGTAACTTTCCCTCCTCTTTGTCGATGTTGGACACAGTCAATGATCACCTTTGAGTCTTTTAGCACTCGTGGCATACATCGCCTAACACGCCACACTTTGAAGAGGTGATTCGACTCCCACCCAGAATGTTAGACCTTGACCGACTCTGACCAGCAGCAGTCCAGAGACATTGTATAGTCCTCGAACACAAATCAGCCTGAATCTCGCGGAAGGCGCGAAAGTGGAGGCCGAAGTATTGAAGGCTTTCACACCCTTTACTCACTCTGCTTGTCTCCTCGTAGAGATCTTGAGTGGCTCAACTGATCTCCCTCGACGGCTGATTCTCAAGCTGGCCGACCACCGTGTTGGTGTCCGTGACGACGTGCCTTGGGATGAGGAGCGAGCACAACATCTCGAGCATGGGATCAAGAACTTCGTTGCTCAGTCCGTAGGAAATCCTTATCCTGACGGCGACGATGACGAGGACGAACCATGGCAAGAGGAGCTCCGCGTCTGGGACAAGAGACAGAGACTGCTTGCAGCCGAGGAAACCGCGTACCGGCGACTGCAGCCCTTCTGGGGATCCCTCGTCCCTACTTTCTACGGGAGGGTGTCGATTGACATCCGCGAAAGCGATCGCGAACCAATTCATCCCGTCCTTGACTACATATCTGGTGCTCTCATCGAGTTCATCCCCGGTCCCTCCCTGAACGACTTGAAGGTCGGAGTCGACATATCCATCGAAAACGCCGAGGCCGTCTCGCAGAGGGTGTTAGAGATGTGCCGTGTCTTGCGGCGCACCGGCGTCCGGCACGGGGATATCCATCTTGGCAACATCATTCTGCGTGAGCCCGCACACGACCCCGTGCTCATCGACTGGGGGCACTCCTCTCTCAACGACGATTGCACTACACGCGAAGAGCGATGGGAGCGCGGGAGGTATAGTTATCACGACGATATTCGTTGGTTGCTCGGTCCAGGTTCTGACCCACATCAGTTTTGGCATCGACGTTGCACGCCGTACGCCGATGCCGAGCTGGAGAGGCTTTTGGATCTGGGATATGGGAGTCGATATGTGAATGACGAATTGGAAAAAGAGATTGCGTATTGGGAAGGGGACTGTCCGTATGACAAGCTAGATGTGGATCCTGCAGTGGCGGTCCGGTGGCGGGCGAAGAAGGGCGAAAAGAGGGTGCGGTACATTGATGACCCCATGCCGACAGACATGGAGTAGCTCACTGCCCCGTCGTCCATGGTTACTAGATGAAATATGCTCGTGCACATGTTCAGTAAGTATCATGAAGGAGTCTCTGTAAGACGGAAACAATGCGCGAGTCAGGCGTGTTCCCAATGAGGCAGGTCGTGAACAACGCGGCATTATCCTCAGACTGAGCTGAGGCCTCACCTGCCGCTACATCCTCCCAAAAGCGGTCGTCCACCGTTGCTCCAGGACCTCCATTTTCTTCTCTTGCTGCCTTACTCTCTGTGAGCAGTGGGGCCGTCACACCCGCTGTCATTGTTGTCACTCTCGAGATCCCGATGAAACTGACAGTGGGTGGGATCCCAAAAACAGGACATCACTTCATCTACCGTCTGCGATCCCGACCTACCTCCTTCCCATTACACAGATGATCGCAATTTAAAATCCAGTCTCAGATCACCAACCCCCGAGGCGCACCTCCCACTACTCAGGCAGAGATTTGCGATCATTTGGACATTATCGCTAGCGTGCGCGGCGGGATGATGTGCTTTCTCCCCCGCATCACCCGACCTACCCCAGATCATCTGAGTCGCCACGGTACACCAGAAAGCTCATATGAGAGACGCGCTACGACAAGGCTCGTCAGGCAGCGAAGATCGTTGAAAGAACACCGGCAGATCACCCGACTCGATTTCACAATTCTTCAACTGAGCGCTCGCCCAGATCATCCGACCCGCCACGCTAATTGCTCAGATGATCCAAGTAAGCGCTGCTCAGATGATCTGGGGTATGACAGACGCGCTACGCGCTCATTGCCGTACGCGTCAGTCACCTGGCGTCGGTCTGTCAGATTTTAGATACGCACCAGACCCAGATATCATATCTTTTGGCGGTATCATGACAGAGCAAACAGTACGTCGCGGCACAATAGCCTTCTGGATCATGATCATGAACGTATGAAGAGCCATCGAACGTGTCGTTGGACCGGGTTCGTTACAACTCGGACTCCGACTCGATTCCGAGACCATGCCGACACCGGCATCGTCATTTTTCTTGCCACGTGAAGCTTGCAGCTCTCCGTTACCTTCATGGGAGGCAATAATCCATTTTCATACTTCCGCAAGACCTCACTGTGACAGGCCTTTGCGTCTAGATGAAATCATGGAGGGCATCACACACAAACCTGTGATCGATTACAATTCATAACAGCCTGCTAACACTCAGGCTGGCGAGAGTCTGACTGACTTTACGTAGTGGTCATACTGCGCATGCTCATCCGACTATATTCACTGCAAATTTTGAACGTCAAACAACCCAAAGAGTGAAAGAGCACACAATCTCACATGCGCTTGAATCATGTGACATCAGCAAGACTACCCGATCGGTTGTCCCATTTTGGGGTTTTCAGGTTGTGATCCATTTTTCTACCCCTTCCTGTGCCTTCGCCACCCGCGCTTTGCTGCTATAAATTCAAATTTGGCTCTCTAAACATGTCTCTCAGTGCTCACCAGTGGAAAGAGGAAACTCACGCGAGGCAGACCAGCTAGGATTGCGAAACCCCGGGTAGGTTGTTGCTGTTTCGGACATAGGTTGTGAGGTTGTCGGTTGTCAGGTTTTTGGTCAAATTTTGGCAGGGACAACCTCTGACAACCTCCGACAAGCGATCGGGACGAGTTGCTGATGCGTGTTTGCCCACTGCCAGTGGTGCAAGTACTGCTGACAGTTGGAGGAGAACACGCCTGTCTCGTTGGTTTTCAATCGCACCAATCTCACACCGCACGCCTCTCCCAGTCGTTCTATGCGCCCTGGGACCTTTCCGCCGCCGCCGTCAAGACGTCAAGCCCGAGATGTCCCGAGATCTCTAGCTGGCCTGTCTTTTACCCAGCTGTGTTCGAACTCACCCTTGCGGCTTCGCATCTTTTCCCGCCTTATCCCCCCCTCCCAAACTTTCCACTCTTCTGGGTCTTGACATTGGTTCTGGCTCCCTGACACTGACATTGACAGGTGGTGGGATCCCGAGATCACCTTGAGATCCCGACATCGCTGTGAGATCCCGACATCCCGACATCGCCGTGGGATCCCGACATCCCGACATCGCCGTGGGATCCCGACATCCCGACATCACTCACAATCAGTGGTCAAAGCGCGCTGCAGCTGGCGCACCCCCTCCAAGAAAAACTTCGCTCTCTGATTTCCCAGATCGCCCGAGTACACCGCAATCTTTCGCTACCTAATTCTCCTGCCTAGCGCGTGCCAGTGTCGGGTCTGCTGATCTGGGGTTGTAGGCGCTAAGATGATCTTGGGTACTTTGCTAGCGTGGCCCTGGGCCAGACGCGCTACGCGTATGCGTGATTCACCTGAAATGAGAAGTGACGCCGACGTGGACGTGTCTTGTTGAAAGTACATAACATTTTCGGCTCAGAGGATACTGTTCTTGTTCTTGAGATCAGTTTGCGGCTCTGGGCCACCCCTTCTCTTCAACACCCGATTCCGCCGCGCGTTGCGCGTCATGATCCCCAAGCCGACGTCCTCCCCAACGCAGTGGAGAAAGCAGCGTCTTACCATCTCCCACCTTACCCCCACTCCCACCTCATTAACATTGCAAGATCCGAAGACAACACTACCGCGGGCCCGGGGGTTGATTCCACTTAAGGGATCCCGCCTGCACGAATGGGATGACACCTGGGAGACCCACACTCTACTCCGAATCCACTTCCTCTCGGGGCGGGGCACCAACCGCGTTTGAGTGATCTTGGGAAGTGAACATCGGCCGAACCATTATACGACGCGCTAGCCTGAGCTGCTGCGTCAGTCACCTGGACCTGTATACGCGACACAGGAATCATTTTTTTGGTTGGAACATAACAAAAATGAAGGAAAGAGTGGATAGGAGTCGCCCACACTAGGCGGGGGTGCAGTAGCTTTCCGCTGTCGTCATCTTTCCTTCCACACTCATCTCAACCCGCCTTATCACCCCAGACTCGTAACCGTGCAAGATCCGAAAAGACGCACTGGACTCTCCATTCCTCCGTGCGCTGTGAGATCCGTCCGTCCGCCACCCACCCGGGCTGCTCCGAGCTGGATGCCTGGGATCCCGACGTCCCCGCAGTACAGTATTTTAGTGCCAAGTGGAATGGACGTTGACAGACCGAATCCCGAGATCACCTTTACCTTTGCCTGACATTTGCTACTTATCCCGACATCAATCAATCACTGTGAGACCACTTCGCACTCGGGTACTCGCATACCCGCAGTCCTTCCCCAGATCACCCGCCAGCCACCCTCCTGATGTGGGGAATCAAAGCGCAGATCTTAAATCCTGATCGCTAGCGTGGGCGGGTCCCCAGATCACCCGACACTTTACAATTGCTACTTACCCCAGATCACCCGACACTTCACAGTACCTACCCCAGATCATCTGAGCGCTCGCTGCCTAATACCCCAGATCACCCGACCCGCCACGCTAGAGGGCTCAGATGATCCGAGTAGGCGTCGCTCAGATGATCTGGGGTAAGTACACAGTCACAGTGGGCGCTGCTCAGATGATCTGGGGCATGACAGACGCGCTACGCGCTCATTAACGCTCACGTACGCGTCAGTCACCTGGCGTCGGTGTGCTCGGATTTTAGATATCTATCGAAAAGAAAAGTTCTCTTGGATACAACGCGAAGAAAGAGCTCTTCCAAAAGTTAACCCATATATCACGGTCATATCATTTGGCGGTATCATAGCGAAGCAAGCGAGCAGTACGTATCAGTCAGTCAGTAGTAATCATACAACGAAGGGAAAAGATAGAGGTGAGATGAGTGAAATCAAGAAAGAAGAAAGCATCGATATAGTACAAGTGGGTCGTGGGGCAAGGCGCAGGGAATGAAACGGGTGCTACTCGCCATCAACATCCATCCCCTCCGCCGCGCCCCCGTTCCGCACCCTCCTCCGCCCGCGCCGGTCGCGGTCGTCCTCCTCGCGCTTCACCTCGTCGAGCTCCTCCTCCTGCACGTCACCGAGCGGACTCCCCCCGCTCCCCCCGCCAAAGTCGAACGACGCGCCCCCCGTGGAGTAGCTCGACACCGGCTCGCCGCGCAGCCCGCGCAGCTCATTTTCGAGCTCGCGGTTCCGCGCGCCTTGGGCTGTTACCAGCTGTTGCAGGAATCTGCCACGCACATCAGTTGAAGCACAACTGGAGAGAAGGTAGAGACCCACCGAATATACTCAACACTCTTCGTCAGGATCATACCCTTGTTCGCCTTGATGACCCCGCCCGCCGCAGCCGCCGCGCTCTGCCCCTGGCCGGGCACCACATCCGCCACACCGCCCGGCGGCGGGCTCTCGTCCTTCAGCAGCCCGCCCCACAGGTCGTCCGGCGCCGGCGGGCTCGCGGCGTTCGCGCTGCTGCTCCCGTTCGGCGTCGCGCCCTCCAAGAGACACTCGGGGATGAGCGTCGCGAGCTCCGTGATCTTCTCGTTGATGTTGTCCCGCCGCCGCCGCTCCACCGCGTTGTGGCTCTCCCGCCTCCTCCTTCGCTTCTCGTTCGCCAGGAGGCTCTGCTTGTCCTGTCCTGCCCCGCCCCCACCCCCGCCGGAGAAGTTGGGAAAAGACGCTGAGACACCCAGGCCTTCGTCTGCTGCAGCAGGATAGTGGTTGTAAGGGAGGGAATGGGGGTTGCCGAGGGAGTCGGGCGTGGGCGGGATGTACCAGCCGGTGCTGAGCGCGGAGGAGGGCGGCGGGGACGCGGCGGCGGTGGGCCGCGTGGGGATCATGATGTGCGCGGGGTTCGGCCGGGACCCCGCACCGGGTGGGGGCGAGGTGGAGGAGATGCTGTTCGTGCGCCGCGCGCGCACGCTGCGCGTCGGGCCTGGGCCGATGCTCGGCGGGCGGCTCCGGCTCCGGCTGCGGCTCGTCCCGTGGGTGTTGTGGCTGTTGTGGTGCGTGTTGTGGTGGTTGTGGTTATGGTGATTATCATAATTCCCGCTCGCGAGCGGTGGGATCGTCGAGTTGAAATGCGGGGAGAAATGGTAGGGCGGGGCCGTATACGGCGGGGCGCTGATGTCGAATATGTTGTGCGGCTGCTTCGGCTGGCTTGTACTGCGCTCGCTGCTCACAAGCCCCACGAGGTCGTCGTCCGCGAAATCCATCTGCGCGACGTTGTACGATGGGAAGAACGAGGACATCGTAGTAGTAGTACCAGATCAAGTCACTCTCCCACCCACACAACACACACACTACCACCCCACGTTTCATACTCCGATGATCGATCGATCGGGACCGGGATGTGGGGGGGAAAAAAAGCGAAAACTGGGGCTGACGACAAAGCCAAATTCGTAGTGCGGGATTTCGGCCGTCTAAGGGTTTACCCGCGACTCCCCTGCCTACGTCCTCACGGGTGGTTTACTGCACGTCTCTGCCCGTCTTGACTGGCCACATCCAGAGTGCTGCACCGATGGCATGGGTACGGCAGTCCTAGTCCAAAGCGCGTCATACCCATGCAATGGCATGCATGGGAAGAACCTTCTTCCTTTACCTTTCCCTTCTTACCTTCCTTGCCTTCGTCCAATCAGATCAGATCAATCAGAAATTACTGGGACCCTTACGCACTTTACGGTTTTGCGCATCGCGGCAACGATACCGCGCTATTATGCCCACCACCAGACTCCGCTTACCGGCTTGGAGATACCTGCGAGCTCCGTGCGAGGTGCAGATTCAGAAGTGCGCGCAACATCCGCTGGTTGGGTTGGGCTTGGGAATCGGATTGGATTCGCCCCCCAATCTCCCCGCACGGATTCGGCGTTCGGACAATTCGGCTTTGGATCTGACGGGCAGGGAAGTCCGTGCCCCATATGTAAGTACGAATGATGGTACCATGGGGAGGCTCCAACGTTGGCTGTGCCTGGCTGGGGGGTTACGAAATAAGGATGGGGTGGGTCCGTGCAAAGTTCGGAGAGCGTCGAGCACGGTGGGATGGACGAGAACAAGAACAAGAACGATGGACGGGAAATGCGAACACAGCCCCTATCCCGTACATTGGCACGACGGAGCCAGTCATACCAGCATACCAGCCATGTGTCCTCCTCGTGCTAGCATGGCCGAAATGAATGATGTATGAGCGAATGAGCACAGGTCGGTACGGTACTCACCATCTCGACAGTACGGAACCGGTATGTGGAGCATGAAGAAAGACCATCACTGCCGCTTTGGTCTTGATTTTCTGATTGCACAGAGATGGATGGCCTACTGCACGGAGATGGTGGGCAGGAATACTGCGTGGCGTCGGAGATGCAAGCACGTACCGGTTGAGGAATGGACGTGCCAGTCCGACGGATGTCTACAATGAACGATGAACACCAGTCGATTCGGAGAAACAGACGCTTGTGTGATGCGTGCACGTACCTAAATCGCATAACGATACCGCGTTGGGCAATCGAAGGTAGGATTAGGACTGGGAGTGCTGAAGCGGTCGAACGGACGTCTGAATAACACGAGCGTCTGAAGTTCTGGTAAGTAACACAACACAGTTTGACATAATCTTGTGGGCATTGTTAGAATGCTGGTATACTACTGCGTGGAGTTCGAGATGCAGGCACGTACCAGTTGAGGAATGAACGTACCAGTTGTTCAGATGTCTAGAATGAACCGGAAAAACAGACGTGTGCGGAGAAACGGGTCTTGAGAATACCTACCACTGCGTTGAGGGGAGCAAACGAATTCACAGAACGCTCCACGGATGTCTGCAATGAATCGTTCACTTCGGGAAAATTGTACGCTTGTGTGCACGTACCTAAATCGCATAACGATACAGCGTTGGTAAAACTGGGAGTGACGTCTGAATAACGAGCGTCTGGTAACACAACACGTACCTGTAGAACGTTTGTCATTACCGCTCTGGGGCAATTGAACTTGAGGAATACATTGAGAAGGGAACGGCGGAGACGGAGAAACGAGACAAACACGAGCATGGTACCTGTCTTCCTGGCGGATAAACAAGAGCTCGACGACGTACCTGACATGCGCCAGAACGCGTAACATTACCGCGTTGGGCAATCGGAGGTGTGCACCTCACGAAAGACGGGCTCGAACGAACCGCGGACGGAGAAACAAGGGTACCTAAACGCATAAAGATACCACGTTGAGGCGTTGGAACAGTGCTACGGAGAAACGACACGGTACCTAATGCCAGTTTAAGGCTGTTAGAACTCACGATGAGCAGTGGGTCGGAGAAATAACTGTGTACGGAGAAAGAAGAATACGGTACCTAAAACGCATAACAATACCACGCTGGGGAGTTGGAACTCACGATGAATCGCGGACGGAGAAATGACTGTGCAGGCAGGAACGCCGAGGATAGGCTGGAGCGTCAGAACGCATAACGATACCGTGTTGGGGGTTTGGACAGAAACTGAGTGGGGATCTCGGAGAGAAGTTGCGGACGCTCTTGATCAACCAAGCGAAAAACACACCAGTGTACGGACGTTGCTATGGGAAAGTGAGACTTGCTGAACGGACCCGAACACTAAAACGGACCTCGCAACGAGACTTCCACAAATTCGTAGTCCAATCACTGTCAGCGGAAAAGGACTCAGACCCATCGGCGAATCGGAACGCACCCAACCCAACCCCAAAGCCATTGACAATGTATTCCCCCGCGTAACGAGACGCGGGGAAACAAACATAAGCGAGGTTACGTTCACAATGTTTACGTTCCCGGAACTTGGTGTGTTACGTTCGTTCACGGAACTTCGAGTGTTACGTTCCCGGAACTTGTAACTCGTTACGTTGACGGGGACAATGAATGGGGGAACGTCGGGCTGCATGGCGTAAATCGCGCTCCCTCCTTACCCCCAAGAGCCTTCCGGTTTGCCTGCCGAGAAGGGGAGCAGTAGGGCGAAGGAGGGGAGCAGTTGCATACGCGTGGAGGAGGAGAGGTGTTGCTCGAGCCCTGGGTCAGTGACGTAGGGGAGGAGAGATATGCCGGACGAACGAACCGACATTGTGAGAAGTCTACAGTGAGTGCTTCATAAGAGTAAGAGTAAGAGTAAGAGGGAGAGGGAGAAAGAGAAAGAAGGAAGGGGGGGGAAGGGGGGAAGCCCAGCGTCGAAGGCGTCGGAGAATGTCATCACGAAAAACAAGAGCGCGCATGGTCCACCAGTAACCTGCCCCGAAAAGAGAGATGGTGACTTTGACTCGGAGCCGGCGAGACACAAGCAGTTTGAGGAGCAGCAGGAGGTGCCTACGAGCTTGCAACAAAGGAACAGGACAGAACGTAAGTTGATTGGCGGCGAGAAGAGAGACAGCGAGCGAAACCTGGATAGAAAGAGAGAAAGCGCGAATGCATGAGCAATGTTAAACAGAAAACGCAACATAATCAGCGCGCACCTTCAACGCGACGATTGAATACATTTTGCGAACAGCAGTACATGATGAGTGATAGAGAAATAGAACAAAAGAAAAGCGCGCCCAGCTGACTTGGTCGCGGAGCCGCGCAAGAGACAAGGGACAAGGGCGCGCGCCTGGACCTGGCAGGTGTACACAGACGCCCATGTCATTACCCACACGTGTTGCATGAATATATGATCACATTACAGTGACATAGATTCGAAAGAGACTCGGACCCGGACCCAAACCCAGGGTAGAAAGACATACACAGTCTAAGCGGACGAGGGACGCGCAGAGTCGGGATCGGGCTTGAGAACGGGTGACACATGGGTTGAGGCGGACGAGCGGTGGTGAGGCGAACGAGTGATGCTCGAAGTCAGTCGGTGAGGTGCACGCAGATAGCCGTCGAAGTATGCGAATGATATAACCACAGGTTCATATGGGCGAAGGCAAGTCATTGACGACGAGGTGGAGACGCACTGATAAGACGAATGAGTCGGTTATGACGTGAGGGGGGTACCCTCGCAGTGGTTCTCTTGCTGGTGGGAAGAAGAGAGAGGGAATCCCATACAAATGGCGAGGAGGGGAGACATGGCTGAACGAGCGGCGACTCTTATTTGAATAGCGAAAGTCAGGAGTGGGGTAGCGCGCCCCGATGACCTCGTCTATGTATATGTCGCGCACTGATGACCTGCCCCAAGAGATAAGGAGCCGAGTCCCGACTCACATGAGTGATGCGGATAAGAGCTGTACGTGAGCTGTCGCGATAGCCGACCCCAGTATGAAGCGTAGGGACCAGGACTAGCAAACAAGGAAGAGCAGGATAGGACAACGGAGAGACAAGCGGGAACGAGAGAGGCACCAAAGAACGACGACCACACAGGAAAGCGAAAACAAAACAGGGAAGAGGATGGCAGAATCGAAGCACGGTCTTAAGTCAGTCAGGCGCGCCCGAGTCCCGACTCACATGAAGCCTCACATGTCCACACTAGACGTGGTACTGCGGATAAGCGTCAAGCGTCAGATAGCGATAGGGTCTCGACATTATGGCGCGAAGGACGACGACAGAGGGAGAGAAAACAAGAAACAAGAAACGAGGAAAACGCAGAATGGCGACATATTTATGTCAGGCGCGCACTGCGCCTCGTGATCGCCATTTCGAAGCTGGTGGTCGGTCATCGGGTCGGTCAGTTGTGGGGCCATGGGGTGTCGTCGGGGAATGTTGTGACCGAGGGTCGCCGGAGCCTTTGCATTTGACACGGACTTGGCAGCGGGGGTTATCTCGGTTTGGCACGCAAGCGCATGTGAGTGCAAATTTGGGGCTTGGGGCGCGACCATCAGCAGATGATGAGACAAGGCGTTTGTATTTGGTATCGAACAGTGGTGGTATCTTCCGAGAAAGGGTAAAGCTGGGTATCCTGCTTTGAACGCGTTAGCGGCGAGCAGAGGAGGACCGTGACCATCTTACAGTAATAAGCTAGTACACAAAGCCAAATTATGAGGAGAACGATAAGAATCCGCGTGCGTATCAAGACCTAACGCAAATGATCAACACGAAACGGGCGGGCGAAGACGTGTATGACACTTACACTCCGTCTTCTCCCCGAGTCGCTCCACCAACCCCATCTCCAGTCACCATCCTCGAGCCCGGGGCGGGCTGCACGTGTATCCTGCCACTGCCCTTATCCTTCGTGTACGTCCGCGCCTTGAACTCCCTATCCACGATATCTTCGCGCGGATCGCGTTTCGCCAGCCCAGATCCTTCGGGAATGGTTGGATGGCAGCAGCCTGCGTCAGGATCAGACAGGAAAATATTGGGAGAGAGGCCAAAGGCGTACAACAGCATGTCAAGAAGTACCCAAGGCCGTCGCTCATGGTGATGACGGGCGGAAGTAGAGAAGGGCGAAGAGCCGATCACAAGCCAGTGGAACAATTGCTGCGAGTCATGGACAGGCCAAGTAAACGTGAGATAAGGGCCGCCTAGCGTAATGGTTAACGCGTCACTTTCCGGTGCAAGTCCAAGGTGAAGATTGCAGGTTCGAATCCTGCGGTGGTCGGTGAGGTGTCCGTACTTCATTTTTTTCTGGCTCGAAAAGTCGAGTGGCGCGTACCCGCCGTACCGCCGTACCTTTGCTATAGCTAATCGCTAGCACTGCGAGACTCGGTAAACCGATAAATGACGTGGCAAACAACACATGTACAGACGTCTGACTTGTCCGGAACTATTGTTGTTGTTGTTTTGTACTCGAACTACCATAAGCGAGGGTACCCTTCCAGGTCCTCGACGTAAGGGTACAGTTGTGTTGTTGTTCATACAGAACTCATCTCCTTCCATGCAATGGTGAAGACCAGCAAGGGCAAGTACTTTCCGGCAACCTGTATTATTGTTCCCTTTTTGGCCCTTGTCAGTGATCATGATCATCCTGCGGCTCCGCCCTGTAGTCGTGGGATATTGCTTCGCCTCGGAAATGTCAAGAGCAATTGTCATCTAGTCACAGCTTCATCTCAATTCCTGATCTGACTTCCGAAGGAGAAGTGGACATGCTATCATTCGTCCAACATTCTTATGGTTCTTATCCGTTACCAGGGATGACTCGAGCGGCACTCATGTCAGCCACCTGAACAGCCTCTTTCCTTCGGGGGGCTGTGCTCTCCAACCTGGTTATATAGGGAGTGGTTTTTGGCAGTTTCCTGTTCGTCACGCCATCTCACATCCCCCTCCCATATCTGTCAGAGTCCACCGATAGAATGTACGCATCCCTATCATCCCAGCTGTGGGGTCCCCCCGACAATGGATCAGATGTACCTGCCATATATCTACAAAGCGCCGAGGATGACGAGCTCGTCGATGAGGAGACGAACCCACATTTTCTCGCCAAGCTCGAGGAGAAGCGCCGTCTGAACCGCATTGCCGCGCAGAGAACCCGTCAGCGCAAGCGCGAGTATCTCAAGCAACTCGAGGAAAAGGTGAAGCAGCTTGAATTTGAGCTCGCGCAGTGGAGGAGAAAAGCCGAAATTCACGCGGGCTTGTTGCGTGCCTATGGCTTATCCGACGCAATTAGCAATGAGCCGGATGACAGTCGTTCATGATCAATGAAGGTGCATTAATTGTTCATCTACACCGTCCCAACCTTGCTGATTATCTTTTTGAGACATATCCGTCTCTAGATCAAGTGCCCTCCTTCCAAATTGAATAAGGCGTTGCTACGCGTATAGTAAAAGAGTCATTATATAGTGTTGTGTATCGTAAGTCATGGCCTGAATCATCATCTCGTTGTCTATAAGTCATCATTCGTCTCGGCGTCAGCTCTAATAGTTTGTGCTTCTGCAACACACTCCTGTGACCATACTTCTCTATCGGTGTCTTCCTGACACTTTCTTAGGGCATTGATCTCGGTGTCCAGTGCATCAGAGCGTTCTTTTTCGCTAATAGGTGTGTTATCAGCACCCCTCGCATCCTCTACAAGACGTTCGAAGTCCAATCCCTCGAAGAATGGATGTCGTTTGACATCCCGAATTGTTCTGAAGGCACGTTGAGAGTCCCAGAACGTCATCTAGTGCCCGGGTATCAGACGGGGGGTAGTAGCTTGCAGCGACGGTGACTTACCTCATCCATCAGCTGCATTGCCCTCTTCACGGTCTCCTGTAATTCTCCTTGGTACCCATGTACATCGTCCATTCGCCTCTGAAGCCTCAAAAAGGCCCTCTCAATATCAATCCGCTGATATCTCTTCTGGTGCCGGAGCGTCCATTTCGTCTCTGGAAGGCACTCCTCATCACTTTCAGCTGGAAAGTGAATGTCCCAGAACCAACAGAGGAAAGTCAATCCAAGCGCAAAGATGTCCATGCGCCCGCCTGTGACGTTCTCGTAGCCCACGAAAAGCTCTGGAGCCCAGAAGTTGATTGTCCCAGCTGTGGGGATATTGGGTTTGTCGGGGCTGCAATGCGGCTTCGACATCCCAAAATCGATAAGGACAAGATGAGGAGGCGATGTCGGCGAGAGCATGACATTCTCCGGCTTGATGTCCAGATGTATCGTGTTCCGCGAGTGAAGAAAGCTCACACCTTCTACCTAAACAACAATATATCAGAACCTGGACATGGTGATGCAAGTCAAAGGAGAAACATACCGCTTGCGCGGAGTAGAGTCGAAATTGCTCTAATGTCATTTCTTTTGCATCGAAAGGCTGGTATATAGGCTGGTAAGTGATCGTGAACATATGCCCAGAGGAAAAAGAAGGCGGGAGACACACCATGATGAGGTATATACGCTGGTCATCCATGCCTTGCGCGAGTAACTCAGAAATGAAGGGGTTCCCCTGCTTAGTGAAAAACTTGAGTATCTCCACTTCGGACTGGAGATCCTTCAAGTCGAAATCGTGTCTTTCGACTCTTGTCGCACCGGTACCTCTTTTCTTGTGGAGCGCCCTATCGCCAGGGCGGAGGACCATTATCTTCCTCCTCTCGTAGAATTTCACAGCGTACTCCGGATCTGTCGCGTGGCATCCCCTCAGTCTGGCACGCACGACGCATCCGAAACCACTACTTTCGGCCAGACCTAAGGAGGAAAGCACGTAGGTTTGACTAACGGTATCGATCGTCCTAGGAAGCCATCTTGGGAAAGGTTGCACCTGCTCTGCAAGTTCGTCCCGTAGAGCAATACAAGATTCGAGAGACGTAGGACTATGGTCGACAACCATGTGGAGACTGAGAGCGTTGTCTGGTTCTCGTGTAGATGTATCTGACTCGATGCGAAGACAGTCCGGATGTGGACTCAACTGGTCGTTATCTAGTAACAGGCTCGGTATGGTCGGCATGGTCGGTGGTGGAGGAGTATTGTTGTTCTGAAGCAAGTTGGCCATTGGCCCCGTGGTTACGTCGCGACATACAGGCGGGGCAGAGCTGACAGGAACCGAAGAAGCAGGTCGTGGATGTACAAATTCAATTCCCAAGAGCCGTGTCAGGAAGGGGACTGGTCTGCTTCCGCCAGGGTAACGAGAGATAGGGACAGCGGTGACTGGAGTCGTTTCGTCGTTCCCCTCCTGATCCAATGGCAGGGAGGCACTCGAACTGGAACTGGAACTGGAGCTTGAGGACGAGGACAAGGAGGTGCCGTTGGCGAGAATTAAAGATGCCGAGTCATTGGCTTTGGCTGAGGTATGCGAGGAAGTCCTAGCCTTCGTGATATGCGTGAGTCGGCGCAGCCAGGCGCCCAGTCGTGTCTTCGTGAATGGCATGTCTGTATCAGGAAGGAGAGATGTGGGAAGTGGTGTTGTTCATGAGGACACTGACAGAATATATAGTAGGAGCGACGAACAAGGAGAATACAAGAGGTGATCAGCGCATCAAAGGCCTATTGTCCTAATCGGTTCATTATTGTTCGGCCAGAGACAACGGGAGGCGTATCAAATGTAGGTCTAATCAGCATGGCGACCGTTCCCATGTATACCTTCAGCAGGAACGACGAGACGTTGCCATTCCCGAACTCGGTAGCAGACGACGCCGCGAACTACAGGAGCCTTGTGCAGCGAGACAAGCATCTGAGAGATCCGGTGCTCTTTGGCTAGTCTGACTTTTGAAGTTCAGTGAATGTAGTGGGATGGTTGTACGCGGATTATGGATGTGGATTATTGGTACCCCCTCGAAGGTCAAAAAGAGCTGCAAGGCTCACGTGGCAAAAAAAAAGAGGATGCCGGCAGCAGACAGCCGGCATGGCGTCGGAATCGAGTCGGAGTTGAAACGAACCCGGTCCCGCAAAACTCGAACTTGTCGAAGGCTTCATACTAGTTTATGATCATGATCCCCAAGCCTTTCGTGCCGCGATTCGCACTAGTCGTATGATCGACCTGGGCCACTGATCGACTCGATTGCAAGGCTTGAAGGATCTGAGCAAGCGTAATTCTCTAAAGTCCCCAAACAGCGCGAGTGATGCAGCTGCCTTAGTGGCGAGTGGCGAGTAAGCACTACCCACAGGAAGTAAGGTGGCAAGAAAGAGAAGAGAGGGATCGGGGTAATGATGGACGACCGCGTTTGGGTGGACGCCGCGGCAGGTGAGGCCTCAGCCTGAGGATCGTGACGCGTTTGTTCTGCGTTTTCCCCGGGATGTACGCGCGGCTTCTGGCCTGACCCGCACGAATATCATTCTGCAATGAATCATTCATGATACTTACTGACGATGTGCACGAACGGATCACATCGAATAAGATATCTACGACGGGGCAGCGAGCTACTCCATGTCCGCTGGCATGGGGTCATCAATGTACCGAACCCTCTTTTCGCCCTTCTTCGCCCGCCACCGGACCGCTACCGCAGGATCCACATCTAGTTTGTCATACGGACAGTCCCCTTCAAGTTCCCAATACGCAATCTCTTTCTCCACTTTGTCATTCACGTATTTACTCCCATATCCCAGATTCAGAAGCCTCTCCAGCTCGGCATCGGCGTATGGCGTGCAACGTCGATGCCAAAACTGATGTGGGTCAGAACCTGGACCGAGCAACCAACGAATATCGTCGTGATAACTATACCTCCCGCGCTCCCATCGCTCTTCGCGTGTAGTGCAATCGTCGTTGAGAGAGGAGTGCCCCCAGTCGATGAGCACGGGGTCGTGTGCGGGCTCACGCAGAATGATGTTGCCAAGATGGATATCCCCGTGCCGGACGCCCGTGCGCCGCAAGACACGGCACATCTCTAACACCCTCTGCGAGACGGCCTCGGCGTTTTCGATGGATATGTCGACTCCGACCTTCAGGTCGTTCAGAGAGGGACCGGGGATGAACTCGATGAGAGCACCAGATATGTAGTCAAGGACGGGATGAATTGGTTCGCGATCGCTTTCGCGGATGTCAATTGACACCCTCCCGTAGAAAGTAGGGACGAGGGATCCCCAGAAGGGCTGCAGTTGCCGGTACGCGGTTTCCTCAGCTGCAAGCAGTTCCTGTCTTTCGTCCCAGACGCGGAGCGCTTTCTGCCATGGTTCGTCCTCGTCATCCTCGCCTTCATGATATGGGTTTTCCACAGACTGAGCGACGAAGTTTCTAATCCCTTGCTCGAGATGTTGTGCTCGTTCTTCATCCCAAGGCACCTTGGCGTAATTATAGACACCAACACGGTGGTCAGCCAGCTTGAGGGTGAGGCGTCGAGGTAGATCAGCTGGACCACCCAGAATCTCTACGAGTAGACAGGCAGAGTGAGTAAAGGGTGTGAAAGCCTTCAAAACTTCGGCCTCCACTTTCGCGCCTTCCGCAAGAGTCAGGCTGATTTGCGTTCGAGGACTGTACAATGTCTCGGGACGACTGCTTGCGAAGATTTATAAACTTCTGACGTTGCGGGTGGGAGTCGCCTTACCTCTTCAAAGTGTGGCGTATGAGGCGATGCATGCCACGAGTGCTAAAAGACTAAAAGGTGATCATTGACTGTGTCCAGAATCGATGATGAGAAACATGTTACCCTCAACGACTTAGCAGCCATAAGCAGATTTTCAAGCAGGTTATGCGTAGAGGCTGGGTGATGAAGGGCGTCTTCGATGATGGTCAAATGATGGTTGAGAAAAAGAAAGCGTGGGAACGATCAGTCTCTTGGCCCTGCGACAGGGAAGCACGAGCAGGAAGAGGCTGTGTCTCTCTGACTCGTCAGCTTGAGGCTGTGGGATGTACCCCCCGTACGTGGGCTCCCAGACCTAGCCGACCCTCTTCGATCTTGAGTAGTACTGATGGTGGGCCTTGCTTCGGAACCCATTAAGGACAGAATTCTCTTCCGCCCCGCAGTGTGCACTCCCGACCGAGTTCATTTGCAATCAATTTGGCTGTTCCGTTGACAGATATAGCAGCGCGCCACCATGATATGCATCGGACTGCTTCAAGCATCCTCACAGGTCGTGATATGAGCTACCAGGAGAATCCGGCGACAGGCCTTAAGCAGCATCCCGTCATTTGATATCAATACTATTGCTATCCGGGAAGCTCAATTAAGAGTTTTTGAACAAAATATGAGGCAATTATCTATGTTGTACATGGCGCAAGAATGTGGCGCATCGGTACCCAGTGGCCGGACCCTTGTCTGCGAGCCCTGGCTGATCTGTTCAGGCCTGGTCCCACAGTGGTGTGGGGCGATGTATGTAGTAACTTCTCGGAAATCCCAAACTGGGATTCCGGCCAGCAAGAGCTGACAGGGCCTCAGATGATCTGCGGAACCAGGAGTAGACATTGCCTAGAAAGGATGCGATGAGGCAGTTCCGGGAGAGCAGCGCAGGTATATAAGGTGAGCAGACAGAAACAGTGAATGAACAACAACATCTCTCAATTGCTCTACTCACTCCAACAACTGAACATTGCCATGTCGGGCCGCTTCTTCTTTAAAAACAGAATTTCTACTGTACGTTGCATCATTTCTAGAAAGAGCGATTCTTGAAAAACTGCTCCAGGCATATAGAAAGGATACAAAACTCCTCGAGTACTGTGAACACATTCTTGCTAGGGAGTTCAAGAGTGTCCGTGACGAGTGGAACTCGGCCAAAGACAATATGGGGCTCTATCAAAGGATTCATAGTGATGGGAAGTCTATCACTGATGGAAAATGGACCCTCCACATTCGGGCCGTCCGAGCTGAAAACCGCAAGGACATCAGGAGGCACATTGCTCTGGTCAACGCAGATGTCTGGAAAGATGAAAAATGTGTCTTCGAGGCCGACGTAACGGATATAGGAACTATGGATGACTTCACATCATCTGACCTCAAAAAGAGTGTAGCAATCATTCTGAAGGTAGTGTCCAGCCTACGAGTTTGCCATATGACATTTCCTGAAAACATCTGTAGGAGCAAAAGTTCAAAATCGATGAAGAAACTCTGGAAGAGTGGCTTCCAAAGTAACTCCGCCTATCTGTAGAAGAGGCTGGAGTCTGTTATTCCTATCATTTTGTATCTATCCCAATGTTGTACATGTACATACATATGCATAATTTTTCATCATTTTACTCACTGAGGGTCTGTGCCGTGTATTTATTGATTATTGAATCTACACCAGACCAGACTCAGACTGTAAGATGGACATAGTAGATGCTTGGCCCATGTGATACTCTGCTGGCTCAAGCAGGATGTAGCAAATAATTTCAGGTCCGTCAAGACTGGTCTTGACAACTCCGAAAGCCCCGCCTGTGTAGTGCCGACAATGAGATATATCAGCGCACCATCACGTGGCCCTGTTGTCCGTTTTCAACTGTGATGTCGTAGTTTGCGTACATCCAGGACCACATTCTCTACTCTCACTAGTGTATGCTAACCCGCGAGTTCGACAAGAAATTAGCTGCAAAAGCAGCAGTTTTGCGGGAGGCTTCGCAAACAGCGAATCGGCGATGGCAAAGGTAGAGGAAGACAACGCGGACACCGTGAATGTGAAGAGAACAGTCGCGAGTAGAAATAAAGTGAATAGAACCACAGCGAGCATCACTCGCTGCTTAGAAAAGTGACTTCAAAACCGTGAATTGCCAATTCACACCTGTCAATATGGTGGTCAAAGGTGAACTCTCATTCCTCCCCGCTCGCGCTATATCCAGTTGCGGCTTGGCAGCTGGCCCTGGCCTCCCTACTCTACTGTACCTACATGTCCAAATGTATTAATATGAAATCCGCACACCACTAAACATGTGCTACACGGAACATAGCCATACTGCCTTTGCTGCAGCTAGTGAGTCTCCCTGTCAACTCCTGTCTCCGGCCCATCTGGATAGCCCGCCAACTTAGAGAGATCCTTGCTGAGTCTCCGTGAATGGTTCAGCGTTGCGAGTTTCTTGTGTTTCGAAGCAAGTCCGCAAATGTACGCTTCCAAGTTGCTGAGGTCCGCGAGTCTTGGCGATTGTGCCGCAAACTGAGTGGCTCCTCGCAGTTGCTGCAAGAGGTCCGCGGGACCCGAGTTACAGCTGGGGAGGTTGAGATACCACCACGCTGTACACTAGCTTTTGCCACAAGCAGGAGAATCACTTTTCTTTTCAGCTGAACAATGGGGTGGGTAGGCAATGCAGACACCACACCTCAATGTTCCCTGGCATGTGTTTTAGCATGTGCACGACCTTCCCCTCCTCCAAATGATGTAGTACTAGTAGATTGTTCTTACACCAAAGTGGGCCGGTGGCATTCCCGAAACACGACCTCGGAGTCTCCATCATAATGTATTGTCTCGGCTTCCCCCCTCCCCCTCCCAAGGCCTGGCTGTTATCATTTCTACCATCGTTGATGAGATTGACGATCGGGAACGGGTGAAGTATGGGGCAGCGGGACGTTTGGCATTGATTGAGCAGCGGATGGACTGAGAATATCAGTCCACGAGGAATCAGAAATGAGGACGACGACGAAGAGCCCAACGGAGCGCGGGATCTGTACCAGCGCCGTCTCCGCTCGTTGATTTGGAAACGTTTCCCCGGAAGACTTTGCAAGGGCCGTGGTAAACTTACTGAGTGAGCCTGAATCATACCTCGGATATGAATTATCTGTCAGCACTGACTTAACCACAGGGCTAAACCAGGCACCACACAGTCAATCTAACTAAGAAGGAGCAAAGAGCAAGTGAAGAGATCTGGCTAGGCCAGGTGTATAGACGAGATCGAAGCTACAGACTACACTGTAATCTACTTGCTTATATACATGTCCATTACTGACTACCCTTTGCCCTGACTCCTTGTCCAAACCTGTTTCCTCCAGGGATATTAAAGCACTGCCTTGGTTCTATGACGCTCCAGATTCCCTCCTTGTGTTCTGTGCATGGTAGTAGCCTGCTAACCATGAGGTATGATGTCAGACCATGCTGCCAACATGTTGCGTGTCAAGGAGTATGAATGATGTCACTAGGAGGCATCTCTGAGACGCGGATAAGGGATAAGATATGATGAAGAGATATGATAGGTGATGAGATGTGATAGATAAGATGAAAAGATGGTCCATTCGTAACATTACCCCCTCCTTAAGGCGCAGGTTCCATTATGCGCTAGCTTGTTCGCTAAAGCTTCACTTGGCATGGAACTAGGAGTGGGTTCTGTGTCCGGTTGTGGCATAGGTCGGAAGAGATGAGTAGGAAATTGGGAAATAGGGATCTCGATGCGTGCTAGTTTTGGAGGTTTTGGCTTGTCTGGGAAGCGCTTGTGGAACTCTGCAATGGCCTCGGCAGCATGTTCTAGGTTGCATATTGGTTCCCATGTTTGCTCATGTGCACCATAGCCCTTCCATTTCACCTTGTACCGGAATGTGCCTCGGTACTTCCCAGAGTTGACTATCTCCTCTACTTCCCATTCGGGTTCCTCTCCTTCTACTGCCGGTGGTGGCTGTGTGTTTCGTGGTTGCGACGGGAATTCAGGTGGATGATACGGGGATAGAAGAACTTCGTTGAAGACCGGATGAATGTTTTTCCATGTGCGCGGTAGCTCAAGTTTGTATGAGCTATGTCCGACCTTCTGGACTACCTTGAAAGGTCCAAACCGCTTGTCCCCCATCTTCTTTGCTGGCCTGTCCGTGCTCAGATTGGTCCCTTCCAACCACACCATGTCCCCGGGTTTGTACTCAACCGCCTCTGACCTCTTCTTATCATAGTGTCTCTTCATGTCCTCTGCCGCCTTCTTCAAGGCAGCCTCTACTTCTTCCCTGACCTTCCGCATCCCATCGGCAAACTCCTGAGCCGTCTGATTTTTTGACGTCATCTGCGGCGCTGTTCCCTTGTATGGGTGACGTCCATTGTCGGCAAAGAACGGAGTAGTCTTAGTCGCCGAGTGCTCTCGGTCATTCAAGACAAACTCTGCCGTTGGCAGCCACTGGTCCCAATCGCTCTGATGATAATTGACAAATAGCCGTAGGTAGTGCTCTATCTCC
Organism: Strobilurus luchuensis; assembly: GCA_019915105.1. Lineage (NCBI taxonomy): Eukaryota > Fungi > Basidiomycota > Agaricomycetes > Agaricales > Physalacriaceae > Strobilurus > Strobilurus luchuensis. Next base: position 71,211 of record JAHLMJ010000012.1, on the reverse strand, counting down.
TGGTTCATCCGCTCCGTCTGCCCATTGGTCTGAGGATGATATGCCGTGGTAAAGTTTCCCTCGATGCCAAGTAACCGGTACAACTCCTTCATGAACTGGGAGTGGTATTGGGGTCCTCGATCATGAACTATTTTGCGTGGTAGTCCATGGATCGGAAAGATCCGGTCGCGGTAGATCCTTGCCATGCCTTCTGACGTCAGAGACATATGTGTTGGTACAAGTCGTACACGCTTGGTAAAGTGATCCACTGTGACGCTGATGGCATTGTATCCTCCTGACTCTGGCAATTCCCCTATCAAATCTGTCCCGATTGTCTGCCAAGGCTCGGTAGGTGCATCATGTGGATGAAGCATGCCAGTGGGCTTTGAGCGATGTGCTTTAGTGGCTTGGCACTTTTCACAGCCTGTGACGTAAGTGCGTACGTCTCGGCTAATCCCTGGCCACCAGTAGTTACGCGTGATAAGCTCCTGGGTTTTGTACCGGCCCGGATGTCCCGTCAGCACCGTGTCGTGATGCGCCTGAATGATCCGCCCTCTCAAGTCTCTGTCCTTTGGTACATAAATACGTCCTTGCCATGTAACTACTCCATCATCCGTTTCTATCCAGTCTTTTTCCTTCTTTTCTAATGCTACTTGTACGTACTTGTCCCTATTTGCTTTTCTTTGTTTGATTTTTGTAAGTAATATGTCCTCTGGTGCATCTACACTATGTGTATTTAAGGAAAAATGAATTCGCGATATAAAATATTCTGGTTTCAATAGCATAACGTTCTCATTGTCTTTCTCCCCCCGGTCAAGGCCTGTCATCCTTGACAAGGCATCAGCCTTTCCCATCGTCTTTCCGGGCTTGTGCGTCAACTGAATATCATACTCCCCCAACTCTGTGACCCATCGTGCCTGCCTCCGATTAAGCTTCTGGGGTTTTCTGAAATACTGCAGGTTCTGATGGTCTGTAAATACTTCAATCGTCTCCTTTGCTCCTAATAAATACTGTCTCCACTCCTCCATCGAGTCCATAATAGCCATCATTTCTTTATCGTAAATCTCGTAATTCCTCTCTGTCTCATTCAGTGCTCGTGACCTAAAAGCGACCGGTCGCCATTTTCCGTCAACAAACTGGGATAGCACAGCCCCATTTGCATAGTCCGAAGAGTCTGCTTCCACACGGAACTTGCCCTGTTCACGTGGGATGAGTAATACCGGATCCTCAGCAATTCTTCTCTTCAACTCGTCAAAAGCATCCTGCTGCTCCTGCTTCCAGACCCACTCGGCATTGCCAGTGAGTTGGGTAAGTGGTCTAGCCACTCCGCTGAACCCTCGAATAAAGCGTCGGAAGAAGTTGCAAAAGCCCAAGAAGGATTGGACTTCCTTCTTTTTGGTTGGCTCCTTCCATCCCGTCACTGCCGACACCTTCTTCGGATCCATCCTGATCTTCCCACTACCTACAATAACTCCTAAGTACTCTACCTCGTTCACCTCAAACTCGCACTTCTCTGGCTTTAAATACAGTTTGTTCTTACGTAGTATCTCTAATACTCGTCGTACGATCTGCCTATGCTCTTCAAGAGTATCGGTAAAAATAAGAATATCATCCAAATATACTATGACATGTCCTTCGTCTATGAGCTCCTTCAGAATGTGATTCATGAAGGACTGGAAGGTTGCCGGCGAGTTTGTGAGTCCAAAGAACATTACCAAGGGTTCGAACAAACCCCGGTTAGTTCTAAACGCCGCCTTCCATTCATCTCCGTCCTTGATGCGTACATTGTTGAAACCCCATCTGACATCCATCTTCGTAAACCACTTTGCTCCCTTCAGCTTATCAATGAGTTCTTGGATCAGCGGCAGTGGGTACCGGTTCTTGATAGTCATATCGTTGAGTTTACGATAATCCTGAACTGGTCGCAAACTGCCATCCTTTTTCCGTACAAAGAAGAAAGGAGACGCCATTGGTGAAGTGGATGACCGAATGCGTCCCGTGCGAATATTCTCCTCTAAGAACTCATCTAACGCCTTCTGCTCTGCTGGATTAAGAGGATACACCTTGCAGTCAATCGGTTTGGAGCCTGGGGTGAGTTCGATTGCATGATCCCACGGTCTCCGCTCCGGTAACTGGTCAAAGTCCGCCTTGCTGAACACGTCGGCAAACTCATCGAGATAAGGAGTGGCTGCTGGTGAAGCTTGTGCTCTCAGCTTCTGTCCAGTGTTGCGGTATCCATCCCAGTCCATCCAGAAAATCCTCTCGCCCTCTTCCAACTTCTCTTCTACATCTTCATCGTCATCCTCTGGAGAGCCGTACTCAGGCATGTACCCGCAGCGTTCTGGACAGCGATCAAATGTCAATGTGGACTCGGCCCAGTCAACATTCGGATTGTGATATCGCAGCCAGTCTAGACCTAGAAATATGTCCGTCTTTCCCAGATTGGTAACTGCTAGTTCAATCCTTTCCGCATGGTCTCCAACCAACATCCGTACTTCTACAAACCCTTCAATCGCTCCTCCCTCATTCAAGGTACCATCAGCATTGTAGACAGGTAACGGAAGCGGAAGCTTCTTGATTTGTAACCCTTGTGTTTCAACATAGTCCTTATTGACACAGGACCCTGTCGCACCACTGTCTAACAACGCATCTGCTTCGTACTGAGAGCCGGTGGCCAGACTCTCAATAGTAACCCGGAGTTTCAAGTCCTGCCCCTTGGTTCCTCGAACGAACTTCCTCCCACGCTTCATTTCCGACACAACTTCTACTGCTTCCTTCGTTGTCAACTTTCTGATTGTCAACACCTTCTCCTCCGTTGCTTCCCGTACCCTTTTCTCAGGCATCCATGCTCTCAGGATTCCGACTGCCCTGGACAAATCATCTTCCCTTAGCCTCTCTTCGATCCACTCAGGGGTAAAGGGCTTGTGTCTAGTCCCTTCCCTTGGTGTCGCAGTCTTTGGTGATGAAGTCGCCGATGATAAATTACATGTCTCTGCTACAGGAGTACCAGTACTCGCATAATTATTGGTAGAAACATCAGGCGACTCATTCTTGGGGGGCCCCGGCAGTGCTGCGTCTACTGCTGGGGCTTCGCAAAACCCAAGTCCTCTGCCAGCTTCTTCCGCTCATCCTCCGACATAGCCATCCAAAGGCCGCGAACCTGCTGGGGTCGCTTCTTGGGGCAGTTTCGCCCAATATGTCCAACTTCGCCGCAGTTGAAACAGGCACCCTTGCGTCGTGCCTCATCTAAGTCCATGGGTTTACCAGCTCCACCAAAGGTAGTGCCGGTGGCATCGTGTCGGTCCTTGGGAACCCAAGGCTTTGGGGCTGGTTTAGCGGCCTGGGCCTGTGCAGCAGGCTGCTGAGCCCCCGACTTGGCATGACTACCAAGCTTCTTGCTCTCTTCTCTGCGTTTCCACAGTTGGTCGAGCCTGATGATCGCTGCCTTCCAGTCGGCATAGGATTCGGGAAGGTCGTACTGGGTTGAGTAGATCTGGTCGACGATCCGCTCATTGATGTTCATCTCGAGGAGTCTAACGACATAGGCATCCTCCTTCTTGTACCCTGCTTGAGTAAGCAGAGTCTCGAACTTCTGGAAGAAGTCCTCGGCAGTGTCAGTGCCTTGGCGCAACTTCTCGATCGCAATCTGGGCCTTGCGGGCAGTGTTGGAGTCAACAAAGCGCGCCTGTAGGTCCTTCTTGAAGGTGATCCAGGTCACCTCCCATTCCTCCTCGTCTTCATCAAAGTTTTCCTCTGTGTAGTTCTGCACCCAGACGTCAACCTCATTGCCTCGGATATAGGACAGACAGATGTCAATCCGTTCTCCATCATCGGCGATCTGGTTCTTGGCATCCCTGATGTAAGTAGACACCGTGCGCCACCATGACTTGAACTTGGTCTTGTCACCATTGAAGATGTCAGGTTTGTTGACCAAGGAGCGGCCATGGCGGGGAGTGGGGATCTCGGGTTCGACGTCAATGTGTGGGGTCTGCTGCGGCATCTCGTTATCGCCTGCGTCAGACATGATGTGTGAGTGTCGAAGTGGGACGGGAGTAGATAGGATAGGGGGTGCGGAGATAGGAGTTGGTGATGCGACGGAGGTAGTGGTGAAAGGGTGGTATGGGAAGGTTGTATCGTAAAGGTATAGTAAGAATAGGTAAAGGTAAGTAGGGTATCTACGCTAGTCTACACAACAGGTATCGGTTACGTAGTTCTACGGAGCCCAAGAACTTGCCGTACGTTCGCAGTTGCCCAGCCGACGTCCTCTCGTTTGTGAGCGAGAGTAGCCGAAGTCTATCTGGGAGCAGGAATTGGCCTGCAAACAGCTCACAGTGAAGTGAAACTGCCAAGAGTTCGTTCGCACGAAAGTGGCTACTTCGGTATGTCCGTGGGCACCTTGCTCTAGGTGTTAGCACGGGGAGACCGGGATGACCTGTGTGAAAGAAAAGCGGATGGGGATGTGATGGATAGAAGTATGGGTGAAGGTGGGTGTAGGGAAACGTCAAACGGCAGCGTGCCGAGCGACAAGGGTGTGTGGTGGGTGGTAGGAGGGTAGCTTCGATCTTCTGTCAGCACTGACTTAACCACAGGGCTAAACCAGGCACCACACAGTCAATCTAACTAAGAAGGAGCAAAGAGCAAGTGAAGAGATCTGGCTAGGCCAGGTGTATAGACGAGATCGAAGCTACAGACTACACTGTAATCTACTTGCTTATATACATGTCCATTACTGACTACCCTTTGCCCTGACTCCTTGTCCAAACCTGTTTCCTCCAGGGATATTAAAGCACTGCCTTGGTTCTATGACGCTCCAGATTCCCTCCTTGTGTTCTGTGCATGGTAGTAGCCTGCTAACCATGAGGTATGATGTCAGACCATGCTGCCAACATGTTGCGTGTCAAGGAGTATGAATGATGTCACTAGGAGGCATCTCTGAGACGCGGATAAGGGATAAGATATGATGAAGAGATATGATAGGTGATGAGATGTGATAGATAAGATGAAAAGATGGTCCATTCGTAACATTATCGATGCCGCAAAGGGGAAGGCTGCAAGCCTGCTAGGAGGCTTGGCGACTGGCCACCCGAGGCACGACCCTCCAAACACCAACCTGAACGCTAAGGCTCCAACTATATACTATATGTATACAACTTGGAGGCCTCGTATATAGATACAGTATAGTATACAGTATAACTGTATATTATAGAGTATATATATTGTATATACAGTTGCGATTATACCTTGGAGACGCAGTCAGGAATGTGTTTTCTGCCATGCCTCAGGACTTTGTATGCCTGTGAATTGTAGTATGGCGTCACATCGGGGTTGCTGCCAGCGGTTCAGTCAGTTGATCATGTGCCTGTGCGGCAATCTTAGACTTGTGAATAAGCAGCACACAGCTTCAATTGAGAGTTGAGTGCAGGCTGAGTCTGCCAGATGGCTGTAGATTGCACTGTGGCGTTGCACCCGTGAGGTCAAGCTGTCTCTCGGCTGTTGCCGGATGTTCGGCAAGTCAATCTTGAACATTTGCTGCAGTTTGGAGCCTCGCAGAAGAACCGCATATTGTTTGTCAGACAAGTGCTGGGTGTGCTAGTCACTTTCACACTCACACTTGACTCCCAATCCGTGTGTTTGCACTGCACCAGCATCTATCTGTATAACTATATACTATACATATATATACTCTATATAGCACTTGCGCGAGGTGGGCATATACATATATGTATAGTTATATGGTTTAACTGTATATATACAGTTATATATATTATTTAGTTGGAGCCTTACTGGACACTTGCGCACACATCCCTCAATTTCACCAAGTGACCCTCAACATAGCTCACGGACCAACTCGGGTAGAGCTGAGGACCTAGAAAAAGTGTTTCAGGAGACAGAAGAGAAAGAAGAGAGGCTAGGGCAAATAGGGTGACGGGGCGCCCGTAGTGTACCGCGTCGGCGTCGGCGTCACGATGCATCGGTCTGATTTGGCTTGGGGTTTACCTCAGCCTGAGGATCATAACGCGTCTGTTCTGTGTTTGCCTCTGGAAGTACGCGCGGCTTCTGACCTGACCCGCGCATTTCATATCATTCTGCAGTGAATCATGTGCACGAGCAAATCTCACATGGCCGACGGTACTGCGATCTCCTTCTCCACGTATCCACTCCCGAATCCCAGACCCACGATGCCAGAACTGATGTGGGTCAGACCCACCTGGACCGAGCAGCCAACGTGATACCTCCCGCGCTGAGAGAAGAGTGCCCGGCCCCCCTCCCCCACGGAGGATGATGTTGCCAAGATCGCCTCGGCGTTTGGGACGGATAGACCGGGGATGAAGCGGGATGGATGGGTGGCGCGTAGAACTTCGGTACGCGGTTTCCTCATACTGATCCCGGCGTGGGCGTGGGCGTGCGGCGGTCTTCATCCCAGGGAGATCGAGATACCCACCCACGAGACAGTAAAGGTGTGAAAGCTCTCACTACTTGCGCACGTTGACTCGTTCGATTGCCGCTGGTCAATGTGGGTGGGAGTCGACGTATGATGCCCCGAGTGAAGGTTAGTCCGCAATCGATGATGAAGAGGGGTATGTTACCCTCAGCAGCGTAGTAGCCATTCAGAGAGGCTGGGTGATGGAAGGGCGTCTTCGATGCTGGTTGAGAAAGAAAGAGGCTAGAGCGTGGGAACGATCATTTGCGACGAGCAGGAGATGGCTCGTCAGCTTGATGCTGTAGGATGAACCCCAGTCAGAACGGAACGAAAGACGCGCAGAAGCCCCGCCTGTGTGATGCCAACAGTTCGAAAACAAGACACGTCAGCGCACGTGGCCGTGTTGTCCCTATAATCGTGATGTCGTAACTCGCCGAACTGCGGCAAACTACATACGATTCTTGTTTCATGCTCAACGGTGTCCAGAAAACGTTCTGCCAAGATGAAGGAGCAGAACGCGTGTAGGTCAGATTTGAAGGGCTTTGACACTGCGTGTGCAAGCTGTATTGCGGAGGAAAATGTGAAGGAAAGTGACGAGTCCTCTGAGGTTTGTAGACGGTCCGAGCAGGCAGTCGTCGCGATTCACGCAAAAGTACGCCAGATGTGATACAGTTCGCTTCAATTGATAATGATATTACAAATGTGCAGATTCCTCCTCAATTCATTCTTTACTTGTTGATCTCCTGCTGGGCGTTGCCCTTCTCGCGCTGTACCTTGCCTGGAAGACCAGTCAATCAATCAAGAAATGTTTGTATGAGGGGAAAGACGCACCCTCGGCTTGTTCGGTGGAGTCACCCATGACAGAGCCGTAGACATCCTTGGCCATGCCAGTAGCGTAGTCGACAGTGCCCTGGACGTAGCCCTGGACCTTGGCGGCGGTGGTCTCGGTCTCGCCCTCGGCGTGCTGCTGCTGGCCGGAGCTGGAGAGGGAGGTGTTGCCGACGGCGTCTCCGGCCTGCGAGAGGGGGTGTGAGTATGGGAAGGGAGGACATGGATTGGGCGGCAGGAAAGACGCGTCGAGTGGACAGAGATCGCAAACGGGACGGGCGTCGCGAACCTCAGGGGGATAGAAGAGCACTCACAGCCTGCTTCACGTTTCCGGCGATGGAGTTGTACTGGCCGTTGGTCTTGCTGCGAGTCATCGTCAGCCATCTTCCAAGCAACGACGACGACCAGCACGACTCACCTGGGCTCGGAAGACATTGTGTGGTGAAAGTGTGGGGGTGAGGGTTATGTGTTGGGTGGGTGGTGGATGGATGAGAAGAGTCAGATGGTGACAAGACGCGAGCGCAAGAGGCTTTTATACCAGGCGAAGCCCGCCACCACGCGAGCGACGCGTCTCGATGACGCGGGTGATGTCACTGCGTCAATTTGATTTGCCATTGGGATCGCGTGCAAATCGGACGAGACATGGCACAGTGCGAAAAGGCATGCAGCCGAGGCCGAGCTGCAAGTGTATGCGTACGCAGGCTATAACGTTGTGCTCACACGGACGTGGCATAGGAAGGACACGACGGTCAAAGCGAAGCTCAGCGCGGTCATGCGTCATTGCCTTGGGCTTTGCGTCATCACACGTGGTTTGAAGTTGCCGCTTCCGGTTAGCCTGGCAGTTCGAACGCGCGTTCTCATCGATGGCGGCTTCTCACAGAGGGGCCGGCCGCGGGTCTCTCGCTGAACGTTCTCTTGCGTGGCTACGCTTCCAGGTAAGATGGTACACTCTTGTTCTGAGACTGAGCAACAACCGTTATATATCAAGGTAAGCGTGTTCATGATAAGGCTGGCGCGTAGTGGCTGCATGACAAGTCGGACCTTATGCGCACGTCGCTGTTGACGTGCCCGGTAGCGTGAAGCATGCTGGTCCATAGCAGAAGCGCGACGAGGAATGCAAGACGTCGAGATGATACCAAATCAGCAAATTCATTACATTACAACAGTTCCCAAATCCCTCCTCACTATCCGCGTCTACAAAGCTACAAACGCATCAGGACGCCGCCAAATGCCCAGTGGAGGAACGCGCTACATACCGTCAGCCTCGAAACCACCCCCTTTCTGTTCACCCTTGGCAGTCAAGACGTCCTTGACGGCGTCGACTCCATCGTGGAGGCAGTCTTTGACCTTGTCGGCAGCGCTCTCGGTGCTGGCATCTCCGGCCTGTGGGTGAAAAGGTTGGCGCGCGAAGAAAGTCTCCGAGTGACGCTCACCTGGGTCTCGGCGTCCGAGTCCTCGAGTTTGGCATACTGGTTGCTGGACAGTTTGTCGTCAGCCAATGACCACCGCGAGAACGATAGGCATACTCACCTGGGCTCAGAGGTAGCGGACATTGCTGATGGTGGTGGTGGTAGGCGGGTTAGGGGACACGACGCGAGAAGACGTTCAGAAGCAGGCTTATATATTCACTGGTCAGAGGCGAAGAAGCCCGTCAGTGCCATGCGGACATGCCTTCGCCGCTGACTCACCACACGTCCAGGTAGTAGACTAACGTCTTTGAGAGCTCGCGTGCTGGCCGATTGCGATAGAGTCAGTGAAGACGATGCCAATGCCAGCGCTCAGTATGCAATAACAGCTAACAGCAACCATCTTACGACGATATGTTTTAAAGCTACAAGCGTGGCGCGGTTCAAGTATTATGACGCCACCAACTTTTGTAGCATGACTCTGTTATCGGTGCCTCTGCAATCAACTTAACCAACTGTCCGGGAGCGACCTGTTTGGTCCCAGCAGCCGACTATGCAGCAACGTTGACACTGTTGAGCTTCACGCATCCATGAAACAGCGTCAGAGATGGCGCAAGAGAGGACTCGCAATATGGGCGAGATACGTGAGACCAGACAGTGCGTGTAGATTCTTTCTTTGAAGGGAGGCGAGCATGCGACGAGACGGAGAAGAAAAGAAAGGGCCTCATCGTGTTGCACCACGGTTGATCAGGAAAGTAGGTGGTGATGGCTGGCCGCCTGCTCACCCGAGGAGACCGGCTGTGGACGATCTGCAGCACTCGATGACTCGCCGGATCACGGCAAACAACTGTAGAGCTTCGATCACATGATGTGCACCGACGGATCATGATGGGATTGTGCGCCTACACATCATGATGTGCATCGTGCGCCTACACATCATGATGTGCAACATCAGTGCGCCTACACATCATGATGTGCACCCTTTCCGTCCGTCCGATCATGATTGGGACGCGGAAGTCTGTGGCGTACCTAACGAGCGCGAGGGCTATATAAGAGAGCAGGTCTGTCTCGAGATGACCATCATTCGTCTACAACCCGCATCTTCTATCTGCTCCAACACTCATACACCATGGCCGACTCTCTTGATCTTGGCAACATTCCCGCTCCCGGCTCGAGTGACAGGCGGGTTGCATGGGACCCGTCAGCTCGCACGAGCAACACCCAAATCAGTGATACTAGTTTGCGCACCCAGGAACCGTATTTGCCTCATTTGCAACGGCTTCTTCGACGCAACCGCCAGGCCATTGTGGACTCACTTGCCGATGAATTTCCTTGGGCCAGCACGCAGCGTGTCAGCCTTGGACATTCTTCCTACCTACACAGAGAAATCTTTGTGAAAGTGATCAACATGGATGTAGGACCATATTCCCAGATGTGGAAGCTGGACATCGTCGATGCGCCACCACTTCAGCTCTATACCGGGGACGGTGCCCCAGAAACGCCTCATGAAATACCTCTACCCACTATTCATTTCCACCCTGAGGCTAAACAATTGGTGGACCAAGTGAGGGGATTCACTCGGCGTCAGGATCTTTTCAAGTACTATTACACAAGGGACCACTTTAAACGCGACGTGGAAGAACTGATTGAGCGTGACCTTCTACACGTCAGCTACTCTACCACTTTACATCGAGAAATACTCTTCCAGTGGCATGGGCGCGACCAGGTCAACAGACTGAACTCCACGGGCATATTAGTCGGAACATGGTGGCCAACCGTTTATGATCCCAAGTATCATGGACCCCATGAGAATCCGGCCCAACAGGCCCAAAATGACCAAGTGGCCCAACAGGCCCAACAAGCCCAACTTCTCCTCCAGGCTCAATATTCCTACCGGTGAAGTCAGTCTATAGCGTCGACAATGGGTCTCTTTTGTATATCACATATTCTTTTCATTTTTTGTACTCGACCGTGTGTAGCTCGTAGCGAGCGTCCGTATTCATAATGACAAGGACTATTCAACCTGTCACTTCGTGTGAGCTTAAGGTGATAGCGTGCAGCGTGCGACCAATTTCTTCCGTCTGTATTGTCACAGGTCCGAGTAGTGAGGACGTGTGGTCGTTGCTAGCGTTCACCTGAAACTATTTCAGAACACGACCGAACAACGCTCGCCGGTACCCCATTACACGTCCAAGTGATGGACTGACGCCTTTGAGACCACTGTCATATTACTCTTATCAATAAATTCAGCCATCAACAACTTTGGATACATGCGTCACGGTATAGCGCACAGACCACCCATGCCACTAGGCAAGTCCCCGATATGGTGTGGTCTGAACTGGCATCTGGGCTCGTATAGGGTCACCATACTGAACCTCTGGGAGAGAATTGGCATACATACTCTTGAAAAGAGAGCTGCTTGATGAAGGATTCTGAGCCAAACTACAAAATGGACGCTACAAATAGATATTGTGCAATTAGCAAGGTACCTGTCAATGAATTGCTTTGTATGTATGTTGGTGGAACATTCACATTCATAATGGCTGGGTGCGTTCGGGTTCTGAATCCACGTGTACGGGAGCTGCGTGCTCGTAGTTACACGCTCCATTGCGAATTCCCGATGTCTGAGCGAGGCACTTGTATCATGACGAGCGGCAGAAAGACTATGCCGCAATTCGCCGAGCCGAAATGCCGCGGCCCACCGAGCCGGCATGGTCGTTGATCTGCGGAAGCGTGGTTGACTACTGTCTACATACACCCAGAGCCATCTCTCAAATCTCATTATTCGCGTCTCTCCGTTCTCGCTATGCCTTTGCCGCAAACAGGAGAATACTTCGCTTTCCAGATCAACCCGGTTAAGACGGTGGAGTGGTTAGACGATGCAGACGCCACAGCGGCGTGCGAGAAGCTTACAGCTCGACGGTATCTGGCATGCGTTTTAGGAGTAAGCTCCCTTCATTGTCCCTCTTGGGCAGGGGTTTTGGATGCTAACCTGTCTTCACCCAAGTGGATCGGCGGCATCCCTGAAGTTGGTTTTGACTACGGCCTCCAAGTTTCCATTTTGGCTTTTGGAATGGCTGACATGGCGTCTCCCCCGGAACAGGGCATTATCCCGGAAATGTCCTTTCCAGTTCTTCCCGCCACCGGACCCCATCCCCTCGAGCGCGAATCACTACATTGCGATCCGCCACTTCCGTGGGCTGGCTGTTACCATTTCACCATAGTCCGGATCCCTTTACGAGTATTATACGATGAAATTGACGACCGTGATCGTGGAAAGTATCAGCTGGTTCCGGCTAGCGAGACGTTTGAGATCGTTCGGGCGGCGGAACTAGACGCTAATTGGGCTACGGAAATCAGACAGGGTATGCATGCGGCTGGACTCATCCACGAGGAATCAGAAGACGGTAGCACTGAGGACGACGACGAGGAACCGATTGGAGCGGCAGATCCGTACCAGTATATCAAGGAGTCTCCGCTCGTTGATTTTGACTTGGATTTGGAAAACTTCTCCCCGGAGGACTTTGCCGGGCCATGGGAGCTTGAGCGAGAAATTGACGACATTGCTGAGTGAGTCACGTCTCTGATAGCATGATCCTATATAATCACGCTGCTCATCCCAGGATCATCGACGCCGCGAAGAAGAAGGTCCGCGACAAAGTCAAGGCTGCTAGGAGACTTGACGACGATCACTACAATGCACTCCTGCGTGCGCGCTCTTTTCCCCCCCACGATCATACCTTTCTGACTTCTCTCGACACACCTGACGATCTGGCTGCTGTTCTTGAGGTACCGCGCCTCCCTGATGCGGCGGCTACCTCCGATGTTCCATCTCATACACCGTCACCTGTCACCTTCACCCTATGGCCGCCCGAAGCACGACCGCCCGAACTTGTTCAGATCATCGACCTCGACGCTCATAAGGAATCCGCTCCCTCCGTACCGAAAGGAGTAGACCGACAATGGCTGATCCAAATGGAGGCTGAGGTTGATAGACGCATGGAGCGTCTGCGCGAATTCCTGGACGAAAAGATACAGGAAGAAGCGGAGCAGGCAGAAAGAGATAAAGACCATCCTCTGTCCTTCATTGTCAAGCAAGGACCCAACGAGCTCGCAGAAGGGCCAGATACTCGCCCCGAGGAAGTCGAGGCTTTGACAGCTGCGCTTGTTGCAAACGGTAAATCTTCAGCCTGAGTTTATATTTGAAGGTCTCAGTACTATACTAGATCGTGATGGGAACTCTTTGGTGGGCCGGCTGCGATCGGCCTTACGGTGTCTACGGTCATCCGTCCTGTCATTCATACGACGACGACGCCGGCAGCCAGTCAGCCTCGATGAAGAAGAGGTACGAGGTCACAAAAATTTTCAGAACTGAATGATGAATTTCTTCTTCCAGTCTATGCAGGTCTGACGCTGATGGGAGGGGTTATGATGCACTTCTGTGGTTCAGGTTCACAAGCCTCTCTTTGTCTCGATTTTTCTTAGGTCCTATTGTACACATTTTGTACCCCGCTGTAGAGCTGGGTCATAATCAAGTAAGCATCCAAGTAAACATGAACTTCGAAGGACCAAAATGCCAGTCAACAGACGGAAAGGTACGTGAGCTCTGAACAATGACATTCACATCAGCCTCCGATGACTGTCACGAAGGAATACCAAATGAGTTTCATGGCCTGATACCTCATATACCCCAAGGCTGACTGTATGCACTCGTCCTTGACGTATCGAAAAGAAAACAGGAAAGAAGAGACGGCCCTCGAAAGAATCGCATCCACCCGTCACAAGGGTTCAGATTACAAGAAAAAAAAAGTGCTCAGATTGACCCAGCTACATAGAATTACGTTCATCGGGTGCAGCAGTCAAGTCATCGGAATGGTGAGAAGCGGGTGTAGACAGCGCGCGCCGAGAAAGCGAGACTGATGTAATGCGGCGGAAAGGTCGGCAAGGCAAGAAGGTGGCGGGTTCGCAGAGCTGGCGGTTTGTCGTTCATTGGTCTGGCTCATGAAACAAACTTCCACCCAGTAACGCTTATCGGTTATGTGTTGAGATGAGATTCGCGGATCGTGATGGTCTATTGCAAAGATGAAAATTCGGTCCGAAATGCCGAATCCATTCCGGGGCTCGGCCGCTCTCATACTACATGTTACATCATCTCTCTGCGAAATTCTTCATGAGCCTCTCTTTCCTTTTCCCTTCCCTCTCTGCAAGCTCTCGTTCATTCAGCTCCAACATCATTTTCAACAGCCACTGCAATGCGGGACATTCCTGGAGAGAGCTCTGCTGACGTCGTGCGTCCTCGACAAGATGTGTGGCGATGTCCACAATGGCCTTGTGGATGAACGCCTCAGTGAATTGTTGTTTATTGTGGTGGTGCTCCTGACGTGATGGCCTCCCTGTCACAGACGACCGACCGTAGGGATGAAAGCGTGGATGGGATTGGTCGTGGCAGCGCTTCGGTGTAACGGGGAGAGTAGTTGGTGACGATGGGGGCTGTTCGGCTCGCGTCGGAGAGGGGTCGCGCGAGCGTGTTTTCCAGGCGGCCCGGGACTGGCATGTGTGACGTGTGGCATCCTTCGCGGTGTGCAGCAGCATTGATTGTAATCTTGTTGGGCAGCAGTGCAGGCAGACTTTGTGTGAGTAACGACTTCTTGGAAGGAAACATGCTCATATAGATTGTCTTGGCAAAGGCGCATTGATTGACTTCTAGACCATGTCCCTGATCTTGGAAATGTGTTGCAGTAAAGGAAACAAAGAAATCTTTCGAATATGCAATATAGCAACTAATTACGTCTTGCTAGACCATCATGTATGTCGAGCTTCTCTCTAACTAAGAGCGTAAGCATTTCGCATTCCCTGCAGGAGACGTCGAGTCCCTCTTGGAGATGGTGAAGCATGCGCATGAGATCCCATCTTGTAAAATCCGGTCCGCTTGCGCCACGAACCGTTGGCCAGGCTTCTCTGTCGTCGCTGGCGATCATGGTGGCGTTGATTTGTGGAGCGCTGGTGTTGGCATCTGATGTGCCGGCTGCTGGCCATTCGTAAATTTGAGGATCGGCAAAGGCAACACTGTCATCGCAAAGCAGCAGCGAATTATCGATGTGGTGGCGCTCGTCCCAGGTGGGGAACTCTAGGGCGGAAACTGGGAAATTGTTTGTTGGAGAGACCCCATCGTCTACATGGTGCGGATAATCATATCCACCTGAGCCAGTAGTAGCGGCATAGACCTCACTCCAGTATTCAAGGAACGCTTCTTCCGTCAACTCCTCAAATGAAGCGGAGCCAGGGGGGGCTGCTGCAGCCACTGGTACGTCAGGTGGCCAGTCGTGGCGCTCTGTCTGTGCGGTGCCCGAGCGTAGATTGAGAGAGGCTGTGAGCTGTCTGTCGTCTTGCGATAAGGGCATATAAGTTTCGACGCTCGAGCCGGAGGATGGTAACGCAAAGTCGGCCATGTCCATCAGAAATTTGAAAATGAAGAGTGACGATGAAGCAGTGATATAGAGATTTGAAAGGGATGTTGAAGAGGACAAGACCGTTGATCGGCGCCTTAAATATGGGTCAACTTTCGTGGGAAATCGAGTCAAAAGGCCGCGTCAGTCCGTTTCGGCAAGCAGCAAAAAATGCGAGTCGATTGCTGTCTCATTAACGATGGCCTGAGGTACGTGGCATCACAATTCATGAGCGCAGACCATGAGCTTCACCCTATCTGTTTGGCGGCAGAGAGTTGAACACGCCACAAGCTTGTAGACCATCTAGCAAAGAGCATGTGAGTGCAGTCGAGCAAATTGTGGCGGCCAGCCCACTGAACCATTCACATAGCCAGCCATCGGCCTCGATTCTCGTTTTGCAATTTTTCCAAGGTTTGAGTTGACACATCCGTGTGAGGAAACTCGTCGCACGTGCTTTCAGAAGATCTAGTAGAAATCTGAGAAGAAACAGGCTTTGGCTACGATTGTCATCGCTCATAGTAACACCCTATTCTCAGGCTAAGTACTAGTAGGCTTGGCAGGAGTCAGGGCAAGCAGCTGGTTCGTGACACGTGGTTGAGCGATACGCCGGTCCGTGTCCTTCCGTTTCTGCTTTCCTTTCCGCTTGTGTATGTTGCCACGAGCGACCACCACCATTGGTCCATTGCGCAGTGGCACGCCTCTGTATCGACCACACAGGTCATATGTAACGTCTTGCGCCGATGAGTCACGCGAAGATGGCCTACGATGCCTGGCGCAGCTTCCCAGATCCCTCCCGACTTGCTTTCCCAAAGTTCCCATACACGAGTCACGGCTATCCTCTCCGCAAAGCAACGACTGGATCACTTGAGGGACACGTTGACAGGCAATTTGGCCAAGTGCTTTCGTCAATGCAGAAGGTGCGACATCGATGCTGTTTTTTTTCTTGGCACGGGCTCATGTACTGTGCAGGCAGCGGTGACACCACTCAGGACGACTTGCACCGACAGTTATCCAATCCCTGAACTCCATCCTATCTTTCCGAGGTCGCTCCACCACGTTCAAGGCATTGCGACCGAGCATCAAACCAGACATCAGCGTGGCGCGTGACCTGCAACACGCACAGTACGTCGTCGTGCAGCCCTCCATCGTAAACTTACAGCGGCACTTGGATCCGTTGTGAATGTAGAAAGCCCGTCATCAGTGAGCATACCTTGCGTCTGTTGGACACACTCGCTCATGAAGTGCTCAGAACTCTCGATCGACCCTCTCTTTGCGGATGTCCCCTCTTGCAGCGACCCCACTACCGACTTGTGCGACACTTGCTCATCGCTCGTGTCCGCATGTAATCAGACGATTGTAGTTGCAGGATCACTGTCCGCACCACAGAACACCCCTTGCTCACGCCCCAAAGAACTCACATACCATGTTTGAAGCCCCATATTTCGGCCAAGATTTGCTTTGGAGCGGCACAAATGTTTCCTTCAAGATGTTTTAGTTCTCGGCGTCTGCGCTTGTTCCTTCCCGACCAGTTCTTTGCCTCAGTTGAACGAAGAGATCCTTTGCCTCCGTACTTGCTGCCTGCTTCAGCGGCCGTCGAGAACTTCGTTCGCAAGCCTGTTGGCGTTTTCGGCGCCGAGGAGCTCTCATGCACACTCCCACTTGGATCTGGAGCGCCTTGTACGTCATGGATGCTGTCGCATATCAGGGATATTCTTTGTGTGGGGAGAGACCATTCGCGGTTTCTGCTAGCACGCGGTTAGGCATTCTTCTCACAAGGCCTTGTCGGGTATTACTTGTAGTCGGCATGGGAGGGCTGTCATTCCTTCTGAAAGATTCGCACTAACACAGCGCCCATTTTAACATTTGTGCACTTCGATGTGGTTTTTGCTCTCCCTTGTTCTCTATCCAGAGCTTATTGGTGGGCGTGGAGGGTGTCCTGAATACTCGGCCCCCGTTGTGCTGGTGCGAGTCTGTCAAGCGAGCCAGCGCCCAGTTTGACGCTTCAGCGGTCAGAGGGGCTTGTGCTCTCCTCTTGAATTCTCTTGGCATGTCTTGGACTTTGTCTTGGTGTTCGCTAAGTCAACATAGCATGGACATCGATGCGGCGATTGCCTGATTCTGACTCCGTAACGTTATTTGTGTGGCTCGAGATCGAGAAGCAATCTCGAGGCATTGAGTGACTCGAGTGCATAGATCTCCGACCCTCGGACCTCTTGTTGGATGCGCTGCCACATATGTTCGGAAGGACTGCTGGCGTCACATATCAGTTAGTCTAAAAAGCCGTAGATGGTAATCTAAAGGTGGCGATATTCTCACTCCTTACAACAGTCGTGATTGGGATATGTCTGCTAACAGCGTCCCTACGTTCTCTGTCGAGTGACAACCTTGGTCTGACGTCTGTTAGCCCACATTCGGTCCCTTTGAACTTGCCGCCGGGTGCAAAATGGTGGGCATCTCTGCGAGCACACTATGTAAGTGATCTTCTCATCTGTCATGCCTGTATAGTGACTCTGCCTACTTGGGGTGTACTGACCCAGGCCTCTTGTCGGCGCCGAACGTCGCGGGAAGTCATCCACACTCTGTCCTGCCTATTCGAGGGGAATATATATCCTTGCTGTTCAGAATGATTTTATGCCGCCCCGCCAGCTTTTCCCTGCATAGTGGCGTTGCGCGCCCTTTGAACCAGTCCATCTGGGCGCAGCCGGTTCTCAGGCTGTGAGCATTCCTGACGGCACCTTACGGCTTATCACGGCTCGGATGCGCTCACGGGTAACCCCCGCGTCGCTGTCATCGAGATGATCAGCACGGCGATCATGATGCATCATTGACAGACAGCGCGCGCGTGCACTGTGAACCTGCTGTGAAATCACAGCGAGATCGGCGTGCTGCGGCCTCGTTGTATTCGGTGCTGCATACATGATAGGCCTCACCACGATGTAACGGCGCGGTGGATATGAATTGTGATAAGTATGGCCATCCTCGAATAGCTCTTGACCGAAGGTATCGGATTGCTGGGATCCAAAGATGTGAGTCATACCACATGACAGTCCTGTCCGATGCAATCGTCTTCCATCTTTCTTTGTCTCGACGTCGGACGACAACAATCTGCATACTTAGTACAGGAGACTCTGGATCTTACTGAAACGTCTCTATTTGAGGACACTACTTCCCACACATGATCTTTATGCATAGCGCCAAACTCAAAGAGGTCTGGCACGGTCAAGCATCTGAATACGCTGTTTGCGGGTAACCTCTTACATAACGCCAGAAAGGCGCAATACAGCTTCGCACTGATCAAACAGACCCGGGCGGTCTACCATACCGCCCGCCCGAACTCGTCGTCCGTGGTGTGCGCTTCAGAGTCGGAGAAAGACCTTCTCCAGTATCCAAGGCACTTAGCTACATACTTGTCCCAAGTGTGTCTTAGTCTTCGTTTCCCAGTCCTGTAAAGGTGTTTTGTGTCACCAGGTCAATCGTCACAGGTACCTGTGCCTCCACGCGCATTTGGACCCTACACTTACCAATCTGTCAAACCCTGCAGATCCAAAGTTCAGGGATATAGCCTTTGAGGATTACCCAGGGCCAGCGCCTACCAGTACTGGTAATTGAACGATCTTCTTGGTAGGAGATCAGTGACTGACCGTGGCGTTCAATATGTGTAAGTATGTATGTACTATGCCGTACCTTGTGGTAGTCATGTCAAAGAAGGGAATGAATGCCCCAGTCTGGGCGCGCCACCGCCACGCCATATGTACATGTTCCGACGGTGGGCGGTAGGTCGGAAGAATTCTGTCATGTTCTTCATTTCATTCATATGTTCTGTACAAATGTCGAGAACTTTTGAGAGTGTGAAGTAACATGTACACGTCCAACGTCGTGTCCCGGCGGTATTTAGAATGTTGTTGTCGACGTGACAGCGCGCATGGATAAACGGGAAGATTATTAACACAGCTGTTTGGTGTTGCGCGATGCATACCGCCTGTCTAAGACCCGGGAAATGCATGTTGGACGTTGAGCGCCTAGAAGACGAGGATCGTACAAAGAACTTGATTGGCATTCAATCGCACCAAGAGAATATGCGCCTAGACGCCGATGTTCACTTTGGCTTCTGGCAACACGTATGGATACGAACTCAGAATCTCAATGAGGCATGGCTTGCTAGTGGAAAGAAAGTATCGACAGTACAGGAACAAAGATGAGGATGATTTGATATGATAAGCTATGCGTCTTCGAGCGGGTCTACCAGTCGTATGACGTGCGCATCGCGCTCTCGCGCTCCCAGCCAAGCGCCCTGGGTCTCTTCCTGCGCTCCTCTTCGCGCTCGCCCTCCTCTTCCTCATCGGAGTGCCTCGGCGGAGACCACACGTACTGTCCCTTGTTGATGGACCCCGACTCGGACGACGAGTGGCTCGAGGATGAGTCCGGCCGAGGTGGATGCGAATGCACACGATGTGAGTTGTGAGAGAGGGGATCATATGCATACGGGATGGGCATCGCCAAACGAGGGGGAGAATGTTGGTCATGAGAATGTGGCGGCGGCGGTGCGTACATGATTGGTGATCCAGACGTGGACGACGACGAGGATGGCGGTGCACCGGCATTGTGATTGCGGTAGTGCCTGCGCATGTTGCTGTTCACGTTGAAGGAACGGCCACAGCCAGGGAACGGACATGGAAACGCTGTTCAAGACACGTTAGACAGCGTTGAAGAACAACGTCGGAGGCAGGCGACTTACGCGTAGCACCAGTGTGGGTATTCATATGTATACGCAGACTGCTGGGGCGATTGAAACGCTTATGACACAGCCGGCATATGTGCCGTCGGTCTTCGTGGTCCTCCTCGGCGTCGTCGTCGATGCTCTGAAGCGAGGAGGCTGTTGGATGCGATCTCAAGACGTCAAAGTGATGCTGCTCGCTTGCAGAGTTGCGCTTGGCCTTCCGTTTGGAAGAAGACGGTGAGGATGAGGATGATGATGATCGACCAGCGGGGAGCAGGAGGTGATCTGCACGTGGTAGCGTCAGTGAACATGTCTGGACCGGTGGTGGAGGGGAGGGTACATACCAGGGAACATTTCGTGTATGCTGGGCAGAGAGACGGTGGTAGCCATGCTGGTGGGCGAAAACGAAGAGTGCGCAGCAGATGCAAATCATTATTTCGGCCAAGGCGGTTAAATAAGAGGACCGGCAATCAAGACCCTTGCCCGAAGCGGTATCCCCGAAAGTGGAAGCAAATCCTATTTCTCCGTCAACACCGTAACTGCCCCATTCATTTCCTGATGTCGTCGTTGTTTTCGCATGGCCGGTGATTTGCCCTTCATTGTGTGTCACCGCAGGTCGTCAATCTCCTTCCCAAGTCCACTTGGAAGTCTGATTTCTGATTGTGTTTCTTCTCTGTCTCGGTGTGGACCCATTGCTTGTGGGCCTCTTCCGGCGTCTACGCACACGCCCACGCAGGGCTTCTGTCCGTGGAGATACAGCCACGAGGATCCTCATGCAGAGCTTATCCGCCATCGTCGATCCTTTGTGCAGCTCTCGACCGCGGTTGCCCCCCTATCGCCCCCACCTCCCGACGATGCTAGCCCCCGACGAGCGCGAAGCTGGCAAATCAGACGGGTCCGAGCATCACCGTCGATCCAAACGCTCGAGATGGGCATCATCTCCCTCAAGCCCGTCTCCCTCCGCTATACTTCTCCCGGCGCTTACGAATCTCCTTTCCCAGCGCGCTTGCATTTCCATCGAGCGCTAAGTTTGTCTTCGCAGTCATGTCGTGGCGCGCAATCCTTGCGATGTAGCGCTGCGTCGCAGTCAGATTGCACATCAACCCTCGTCGTCGCAGCCACACGACGCGTCGATCGTCGCCGATCCTGGGATGATTGGCGCAGCTCCTTGCCTTATTTGGTGACGTTCATGTGCCTTGCGCAGTCCGCTTGTCCGCAAACGTCAAAATACCTGGCTAGACGTCAGGTCGGATGTCTAGCCGTATCTTCATATCTGCGTTACTCATGCCCATTCGTTATTACATACATAGAACGAGATCCCAAGCGAAGAGATACTTACCAAAGTGTTTGACCCACCTGCCGTCGGTCATCTCTCCCCTTGTGAGTTCATCTCCTTGTTTCCGTCGGAGAACATCTGACCCTTCATATCAACTCCGAGAATGCGCATCGCCCTGCGGGCTACCCCCGCTCAAGACATCCCGCAGTAACACAATCCCTTCGTCGGGCGTCACGGCGACCGCTGGGGAGAATTTTACCTAGCGGCTAGCCTCACGACGCACGGAGGCACCAGGTTCGAGAAATAGTGGTTTGGTGGAGTGTATTCACTGTGCTTCAAGTTGCCGCCTAGAGGTTTGTTATCCACTACTCAGATCAGATCGCCGTGTCCAGACAATATATGTGTGGGTCGTTTCGTAGTTCTGTCAGGGTTTAACGTATCGTCCTGGATAGGGACGCTCAGTCCGTCAGCCTTGGCAATAATCGAAACCGGGACACCCAGCTGGGATAGTGCTTGTCCGCGGAGTGGAGGAGAACACCGTTCACGGAGGATACACACGCACACGTTGACGCGGATCAGTGTACATTTGTGCACACAATGGTGGAGTTCTACATTTCGACCATGTTCTCTAGAAAACTGTGCATTTTTGATGCCGTAGACAGATATACTTACCGGCGGTCATTGAAGCTGGAACTGAGATGATCCTACTTCTGCTATTGATGGATGCGTAGGCTGTTAGCAGATTTCAACTCAGCGGCAGCTGGTCATGAGAGCCCCGCACGGTCACCGTACGGTATGTAACGGGCGACACGAGCCGTACTGGTATTTACTGTAGAATTGGCCCACATCGGAGTTCACCTCACCGGATTACGCAACGCCACACTTCAAGCCCAGACCCGGCGAGCGTGGGGATGAATCACCCATCAAGACGATCAACGGGGATCAGGGTCCGAGGCAACCGCTGCTTGATGTAGGGGCGGGAAGGGACGAGTGGGACGCTACAATATAGTAGAAACGATGTTGACTAACGATTGAGTGGGACAGATAGTGACCAAGATAGCTGACGAACTGGACGGTCAGAGCCCGAGCAACGCTCCCTACAGGCGTCTGACATCAGGGAAGGACTCAATTCTGCAGATGAGCGGCTTGGTCTCCATTCGAATATTTTGAGCCGCTGATCATGAAGGAAAGTATCTCGATGGACCGTCTATCGATAATTGACTTGCTGATTGGGGCATCGGAATCACGGAGAAGTTTGTAGCCGAGACGTGGCTCTGAAAGTGACCGGACCGCCTGGCCGTGAGTCAGAAGTGTACTTCAACCTGAGCTCTGTGGGCGTACTGAATGATCACGTCTCCAAGGTTCAGGCCGATCTCGGAAGAATGGAGCAGAAAGAAAGCGAGGCCGTGCATTGGCATATGGAATACGAGCATCCAGTTGCCAGTCCAGTGTACGACGCTGCTAAAGGGGTGCTCATCGTCGCTCGGAGCATTTGTGATCGGAGATGCTGAGTTCGCAACTTCAGCAGACAAAGCAGATGTATAGCAAAAGGATTGAACCTCCGTGTCTTCAAGTGTCCACGAGCTGTTCACCGCCGATGAATTATGTGAAGGAAGAGACGTATACGCCGATCTCGAGACCCACTTCGGAGATCGCCCTGCCATATCGATTAGACTGTCCAATTATCACCGTGTCAGAGTCTCGTTCATGCAGTCCGGTACTCGATGGAGTTCCATCGAAGAAAGAGGATGCAAGTCGCAAAGGATGGGTATTCAAATTGAGTGCGTAGTTGTGAAATCCACTAACCATTCCACCTGTCTGGCCGAGGTCTGGCGGCGTTTCCCCACAATCTACGGACTCACAACGTTCGATCTGACGGGAATCATGTATGTTCTCTGGAATTGGGGCTCGGATTCTTGCGAATGTATGCCCTGGTCCGCAGGTGAAGCCGAGAACGGCAAGCGGCGGCCATAGTCGAAGGTCGTCGAAAGACACTACTATGCGTCATCAGTGCGTCATCGTCGCAAGTCTTTCATACCTCGAGCACTGACTTCCAGACACGGAACGAGGACGTATCCGCTTCACGAACTATCATACGCAGTCTCGATTAATTTGAGGTGACATTGAGTTGGATGCGAGTGGATAACCTTTGAAAGGGTGATCGAATATCTGATCATTGACAGGCTCCCTTGTCATCCTCACCCGTAGCTGAGTGCACACAAGTAGAACACGCAACCAGACTCTGCCAAGTATCTGTTAATTGAGACTGTCTGCAGATCTTTTCTGTGGCGCAAATCTCGGATGAACGTCGTTTTCCACTGTCTCTGCCGCGTGTGAAAAACACGAGACAGCAGCATCAAACCTCTTACTTCTCCCGCAGTGATGATGAGTCGCAGAGATTGGAAAATATCAGCGCAGTACGTGATCGGCCCAGATCGGGCCCAACTTTCACTCTCAGCTCCAGCTGGGAAGGTGAGAATCCCTCTTGTACGCTTATCACACTGTCTCCGATTTCTGGTGAAGTCTCGCTTCCTTGTAATGTGTATACGCGTCGCAAAACAATCTATGCATGTTCACAGGCAGGGTGTGCTCCTCAGAACGAGTCCCATTGGGAACAAGCCGGAGGGCCGAGCACGGCAATCGGCACAGCTTCGGCAGCTCATCCGACGAACCGTTATTGTTCAATCCCCACAGGCAAGTCTCTCAAAAGGCTACACAGCAAATAACCCACCCAACTCGTCCTCTACTACCGCCCACTTTCATGTCTGCAACAACTCCCTCACGTGGCCAACTAGCTCGAACGGCTAGCCGGCGAGATCCCGGGACGCCACCAGAACATATGTTCCATTTCATCGACGAAAAAACCTTTCACACAACTCCAGCCTCGTACAGCGGGTCATTTACAACAATGAATCCTGGTGTGAGGCAGTCAGCAACTCTTGGATTCTCCGATGGAGTACAGCACCAGAGACGCCACAGAGACGCCACACCAAAGTCAAGCAGTCGCCGCCACGATATAATCCCTACCCACCGCCTCGGCCACTCCTGTCTGGATGCCATTGCGACGCTGCCTCAGGCCTTTCAAGATACGACAATCCACACGCAATCCCGCACGTACCAAACAATTACTCGAACACTGGCACCGTCATTGGCTGTACGACCGCCTATCCGCTCCGCCACATGCAGGACGAGCATGACTCGTGCCCTGTACAGTCACCTCAAATATCTCGCTTTCATCACCCGCCACCTCAGAGTGACCAAGAATGGATGGGACCGCCTACTATCCGATCCGACATAGGCGCAAATATATATTCACGGCTCGAGGACGACGACAGCCATCGTAGCGCATCACAACTGCACATGCACTGCGCCATTGTGGACATTGTTGCGCACGCTCTGCATGAAGCACAAAGCGCTGTGGAACTTCGACAATGTCCCGTGTTATATCAGCTTCTTGAGATGATGTTGCCACTGATGAGGCGGGGCGAGGAAGAAGGAGATCAACAGGGGAACGACTTGGAAGGAGAATCGGAGAATGGGGCGTGGCGTAATTAAAATTTTAAATGCGCGGATTTAAGACAATGCTAGATAGTTCCTTGACGGATGCCGGGCAGCTGGCAAAGTGTAAGATAGTCATGCACATAGTAACATTCGCTTCGCGATTGTAGAAGAAGGAACGTTGGCGCCTATAAATAGAACCGAAGAATGGCATTTTTGGGCTGGAAGCTTGTTTCAGGCTAGCTCATAGCATATATTGGATGGTATCATCATCATATAAGGATGGATGTTGAAAGTTCGAAGGCAAGGTGAACTTTACATGTCACGTGATGTCAAATTCACCTCCCCGTGCCGGCGAATCTGTCCGAACCTGGACGAACAATTGTTGAGAGCGCAGCCTCAGTGACATCAACTGGGCTGTCCCTCCTCCGGAACCCACAGCCATGAAATGTACAGTGTAGCCTCGCCTCACCAGACAAGCGCCGGAGATGACTGTTCATTCTGATCGGGGCAGAATGTACCAACCGACAATGAAAGAGTTGCATTACAGTGATTGTACAGCTCGTCGTTTAGTCGCATTCTGGCTGGTAATTACAGTGCTACAGCAATTGAGGTATTACATTAGGCTATCTTACCTGATGCCCTGAGGTGCTATCGTCAACACACCCGAGCACAAACAAGGTTCCTTTTCAGCGGTAACAGGGTCTTGCAATATCCGGAAGCAAGGTGGGGATTGAGGCTGTTCAGCAAATGATGGAGGAGTCATAGTGCAGATCATTCAGGGTGCGTGATTGTGGCCGAGCTCTTATAAAAGGCTTCACTAAGTGGGCAGACAATAAACAACTTTTCCCTTCCACAACCATGTCAGCCAACTCAGCAGCTTCAAACAACAACTCCACCCCTAGTAACGCTCCAACGGATGGTTTAGCCACCCGACCCAGCTCGCCAGATGGCGAAGGTGCGCCGCGATATCAACTTGTTTTTCCACTAGGTCGTTCACCTAGGCAAATTAGGTTCAACGGCAAGTGGAACAGGCGTTCCCAGCAGAGAAAGGAACATCTTAGAGGCAGAAGAACTCAGTGCGTACATGGCAGTACTGTGCAGGAATGGAGCTGAACAATCGCACTTGTGTAGGGACGTCGACTGCCGCCGCAAATGCCGCGGCCGCCGCAAATGCCGCGGCCGCCGCAAACGCCGCGGCGCAAAAGGGGCAACCTGATCAGCAACGGCAAGGATAGACGACGTTCAGTCAAATCCGATGGAGGAAATCAGCGGGAGAGCTGAACGAAACCTGTGGCGCTGATCACTTGTACTTTTCCTACCTTGTACTCTCTGTATTTGACTTCTTGTATGACAAATATTTCCAAACCGGTTTTAGGAGGTGTAAATTTTCAAAGAAAAACACAGACTGCATGGGACTGCTCTACAGTAAACTGCTCTATGAGGCCACGAAACGTACCTGTAACAGCCACGAAGATATGAGACGTAACCTGGACTGCACCCCTACGGCACAAGGGAATCCCTATTTGCCGGTCTCTCCGATCTTCAACGCCACCGAATGCCTTCGTCGAACGATCATGTTACTGTCGGCGTGGTGGAGAGGCGAGGGGGCAAAATTTTTGGTTTTTCTGCTCCGTTCTGTGATGGACAGTGAGTGGAGTGCTTGAGCTGACAGCGAAGAGGAAGTCATGTATCGTTGGTCTTTCTGTCTCTGGTCCAAACGAAACGAAAACTATATTACTCCAACCACGGCCTTATGGTCTAGTAGCATGATACCTCTTTTGGGCGTTGAAGAGCATTAGAGGTGGTCCTGGGTTCAATTCCCAGTGAGGCCCTTTTTGCTCCATTCGTCTTAGCAAGCGCCCAGGAGCTCGGAGCGACGGTCCCCGGAGACTGCGACGAATCGACACGTTACTCAAGAGATGGACAAAGGGCTGAAGCGCTCACCTAATGCTCGTAACCTGTTTGAGCTGCGGAAGAATGTCGAGGTGGCGCAGGATATCTGCTCCTCCACGAGAGAGGTGAACTTCACGGTTGCGCACATTGAGAACAAGTGAAGACTCAACAAAGTGCGAGCTTCAGATGACAGAGTCGCGTTCGATGCTGCAAGCGATCTGTGGCTCCGTGAACGAACTTTTCCCGATGGCAAATAGACCCGTTGCGCGGCATTGTACGCAAAACAATAAACCTCAATGTGCTGTGCGAGGAGTGTCATGTCAGCTGCGCTGATCCCAACTGGAAGACCTTCCGGTGTGCTGACGATCCATCACTGCCAACATATATAAAAAGAAGTGATATGGGCTGTAGTCCTCAAATCAACCCGTCGTCACCCTCTGTCACCCACTCCCAAACACCGCATTCAAGATGAGCACTGCGTGCAGTGTCTACGACTTGCAACAATATCTCGAGAGCTACAGGAACAGGCTGACTGCTAGCTATCACAATCCCGAAATCATGTTTTGGGTGGATAGGTGCGTCCTGAATCATTACGCTGTCGTACTTTTACCTATGCTGCGGCTATGTAAACTAGACTTCTTTTAAGGGCAAGACAGTTTTGCGTAAACCACCCGGACCAAGCCACAATCAAGAAACCGCGCGACGCTGTGGCCGAGCTCGTGACTCTGCAGGCTGAGTGGAGGTTGAGGGCTCAAGTTCTCCTTCTCATGGAGGACATAAATGTGAGTATCTTTGCGTGATCCACAGAATGTCACCGATCTTTCGATGCTTCAATAGTGCCAGCCTTACTTGGGAAGCTATCAGCAATGGCCCATGTAGATTTCACATTCACCTCTACGGCGCTATCACGGTCTCCATTCCCTTGCTGGTCAAGGGCTTTCCGCTTGTATAATCGGCACAGTTCACGCTGCTCAATGTTACTGTCCGAAACCCCAATGACGATGTCTCGACTGCTACGCACTGGTAAGAGTGAACAAGTCTGTGTTCGTTCGGGTTAGCCGCAATGGAGTTCTGTGATTGAGGTCGAAACAGTTTTCTCCTACTTGAGCAAAAATTCTGATCACGTCTTTGAGTACGTCAAGGCACGCGGTCAAAAACCGTCATACATGGGGCTTTTCCACAGGCAGTCGTTGTTTGTCTCGGTGAGGCTGTCGCAATCGCATTGAGATGCTATCGGCAGTATTTCATATATGAGGAGCTGCTGCAACGCTCTTGAGGTCAAAATGTGTAATCCGGGATACAACAAAGGAAGAACGTACAGCAGATCAAGTCGGGGGCAACCGAAGTCGACTCATGTCGCACAGCCGCGTCGAGATTGCGCCACATTTAGCTAACAGTAGACTACGTGAGAAAGCGCAGGTGCGACATAGTGGCTCCAAGGATCCAGAAGTTGATTTCGAAGGCAAGCAGTAGCTGTTTCCACTTTCACATCATAGAATCGCTCGAGGCCATACTGTTGGCGACTGACCCGACGGTCATCCAATCGCATCCAGCCCAAATCGTCGTCATTTCTACTGAGAGTCGCAACTCAGGACTCGTGCCTTGCATTGTGTTACAGGCTGACTCACGTACACCAATCGTCCCGGACTCGCTGTCGGCCATACTTGTACTCTATATGAAGCCGGGAACTATTCTTTGACTCTTCTCTTGCTCAACTCGAGCGTAAGGAACAAGAGCCCCACTGGTTTATTGTCCTGGATACAATTTCGAGCGCGTCAACATATGCTATTGTTCTCATTCTCCGCACTCACGTCCTTGTTCCTGTTCAAGTAGTCGTTATTGTGCTTCAGCGATCCTCCTGGAAACCAACATCGCACTGGTGCTTTGGAAACGATAATTAGAAGCTATATATCGGGCTCGTGCTCCTCATCCATTGCGCCACTCCCACCATCATGACGACCTCCAGCCGGACCAGGAAGCACGTCTCCTTTGCTCTCCCATCACACACACGGGCAGACTATGCTGATAACGAGACGTACCGCCGAATCATGTACGCCCAGTGGCTCAGTCGCCGAAAACAGCGAGCCGGTCTCGCGCACGACTTGCGTTTCCGGGTGAACGACCAACACCTTGTCGACTTTGACGTTCGTCATGAGCTGTCGCAACACTTTTGCAAAAACACCCTCTTTGCACCAGTTGCGCCGGTCCCAACCTGTCTCCGAGTATCAACGCGTGCCGGGTTCTTCTGCTGGACGATGAGCACGTGGGTACAACCATGCGCCACACTCACATTGTGGGATGTGCTTCGACGATATTATCAGTTTCTGTACACGCTCGTCCTTCCTGAAGAGCTTCGGCTACTGGGTTGGGATCAACAGCAAGAAGTTCAAAAAGCATATCACAGGAGACTTGGAGATTGGGATGGAATGGACTCGGGTCTTAGACGTGTCGATTTCCTCCTGGGGAGGACACGACTTGTGCGGTTAGAGCGCCGTTCCTCTGGTTGGGAAGCCGTTCTGAAGTAGTCATGAGGATCGACGACAGGGATGTCTGTATTATAAGGAGGAGATTAGTAGATGATAGCGACATTGATACTTATAGTATGAGTTAAAACTAGGACCGCCTCGCAAGGCCCCCTTGAGAGTCACCTTGACATCGTCCAACATCCCGGTCAGCAACATCGGCTCACACGACAGAGCGCCGTCCCCAACGCACAGCTCAAACAACTCATCCCTGAAGGGCCACCAGCGTCTCTCCATTCGCCACGATCTCTAGCCGAAGCAGCTTTGGCGTCCACCGCATGAGCTTCACCAACGCCAATTTTGTCTCCAGCTCGTCTCCGACCAATCCCGTCAGCGTGAGGACTTCCAGCGAGGGTGCGGTGTGCGGGCCAAAGCAGTCCGGCAAGCGATCGACCGTCAGCGATACGAGTGACGGGAACTCGTAGCTTTCGAAGATATGAGAGACATAGTAGGACGGAACGCCGTCCAACACCATCTCGCGGACTGAGGCTGATACAAGGGCGTGTGGTGCACCACAGAGACGCGTATGCAATGACGTTGACGAGCCGCGGTATGTGAAGCGTTCGAGATTGCAGGCGCCCAGTGATGGTAAGAGATACAGTGCGCCGTCTTTGTCCGTCGTCAGATTCTCGACTTGGTTCCATGGGAGGGTGACGCTGTCCATGAGTGGCGAGGGAAGACGAAGTTGGACACCTCGGTAACATGGACGGTCGGAGTGTGTCACGTTGACGGTGCGTAGCTGGGGACAGTTGGAGAAGCTGGTGACGGGCGCGACGCTGGCGAAGATGGGAACAGGGAGCAAGGTGATGCTGAACGATTGGAGCAGGGGAAGTGAAAGTGGGAGAACGGTGCGGAACAAAACAAGCGGACAATCCAAGGTAAGCGTGCGCCACCTGGTTGAGGTTTTCAAGACCGCGTCCTGCAGCGCTTGACAAACGTTTTCCGAGTCGGCAGAGAATATGCACATATCCAACGAGTAGCCTCCCGCCCTCCTGCAGTACGTTTGGAACTTTTCCAGGTGATCTTCCCGCCCCAGGTCAATGAACACATTCCTCCATACCGCCGAGAAGTCCAACGCCGTTTGCCGCCAGAAGCGCGACACATGCGACAGCACCCACGGCGCCGTCCGTCGAGCCAGACACACCCTTCGACACTTGTTCGATGCCCCCGGTTTGCGCGACAACGGTTGGAGGAGGGCACAGAAATCGAAAATCTCGCCTAGGATGTCTGCAGGCACGCGACGAAAGGGACAGACGCCTGCCTCAAGAAGAGGAATGTTTTGATGCAGATGTTCGGCTCTGGCGAGGCGACAGGCTGAGCGCTGCCATGGAAAAAGGAGCGTGTTATGGAAGTAGGAGTCAAAGCTCTCGAATGTGGGGTCGTTGTTGGAGTGGGTGTCGGCTGAAACGGGGTCGGGCATGGCTGGAGCTTGCAAGATGCGTGAGCAGATGTGTGCACAGCGATGCGACAGGTGTTGCTCACCTGGTAAAGGTGGTGAGATGCCTGGGAATGAACTTGGACCCACAGTCGCCGATTTCCTTTTTATATGCGTTCAGAGATTAGGAAGGGATGCGACAACCCTAGGAGCTAGCTGCGGCTAACCTGATACGCGCCGCGGGCTGACGCTGGCTCTCAAACGACGTGGACGTAGACGGAGGACAGCAGCTGCGAGTAGGTAATGGGCCAACCAGGGGCGTCGGCGCGAAGGATGTTTATGCTGCCTGCAAAATCCATGAGCTCGTGTGAGCAGCCTAATATGGTCATATCGCACCTGTTGCAGTCGTGACAGCGCTTCGCTACCAGTATTCCCACGTTCTTAATTTCCTAGGAGCTCGGCTACATAGCCGAGCTGCTCGAATGCTGGACAGACAACAGGGGAGGTCTAGGCAGGACAAGAGAGCCAAAGGGATGCGTCAGGCGCAATATACGCCTCCCTGATTATGCCAGCATTCCCGGCAAAGCATGCCCATTGTCTTTGCCGTTGGAGGCATTGTGTGGAGTCTCGTCCGCCGATAGGAAGCGCGGGCGCGGGACAAGGAGCAATCGAACGACGGTGGTGGTGGTTCATGCTGCACTCACGGAAACGGAAAGCACATGCGAGAGGCGGATCACTCTGCCACGTGTGTCTCGCAAGACCGGCGGCCCGCCACGACGATCTTTGGACGTCGGTTGTCGTTGTTGTTGTTGTTGTTGTTGTTTACACGGTCCTTGTGGTTCACAGAACCTCCCCGTCGTGGCACACCGCTAGCAACATTTCTCCAGTAGGGCGGTCTCCCATTAGTTTGCGCCCACTGATCTTGCGGTGAGTCCCTGATCGCACACTTGCGCGAAAAAACAACCTGCCCAAGGTGTGTTTGTAGTCATGTAATTCACTGTCTCTGACGTCAACATAGCGTTTGATACATACAACGTCGTATCTGACGTCTTCGGACGAAACGTTGTTTAGGCTTATGAGGTGTCCTTACACTTGTGTTTTTGCTGCATTGATCACTTTAGCCTTTGACACGCCACTGCACCACCAACGGGAGCCACGTCAAGGCGGTTGTACAGGCAATCGCCTTCCAATACGCAATTTCTTTCTCGACTAAGTCACTCGCCATTTACTGCCATGGCCTATATTCGCAAATCTTTCCAGACCTGAGTTAGGTTAGGGTGTTAAACGTCCATGCCAAGACTGATGAAGGTCAAAATCTGGCCCAAGCGTAAAGCGAATGTCGTGATTATGTGTGGCGAAAGGGTATGCAAACGATGAGTGACCCCAATCGATCATATCGCCTAGATGGACGTCTTCTTTTGAAGGACTTCCGAACCATTTGCGAGATCTGGCACATTGGCCGGATGCGTCCGAACCCTGCTGCTCTGCTTGTAGGGAAGAATTGGGGCGGAGCAATACTAAGTCAAATGGTCGTTAACGACAGGAGGTACTACAGGAGAGAGTTGCGTGAGATAACATGGTCGCGTACTGTTACAGTCGATAATCTACGAATAATACAAGGTCATGTATGCGGCGAGTATCCGAGCATTTGCTAGACCCAGTGGAAAAACTTGACATCAAAGTCCATGTCGTGCACACGCATCGGCTCGTCGTTGTCCTTCATCGCCGCACCTGCCAGTATCACCTCCCCTGATTGCGGTAGGCAGGCGTTCACAATCCACGTATGATAGTCGCTGATCTTGCTCTTGACGTCCTCGTCTAGGAGCGCCGTTTCATTGTCAACGTGAAGGCGCAACTTCAACGATGGGATGTCGGACGAGAAGATCATCCGGTCGAGTCTCTGCCACAGCTCCTGCTCTTCGTCATTGAGGAACGCACCCCCGCGTACCGCCTCCGAGTCGGTGAAGTGTAAGCAGATGTCGATGGTGACGCATTGCAGCATGTGTGGATCGATGGCAAGCAGGGAGAACGTGGCGATGTACCATTCGATTTGGGCCTTTTTGAGACCCCAGTTGGTGATCCATATGGGTAGCGAGACGTGTTGGAGCGAGATGGTGTAGAGGCCTTGAAGGGCAGCAGGGACTGCGGGGAGATCAGTTTCAACACAACATCAAAAATTGAACACGTACTGGTGGCACCCAGCGAAGACAAGTCCACCACTTCAATACCACGCATCTGAATCAGCAACTTCACTGAGTCCATGTCCGCATGTTCCACCGACTCGATTGACAGACGCAACACCCCCTCGAGGGGAGGATCAATTTCCCTCGCCAACGCGTTACATAGAATCTGATCCCCCTCCTTGCGGAAGTCCAAAGTCAACTCGTCCAACCACAAGCCCTTCAAGATGGCCATATCGATCCCGTACTCCTTCTGCCAATCGAACTTGGGCCGGATGGGTATGGCGCGATTGCCGGAAATGCGCAGGTTCTTGAGGGTCAGGGCGGTGGAGTAAAGGAGCGTGTAGAGGTGCAGGACAGTGAGGGCGCAGTTCCGGATGGTGAGTGAGTTGAGGGAGATGCGCTTGAGGGCGTGATAGAAGGTCTTCTTCGGGGGGATGAGGTCGAACGAGATGCCGGACAGGTCGAGATGCTGGAGGCGGCTGAAGTTGTATAAGAAAGACGCGTGAGAGCGAGCGAGTGCTTGTGTGAGGGGACGAGACGACTTAGCGTCATCATCTTGCTCGTCCTCAAGAACGATGCTTGTCACCACCGAGATGAGTTCCCGTCCGCGTGGAGTGCGGATGGCCTCTTGGAGATTACCGAGAGAGCGAATGGGATCGTAGGGGGGCGAGATGGTGAGCGTACGCCATAGATGATCCTGTATGGTCGTGCTCGTCTCCCTCCATACGCGACACAAGGCGACGAGAGCCTGCGTTGCGTCCCGGGTGTTATCTCGCTGCAGGTAGCCCACGATCTTCAGCTTCAGCTCGACGGGGAGAACAGCGGGATCCATGTCGACGACGAAGGGACAGTGGTCGACGGACGGTCGTTGGAACGCGCTGCGTATTTATAACAAAGGGGATTGCGTCCCTGACTTTAGAAAGACCACGCGAGAAGGGCCTCCCGGACGCCCAAAATGACCATCGTTGTGCACATTGGGTTCCAAATCTGGAGCTGAGTCAGCGAAGACAATGGGACAATAGAACTAGTGTCTTTACTTTGTGTCGGCGTTGGGGGAGTATGGTGGCGTAGTCTGTATCGAACCTTTTGCGTATGCCATCGTATGATAGATTACATGCTTGGGGCTAAAAGTGCCCTCCATGGAAAGAATTGGTGACGAGGACACAAAGGTGCGTGAGATCCAAGTCGTCTAGGCAGTGCCAACGCTAAGATGCAGGGAAATTTTGCAACAGGGATCGTTTTGCGCTTGTGCTGCAACATCGAGGCTGATCCAGCTTCAGCAACGAATAGCTAGCCATTTCGTCTTTGACAAGCTCACAGGACGTTGTGTCAATACGAACCTGCGAGATAAAGTAAGCAGGCCACCGGTGGCGGTCCCTTTCGTAACAGAGGGCTATTGCAAAAAACAAACCTCCGTCAGTCTTGGCACATTGAGACATCGCGTACGCTCATACAGAGTAGAGGAGCGCTGCGTCGTTTGTCTGTCATGAGCGTGGGCGGGAAGCAGAAAACGGCAATACCCGACGCAGCTGAGGGATGATGTCATACGACTCATACCGCACTTGTCTCCTCGTCCTTAACCGTCAAGTCCGATCCACTAAGACTGGTATTGCTCGATTTACAAAGGCAAAATCCCCGTTGAGGACTGCTCGTTTTGCAGAACTTCTCTCTCAGCTTCACTGGATTCAAGCAAACTCTGATCTTGGTCCATCTAGGCTGTCGGGCTATTCAAGAGCGAAACGTCGCGAGCAACTTTCCGAGACCATATACGACGTGCTTCTTTTGCAAGTGGCATGCCCTACACGCGCCTGATGCTTCCTTACGGTGGTACTGGACTCTGTCCTCGTGTCTACCTTTGAATCGCATGAGTCGGGAGACCAAGCTGCAGAACGACTGACCTCACCTAGCTGGTTCTTAACCTTTCAGGCGCGGTGGCCTGGGCAGATATCTGATTAGATGACTGTTGTAATGCGATGAAAGTGCGCTGAGGACCAGGCCAATGTTTATTCACTTTGAGCCTCACTGATCATTGGAATCCAGATCTGTCCGATTACGACACACGCTCACGTAGTAGGCGACTCGAGAGTCACTTCAACCAGGATCAGTCCACGATCAAAAAGCTTCACAAAGCGGGTGAATCAACAGCTTGTACCTAGCTAAGTCGTGAGTGGCACATCACCTTGACGATTGACCAGATCCGAACCTCAGATTCAGGCAAGGTTACTCACACGGCGACTGAACTGTACAGCAAATGTACTCGGGAAAGGTCCAACGCGCATCACAGAATTGTAAGCACTCGGTGCGTTTAGAGCTGCCTCCGCACGCATCACGGAGCACGAAATGCGCGCTTGTGTCTTCCGAGTGTACATGGCATTATAAAAGGCCTGGTAGTTCTGCTGACCCTCTACAACTTGAAGCTTCATTTACCACCAGACACCACAATCTCCCCGCACACTCCAGTGACTCCACCATGTGCTCATCGCTCTTCGTCTGCCACGAGCACTGCCGTGTTAGCCCGGCGCACTACTATACTATCATCCTCCCCTGCCAGAGAGCCGACCGAGACGGAGCTTTTTGCCCACCCAATCCAGCGGTTCCCGGTGGCTACTACGCGTCGCCTGACAGCGATGAATTTGGCAGGAGACTTCGACGCAGATGCCCAGTTTGCAACCCCACCCGCCGTATGCGCCACGTACTTCGACCCTCTGTGCAGATGCACAATAGCGGAATGTTTTGCTGATCGACTAACGTTTAGCTTCCTATCTTGTTCCTTACATTACGATCTCAGCCTTTCCTGTTTACTTTTCTTAGCTTTATGATTTCTCCATATTACGATCTAAGCCTTTCTTCTTTACTTTTCTTAGGTTCACGATACCCGTACAAGTCTCTTTTTCTACTTACAGCAAAGATAGTTGTTGACGCTGTCAGATTCCTCGTCCTTGTGAGTCTAAACGTGTTGTACATTGCCATATCAAAGTCGCGAGTCGAAGAAAGAAGAGCGTGATCACGTAATCACGGCTCAGGGAATAAAGCGCCCCTGATTTCAGGCACCGAGTCTTTTAACACCACCACCACCACCACTTTCGATTCCAAGCACGAGCGCATCCATGTCTGACAACGAGAACCCACCCGACGTCAAGCCCAGCGCCGGCGGCGACGATGCCCATGCCCCGATCAGCGTCAAGGTGCGCGCCCGCCGCGTCTTCTCCCTTATGCCCGTCGCCCGCTGATGCTGTAGATTTCTTTAGGTCGTCTCCTCGACGGGCGAGGAGGTCTTTTTCAAAATCAAGCGGTCGACCAAGCTTGCCAAGCTGCAGGGCGCGTATGCGAACAAAGTGGGGAAAGATGTAGGGAGCATCAGGTCTGTCCTCTTTTGCTGCCGTCCGGCGCGTCTGGCTGACCACATTGCAGGTTCTTGTACGATGGAAACAGGATAAGCGACACCGACACGCCCGCGTCGCTGGAGATGGAGGACAACGACACGATCGATGTCATGGTTGAGCGTGAGTGCCCTCTCGTGCCCGATAGGCGAGACGTCGTACTAACGCCACGCAACAGAGGTCGGCGGATGGCGTATGCCATAAATTAGATATTCTTCCTCACAGTCTTGCACTCTGTATCATCACTATCCGCTGCGTCCACTATGTATCTGTTGCTGCTCATCGTCCGTCGTGAAATCGTCTCAAAGGGCATTTGGAGGACGTCAAACAGAACTTGCTCGCTCAACAGGACAGGCTCCTATGTCTTTGGATGTATCAAC
Organism: Strobilurus luchuensis; assembly: GCA_019915105.1. Lineage (NCBI taxonomy): Eukaryota > Fungi > Basidiomycota > Agaricomycetes > Agaricales > Physalacriaceae > Strobilurus > Strobilurus luchuensis. The sequence goes on along the minus strand of JAHLMJ010000012.1, from coordinate 34,904 downwards.
TCCGTTCTCAGGCAAGTCCGAGCGTCCTTGATTCCGTTCTCGAATGCTTCTTCTATGTGGATGTTTGCCACTGAAATACGTCGATGAGCGTTTGATCGATCGTTCTCCTGCTCTTTCTCTTTTCAGCGATGTTGCACTAGTATTGCCATGGAACGCACACGAATGGATGCGTTGCGAACGAGTACTGAATCACGGTACTTGCGACTTCGTATCTGAGAGCAGAAGTTCCAGGCGGGAACACAGATCGGCAGAACTTCTCATTGGGCCCGCCATGCTGCCTCTCCATCATGCTCTCGTCCTCCAAAGGCCTCTCGTGTCCTCTAAAGAACTATCACGGCGTACTTTCCTCATCTTGAGGCTGATGTTTGGGCCAGTGTCTCGACTGAAATGCGCCCCTCCTTTGATGTTCCCCACGTCGTCCTGTACACTAACGCTACTTCCATTCAGGATCCCGTCGCGCTCCCTTTGGCGTTCCCATTCATGCCGAGGTGATACACGGTCGTCCAGCTGCCGTAACAGGCTTGTCATTACTTTACTGCATCAACTTTTTTCTGTTACAGTCGGTGCTGATAGAGGTCGACAGCAGCACTTTACCTTATCGACTTATCTCGCTCTGAGCCGTTTTTGACGCAGGAGATTACTGCCGGGAACGCCTGGCTGGCTTGCGATAAGCCCGTTCACGACGCTGGCTCGCCTTGAGCCACCCCTCGAGATGATGCAGGCTCCTCGTAAACCATCTTCTGATGCAGGTCTCGACATATCCGTGCCCTCTCCCATACCTCACGATCGCTGGAATGGAAAAGGAATTATATGCAATGGGGGACTCGTCACGAACGGACACGATTCACTTTGGCTCCGTCATATGGCGCTGGGAATCCTTGATTCGGAGCACATGCTCCTAGAGCGCGCGGTTGAAAGTTGTTTGCAAGCGGAAGCGTCTCTTGACGATCCGCCTTCGGTGAAAACATGTAGAAAAACGACGTTTCATTTTCATGCAAGGCGAAGATCACTATGATGATGATATAGTACAATCGGTAGGTCATGCAATTGCGAAGGTGTGTAGTCCGAAAACTGTAATGTAAGTCTTCTATCAGCACCATACTGAGGCTACATTCGTCATTGTCTGGCCTTCCTCAGCTCTGCCTTTACCGTCCCAAGGAACGATCCATCTGTAGATCCAACGAGAGAAAAAATCTTCATTTCCATCATTTCCGGAAAGCTTGTCGCAATCATCCAACTTCTCCCCGTCTTTAAAATCGGTCGGCTCGACAGTCACCCGCATCGGAAAAACGCTATGGTCGAAAACAAACATGAGGCTGTCCTCCGGCGATTCAAGTGTAATGTCATGTTCGGCGAGATATTCCGCGATGAGTCGATAATATCCCTTTCCGAAATACAGGTTGCATTCCAGGACGAGGCCGAAGAACGCATCGAAGAAGGACTCTTCATAAGTGGAGATGACCGAATAGCCTAACACTGGGATAGAGAGTGAGTCTAAGATCCCCACACATGGAAGGTGACGACCGTGATAACTCACAGGAACGACAGTGTGTTAGAGAGTCACAACAGTCGCGATGCTTCAGCCAGTCCCGTTTCTGGCACAGCCTCGAGCAGTACGAGTAGACTTTACATCGCGAGCACTGCTGCCTGTCGCAGGTGGGATTGACGCACTGTAACAATTGTTAATGCTGGTGAACGTCAGGATCAAGAAGGGCCATACGTCTTGACTTTCACAAACGACGTCGAACGACTTTGTCTCCATTTCGGCCATATACGGCGCCACGGTCTCAACCGCTTCCTGGAGGCGTGTCCACGCCGCGCGAGTCGCCTTGTGACGCGGCACCTCCGTCATATGCGCTAGGCGCTTGTGAACCTTGCGGAATGTGTGACGATGCACGACGTTTTCGGCGAGGTGGCAGAGAATGGTTGCAATCTGGGCAGGAAGGTGGAACTTTTTCGGGACGGTGTGAAGAGACGCGAAGGTATCTGCGTCAATGAGAACACGGAGGAGGTTGGCGCGCAACGCTCCAGGAATCCAGTGCTTCCCTGAGTAGAAGAAGGACTTAGCGACATGGCTGATGGACAAGCCGATCATCTGAGCGGCCTCGGTTCTCAAAGATATCTCCTGCGCCTTCGAGAGCTTTCGTCGATGAGATAGGATGGGGAAAACTTGGGTGTGCATGAGATGACAGACCCACTTGATGCTCTGCTGGCGCAGAAACGTGGCTTGGAGTTCGCCATTGGAGCTGTCGGCAAGATCGCATCCTTGGCCCATGAAACAGACGATGCGGCAAGAGTCACGCAAAAGCTCCAGAGAATCCTCCAGACAAACGACAGACCTTTCTGCCAGCGCGATCAGTCTCTCTATCGTACGCCTGCCTATCGCATCCATCTCGGCCCTGGGTACATCAGGGAGTATGAACTGGATTCCTTCGCCTCGCGATTGGTTACGAACCGCACGTAAGGTTTCGTTGAGCGACACCAGGGCGATATGAATGTGCAGGTCATCCAGTGCTGCAGAGGTTTGCAGCGCCTTGAGAAAGGGCATGCAGAACGTTCCAGACAAGAGCTCTCGAGTATTGCGCCTCGCCATATTGCTGTCGGATGTGTATGTACAAACGGCAGAAGCTACAGCCTCGAAGAGTGATCGTGCGGAGGATGGAAGAGTGAAAGGGCGAACATCTGGATCGGCGTAGTTCGAGAAGAGTTGTGTCATCCAACGAAAGAGGATCGACCAATGAGGAGCCAAAGCAGCGTCGTTCGCAATGGCGGCAATGCAGATACGTTGAATTGTGAGTGCACGGTCGTCCGCCAGGTTCGGCGAGATGCTGAGCCAGAACACCAGCGTACCGGATCTAAGATCACGAAGTACGCGGGGGGATAGACGAGGCCGCCCCTCGCCTTCGGTTAGGGAAAATAAGCCCTCGATGGCTTCAGGCGCATCGTCCTCGCGGGTGGTAACTTTACGCTGTTAAAAATGGTGAGACCTTGTCAGCTGTGAGCTGGAATTGCGTACTTTGTATGCCTCAACAGCTGTTTCTTCGCGCGCCAGGGTACTCATGCTGATACAGAACGATGGAGGCAGGAAAGTTAGCTATTCCATTTTGTGAGTCGTACATCCAGCGCGAAGGATTGGCTTACTCGCAGGTCTCAATGTAGCTGGTAGTGGAAGAGCTGCTGCAGATGAAAGGACGATGAAAGGAATGAAAGAGCGCGTGAGTTGCATGGCTCAAAGGCATCTTCGGCATCTGCCGTCACGATCCTGCACACACGAGGCTTGGGGTCAATTGGGGACATAAGTTTTTTGAAACGTCATACGAGCTTTGGAGAGGTGACCATCGGCTACACCGTTGTAAGTCCTAGGAGCGCACAAGAATTTCCAAGATTCTTCGAATTGGATCGCGAAGGGAATGCTGTCATAGCTATGCAGATGCATCACTGGATCTGTAAGAAAGCGAAGTTGGGAGTTCCAAAGGTCGAGTACCTCCACGTATCCAGGTTGGGCGACCGGCGTTTGCAAACTTGATGGTCGAGGTCAAAGGCTAAAAAGGGTAAAATGATACATGATCGGCGGCATCGTCGGCACGGTTTTCACTCTTGCTGTTCGCCTCTTTCCCGTCAATAACTAAATACGCTGCATGGACCCAAAGGATGGCCGGACGCAGAGACTTGTGCTGAATCCTCAATCTCTGATTCCACCTGCTCGACTTTAGACGCATCCGCTATACCCCCCGTCTTGCATAACGCGCCCACATCCAATAACACTGACATTTCGCTTCTGACGCTTACGGTAATGAGCATCAAAAGGTACGGTACAGTTCTGCCTCATTGTGGCTATTTTGCTAATACACCAGCGCGCAGCGAAGCTCGATGCTCTGCCTTGGTAGCCCTTCCTCTTTTCGCGCTTCATCGATGACTACAAGGGTCAAGATTCCGCCTTCATGTGAATTCAATGACTTACAAGCCGTATGCGCTATACAGGCCGCATCCCCGACCTTGGGTTCCATCGCTTCAAGCAATCAGACCCTATTTTCGCGCGGAATGACGGGAGAACTTACTATTGTCGTATTGACGAAAAACGAGAATATCCTCTGGCATCTGATCTCGGACGTACACCCACTTCATTCCCGCTGCAATGTCGCGTAAGCTCGCAGTCCTCTCAATGCATGTAGAGATTTACAGTTGTACTTGACGAAATAGCCACCGCCGTACTGCAGAACATCAAACGTGGGTCTCGACGGCAATCAGGAAACCTACTCGGTCCGTCGTTCGATCCATATCTGCTGGATTCAGGGTACGTGCGTCGCAAACAGCCAATGGTGCGTCAGTGACCGGACCGTGTAGTGGCCTCCAAATGTTCCTGTATAAGCGTTAGCAGCTTCCGGTAGACAACTTGTCGACATGCATGATAGCGAGATGGTCGCTAGCGGAATATCCGGATTCGGGACCAAAAGCTGTCAGGACGCGCGCGTCGCAGCGTTCACGATTAATGTCGACATGCACAGCGGGTACGGGCTGTTTCCCCAACGTGTTCTCGGCGTTCTTGTCGTAATTTGATTCTTGTTGGCCACCTAGGGTGCGGCGCCTATGGATAGATCATTTTCATGGGACTGGAATCGTAACTGATGGATACGAACCTGACCTGTGTGTTGATGGGGACGCAAGCTTTGGCGCCGACGTACTTCCTTAGCCATCTGTGCGCCATGATCAAACGGTCCAATCGTGGCTCGTTAGGTAGAGGCACGCACTCACAAGAGTCCCTCGCATATTGCTCTTCCCAACCGTCCTCGCCATCCAGTCCTTCATAAGGAACGGTTTGCCAAGTAAGACCCTCAACTTCGAGAGATGGCCGACGGTTGTCTTTCCTCAAATCGTGCACTGGAACTACATGTGACGACAAGTAGAGGCTCCCGCCAGTCGCGACGCGGGTAACGAACGGAAACTCAAAAGCCCCGGGCGCACTACTTTCAGACGCGAAGTTCAGCTCGACGTGGAGAAGGTTAGACATTGTCGTGCCTCGAGGAGCTCCCATGCCACTATCAGTTATGATAGCTGTGCCGGCCGACGATAGCGATAAGTAACTCAGAATGTGGCAAGGGGTACCTCGGAGGTTTTTCAATTTGTTTGTTTTCAAATGCGATAGCCAGGTAATAGCGCTGATTCAGTCCCGGCGGCGGAAGGGCCGCCTGTCCAAAAGTCGCTGCAATGTTTTCGGAACGCGCGTTTCGCCACTCGGAAGCAAGTACGGACACCAAAGTTACAACGAAGACGCTGCGCGTATCTGGAAAGACGTGTTTGGAACGGTCGGACCCGACGCACTTCATTTGTTGCGCTAGGTAACCTAAAAATGAAAAGATAGTGATGTCAGGCTGATTAGATTCTGGTAGATAACTCCGACGAGTCGTATCATTGCTTCGCGTCGACGTTTATCTGCCTCCCACCAACATTCCTTTGCGCATTGGGATCATGCTGACCGGTACCGAAGCTTTCAGGAGCATCCCGAACAAGGACTCTCACCTGGTACGCCTCCATCGTCGCTCCCTTATGAACAACTCACAATTTTCCGTTGTATCAGCCATGGTGGAAGAACAAAGGTATGGCCGAGTCTTACGCGTCTCGTCCCGTGCTCAGATCCCTCTAGGTCTCCTTGAGCTGAACCTGCTCATCACCGTCATCTTCATTGCCCAGTTCCTGAACGGTTATGACGCTGCTCTCGTTAGCAGCTACCAGTCAATGCCCTCTTGGAAAGCTAGTGCGTTGTTTCCCTTCTCTGATACTTCGCCGAGTAATCTTGCGTAGCAATGGGCCATCCCTCTGCGAGTAATATCGGTCTTCTCAATGCGGCTACGTATCTCATTGGAAGTATGTCTTGGTCCTTTCGCAACTCCATCTCATGATTAACGCATAGTACAGTGGTGACCGCACCCTTCGCTAGTCTGATCGCGGACAAGTATGGTCGCAAGTGGTGTATACGGCAAGGCCTTTTGCTGCTGATTTCCTCATGAGGCTCACACGCGGCCAGGTATGCGTCGGTTACGAACTTCATCGGAACGGCTGTCGGTTGTGCTGCTGGCGCCGGCTCGTCGAACGGATATGCCATGTTCATGATGTCACGTATCATTGTGTGTATACTTTGTGCTTTTGCTCTTTTCTTATGTAGATCGCCTCTAGATTGGCTCGGGTATCGCCTTTGCACTTATGACTTCACCCGTCATGTACGTCGACGCGTTGACATGTGTCTTGTCCATATTGACTGTCCTTCAGGCTCCAGGAGCTGCCCCATCCCAAGCATCGTACCTGGATTGCAGGCTTCTTCGACGTTGCATTCGTGAGTCACTTTCTCACAGCTTTCGCCAATGAAGTACTCACACCAGCAGATCATGGGTAACTTCACCTCCGCTTGGTTCGTTCCTCCGTCTGTTGTTTCGAGTGTTCCGCCAATGTATGACCGTACTTCTAGGGTGACCTTTGGTTGCAGTTACATCAACAGCGACTGGGCGTGGCGTATTCCTTACCTAGTACGTTCTCTTATCTTTCAAACTAGTACCCAGGGACTGATGTCTCGTATAGATTCACATCGGTCCCGCTATCATCATGATCGTCGTCATCACCTGGGTGCCCGAGTCGCCCCGGTGGCTGATGAAGAACGGTCGTCACGAACACGCACGCCAGTTCTTTATCAAGTACCACGCGAATGGGTATGAGCAGGATGAGCTTGCCGCGTTTGAGTACGCGGAGGTGCAAGAGGCCCTGAGACATGAGACGGAGACGAAACAGGATTCGTGGAAGACCATTTTGTGGTCGAGGAGTAATCTGCATCGTTTGGGATGTGGTACGCTTTCTCTCGCCAGCATTGCACGCAAAGAAACGATCTGACACGCCGTGGCATGTACTAGTCATTCTCATCGCGGTCTGCCAGAACCTGAGTGGGACGGCTATCATCAGCTACTGTGCGTAGCTTTTTCGAGCCTATCAGTTCATCGCTCTGACTTGTCTTTCAAGACTACACCACCATTCTCAAGCTCGTCGGTATAACGAACACCGTCACTCAGACCGGAATCAACGCCGGCCTAACCTCGTTCACCTTCTGTATGGCGATGTTCGGTCTCTGGCTCACGCAACGCATACGCCGCCGTCCCCAGCTCTTCATCACCTGGACTGGTGTCATCATAGCGAACATCGGTTTGACGGCCTGCACGGCCATGTACACGAAGACCGGAAACAGAAGCGCGGGCATTGCTGCCGTGGCGTTTGTGTGGTTATACAACGGAGCCTTCTTCATCTCGTGCGGGTCGATCTTCTTCAGTTATCCAGCGGAGGTTCTGCACTACTCAATGCGCACGAAGGGGATGATGGTTTGGATGATTACGGCTAGATGTCTATCCGTGTTCAGCTCATATACGAATCCCGTCGCCAGTGAGTTGACTATGAGGTTCTTCCGTCGTGGTAGAGTACTGATTTGGTTTAGTGGCGGCCATTGGGTGGAAGTGGTACCTCTTCTAGTGCGTTCCGTTTATGGTCTTCCGCCGATGTTCACTGACAACGACGACCTCTCGTAGCACTGCCATTCTGATCGTCACATTCGTGCTCCTCTACTTTGTCATCGTGGAAACCAAGGGACATACTTTGGAGGAGTACGAGTTCTTCCCCATATTCCCTTTACCTACTTGACTGACTGCATCTACCTGACAGAATTGGACAGCTCTTCGATGGTGTACCTCTCGAAGCCAGCCTGCAACAACCACAGATTGCGAGCATGGATTACAAGAAGGGCGGTCATGTTTCCGTGACGCCTGTTGACGAGAAAGAGTCCGTAGAGGCATGATATTTTGGGCCAAAACGAATCTTATACGTACCAGTATCTTATATAGACCTTTCCTGTACTTGGTGTGTTCATATACATCGCAAATTTGGTGCTTATCGAGCGAGTTTGCTTTCCCTGACCTATGAAGATTGAATCATGCTTGTACCAAGAAGGGGTTGCGTTTAACAAGGTTGTTTTACCTGACGTGCATACTAGCTTTTCTCATTGTATCATTTGAAGAGGGTCAGCTCCCTTCTTCCGCTGTCGGTACAGAGCTATGCAGGATATGACAGGCTGCGACCCAGCAAAGAGCAAGTATCTAAGAAATTGAACAAAAGCCAGAACTAATCACATTGCATGTTGCCAGACCGAAAAGCTCCAACGCATTCCCACCGAGAACACCAGCCTTTTCTTGCTCGCCCCAGCCAACGACGCTATCGATGGCGTCTAGGTTCTCCACGACGCTCTTCCACTTCTCCGCGGGCCCAAGGGGAGGAAAAAACGGATGGTCAGTGCCGAACATCATCCGCTTGCTTCCCGCCTTGCGATCCGCCGCTAATTTGGACCCAGAACCGGACTCGTAGCGCTGAGAACGGTCGACGACCTCGGAGACGAAGCCCATCTCCTCGGGGCCGTAGGCGACGGCGTCAAAGTAGAGCAGGCCGAGGTAGTAGCGTGCGTCGTGCTGCAGGCGGGATTGGACGACGGGGTCGTGTTCGATGCAGGAGGCGAGGCGGGAGGAGAGTTGGGGGAGGGCGCCGCCGGAGTGGGCGAGGAGGAGGCGGAGAGTTGGGTGTCGGTCGAAGGTACCGGCAAGGATGAGACGAGCTGTAGCCTGCACGGAATGTTGATTAGCAATGTAAATATAGGTGAGGAAAGGGACTCACGGTGGTCGTCTCGAACGGGAAGCCAAGAGCAAGAGGGAGAACGTGTCCATTGTCGATCACGTCACCCCAGGCGCTTGCGTCAACGCCGTAGTGGGGATGGAGGAAGATGGTAAGGTTGTTGTCGGCGATGGCCTTCCATACGGGATCAAGCGCGGGATCGTCCAAGCCCTTGCCGATTCCCTTCGTGCCCATAATCAAGCCCTTCAAGTGCGTTAGCTTTGCAATTTGCTCCACGCACTCGACGAGCTTGGTGATTTCGATTCCCGGGACAAGCGGGAGGAGACCGAAGCCATAGAGGCGTTGAAGGGATGGGTTGGAGGCGAGTGCGGGACCGGTGGAGCAATACTCTTCAAGGTCTGCATTGGAGCTGAGGGCGAGAACAAGTGCATCAGTAGGTGAAAGCAGAAAGTCCAGCCATGGATTGGCGGTGCTATTCCGAGTCGCGTCAGCTTGGTGGGAAGGACGGAGAAAAATGTACGCACCTGACGACGGAGATATCAATGCTATGCAAATCCATGAACGCGAGCTTTTCGTCTCGATCCCAGTATTGCGGACCGACGGGACGACCACCACTGGGCTCGCTCTCCAGAATCAAGAGTCGCTCCTCGCCGTTGTCGAGCTTCATGATCTTTGGTGCGACAGTGCGCGTCCGCAGCCATTCGGCGTAGGTGGGCAGGTAAAGGTGGGTGTGGATGTCGACGACTGGGGTCATGGCGGCTGGTGCACAAGAGATGCTGGTTGGCCAACGGCGATAGCGCGACGAGGACTAAGTCGAGCCGTGCCGAAAGTCATGGTGGGAGAACGGAACAACCGTGTCCTGGGTTGCAGGGCCTCGCCTCCTTATCTTATCTACCTTTTCCAGATACCGCCATCACTTCAACATCGTCCGGCACATTTTCTTTTGTCATGCTCGTATCTCTCGATGGAGATCCTCTGTGCTGATAGGAAGCCACCGGCCGAAGTCGAGCTTCATTGTTATCCACTATGTCGTTCAAGGCCGCGCTCGAAGCAGGACACGAGGTGCCCGAATCATGGTCGACTTATATGAACGTCGTCTACACCGGCAGAAAGCAGCCATCCATCGGTTCTTACGATGCTGTCAAGCTTGAGGCCAAGGCGCGAGAGGTCACCAAATCCAACCCTTGTGCGTGCGCTGAGTGTATTGGCCCAAAGACCCCTCTAACAACGATCGCAGCTGCATTCCTATACGTCTTTGGCAGTGCTGGATCCTGCTCGACTGACCGCGCCAACAAGCGCGCCTTCCAGCGATGGGCGCTCATTCCCAGAATGCTCACTGACGCGTCTGATCGCAATCTTGAGGTACGCTTCACTTTCGTCTATTGCCAAATGATGCTCACAGAAGAGCAGACTACACTATTTGGCATCAAGTACAGATCCCCACTCCTTCTTGCGCCCATCGGCGTTCACGGTCTCCTCCACAAGGATGGCGAAGTCGTCACTGCCCGCGCGGCGTCCAAGATGAACGTCCCCATGATCATGTCCTCTGCCAGCACCCGCGCTCTCGAAGTCTGTGCTGCCGCCAGCGGAGACGGACCACGCTGGTATCAGTTGTACTGGCCCCGGTCCGAGGAGATCACCCTCTCCCTGCTTGGTCGTGCAAAGAAGTGTGGATACACGGCGTGCGTCGTTACACTCGACACGATGTGTATGGGATGGCGGCCTTACGATCTCGACGAGGCATATCTGCCGTTCATGCACGGCATCGGTATACAGGTTGGGACGTCAGACCCGGCGTTCATGGCCAGGCAGGGGCTGGAGCCTCGTCCGGACGAGCGTATCCCGTATCCTTTCGATCCCGCCGAGCTGGACAAGAAGCGGGCCGAAGGAGACGCGCACGAGGCAGAGATGAAGACGCTGGGAAGGAATTGGTCGAGGGAGATCCATTCGGGGTTGTTCAGGACGTGGGATGAGCTGGCCTTTGTGAGAAAGCAGTGGGAAGGCCCGCTCATTATCAAGGGAATTTTGAGTGTTGACGACGCGCTGAAAGCGCTGGAGGTGGGGTGTGACGGAATCGTTGTCTCAAATCATGGTACGTCGCTCAGCTCTTTCTTTGATTTGTGTACTCAAGGGTTCTTGCAGGTGGACGCCAAGTCGACGGCTCCATTCCTGCCCTGCTTGCACTCGAGAAGATAACAGCCAACCCGACTATTTGCAATGCACAACAAACTCGCAATTTCACAGTCCTCTTCGATAGCGGCATTCGGCGTGGGAGCGATATCATCAAGGCTATAGCCGTAGGTGCTGATGCGGTTCTGCGTAAGTCGAATCGTTCCACGGTCTCGCCATGCTCAATTGACAAAAATCTTTTTAGTCGGTCGTCCGTACATGTACGGACTCTCCATCAGCGGCGAGCAGGGCATTGAGGAGGTTGTGAGGGGCATTCTGTGCGAGGCGGAGATCACGCTCGGTCTTTGTGGGTTCAAGAACCTGGATGCTATCAGGGGCAGGAGAGAAGAGATAATGGAGCGTGTAGATCCGAGCCTGTTCGATTGAGTGCGCCGATGTGTTCATTCTTTGGACTTATGTCTACTTACTGTATCTGGCTGCGACCAAAGTATCAGAATGACGTGTTGCTGGACTTGACGCATGATGACTCGCCGTGGTGTTACCTATCGACAGCTTTCTCCCAGCGTGGGATCCCCCATGACATGGAATCCGAGTGTCAAGTATTGCGGGCAAGTATCGGCGGTAAACAGAGCAGGCCACTCGCCACCATAAGTTTTCGGACAGCAACTGGGTCATCGAGGGAGGACGTTGAAACTATCCTCATTGCGACCGGTCCCAACGAGACTTGCGTACTTGACATATCCGTCTGTTCAGCGACAAATGACATTGATTTTACAATATACATGTTACAGGTCTGTGACTAGTCGTAAGCTGTCGCCACATGATTATTCGTTCTCATGCGCATTCATTCCTTCCAGCTCTCGCGCGGGACTTCTGTAGGAGTCGGAGTGGAACCGGCGCTGCGATTGGAGGCGGAGGCATCGTTGTTCGCAGTTCCTGATTCAGCCGTGCAATGCGTCTGCTGTATCAACCAATCTTCGACGCGGTCCAATAGTCTGTTTTTGGCCCAGGCAGTTTTGCATACACATGGGTTACCTGGCAATGGACGACAAAGCCATGGATGATGTCGGTCCTCCCCGCCGCACGCTTTGACGAAATCTCGGATTTGGTCGCCCGACCACTCTGTTGGGTGCACGTACCAATTCCATGCAGATGCATGGCCATCATGACAGTCCGATGCTTCGGGGGCGTTGATTGCGTGGCGCTGGTCCCAGCTTCTCGTGTGATTGTCTTCATTGCCTGTTGAACTGTAACGCATGTCATAATGGCTATACGTCCAACCGGATGGGTAAGGCGACAATGTGGTTGAAGGGGTGACAAAGTTGATCAACTGGCCGCCAAGACCTTGCTGAGACCATGGGGTGCCGTAGGCTGTAGTATGCAAATGACGACTGTCGTGATGTTCCAAAGCATATGGATAGCCAATGACTTGTGGCGGTTGAGGAACATCTGCAACACTCTGTTTAACTTTTCGAGAAGGCATCAGTGGCTGAGGGTGCTTACTGTGCTCGTAGTCTCTGCTATATCCGTAAAGGCGATTGGCCATAGCTGAGGAATCGTTGAACGACATGTTGTAGTCAGGAAATGACAGAGACTGGAGGGTTTTGAGGCTTTATACTTTGTAGGAGTTGATCGGTGATGGGATCTTGGTTGTGTTTGTTTGTGTACAAGACAGGTGCGGTCAAAAATGAGGAATGAGAGAGCCGAAATTTCGAGACGCCCTTTTATACACTGTAGTCTGTGATCGGTCCTGGGCCTTGGCTATGTTTGTGTGTGTGCCGAAATGAAGATCCCTCGGCACGGCCTCACGGCTCTTGTGAGTCGAAGAGAGCGTGTCATGTAAGTACGCGGTACAGACTCGGAAGGTATGTCGAAGATGGGCCGGATTCCTTTCATTTGCAATGCTATAGTGATGGAACAAACTATCAGGCACTGTCTAGTATAGAAAACATGACTACTGTTCAGGCTCGGACGTACACAAAGCCGATGCCACCTCCATAGCTCTCTGATATTGATCGGCGACCGCTTATCCACTCGACGCGACACTCAGAATTACCTCCGAGTCGTTGACATTCCAGCAGCCAGGTTTTCCACTGTCGATCTCAGCGTAAATAACTTTTTCCACTTCGATCACTGCACTGCCCTTTGCTTGCGATGATTCCACTGTACAGCTTTTTTTTCAGGGCTGTCTCTTGTTTTACGCACTGCCACTTCCTGATCCCGAAGCCTTATAAGAAATTTTGGGCCTTCGAACAACTTACATTGAACTTCCCCCCACCATGTCACACTCTCGAACTCTGGACTTCAGACTCATTCGCGAGCTGGTTGTGGCAAATCTCAAGAGACATGATAACTTCATAAATGCACGCGATTTTCTGGGGCCAAATCTCGAAGCCGGGCTGAATGAATATGACGAGGTTGTCTATTCCATCAGGATGCGTCACAACCACAAGTGCAGCGCTCACAACGACGAGGACCAGGATTGCGACTCGGAATGCCCGTGTGTATGGGTGGTAGAGTTCCTGGGAGGTATGTCTAGTCGTGGAAGTCAAGGTGTCAAACACTCAAGCAATGTCAATTAGCGAACGAACATCGCAAGGAACAACGTTGTATGCTAGCTTCTTTATGGTTGCATCCCAAAATTCCACCGGAGATGCTCTTGCCTGACAGCTAGGACCATAAACTTTTCTTGAAAGAGTTGGAAGAGGCTGTGTTAATCGATGACCACAGGAAGGTAGCTTTGGACTATGGAATAAACGCTGCAGATGTAGAGGTCGAGTACATTTACCCTTCCTCATATACTACGAAGCAAAAAAAAAAAAAATTACAGACAAAGTCTAAGAGAGAAAGTTGTAGATATAGGCTATATAAACTACTGTGCAAAATATCAGACCATATTATTATACTTTGACGGAGATATGAGGCCATCTTTATGTGGCGCATGATCTTATTGAACCATCACATCTCGTACTTTTGTCACATGAAACACATTGGGAGGCACAATTAGAGCTGTCTCATTGCTGGGAAATGACTTTGGACAATATCTACCACTATCTTAGTGAGTTGTGGTTGGGTCCCGTTGAATCTCGTTGGGTCTCGTTGGGTCTCGTTGAGATTCGCTCGGTCTCGTTGGTTCTCGCTGGGTCTCGCTGGGTCTCGTTGGTTCTCGTTGGGTCTCGCTGGGTCTCGTTGGGTCTCGCTCAGTCATGTTGGTTCTCGCTGGTTCTCATTTATCTCTCTCACATGTGGAAGTATAGCATGGATATGGACAGGGAATCATATAACTACCCTGATGAGCTATCTTAGTGAGTTGTGGTTGACCATAGTTGGTTCTTGCTGGCTTTCGTTGGTTCTCGTTGGTTTTCGCTGGGTCTCGCTGGGTCTCGTTGGCTCTCGTTGGTTCTCGTTGGTTCTCGTTGGTTCTCATTGGGTCTCGTTGGGTCTCGCTCGGTCATGTTGGTTCTCGCTGGTTCTTATTTATCTCTCTCACATGTGGAAGTATAGCATGGATATGGATATGGAATCCCGTTGTTAGATGTAACTATCCTGATGAGCTATATTAGTGAGTTGTGGTTGACCATAGTAGGCTCTTGCTGGCTTTCGTTGATTCTCGTTGGTTCTCGTTGGTTCTCGCTGGGTCTCGTTGGTTCTCGCTGGGTCTTGTTGGGTCTTGTTGGGTCTCGCTCGGTTACGTTGGTTCTCACTGGTTCTCATTTATCTCACTCACATGTGGAAGTATATGTAACTATCCTGGTGAGCTATCTTAGTGAGTTGTAATTGACCATAGTAGGCTCTTGCTGGCTTTCGTTGATTCTCGTTGGTTCTCGTTGGTTCTCGCTGGGTCTCGTTGGTTCTCGTTGGTTCTCGCTGGGTCTCGTTGGGTCTCGTTGGGTCTCGCTCGGTTACGTTGGTTCTCACTGGTTCTCATTTATCTCACTCACATGTGGAAGTATATGTAACTATCCTGGTGAGCTATCTTAGTGAGTTGTAATTTACCATAGTTGGTTCTTGCTGGCTTTTGTTGGTTCTCCTTGATTCTTGTTGGTTCTTGTTAGGGGTCCTTGGTCCCGGTCACATGTAACTAATCAGATGTTCTTAAGCACGTGTGTGTCCATATGCTTCATTTTTTTTATCTCTTACCATCATCAATGCTGGCTGACACAGATCCTGCTGCTCTAGCTCTCGCAGACACAACAGGCAACACTGGTATGTATGCACTTGTCACATAATGTGCATCTTTTTTCTGACCTATGCCTGTCAGCTGGTAAGAACCAGCAGGTTGTCTCTAATTCCTCTACTCTAGCAGTCGGCGGTCAGAAAGGTAAGTCAGTTTGCGATTTCTGACATGTGTATGATGATCTTACTCTTACTCACTTCCCAGATAAGAAGAAACCATGTCTGACTCGAGCTGAAAGAAAAGCATTACGTGAGCGGAAATGGAAATACATAGCACGGCAGGCAGCAAAAAAAGGGAAGGCCAGCAGTGAGGAAAGTCTCGATGAATTGGTAGTACTCCCTAAGGATACATAGCATTGCAGTGATGCACTTCTGTTGTATGCATTGCATTGTGACATACCATTACGCCATTCTGGTGTATGGTAGTGAGTATGACTCTGGTTTGAGCTCGTTCGCCCTCGTTCGCGCACGTTCGCTCTCGTTCACACTCGTTCGCCCTCGTTCGCGCATGTTCGCTCTCGTTCACACTCGTTTCATCTCGTTCGTAAGGGTAAAGGTGGTGGATGACTTGGTGCAAACGTATATTGGAGTCCTTGAAAACTGGAACTCCCCCCATCCCGGCATCAGGCATGAATGCGGGGTGCACTCATCCCGACCTGTGCGTACTCGTCCGTCCTCGTCCGTCCTCGTTCGTACCCGTCCGTCCTCGTCCGTCCTCGTCCGTCCTCGTTCGTACCCGTCCGTCCTCGTCCGTTTCCGTTTGCAGCCATTCCCTCCGATCTGGCTGTGTTATGCAGGCGAGCAAACCCACGTCAATTGACATGGGCTGCCTCGCATTGCATAAGCTGTGGTCGAACATGGGTGAGTCGGCAAAGGGGAGGTGATGGCGGCGGCGGTGAGGAAGGCGGCTAGAAATTATCGGAACGCGTCGTGGGTCGTCTAAGAAGTCGGTGTGCAAGCCGGCCTAATTTTCAGATGTGTGAACAAGAAATAACATGAAGATAGCACGCACCAAAACTCGCGGCGCGTTCCCGCCTCTGTGCAAACTGCCGCAACCCTCAATTCTCCCTGCACCCTCGGTCGATGCCCTACTCCATATCCCGGCGATGTCCGGCGTCGAAATCCAACGCTGTCCGCGCTTGCCGTCATCGCAGATCGAGATCCGGGGAGCAGCTGTGCAGGGGGCGGCGTAGAATCGCCGTCGCGTCGGGATCAGCTCCTGAGACAAGTGGCGTCCGCATCTCGTGTAGAGGGCGGCCGCCGTCGTCTGCGGCATCCAGCAGAAGTTGTGGTAGAAAGGCAGAGCCTGCCCGGCTCTGCAGGGCGCTTATCTCAGCCGTCACGTGCCTCGATGACGCCTCCGGATCCTGGACTTGATCGATCCGGGCTCTGTTTCAACCACGACTTGCTATATGCAAGTCGTGGTTGTCTGCTCTCTTCCTCTCGCGGACGCGCGGTCTCGGCGCGGCGCTCACGACAGCGTCGCGCTGCTGGGCTGGTTGCCCTAGCAACCAGTCCCAACATGGACGCGTAAGCCCCATGCAAGCTGGGCAGCACGCAGCCCAAGCCGGTCTTGGGACTGCAGGACGACGCCGACGCCCTCCACGGGCTCCTGGACGACGACGCCGACGCTGGAGCGATGCCCCGCCGCACTGGTGGATGGGAGCGTGCGGGGCCGTCGGTTTAAGCTGGGCGCGCCGCCTGGAAGCGGGCGTCCATGCAGGTACGTGTTTTTTGTTACTTCCTGTTTGGATACGCCAGTCGAGCGCTGGCGTATCCGTGTGACAGGCTGATTTTTTGTAGATCTGGATCTACGCGCGGGATAAGCCCTCCAACGAGGCACCCACCCACATTGACCCAGATCTGTGGAGGCGTCTATGCGCCGCCCCCCACGCCAAGACGCCTGCTGTCCGCCACCACGGCCAGCTCCCTCCTCCCTCCCTCCGCCACCACCGCCACGCTCCCGCCCGCCTCATCGGATCTCCACCCGCGCCCATGCTCCCCTCTCTCACCACCACACCGCTGCCCTTCGCCGGAGGGTATGTGGCTCGCTCAATTGAGCGTTCCGCGCCCTCCACGAAAGCCAACGTTCTTTCTTCCCGACACCCGCCTAGCTCACCAGGCGTGTCGCGCTCAGTCCGGACTCGTTCGGCATAGCATGTTCGATCCCGTTCACATTCGCTCGATCTCGTTCACATTCGCTCGATCTCGTTCACATTCGCTCAATCTCGTTCACATTCGCTCAATCTCGTTCACATTCGCTCGATCCCGTTCACATTCGCTAAGTCTCGTTCACGCTCGCTCGATCCTGTTTGCAATTTACATCCTTCCAATTTTTTTTTGTGCTCACTCAATCGTTTTCTTGGATTCAATTTTGACAGGGTGAATAGAATATTGTACTCAGATACAATTGTACACCATGACATCTGAGCCTCTGGGCAGCTTCTCGGGCTCGCTATCGTGGTCCCGTTCACCAAACGGAGCATCATCGTACCCGCCTCCCGTACTCTTCCAAACGTACAGCTCACCAGACCGCTTGAAGCTGCTCGACCGCCCTAATTGCTTCCATGCCTTGGGATCATGTGGAACCTCTGCCTCATCATCCCAGACATGTTCGAGATGGATGTACTGGACGGAGGGGAAAGCAATCCAAGCCACGTACGCTGCTTCCATCTGACGCCAGCCATGATCGCTCCTCGGGAATGAGTGTTCGTCGTCGTATTTGTAGGGGCCTACACCGCCTTCGTCAGACCCGTCGGAGCCATCGGAGTCAGAGTCGTAGTCCCTCGGGACCTGGGACACGGCGAACTGTATGGCTTCCCGTTCAAGGGCGTCAACTTCGCGTTCGAGAGCTGCCTCGGTCTTGCCAATTTCATCTTCATCATCGTCATCGTACACGTTCTCGAACTCTGCCATCGCGTCAAACGACGGCCAGCACAGAAAGCCGGCGTATGACAGGGACAGCTCCTGAACGTGGGGAAGACGATGCAGAGCACGCTTGAATTGTAGCGAACGGAAGAATGACCCGTCGTAAGTCTGTGCATATACGTTAGCAGACGCAGAACAGAGGATGAGTACTTATACCCCTATCACCACAAAGGATCCTGAAGTGGATCAAGTATGGCGCGTTGCATAACGCTGTCAACAGTGACTCGAGGAGATCGAGCGTATCCTCTTCTGCGTAGCGGAATGTGAGGTCCGTGATCGAATGTTGTCCAGCCGCAAACCAAGAAAGCAAGCGGGAAGCGGTTTCGTCGTCCTCGGCGGCAGAGTCCAACCACAAGTCGAGAACCTGGATATCGCACGTGGAATACATGACGCGGTTATCAAATGGGCGCAACCGCGGCATCCATTCAAAGTAGGAAGAGTTTTGAAATTGCTGTGTGTACATGAGCAAAGCGTGCAAACTTGACATGCACGGAGACTCACATATAGGGCGCCTGGGCGAAGGATTGCCAAGACAGGTGTATCACCTCTCGGATCTCCCGCCGACGAGTCTACAAAACGCGTCCCGCCGGCTCCGTCTTGGGCGAATCGCGTGTCCGACATCAGCAATAGTGAGTCCAGACGCATCCTCTCAGACAACTCGACAACGTTGTCCAGGCGAACAAGAAAATCGGCGAGGGGGAGATCAGCCATGATGGTGAGAAGTGAAAAGATTAAGGGTGTCGTCCTTATCAGATGTTGCCGATCGGCCGCGTCATAAACAACGGATACGTATCCAAAGCCGCCGTCCCCCAGATCATCTTCAAATATGCCAGCGAGCGGCCCCACGTCAATTGAAATGGGGCGCCTCCCTTTGCATAGGTCGGAGTTGACGTAGGGGGCGGGTGGGCGAGTCGGGATGTGATGCCAACGGTGGTGGAGGCAGAAACGGCGCAAAGACCGCCGGAATGCGTAGGGAGTTGTCCGAGGTGTGGTTGAGTGAGGTAGCTAAATTGTACACAGAGTGAGCAATGAAATACCTGAGAAAAAATACGCACCGAATCTCGCGGCCCGTTTCCGACGCTGTGCGTGCCACACAGCCTGACACCTCCGCCTGCACCCTCCCTCGCCCTCCTATTCCGCATCCCTTCGAGGTCCGGCGTGCATATCCATCGTACGCCGCACTCCCCGTCGTCGTCGTTGAGCTCGATCCCGCGCGCACCGGCGCGTACGGCCGTTCGGGGGGCGGAGATCCTGGCTGATGTTGAAGGCGACGACGTTTCGGGCAGGGTCCTCCCATTCGTCGTCCCTCATCCGTCATCCCGTACTCGCCGTCGTCGTTGTCGGAGTTGGGCCAGCACCGTGCGTGCAGTCGTCCTGCGCCATAGGCAACGGCAGCGGCGTCCAGCTGCATCGAATCCGCGAGGATCCCGTCGGTTTGGGCGGCCAGATGGTCTTCGGGGGTCGGCAGGCCGTCCAGACATCGTCGCAGGCAGAGGACGGAGGCAGAGGACGGATCGCCAAGTCCGCGTTGAACAAGCACGTCATCCAATCACGTGCTTGTTGGACTTTGACGGCAACGGCAATTCCTTTGCCGTTGCGGCTGCTCGCGCTCACCGGTGAGACTGACATCATCGCCGGCAGACGCGTCCGTGCCTTGCTCTCGACCACGACGCTCTGTGCAGGTCGTGTGTCCAGCGCCGCATCGTGAGCTTGGTTGCTGTAGCAACCAAGCCTGACTGGACGCGTAAGCCCCATCAATGTGGGCAGCACGCTTGCGAACTGGCGACGACGGGCCTGACGACCGTCAGGGGGAATAGCGCGACCTCCGCCAGGACCACGACGGACGTGGGAGCGCGCCGTAGCGCAGGAACTGTCTGGGTGCGCCGCCAGGTGGCGGGCGCCTAGCAAAGGTATGTTATTGTTTCGCTCTTCTTTCGTGTACGCCAGTTAACTACTGGCGTATCCATCTCCTTCACTGACTGACGTGTAGATCTAGATCTATACGCGGGGTAAGCCCTTTCAAGAGGGAGCCGCCCATGATGCCAGCACATCGCCCACCGCAGCCGGACTCCGCGGTGCGCTCATTTCTCAGCTCAACGCCGCGCTGCTCCCCGCCACTCGCCCCCGCTTCTGCATGCCGTGCCCTCCCCATACCTCGTCCTGACGGTGATGCTCGTTCGCACTTGTTCGTTCTCGTTTAGCGCCCTTTAGCAACCTACCCTTACATATACGTATATACGTGGAAATAACAGTATATTGTCAATGAGAATACATGTCTGAGCATGAAAGAAAAAGAAACCCCGCCTATGCTTCACGAGGATCCATCCAACATCCATCTTCCAGCGCGACAATGAGGGCGTTGACGACCGTATCGGACAGCTCTGGCTCATCACTCCAAAGACCGCACAGTCCTGGCTGAACCTCATTCAAGACAAAACGAATCTCGCCCTCCTCCAGTCTAACCAGAGCGATGTCAATGCGGGTGAAGAAGCGGTACGTCTGATGCATCGGACTGATCAAGCGTGCTTCGATGTTGACCAGGCGCTCATACACCTGAGCTGCGAATTGGCGAATATTAGACTCTGCGGCGTCCGAGTCCTCGGTGACGCCATTCAACCAACGAGACGAACGATCATGTGCATGGTCCAAGCCTGGCAAATAGTCTTTCGGTAATCTAGGGGATCTTAGACTGGATGATCAGACTCAAAGAAGCAGGACTGACTTTATGTTCTTGATTGGAGCCGTGCGGGATGCCGAGACCCTCTGCACTTCCCAGGAAGGTGCATCCAGTCGACCAGGAATGGTGTGCAACATATCCACAAGTTTGCCGTTGGCGAAGAAGACTCTGACCTCTCCTAGACTGATGATTGCGTCGTTGTAAGGAATGGCGAAGAATTGTGACGCAAAAGGATTTCCGCCAGATGCCTCGACCTCCTTCCATGCTTCCTTGAATCGGCGAATAGGATCTCCCTCTGCCTTTCGAGCTCCTTTCCCCGACTTGTTCAACGAGCTCTTGGGTATGAAAATGCTGGAGTACTCTGCACTCCAATCTCTCTTGATGATGTGAGAACGCTTCTTCAACATCTCAACACCGCTGTCCTTTGTAGTTACCAAGATGGGAGCCTCTGCAACTCCACCAGCATTAACAATCGACCCGCCGTATAGGTGCGTGTTGATAGACTTCCGAGCGGCGAAGGTATATGTGTTCGGATGAGGCCAGATGAACTTGCCACGCTCGGACAGTTCGTCAAGAGATTTCAGCACCCTCAGCACGTAATCCCCTGCCAACGCCACAGTATCATCACCTCCATTAGACGGAGTGCCGCCACTGAACGGTTTGGTGGAGAGAATGATGATATCGGCCTTCTCGGCGATCTGCCACAACCTGTCGTCCGGGTCCCGGGATGCTATCGAGTAGAGCAGAGGACCGGTTGACGCATACATAACAGTCACCCCTCTGAGCCACAAACGCCGGGAGAGTTCGATCTTTACTGTGAGTGAGAAAATGTCTCCATTGACTATCCGGCACACGTACCCATTCATCTAGATAGTACTCGACGGTCATACCACCATAAACCTCACCCAGGTTTCTCTCCAACGGACCAAGAAAGGCCACATGTCGACACATGAATGGTACTCTGCGGACATATTGATCCCAAGAGCGTGCTAAAGGGTCTGAGAGGTCGGCATGAATGGTGGTGAAGTACGCCATTCTACTCTGTCCAGCCGCTCCACGCAGAGGAAAATCCTGGTCCCACAAGTCAGGTAACCCGCTTCTGGTAAATACACCCCAGAGTATGGTCTTGGGCAAGGCTGCACGGGGATGGCGTGGAAAGGATGCAGTGCGGTTGGCAGAGTCAATGAAGCGAACAGGAAGAGGAGGATGTGTAAGCTCCCCCTGCGTCATGCCCGGGCTGTCCAAGTCTGGTATTTGGCTGGCGACGGGGGAGCTGGGTGATGGTTCAGCAGCGGGTGCTTGGGATAAGGATGCATATGACAGTGAGCGGGAGGGGGAGACGGTGTTGTGTGAGGGCCCAGCCCCCGCTTGTTCACATGGAGATTCTGGAGAACCCGTTGTATGATGATCAGATTGGCCATGAAGCACCTGCTGTGGAGGGGGCTGATACTCTGTAGGAGAGCCCAAATATGGCAGCGCAGGAGGTTGCGCATTTCCTGGAGGGGGAGGAGGCGGCACATAGCCTAGCCCTATAAGCCCCCGGAATTCGATTCGAATTCCGGTTTGCGTCTCCGATTTCCAGGAACCTGCCGGGGGCCGCAAGCTATTATGGTCAGGGTTCATGTCCCAAAAAAGCTAGGCGGCCCCCTCGCTCGTTGCCGAGCTACAGCTGCTTCTTTGGTTCCGACACCAGGCGGCCCCAATCCAGCTGCGCATCCAAGCATCCGATTCACCCAATTCCTTTTGGGGCCGGTTCTCTAGGGTTGGGGGAGTGTGGGGAAAAAGGATTGGGGTCGATACGATGCCTGGGTGGCCGGCAAAGTTAGCATCTTCGATCCCGCACCTGTTCCGGCTCTTGTTGCCGGTGCAGTGCACCTCCCCGTCACTCGACATGTATGAATAATATGCTTCTATTAGCTATATGAACATCCTCAATCAGTTCCGGACCGGCCCCCATGCCGCATGCCCCTTAGTTGCATAGGGTACCGGGACGGCATTGACCAGCTTGGCAGTCACATATTGCCGGGACCCAAATCCTTCTGGGGCCGGTCCTACATATCTAGAGAAGCGTGGGGAAAAGGGTTTGGAGTCGACACGATGCCTGGGTGGCCGGCAAAGTTAGCATCTTCGCTCCCGCACCTGTTCCGGCTCTTGTTGCCAGTGCAGTGCACGTCCCCGTCACTCGACATGTATGTATAATATGCTTCTATTGGCTATATGAACATCCTCAATCAGTCCCGGACTGGCCCCCAGGGCGTACGCCTCGTAGTTGCATAGGGTACCAGGACGGCATTATCCAGCTTTGCAGTCACACATTGCCGGGACCCAAATCCTTCTGGGGCCGGTCCTAGATATCTATAGAAGCGTGGGGAAAAAGGTTTGGGGTCGATACGATGCCTGGGTGGCCGGCAAAGTTAGCATCTTCGATCCCGCACCTGTTCCGGCTCTTGTTGCCGGTGCAGTGCACCTCCCCGTCACTCGACATGTATGAATAATATGCTTCTATTAGCTATATGAACATCCTCAATCAGTCCCGGACCGGCCCCCGAGCCGCACACCTCATAGTTGCATGGGGGACCAGGACGGCATTGACCAGCTTGGCAGTCACATGTTCCCGGGTCCCAAATCCTTCTGGGGCCAGTCCTCTAGGGTTGGGGGAGTGTGGGGAAAAAGGTTTGAGGTTGATACGATGCCTGGGTGGCCGGTAAAGTTAGCATCTTCGCTCCCGCACCTATTCCGGCTCTTGTTCCTGGTGCAGTGCACATCCCCGTCACTCGACATGTATGTATAATATGCTTCTATTGGCTATATGAACATCCTCAATCAGTCTCGGACCGGCCCCCAGGGCGCACACCTCGTAGTTGCATAGGGGACCAGGACGGCATTGTTCAGCTTTGCAGTCACACATTCCCAGGACCCAAATCCTTCTGGGGCCGGTCCTAGATATCTATAGAAGCGTGGGGAAAAAGGTTTGGAGTCGATACGATGTCTGGGTGGCCGGCAAAGTTAGCATCTTCGCACCCGCATCTGTTCCGGCTCTTGTTGCCGGTGCAGTGTGAGTTCAAATACTAAATTTTAATGCCAGAGATGCCTAAAACTTGCCCAGAATAAAGCTATACCAATCCTTGTTACATTCCCCATGGGTGCACAGCCACCAAAAATTCTACTAGAAATCCATGTGGCTGTGCTGAGCCAAATTCTAGTAGAATTTTGGGTGGCTGTGCACTTGTCACATGATTCAGACTAATATGGCAACTTGTTTCAGTGGACCAGGGTATTTTGCATCTTAACCTCTTACCACCACCTTCCTATTTGGGACATTATTCACAAATCTTAGCTCATCGTCTGTGTCTTCAATGTATGTCTCCACTTCACTTTTCTTGATAGTTTCCTGATCAAACCCAATTAGGACGCGCAAAAAGAAGTGTGATCTCTGTGGCGAAAGTGTGACTGTGGATCGGCTTCCCCGCCATGTCCGCAATTTCCACGAGTCGTCCTATCTCATCTTCACGGAACCCACTATCGGTATGTATATAATTTTTCACTGCTTATAGGCTCTCATCACCGGCATTGCCCCAGTCTCTGGCCAACATCGCATCTTGGAACGCGACCCAACTACAGATCAACTCACTTGTCCCGCCATCTTGTGCAATGAACGGTTCAAGAACTTTGAAGGTCTGCGCAAGCATTTTGACGGTACTCACCAACCAGGATACATCACCAAGTACTCGGATGAGCAGAGGGAGATATACCTCGCTTCTCTCACTAATGCTCCCGTCTCTGATGATGAGGAGGATGACGAGGCTGACTCGCCCATCTCCTCCCCTGGTCTCCGCAGTCTCTTTGGTTCCTCGCCTGCTCGTCCTCATACGCCTGGTGCCTTTGGCAGGATGCCTGGTCACATTGGTGCCCGTCTCAGTCCTGCTCTTCGTGGTCGCCCTCTGTCTCCGATTCGTGCTTCCCGCTCCTCCCCATCTCCCGGCTCTATCGGTGCTTCCCCATCTCTGCGCGCTAACCGCATTACGTCGAGAAGTACATCCCGTCATCGTCCATACCCGGAGCACAGCGCCTTGTTTGAGGCTAGTGATTCAGGTGCTGCACCTCCCCCGTCCACTTCCGAGGCACCTTCACCTCTCACATTTAACCCTCTCCGTCTATTCCCCGTTCGCTCCACTCCGGCGACCCCTATTGCTGCTTCTGAGAATGTGTACATCTTGAACTCATCACCTGAGGATTCAGGTAGTGAACTTGATGATCGTATGTAGGGTTTGAAGGTCCGGTCCGGTCCGGTCTTTTGACCTCTGAAGTCATGGACCGGGACCGGACCGGTCCAGTAAATTACCCAATTTGGTTGGACTGAGGACCGGACTGGTTAGGACCGCAAAAACCGGTCCTAACCAGTCCGGTCCGCGGTCCTGAACCGGTCCAGGACCGGTCCAAACCATCACCAGGTCAAAATTATATTTTCGCAAATTTTTTGGTAAGTTTACCATATTACAAGTTTGCCATGTATGGCAGACAGTATATAACAGTAGAGTCTATGATTACTTCGGACTTCAAAATGTATTCTAGTTCTTATAAGATGAGATCTTTGATTATGAGAGAAGAAATAGAGCTAAGTTCACTATATAAGTATATAAGCCAAGGTAAGTTTACCATGAAACTACATAAACGGAGGTAAGTTTGCCATAAAAACTTGAATAATGACCATTTTAGAGGATATTTAACTGGTCCTGATTAGACCCTGAGTAGACCGGTCCAAACCGGTCCTGGACCAGTCTTTACCAGTCCTAAAAATTTCAGGATTAGTATGGGACCTAGGACCAGGACCGGTCCAAATCATGGACCGGTCCTTTTTGGACTGGTCATGTGACCAGTCCAGTCCGGTCCAGTCCACCGGTCTTTACCGGTCCTAAGGACCGGACCTTCAAACCCTAATCGTATGGATGTAGATCGCCTTGAGGAAGATACTCCAATGGATGCCTCTCAGTCCACCGGTCTCCGACTCGATGAGAATGTCAACTATCTCCGGCCAATTGAATTCCTTCCCAATCTCGTCGTTCATACCACGCTGCGCATCATCATCTGTCTCAAATGTGGATGGGCTGTACTTCCATCTGGCGCCTACTCTCATTCCAATGGACATGTTCATGGTTCAAAGCTTCCTGATTGTAAAGAGGCACTGGGAGAGTTAATCGAATCCTCCAAGCTATATCAGGACGCTTCCCAGGTCCCACATCCCGCTCCTTTTGGACCCCCAGTCCAAGGAATTGCTCTACAACACAACGGCTATAGGTGTACAGAGTGCGACTTGGTTGGGTCTACACGGGATTCTGTCATGAAGCATGCCTCTCTCCATCACAAGGACAAATATTCTGCCCAGGTTGTCGTTCCAATCGATCATTTTCAGACTCTTTTCCCACGTCCCCGTCTTCACTACTTTGCAGTCGATACATTCCTGAAGCCCAGAGACCAGACAAAGCTCTCTGAGCTAGTCAATCGGTATATCGTCCAGCCCTCCGCTGACCCCGATCTTGTCCTTGGTCCAGACTCTCAGCATGATGTCCACCGCTGGGATGATATGACTGGGTGGTCCAAGCTCTTTGTAGAGGAACGCAGCAACCGGGAGGAGATTTCCAAACTCCGGAAGCTTACTTGGATACCAGGACACGAGGATGCCACTTCCCCACTTCGTAACCTTCGAGATGTGGTCCATAGCTATTTACGTCACACTGGGTCTCTTGCTCGAGGTACTGATATGGGTGTACGGCGCTTGATGGAGCAGTGTCCTCCGTAAGTTTAACCCTATCACATTGATGTTTAATCTAACTATCGCAATAATAGGCCGGAGCAGAAGTCCAATGTCATGTACATTCTCTCAGATGACAAAGTTCCAGATTACGCTCTGGAGCTCACTCGGTTGGTCGCACTCCTTGCTCAGGACATACACGGTGTCGGTCCAAGGCATCCTGTCGATGTAGCACATGTGCAAGCTCTTCTCACGTTATTGGACGTCAATCGCAATGTCATGGACTTGGGAGCTGCTCGTGAGGCTCTTCATGATCTTCTCTGGCCCATCATCTGCCGTTCTACCACCTCCAACAAGTACGAACACATCTTGGAGATGTACTATCCCTTGACATGCTTGCGCGAGGACGGTAACTTCAAGGAGCCGAAGAATACCACTGGGCTCTTTGCGCATATGAAATATATCATGCGTATGGCCTGGTGTTACCAAGGACTCAAGGAGGCCAAGACAACAGATGAACCTCTTTACAAGTATGTTTCTATCTTAATTTCGAGTCATTGTTAATAAAATTCTTAGTGTCATGCTACGCATTGGAATGCCTATCTTTGGACCCAACACACCGAGCTCCTGGAATGCTGTCTGTGACTATCAGCGCTTCTGTTCCCATTTAGCCCACGCTTCTGTCCAACCGCCTACTACACGTGTCTCGGATGACTGCAATACCTTCACCTACAACGACAGCTCGGTTCATATCTCTACCTTGCGAGCTCGTTTCCGCACTCTACTCGATGGCATTGAGAAAGATATCCTAACTCTCCTTCCCGATCCTGCTATGCTGTTCACCGCTTTCCCTCAGGATAAGGTGGACAACTGGGCAGAGGAGGAGGTTGGATACTCCTTTCTCTCAACTGGTGGAGAGCTCGAGCCCACTTATCATCTTTTCGACAAGCTGGTGAATGATCCACAACAGCGTATGTTTGTTCACGCTCCTGGAAATGCGCCTCATCAATCGCCGGCCGCTATCGAGGAGACCTTGGACAAGCTCAACGACATTGGTTTACGTTGTGGTCTTGCAGCTGTAACTCTGGCAAGCCAATTCAGTCGTGGAGGCCAATACCCTGATGTACGCATTCGCAATGCGACTCGGGGGCGTGGTATCTTTTTGGGGTTCAAGGCACTCTGGTTGGCTCTCCGTCGAGCAAAAACTGAGACTCAGGTCGGGTATGAGGACTTTATTCCTCTAAAGCTCCCCGAGAGACTTAGCCGGTTGCTGATGACATACTTGGTTCACATTCGTCCTACTGAGTCCCGACTTGCCACCATTCTCTACGGTCCAGAGCTTGGTCTGCGTTATGACACGTATCTCTTCATGAAGGGCAATAAGCGCCTCAATGATGACCAGTTCCGCTCCTTCTTCCGCACTGCCTTCCATACTCATCTTGGCTACGACATTGGTGTTCATACTTGGCGCCAACACACTGTGGAAATCACCCGGATCTTTTTTGGCACCAATGCTCTCATGCAGTTCTTGGGACAGGACGACACCTTTGCAGAACAGGCTGGTCACTCCTCCAACATCCGTGCACGGTTTTATGCTATTGAGGAGTCGGGCTCAGCTGCAATGGCATCAGACCAGCTTTTGAAGTTTGGTGTTGCCTCAGAGGCTTGGCACAGTATCTGGGACATGATCCCAGGCCAGGTTCCCGCTGTCGCTCTCCCCATCCGTCAGAAGTCTCGAGCTGTCAACGATGCTGTCAATCCCACTGTAGCGGCTCCTCCAATTCCTGGCGCAGCAGTACCTCTGTTCGATCAGGCTGCATTCTTTGCGACTATGCGCACCACTATCCAGGCTGCAGTTGACGATGGTATAGCTAAAGCGATGGAGGGTCTCTCTGAGGCGATTCAGGTGCATGTCAGTGATGCAATGACTGCCGCTCAGCTTGTCAATATGGGATCGGCACCAGGAATTCCCCAGTTTGCTCTTTCGACCATGCCCGGTATTGTTTCCCAGCCACCAGCAGCCAATGTCTATCAGGATGTACCAATGGACACCTCGGTGAGTACTTCAATTTTGGTTATATCAGCAAGTATGTCTAGCTCGCTTATGTCGGCGAACATGGCAAACTTGCTTATGTCAGCCTGAATTCTAGTAGAATTTTGAGTAACATGTGACGTGACAAGTCACTCAATCTCCAAAATTCTACTAGAATTTTGAGTGGCTGTGCACTCTCAAATCTCAATGCTGACTCATTGCTATACAGGTCCAAGACATGGATGTCAGCTATGACAATGATCCTTTCCCAGCTGCTGTCTCTGCCACTGCCACAGCTTCCATAACTGTCCCTGTCATTCCAGCCCAGCCTCCGGTCATTGTTCAACCTCGCACTCAAGCAGAGATATCGATGGCCTTAGCCAGTGCACTACACGGACGTCAATCGCTGTCTGAAGAGGATGCAACTCAGTTGTGTACTTATTTTGGGCCAGATCTCGAAGCCGAGGCTGTTGCTGGTTTGCAACACATGATAGGTCCTGATGCAACATGGAGTTCACCTTATCAGCATCTCTTGGTTCTCCTTGTTCTCAGTGAACACCAGGATTTCATTGGTGTGTTGCCTACCGGTGCTGGCAAGTCACTCGCTTGGAATATTTATGCCTGGAGCCGTCGGGACACTCACACTATTGTGGTGCTCATACCCAACAAGTCATTGCTGGAGGAGCAGCTCCGCCGTTCAACCTCAAAGAGTATTCAAGCTCAGAGGTTGTCGTCATCCATCATCACAAATTGGAAACCGGTACACGACAAGGCACCCCTCTGGTTTGTTCCCTTGGAGACTTTCACTAGTTCCAAATGGTCTACGTCAGTTGTTTTCTTATATTTGCTATTCCACTCTGACTGTGATATGAGTATAGCTTTACAGAACGGATCAAGAAGCGATGGAAAGTTTGGATGTGCGATGAAGCCCACCAGATCATCTCAGAGCCCAGCTTTCGAACTGAGTTTGGCAAAATCGACAAGATCATGATCTCCAAGGTCACCAAGATCTTTTTAACTGCCACCCTTGCTGTCGAACACTTGGACTATTTCCGGCAGTCAACCAGATTGTCCCAATCTAGCTGGGTTCTCCGTGCACCGCTCCTTCAGCCCAACGTTCGCTATGCAGTCATTTCTTACGACAGCGAGACACTTCCCCGTGACGCAAATCTTGTTGGCCTACTC
This sequence comes from Strobilurus luchuensis, assembly GCA_019915105.1. Lineage (NCBI taxonomy): Eukaryota > Fungi > Basidiomycota > Agaricomycetes > Agaricales > Physalacriaceae > Strobilurus > Strobilurus luchuensis. Next base: position 5,378 of record JAHLMJ010000012.1, on the reverse strand, counting down.
GTTGATTTATTCACCACTCGCATCCTCAATCGGTACAATCCAGTCACTCAGGGTGTCGTCTTTGGAACCACAACCGCAGATTGCAAGGCAGTGGGTGCCAAACTTGGTTGCATGTCTTTTGCAGGCTGGCCTCATCGCTACGAAGATGAGTATGACTTTGCTCAAGGTGTCAAGCAGTGGATTGCAGCTACCACAACACTCATTCAAGGCATGGACAACCCAAGGCTAGCCGTTGCACTAATGGAAGGCTGTATGCATGGTCTGCTCTCTATTGTCCAAGGCGCAGGTCGGACAGGACGTTTCCACTTCCCCGGCTATACTTTCATTCTTCACGACATTCGAAGGCAATATCCTGACCCTCCTCCCGGTGACTATGGCTTTGAGGCACGCAGTGTGGAGTGGATGAACAATGACACTGTCTGTCGTCGTTTTGACCTCACTTCAATCTTCAATGGTCAAGGTCTCACCTGTTGCGAGATTCCTAATGCTCTTCTCTGCGATATTTGTGATCCGACCTTCGAGCTCAACATCACTATCCAGGACATCATCGATAATCTGGTAGCCGGCAAACAATTCCCTCCCATTCTTCACTCCACCGATCTAGTCGATCCTTATGTACCTGGTGCAACCCTACCTCCACAGCCTACTTCTGCCCCGGTGGTCTATTTGCCACCTACTGCTCATGCCCGACTTGGTCGACCACTCAATCTCCCATCAATGAATGTTCAGATGAATGTTCAACTTTACAATCGACGCATACAGGAGTTGGAGCGACTCACGGGGGTCTTGAAGGAAATGTATGAATTTTTCAGGGTAAACTGTGTTGGTTGTTGGCTTGCAGATCCTGGCCGCAAGGTATCAGCATTGTCTCACCGTGAAAATCTTGGAGAAGAGTGTCGGAAGACCACCGATAACAGAATCTTTGTCAATGGATTCTTCACCTGGCGCAGCGGCAATCGGGTCAATGAAAAGGAGCAGTCCTTGTGCTTTGGTTGTTGGATTCCAGACTGCAAGATCTTTGACACAGGCCATCCCTCTTACGAGATCTCCAAATGTCCTACTCACAATCTGCTGCCGGCTTTTTGTTGGTGGTTCATGTCTGGTTTGGGTGCTGGACCGTCTTCCATACTTCGCCAGTAAGTGCTGCTAATCGTATTTTCATTTCTTTTCTCATTCTTCTCTAGGGCTGTCTTTAACCGGTATCCTGAATTTGGACAACTTTTCAATGGTCAAAATAGTGGAGCAGCAAACTCAGGCCCTATTCGTACTTGGTTGATGAAGAAACCTGCTGGTGAACCCTTGCGCAACGCAGTTGGCCTCGCTATTTTCATATATGAAAAACTGAAGGATGAGGTTGAGAACCGGCCGGGAAGGCGCTTTGATAGTTGGTGGAAGCATAAAGCAACAAATGGATATAATCCAGGTTGGCAGCGGGAAGCAAGGCGATAGTTGAACTTGTATAGTCTCAGACATGACATATCTCTCTTGATTAAACTACAATGAGAGAAATATCTAGGATTGCAGTCCTTTGAGAATTCTGCTTATGTCAGCGAACTTGTACAGTTGGCTTACGTCAGCGGACAAGTCAATCTCACTTATATAATCGAGCTATTTTGAGTAAGAGCGGTCTTATTTGTACTATCACTCTTGATCTCTTACCATCATCATCCACCAGATCAATCATGACTACCAACACCTTCCCCTTCTGCTATGCCTTACCATCCTCACCTATTGTTCAGCCTCCATTCAAGGGCAATTTCTTGAATACCTTATCCTCCTCCCCTTTTCTCATTGCCCCATTTGATAAAGCCTTTCTTGCTCCGTTGACATGCATGGAGCCTTTTGTAAAAGGTCTTATATGTCAGCGTACCCCGGATCCCAACGCAGTTAGAGCAGTATATGAGAATATGCGGGGGGATAGCGGAGACGGTTCAGGCTGGCTGGGCAAGTTGCCTAAAAATTGGATTGCAGGAATTGTTTCAGCCGATACCCTTCCATCCTTGTTGGAGGCCATTGCCAATGGTCAGGTTACTCATGATGGCACCTTCATCACTCTTCCTACCACTCTCAATCTTCGCATCGCTATTGTGCAAGGAGGGCATCGGGTTGCAGCAACCAAACAGCTGTACAAGACTGTTTCTGAACAGTTCCCAAATAAGGCAGAGGAGTTTCGTTGTTTTCCAATTCGTCTCTTTCATTCAGGTAAGAAAATAAAACAACACATAGAATGATTATCGATTCTAATGTTCCTACTTAGACATGTATAACATCAAACCAAGCTATCTGGTGGATCTCATTACGCTCGACAATCGAGAAACACCTACGAATCCTAATTCAGTTTGGGACATTGTGCAATATGGGTTAAACTACCTTGTGCAAGCCACCATGGAGAGCACTTCCCATGAAGCCATGATGCAATCGCTGCGGTCCCACAAAGATACGCTGGTTGTTCAAAGGAAAACCAAGGATGAGACTGCTTGGAAAACAGTACTGGCACTCGGACGTTATTATCCCACCAGCCAGCCCCTCATTCAAAAACTTCTGAAACCATCGCAGAGTCTTATGACTGGACAATATGTCACTCCCCTTGGTTATCTCATGCTTGGGGACTTCCCCTCTTCCATTTTCAATATTTTACAATCCGCAACTATGTTTCCGGTATGTGAATTTCAACTTATTGGATGTTGAATAATTTGAGACAATGTTTTTTATAGTATTCCCTCTGGCTTATTGAGGATATGTTGACCTTGATCCATTGTCTGGGATATCCGAGATTGAAGCACAATCCAGCAATCCTGAAGTCTTTGGAAGACTCATCCCTTAGGAAAGTCTGGAGCAATTTCTCGGTTGCAAGCAAGCTTTTGCAACTTATGTATTGCCAAGGAGGCCGGGATAACATGCTTGTTACATTGGCTTCACCTGCTGAATCTGTTAATTTTATTTTTCACGATTTTGTATGTGTTTATTACTAAACACTTTTAATATTCTCATAATTTATCTAGCGTATCTTTCCGAGTTCCCTCAATCTCCCCTCGATGTCACCAAAGTGGGCTGGGTTAGATCTCTATCCCATGGAATCTCAATCAAACTGGGAGATCAAGCATGCCATCAATATTTGCCAGATTATTGTTGCTTTGGTGAGTTTAATACTCATTTCCGTCACAATAAGATATGTATCTGATATGAATCAAAGTTTGTCTTGATTCTCAAAGGTCCTGCTGTATATGATCAAATTGCTCAAAAGTACACCTCGGGTGCAATAATTGGTATCTCGCCAACACAGCACAACCCGGATCCAACACAGGCCTATGCATTTTGTTTATACAGTGCGAGCGCTCAGGGGTTTCAGGTATATTTCCCTTTTAGCTTGTGAAGTACATCATCTAATCTTCTGACAGCAATTAATGGCCTTATTCAAAACTGAGATCAATAATTTCAACTCTATTGCCAAGCACGTTCATAACATCCTGGATTCCCAACACATTCATTATAAATCTCTGGCGACCGACGATCAGATTCATCAGGATCAATTTGATCCAAGACCCCCCATCAAATCCCTCATTCCTATCCGTCTTCCTTTGGATGATAATCATCTTGATGCTCTGGCTCACGGAGTCGTTCTTCATCTATATACTCAAAAATGGCTATGCCAGGCACTGCACTTGTTTGTGCCCTATGGAGTGGAGCTTCCTTTGCTCTCTTCTCGCAAAGTTACTCCCATAACGACTTTTCCCAAGGAGCAGCTGAATGAGGCTAGTATGGCACGTTATCGCCAACAATTGAAGGATTGGGAAAATGCCAAATATCAGGCTGGGTTTGAGAGGGTGAAACCAGCCGTGGAATTGGCCATCGAGGTAGCAGAGACTGAAGAAAGGATAGCCGCAGAAGTAGCCCGCCAGGCTGAAGAAGTAGCTCGTGAGGCTGCACGAGTAAAACAACTGGAGTTGGACAAGGTGCTTGCTGAGAAGGAGAGGATTTCAGAGCAGAGTGCATTGGTGGATACGACCTATCGAAATCTCGTTGCAGCCTACCAACAATGGCACAAAGAGATGGGCAGGAGCTCGAAATCACGCACTGAACCTCCTTCTTCCCAAGGAGTTCAAGCAGTTCTGGCAACACTGAGAGAGCAAATGGCGTCACCTCTATTTCCCGTAAAAAGGAAATCGAAGTATGATCTTAATCAGTTTGACTTCACCATTCGAGCACCACCTACTCCTGCTCCTCCACCCACCGGCCAATCTTCTGTGGCTGCACAATATCCAGGAAACCAAGCAATAGCTCCTATCCAACACTCAGCTTTAGCTGGAGTTGCTCCATCGTCAGCTTCTTCTTTGCCAAAAAGTCTGGCACCCACTATCTCTCCTCCCCACTCCCATCCATCTGGGACTTCAAGGGTTACTCGTTCTTCTGCTATGCAAATGGACTCTCCCCGGCCTCTTCAAAATCCACCCCCCATTCCACCAGCACGCTCTCAACCTAGGTTGTCTCCCAATCCAGCACAGTCGCTTCCTATTGTGGCAGAGCCTCCTCGCATGCGTCAATTTGATGTGACTACTGTCCCTCCAGTTGCAGATGCAGCAAATACAGAGGTAGATGCTCCTAACCCAGAGGCAGCTGCTGCTTTTGAGGATGCATGGATTCGGATGCGTCGAGCAATGCGCGATCTCAAACCCCACGATAACTTTGAAAGCATTCAAGTATTCGACTATGCAATGTTGGGTATAGTCGAAGGCCGACACAGGAGCATTTACGATTTGGCTGTCTTGGCTGGATATGGAAACACAGACAGAATCACGCCCTTGCCAGAAGACATGATGCGTGATGGATTTCCAGCAGGAGATGATGAGGATGATCATAGTATTCATCAAGAAAACAGTGATCGAGTTTCAGGAAAGCGTCAGAACACTTCCCCAAGTGCAGGTGCAAGTGGAACACGCAAGAAGAGTCGTGTGTAAATCAAAAATGCCTATAAATAAGTAGAACTAGGTCATAATTGTACAACATGAATATATATAACAATAAAGTGAGTACATTTGATGTACCAGTTGGTTGATATAAGGTATGGCAATAATGCCACTTTTGATTATGTCAGCGAACTTGGCCTTTCCGCTTAAGTAAGCGAACTTGTGAAGTCCGCTTACATAATCGGCATGTGACTAGCTTGATGATGGTCTTGTTTGTTCCTTATCCTTCTTGATCTCTTACCATCATCATCCCACTATCATCCCACCATCATCCAATCAGTCACAGCTCAATTCAATGCCGTAGGGTTAGGGTTAGGGGGTTAGGGTTAGGGTTAGGGGGTTAGGGTTAGGGGGTTAGGGTTAGGGTTAGGGGTTAGGGGTTAGGGGTTAGGGTTAGGGGGTTAGGGTTAGGGG